>CM064520.1:30976189-31091189 GCA_032716605.1 Paralithodes platypus | reverse complement strand
AAGCTATCTGTGAAACGTCAATAAAGTGCTCTTCCTCAGATGGTGTTTTTTTATCTATTAGACGATTGTTTCAGCTTGGGAATAATCGCTCTTAAAACAAAGGAATAAAAGTTTCTCTCGGGCAACAACGTCAATATACGAGTTTCCTTATATGTTCTGTTCTAGGTATCACTATGCAAACTTTTGTAACCATGAGGTTAATAGTCAAGACAGTCAGTCAGTAGCCATCCCTTACTCCCACAATAGGTAGGGAGAATCAGCAAGAGACTCGAGAAAGGAAAAAGAGGTGACAGGAGAAGAACACGTAACAGTTCGCCCACAAAAAGCAAGCACACAAGCATTCAGAAGCACCAATCACTCATCAGCCCCTGAAATCAATGGCTTCATCTCAATGGTTAACCCTTTCAAGATCCAAGACGCATTTCTTTTCTGTTTTCTGGTAGTTATTAGACTATTTTATTCAGATTAGGAAGGGTATATGGAAGTCAGAGGGTTGATTGAGATAGTCTTTACCCTTATAATACCCACAAATCCTTATTAAGCTTCATAACATCGTCTAATGGTAGCCAAAATAAACTGCTAAAACGCGTTAGAGCTTCAAGGGGTTAATATAATATGAGATAAGGTACTTCAGTTTCTCCATCCGGTCCTACGCCTTCTTATTATTAAGCCTAGAGAGGTCAGAAAGTACA
The DNA here is from genome assembly GCA_032716605.1 of Paralithodes platypus. NCBI lineage: Eukaryota > Metazoa > Arthropoda > Malacostraca > Decapoda > Lithodidae > Paralithodes > Paralithodes platypus. Next base: position 31,090,497 of record CM064520.1, on the reverse strand, counting down.
TCCTTAGAAGAGATTATGATATCAAGCATAAGTAAGTGAGAGGGGGGGGGGGGGGGGGGGTGTGGAGAAGGAGGGGTACTGCTATACTGTATAGTAAGTGAGAGGGTGGGGGGGGGTGGAGAAGGAGGAGTACTGCTATACTGTATAGTAAGTGAGAGGGTGGGGGGGGGGGGTGGAGAAGGAGGAGTACTGCTATACTGTATAGTAAGTGAGAGGGTGGGGGGGGGGGGGTGGAGAAGGAGGGGTACTGCTATACTGTATAGTAAGTGAGAGGGTGGGTGGGGGGTGGAGAAGGAGGAGTACTGCTATACTGTATAGTAAGTGAGAGGGTGGGTGGGGGTGGAGAAGGAGGGGTACTGCTATACTGTATAGTAAGTGAGAGGGTGGGTGGGGGGTGGAGAAGGAGGGGTACTGCTATACTGTATAGTAAGTGAGAGGGTGGGTGGGGGTGGAGAAGGAGGGGTACTGCTATACTGTATAGTAAGTGATAGGGTGGGTGGGGGGTGGAGAAGGAGGGGTACTGCTATACTGTATAGTAAGTGAGAGGGGGGGGGGGTGGAGAAGGAGGGGGTACTGCTATACTGTATAGTAAGTGAGAGGGGGGAGGGTGGAGAAGGAGGGGTACTGCTATACTGTATAGTAAGTGAGAGGGTGGGTGGGGGTGGAGAAGGAGGGGTACTGCTATACTGTATAGTAAGTGAGAGGGGGGGGGGTGGAGAAGGAGGAGTATTGCTATACTGTATAGTATTGCTATACTGTATAGTATTGCTATACTGTATAGTATCTCAAATGCTTCAGAGTTTGAATTCATAGTTTTAAAGAATCACAATATGTATAATTATGATTGTTACGAACTAAATGAGAGATAAAACAAAATACACTGGTGGTGAAAGTGCATCTACAGTATATTAATGACACTTAAACTTCATGGTGCCCAAGTCTCTGGTCTTTCTATAGTAAGGGCAAAACATGGGCTTAAGGGGGTAGTACTCGCTTTTTATGGCCCCCCTTCTCCCTCATGTTTAGCATATTTGTTTTAAGGTTTTAAGATTTTCGTGCCGTTAGTTTGTCGATTTTAAGACATTTCGCTCCATTTCTTCGTCAATGTTAAGACCTTTAGTGCCATTTAGGTGTCGATGTTTTCCTGGCGAGCGATAGCGAGCCTGTAATTTTAGAAGGAATCGGCCTTTGGCCGGGACATTTTTTTACCGAAAAATTTACAAATTTATCTTGAAAGGGGATCTAGGGGGTGCTATTTTAAGCTTGATGGAGGTCTAGGGAGGAAATTCAAAAATAAATAAATTAATAAATACAGAGACCAACAACCAAGCACTAGCCCCTTAAAGGAGCCTTGGTTACTTCCGTGAATCTGGGCTGCCCTGTTTATCAGATAACTTATATGCACGTGTGGCCTAGCTAGAGACCCTTTAGTAGTAGTAGTAGTAGTAGTAGTAGTAGTAGTAGTAGTAGTAGTAGTAGTAGTAGTAGTAGTAGTAGAATAGTAGAATAGTAGAAATAGAGTAATATCTGATGTTTGTAAAATATATTGAATGTACTGTATTAAATAAAAATCAAAGTAGTAGTAGTAGTAGTAGTAGTAGGCCTACACAGCTTGTCGTCTAATACCATTGGACAAGAATCCAGGGTGCAGACCTGTAGGGGTGGGTGAAGTGTTGAGAAGAATCATCGGAAAATGCATAATGGAGGTGGTGAAGGACGATGTGCGGTCAGCGGCTGGAAATCTCCAAGTGTGTGCTGGCCACCAAGCAGGGGGAGAGGCAGCAATTCATGCAATAAGAAAAATATATGAGCAAGAAGAATGTGAAGCCGTGCTGTTAGTGGATGCATCAAATGCCTTTAACACCATCAACAGAAAGACAGCAATTCACAACATCAAGGTAAAATGCCCCAGCTTAGCCACCTATGTAGAGAATACCTATAAACAGCCTGCAGACCTCTTCATAGTAAACAACCAAAACTCACGACGACGTGGAACGGCACTGAAATCAATGGAAAGAACAACACAAGGGGACCCAGTAGCAATGGCGATGTACGCATTAGGTCTCTCGGTGTTGCTATCATTAACAAGACATGAGACGACACATGTTAAGCAGGCGGCCTATGCAGATGATCTCACTGGAGCAGGGAAAGTCAATGATCTCAAGAGCTGGTGGGAGCAAGTATCACAAGTGGGACCAGAAATAGGATACTTTCCAAATGCTAGTAAGTCTATACTGATAGTAAAAGCAGAACATTACGAAAATGCCTTAGAAGCTTTCAACGGTAGTGAAGTGGTCGTAACAAAGGACGGACAGCGTCATCTAGGGGCAGTGATTGGCACAGAAGAGTTCAAGAAGCAATACATGGAAGAGAAGGTCAGAGAGTGGGTAAACGAAATAGAAATACTAGCCAAAATTGCAAAGACAGAACCACAGGCTGCATATTCGGCATTCACAAATGGGGTCAAACACCGCTGGACCTACTTGATGCGTACCATTCCAAACGTGGGTCCACAACTTCAACCGCTAGAAGATGCCATCAGAGACAAACTCATCCCAGCTTGGATGAAGACCCACACCCCAAATGCTACAGAGAGGGAGTTGCTCGCACTTCCTCCTAGGTTAGGAGGGCTTGGAATCATCAATCCGGTGAGGAGGGTGACAACGGAACACCAGAACTCAGTAAAGATAACAGAATCTCTCACTGAACGCATCGTAGCGCAAGATCCTGACGGCGAAGTGGACCAGGCGGACATCTACAACATCAGAAAGACCATCACGTCAGAGAGGCAACTCACAGAAAAATGACCTGGCACAATTGATGCGACAACTTTGCCCGAGACTAACAAGAAAAGTACAAATAGCACAAGAAACGGGTGCTTCAAATTGGCTGACAACACTACCAATCAAGGCAAAAGGCTTCAATCTAAACAAACAAGAAGTTAATGATGCTATTGCACTGAGGTATGATTGGCCGATTGAAGGACTGCCCGATCGTTGCGTTTGTGGAATCAACAACGATGCAGACCACAGCATGATATGTAAGAAGGGAGGATTCATCAGCATCAGGCACGATGAAGTAAGAGATTTAACGGCGAACATGCTCAGGGAGGTGTGTCGAGATGTGGTGCGCGAACCATCACTCATTCCCTTGGAGGGAGAGATCTTGCAGCACAGGACGGCCAACACATCCAACGAAGCACGAGTGGACGTTAGTGCAAGAAGTTTTTGGACAAGAGCACAGCGAGCATTCTTTGACGTAAGAATATTCGACCCAATGGCCCATAGCTACAGTGGGCTGTCTCTGGAGGCTGCACACAAGAGGAATGAACAAGAGAAGGTCAGGGCATATGGGGAAAGGATCTTAAATATCGAACATGGCAGCTTTACCCCACTAGTCTTCACCACATCTGGGGGGATGGGACCTAGGGCCCAGTGCTTCTATTCAAGGCTTGCAGAGATCATCGCAGAGAAGAAGAAACAGCCCAGGAGCCACGTTGTAGCCTGGATGAGGTGCCGTCTATCTTTCTCGTTGCTCAGATCAGCACTACTATGCCTGCGGGGAACAAGACTGTCTGCACCACAACCAGCGACGGTGGCAGAAGTGGACTACGAGGCAGCACTGGCAGAGGGTCGCATAGGAAGGAGACTGGATTGAGTAGTAGTGATTCGCCAACCTCCTCCTCCCTATTTGTCCCCCTCTGGTGTCATTATTATACCTTATATGTTCACTTAAGGGGAGATATCCACTTGAGGGATTTTTTTCTGGACTCCTTTCTCCTTCATGTTTAGCCCCATTGCTTTTCTAATTTTAAGACTTTCGCCCCATTATTTTGACGATTTTAAGAACTTTCGACCCATTTCCGTCAATTTTAAGACCTTTCGTGCCATTTAGGTGTCGATTTTATTCTGGCGAGCGATAGCGAGCCTGTAATTTAAAAGGAACCGGCTCTCAGCCGGGACATTTTTCTACCGAAAAATGTACAAATTTATCTTGAAAGGGGGTCAAGGGGGTGACATTTTAAGATTGCTGGAAGAGTAGGAAACAAACTATATAGAAGCCTCTCCTTAAGGGGGCCGCCCCCACCTCGATATGTCTTTTGTTTCTCACTCTCTCTCCCTGGGTTGTATCCATTCGGCCCCATTCAGCCTACTGTTTTAAAACGTTTATCTCTAATCCATCCAGGTGTTGAGTTTTTCCTGGCGAGCAGTAGCGAGCCAGCATATCTAAAAAAAAAAAAATTGACAGCAGGCTAAATTTGTACATTTTTCTATAGACAATTTTAAATGTCGCAGGATTGTTTCATATAATGCTGGCTCGCTACTAAAATGGCGTCCAATAATAATATGTCCGATCTCTCTGACTGCAGGATCTCTAGCTTGGCCTGGTATGTGGTTCCCTCTAGTGGGCCTCTTGATAAATACTTGGCAGGCTGGTATCTTGCTTATTGTATCTCATGCCCACTTTTAACAACTATTTTCGGAAAAGCTCGTCTAGATATGCTGGCTCGCTACTACTCGCCAGGAAAAAGTCGACACCTGGATGGAGATAAACGTCTTAAAACACTAGGCTGAATGGGTCCGAATGGATACAACCCAGGGAGAGAGAGAGAGAACAAAAATAAAGGTGGGCCCCCTTAAGTGAACAGATAAGGTACAATAACACCAGAGGGGGACCAATATGAAAGAGTCAAACTTTATTTATATATTTGGTCACCTAAGTCCATCTATCATTAGTCTACTTTCCAATTCCCCTGCACAGAATGCCAGAAATAGGTTGAGCATCGAAAATTGCCAATAAAAGATCTCCTGTGACACCCTCTACTTGGCAGGCTGGTATCATATGTCAGTCCTGCCATATTGCAAGCTACAAGGACAGTGACACCATTTAACCCCTTCAGTACCAGGGACGTCTTTTTCATTATATTCTGGCCAATATTAGACGATTTTATTCAGCATAAAAAAACTCTAGCCATAATAAGCTTCAAATATCTCAACCAACCCTTTTAACTACCACAGATCAATCCTAAGCTGCATAATATCGTCTAAATATAGCTAGACTAAAATATAACACACGTCACTGGTACTCAAAGGGTTAAGCTACCGTTAAACAGAGATCATTGCAGCCAGCGTTGTGAATTAAATAATTATCATAATCTAATTTGCTTTATTTCACTCCAACACCATACACCTCCCAAAGAAATTAATGAAAGTAAGCATGTGATCCACCGGGATTCGAACCTGGGTTACCACATACAGATTTTAAACTCACCCATTCTATAGGTCAGGTCAGGTCAGGTGAAGGTATTGAGGGATAAGCCTTTACAACGGCACCTCATAGCGTATACATTCTACTTTTTCCTATATTTTCTGAAGAGTGTAGAGAGGGGAGAAGGGGTGTTGAAGAGAGAGGAAGCTGTTGGAGTGGCTTTGTTATGTGTGTTATTAGTGGCATTCTGTAGTTTCTGTTTAGTTTATCCAAGTACATTGGGGTTTGTAACGTAGGATTAATGTTAAGAACGGGGTATTCCTTAATAATCTATCAATATTCTAGCCATTTTGTAGAGCTAACTTAGCGGATTAGAATGGGTAATGCTATAAATGGAATTGGTATGTAAATGGACCCTATGACACCCTTCTCAGCTCCCCCCCCCCCCCTCCCCCTACCCCCTGCCCCAGCTCCTAGCCCATAATACTAGTCTGCCCTAGATACAGTACATTACACTAATTCAACCTTAAGTAATTTAAGGGGAGATGGGTCGGTTTTCTAGACCCCCTCCTTCCTCATGTTTAGCCCCATTAGTTTTCAGATTTTAAGATGTTTGTCCCATTAGTTTGTTGATTTTAAGGCCTTTCGCCTCATTTCTTTGTCAATATTAAGACCTTACGTGCTATTTAGGTGTAGTTCATTCTTTAACATGCTTTAGACAGTGATAAAATGGAATGGGATAGGCTTATTGCATGAGCTATGCCCTTTAAGATCATCTCAATTATTGCCCTCGTAACTCCCGACAAACCCTTTCTAAATTTACTAAACTCGAGTAATAGCCAAAATGTTCTGGAATACTTATAATCTAAACTACAAAGAAAAATATACGACATAAAGAATATATAATGTGAGGGTCAACGAGTGGGTGTAGATAATAGTGATATGTTTAGGCCATACTGTACAGGGGGAAACCTCACACGCACACAGAGATGACGCTAATATTGTTACTCCACACTCCACATAATGAGAAATAGAGTGTGTGTGTGTGTGTGTGTGTGTGTGTGTGTGTGTGTGTGTGTGTGTGTGTGTGTGTGTGTGTGTGTGTGTGTGTGTTCCTAATGAGATTGTGTGCGCAGACTAGCTAACATGTATATAATATCACTTTACATATTGAGAGAGAGAGAGAGAGAGTGAGAGTGAGTGAGAGTAAGAGAGATGAAGATGGGCATAACAAAAAGTGTGTGTGTGTGTGTGTGTGTGTGTGTGTGTGTGTGTGTGTGTGTGTGTGAAGGGGAAGATACACACAGTAGGGCGTGGTGGTGTTCTGTTGTTGCTGTTATAATATTACTGTGGCATGAGTGACCTTGTTCTCTCTCTCTCTCTCTCTTATTTTGTTTATACCGGTACCTTTTCTTCCCTCCCTCCCACCTCTTTTGTTGGCGCCCCTCCTTCTCTGTCTATACCCCCCCCCCCCCCCACCATATTTTGTTATAATAATAATAATCAAAATGTTGGCGTCTCTCCTTCCCTCCCTCCTTCTATGTTTATACCTCTCCCCCCCACCCACCCCCACACCCCTCTTTTGGCGTCTCTCCTTCCTGTCCTCCTTCTATGTTTATACCTCCCCCCCCACCCCTCTTTTGGCCTCTCTCCTTCCCTCCCTCCTCCTTTGTTTTTAACTCCCCCCCCCCCCCCCAACCCCTCTTTTGGCGTCTCTCCTTCCTGTCCTCCTCCTATCGTTATGCCTCTCCTTCTCCTTCCCCTTTCTCCCTCGCCCTCTTTTGTTGGCGTCTCTCCTTCCCTCCCTCCTCCCCCTCCCCCCCCCTCAACCCTTCCTTTGTTGACGTTTCTACCCCTCCCCCTCCTACTCTATTTATACCTCTCCTTCTCTCTCTTCCTCCTTCTATGACGTATTTCCTTCCCTCCTCCATCTCTCATTTCGTTGATGTCTTCTTTCCTTCTTTGTTAATGTCTCTCCTTCCCTCCCTCCTTCTCCATTTATTCCTTTCCTTGTCTTCCGCTTTCCCTCCTCCTTTGTTGATTCCTCTCCTTTCCTCCTCTAATTGTGTTGGGGTCTTCCTTCCTTTCTTCTCTCCTGTCTTGTTTCCTCTCCTTCCATCCCTCCTTTTCTTCTTTCTTCCTTCTTCCCTCCCATCCCTCTTCTCTCCCTCCCTCCCTCTGTTGATGCTTTCCTCTCTACGACAAGGCCTTCAGCACAAATAGCCGACTAAAATATTTGTGTCTGAAGGAAGAAGTTGAATTCATCAACCTCTGGGATAATTTCTATAAACAGCCTACTCTGTTCCGCAAGGATGGCACTCATCTAAACCCTGTGGGTTCAGCACGCATGGGTCGTCTCCTACACGAAGCAGTCCGCAGCCATGGATCAAAAAACGCCATCCGAGAAGAAGCAGCAGTGACATAAATCATCCAACGCCAAGCAAAAAACAGAGGCAACCGAGGACCACCAGCGATAAGGACCGAAGACAGCGAGGACCGAAGACAACCATGAACATACATGTAGATTCCGACAAGAACTAACAATATTATTAAAGAGCGTTCCGTGAGTTCTAAAATAACAAATTTAAAGGTTTTCTATGCAAACGCTCGTAGCATACGCAATAAATTTTCAGATTTAGAGGAGCTAGTGTTTACAGAAAATTATGATGTGATTGGCATAACAGAATCTTGGTTCAATACAGAAGATAGAGAATGTTTAGCAGAGTATTCACTTCCCGGTTATGTAATGTTTGAGAAAAGCCGAACAAATCGAAATGGAGGTGGCGTTTTACTTTATATCAAAGAAAGTCTTAACCCTACCCTCTTGTCAAAACCTCAAATTTTGAACGTCGACACATCTTTTGTGCTAATAAAGAATAATAAAGGTACAAAAATAATACTTGCGTTAATATACAGACCTCCAGGTCAATCAGTGCAAACTGACCAAGAAATTTATGAACAAATTGCAGATGTAAGTAACTCACAAGATACCATAATTTTTGGCGACTTCAATTTACCTGTGACCAAGTGGAGCGATACTCTTACTTCACACTCCGGACATGACTTGTACACGAACTTGCAAGAGAGTTCGCTTTATCAATATGTTCGAACACCGACCCGTGGTAATAACGTTCTTGACATTGTACTTGCAACAAAAGAAGAATTAATAGAGAATTTGAATGTTGGTGATGAATTCAGTAACAGCGACCATCGTTCGATAACTTTCTCTTTAAAGTTTACTAGTAACGAACCAAATAGTAGCATCGAAAAAGTCCCTAATTTCAAGAAAGCAAACTTTCATAAACTTAGAGCTATGTTTAAAGAAACTGACTGGAGCTTTTTAATTAACAATAACGACATAAATACATCTTGGAAGTTTTCGAAACCACTTACCTAAAAGCAGTGCAAGACTGCATAATTATGTGACGCCTACCAGCGTTGGCAGAATCGCCTACCGTTAGCCGTTAGCGCTCGCCAGGGCAGTGAAATGGGCTACAGTTATCAGAGAATGTTGTTCTTTCTTTCATAGTACTTGCATTGTTACAGACAGTCCAGTGGTGGTCTTTATTTTCGTCTGTGACAACGGGAAGTATTTTATATCATGAGTAGAACATAAGATGCATTGTAGTGAAGTCGAGAGAGAGAGAGCGAGCGAGCAGCGTGGGGGCAGTGAGTGTTGCTTTCCTCCTCCCTCCTCCTTCCCGGAGGAGTTTCCCGCCCACGTGGCCTTTCTTTCGGTTTTGATTGGCTGGTGGTTCCTGGCACCTTCTGGAGGCCTGCTGCCGTGTGACGTAGCGGCCTGTAATTGGCTAACCACCATGCCTTTGTGGGATCCTGGGGGTCCCGAGGAGCTACTCTCTTTAGAGCAGGCTAGGGACGCCCATGAATAACATCCTTTTTACCACTGTCTCCCATATCTCCACCATTCTGATACTGTCTCTCTTTCTCAACTTCTTCTCTTTCATTCCTCTTATCTTTTAACGTCACAACACTCCCTTTGGGTTCTGCACACTATTTCATATCGGCCCATCGTATTATGTGCGTCGCTCTCTGAGATATTTACATGTACTTAGAATAGGTTTGAGGGTTCTTAGTTAGTAGAGGTTAAGAACTCGGTGTGTGTCTCCATTATTGATTTAGTGCTCTGCTGGGTTATTTAATGCTAGACTGGGATAAGGCTTCTGTTGTCGTTGTCAGCGATGTGTGTACGGTTCGCTTATACCTACACGACTTCGACGGTTTCTGTGGTAGCCTAGGTTGTCCTTTTGGTTGTGCCTTTTGCGAGTGCAGCATCGTGTGGTAAGAGGGCATTAGCCTACTACCTTGTCACACAGTGCTGCCTCTTTGCTTGACTTTAGAGGGATCGCCAGGGTAGAACCAGATACTTGAGATCTAGATCTACCAAGAGAGCATCCCCGTCATTAACGTAACTTTAATCATACCGCCTTAAGGACAACGCTAGGCTATGAGCCAGTCTTGCTCAGCCACAGTTTCCAACCTTGATATCCCAGCTAGACTTTATTCACCTAGCAGACACTAGTTAGGATATGAGCTCTTTATGATATGTATGCATTATTATTCACGGCATTTATTAGTCTAGGTTGTTGTTGAGTTGCACAACCATAGCAGACTGTTTCATTGATGAGGAAGCATTTCTTTTAGTGTTGAGCATTACTGCCGTTGCACATTTATAGTAATCCTGTGTCAGTTAACATTATATGTCCTATCTTTTGGTGTATTCAGTCTACATGTATGGTGTCCTGCCTCCTGCCTTTATATAATCTAAGATACGAGCATCTTATGAGCATCAGACTTTCTTCAGAAGTTTCCAGGTCTATGCTGTAGGACTAGACTTCACTTTCTTTCAGATAGGAGTGAAGAGTTTTATTGTTGTTTAGAGTAACTGTATTGAAGCATCTTTTTATTGTATTAAATCTTGCAGTGATTTAATTGATCTTTCCATAGCTTCCCTTTTGTGCATTTTAACGTAACTTGCATTTTGTTTGTTATCAGGCTATACCAGAGTGGATTAGCCTGATGTAGAGTACATTTATGCCCAGTTAAGGATACCCCGTTATCGCAGATTAACTTTGGAGGGTATAGGTGTTTTTGTTAGCTGGCATATAAGTTCAAGGGTTTGGATCTAGCGTACCATTGTTGCATAGTGCCCTATTACTAGTCCAATCTTTGAGTGCCCTTGTTTTATTCGTAGCCCCGGTCGTAACAAATGGCGACCTTGCCTAGTATCTTATTTTAGGAGCAAGTCGTCATAACAAATGGCGACCTTGTCCAGTATCTTATTTTAGTAGAAACCAGGATCCATTTGTTGATTATTGCAGTAATAACAAATAATGACCTTGCCTGGTATCTAAGAAAGAATTGCAGGATTGTTGGACATTTGTTTTTTGAGGAATATTTTGGACATGTGGATTTTTTTTTGGCAACGTAGTATAGCACTTGAGTTGCCTTCGAGCATTTTATATTTTTGAGTGAATAGTGCTACATGAGAGTTTAGGTACTCCCTTTTTTTTATAAACGTTGAGAATTTTCGGTGGACACTATGTCGAACGACGGGTCAATGTACAGTGAGGACACAGTACGGGAAGCAGACTCTGAGGTGCAGAAGCGGGGTTTGTTAGAAAGTATTAGAGTAATAACTAGTGAGGAGGATGCAAGGAAGTTTCTGGAGATACCTATTACTGTTGACCGGGTGTCGGGGATTGATCGGTATGGTCTCCAGCGTTTAGCCACGTTCATGGGGCATGTGGGCACTAGCAGCATGTCGAGAGGTGACCTGGTGGCCTGGGTGCTCGGCGGGGTGCGTGGGGCTTCGGGTGGAGTGGGAGCTGGGGCACCTTCGGCCCAGCCCCCATTCCACTCGACTCCTACCATGGCGCCCCCTCGGGCTCCGGAGCTGGGTACGTTCCCGCAGGCCGATAGTCACTGGCAGCGTGGTTTGCACTTGAGTGGGTCTCCAATTGTTGCATCTCCTCCTCCTCAAGGGTTAACTACAGATATGATCTTCCAGCTTGAGATGGCTAAAATGCAAGCTGAGCAACGTAGGCATGAGGCTGAGCTTGAACAACGAAAGCATGAGCTCGAGCAACGAAAGCATGAATCTGAGATTGAGATGGCCAGGATTCAGGCTGAGGAGAGAAAGGCCATGTACTGTGCAGACAGAGATCTTGAGAAGTCTCGGGTGGAGTCGACAGGGTAGCGTCTCGGTTCTGGGAATCGAGGTCCTGATCAGTCTTTATCGCACCTTCTTAAGTTAGTCCCTGTATTTGACGAGTCGGGTGTCACCGAGTTTTTCGTGCGTTTTGAGAAGAAGTGCCGGGAGCACCAATGGCCCGAGGTTAAGTGGGCAGCCCTTGTTTCCTCTAGGTTGGTTGGCAAAGGACTCAAGGCATATGATGCGTTGCCCTTGGAGTCTTGCGTCGATTATGAGGTACTGAAGGAAGCTGTTCTGCGGGCATACGAGTTACAACCAGAGACATATAGGTTGAAGTTCCGGGTGTTACGAAGGGTCGTGAGTGCACTTTTCTAGAACATGCCCGGGAACTGTCTGATGCATTGAGAAATTGGCTGAGGTCAGAGAAGGTGACGACGTTCGGAGAGCTTGAGCAGTTAGTCCTTCTAGAGCAATTTTTCAAGTGCACAGGCGGCGACCTGACTTTGAACCTCAAAGAGAAAAACCCTAAAACTCTACAGGAGGCAGCTGAGATGGCTGACCGTAGGCTATCGCTGATTCGTGGGTGTGGGTCTTCACAACGGAACGATGCAGGTAACAAGGGGCGCAACACTCCACCACCCCGAGTCAGTGATACACCATATAACAATAACTACAAGAGCAATGATATTAAGTCTGACCATAAACCTAATACCGTCCCGTTTAAGAAGGGTCCGGGCCCTTCCCCACCTCAAGGGAAGCCCAAGGGGGAGTTACAGTGTTTTCATTGTCATGAGAAGGGGCATTTTGCACGATCCTGTCCTAGCAAGCTACCTACTGCAGTCGTGTCTTTGGCTCGCAACATTGGAGTGTCTTTGAAGTCGTCTGCGTTTGCCCGGGGTAAATGTTCAGAGGCTGGAGCACTGCCAGTGAAGAAGTTTTCGGAAGGCTTGACACCTGTCCGGGATACTTTTTGTGACCATAGAGGGCGCGGCTGCGTGAATTGGGCTGGTTGCAAGCATGGAGTAGAATTTTTGCGTGATACAGGTGCTTCCTTGACATTGATGAAAAACTTTACAGGCAAACCTATAAACGCGGCACAGGTAGTTGTGGTGCAGGGTATCAATGCTACAAAGTCATACCCATTGGTCCGAGTGGAGCTAGAGGTAGAAGGTGTGACACGAGAGTTGGATGTCGGAATCGTGGAGAAACTGCCAGTAGAGGGCGTCGACCTTCTTCTCGGCAACGACTTTGCGGTACCTGCTTCTGAGGTTCCACCCTTAGTCGGTGCCGAGAGGGCGGCCGACGTGAGTAGGGAGGGGCAGGAGTTGGTCGAGAGGTGTCAACGACAGCAGAGGGCGTGTGTTGTCACCCGATCTCGTGCATCCAAAGTGTCACAGCCTATTCCTCAGTCTCTAGACCAGCGGAGGAACGGTCGGAAGGAGCAAGCTAAAGTTGGGAGCTTTGTGAGTTTTGCTCCAGCGGCTCTCCTTAGCGGCATAGTACTTGACCCAGAGGTGAGCTCCGGAGTGGCCCCAGAACCTGTCACCCTTAGTGACATGGTTGGGCGTGATGGCACTCCACGACTTAGTAGTTCCCAGTTGGAGGAGAGTTGTGGGAACGGGGCTATCGAACACGAGGACGGGGAAACATGTCATGTGAACCTGTTGGAGGAGTTTGTGAGGCAACCACCTGAGCAGCCTACTGTCCCTGCGTTGGTCTGCAGCGGCCAAGGAGGAGAAGGAGAGGAGGGCAGTAGGGCACAGGTGGAGGAGAGTTGGGATTGTCATGTCTCGGCGGAGCAGTGGGCGGGGGACACGAGTCTGGTGGCTGTGGAAGTGCTAGAGCACCTGCCTGAGCAGCAGTGTGCAGCGCTCCAGCACCAGCTCGGTTCATACCCCACTGGTCGTGCCGAGCACCCGAGCCTCACAACTCAGGCGGTGTAAGATGTTCCGCGGGCAGGTCACTTGAATGTTGGTAGACCGTTAGCCTCGTTGTTTCGGTGGTTCAAGGTGGGCGACGAGGCTTGGACATGGTTGTCAGGTCAGGGTCGACCCATGGCTGCCAAGGGTGGTGGTCAGAAGGAGGACATTGAGCAGATTGGTGAGGTTGGCTGTGGAGTGGATGTGCCCGGTCATTGCATAGCCTCCCAATGCTGCTCTAGTCGAATGCAACAGCCCTACCATAGACCGACTGTATCTGGCCATGTCGCTAAAAGCGGTGATGCAGCGCAGGTAGATGTAGTCATAAGGAATGCGGGGTGCGCATGTATGGTATCGGCGGGGAAGCCTTAGCAATAATGAACTATGGGAGTGACTGCACAGGTGGTACTGATTGTCCCTCTCATGACCTGGCTGTTCTAGGGACGAAGGCGGAGAAGGAAGGAGACTACAGGTTAGAAGCTGCGGTCTCGGCTGGGTTGTGGGAGGGCACTAGGCATGTTGTTCTGCAAGATAAGTTGTTTACTAGGCTGTGGCAGTGCATCCGCATGTTTGTTGCTTCTCCAGGCCTGAGGTACGGGGTAGAATCCGACATGGAGGCTGGAGACAGTGCAAGGCTCAGTTTAACTCCCTACCGTATAAATCCTGCTCAACAGCCTGTCGTGAAAACAGAGCTAGACGACATGTGGAAAAAGGGTCTGAGGGATAAAGGATATCGTGAGTGGTCGTTGCCAGTGAGTTTGCAACCTGAGTTGAGTGGCTAGATCCGTGTGTATGGTGATTGCAAGAGTGTGGAAGCATTATCCCTGACAGACGCCTATCCATTACTTAGAGTTGACGATACCATAGACCGCATCGGGGCTGCCTCGCTCGTCACGAAGATAGAACTAGTGAAAAGTTATTGGCAGGCCCCGTTGCCGGAAATAGCGAAGAGAAGTGCCAGTCTTGTGATTAACTGGGCAGGTTATCAGTGTCAGGTGTTGTTGTGCTGCCGGAACACAAGTTGGATGTGTGCCATGCTAAGGGAACTGATAATGTTTTGGCTGATTGTATGTCACGGGAGGGTTTGTTTGCAGGAGAACCCTCGCCGTTCAGTCAGTGTGTGTTGAGAGTGGAGAAAAATCAGGCTTGCCCCTGTAGAGCAGCCATCAAAAACAACATTAAAATTAAATAAAAAAATCACATAAAAACTCTTTCTTTTGATAGTTAATTGTAAGTTGCCAATGTTATAGCTAAAGTCCGTAAGTTGAACCTGTCTTTCACTTAGTAGGCTGGGCTCTGTGAAGCTCGCTCTGGGAGCATAGCAGGCTAAAATTATACTATTATGTTTGGGAGGGATTATAAGATTTTATTTATGCTAAACAAAATTTTTATTTATGATTGAGCTTTGCATTTCATTTCTGGCGGAGTGGCTGGTTGTGGCGGGTCTTGTCGGCGTTCTGCCTTGTCAGATATAGTGCTCGCCTAATGTTGAGCATCCCATATCTTGGGCGGGGTGTGACGCCTACCAGTGTTGGCAGAATCGCCTCCCGTTAGCCGTTAGCGCTCGCCAGGGCAGTGAAATGGGCTACAGTTATCAGAGAATGTTGTTCTTTCTTTCATAGTACTTGCATTGTTACAGACAGTCCAGTGGTGGTCTTTATTTTCGTCTGTGACAACGGGAAGTATTTTATATCATGAGTAGAACATAAGATGCATTGTAGGGAAGTCGAGAGAGAGAGAGCGAGCGAGCAGCGTGGGGGCAGTGAGTGTTGCTTTCCTCCTCCCTCCTCCTTCCCGGAGGAGTTTCCCGCCCACGTGGCCTTTCTCTCAGTTTTGATTGGCTGGTGGTTCCTGGCGCCTTCTGGAGGCCTGCTGCCGTGTGACGTAGCGGCCTGTGATTGGCTGACCACCATGCCTTTGTGAGATCCTGGGGGTCCCGAGGAGCTACTCTCTTTAGAGCAGGCTAGGGACGCACATGACTAACATCCTTTTTACCACTGTCTCCCATATCTCCACCATTCTGATACTGTCTCTCTTTCTCAACTTCTTCTCTTTCATTCCTCTTATCTTTTAACGTCACAACACTCCCTTTGGGTTCTGCACACGATTTCATATCGGCCCATCGTATTATGTGCGTCGCTCTCCGAGATATTTACATGTACTTAGAATAGGTTTGAGGGTTCTTAGTTAGTAGAGGTTAAGAACTCGGTGTGTGTCTCCATTATTGATTTAGTGCTCTGCTGGGTTATTTAATGCTAGACTGGGATAAGGCTTCTGTTGTCGTTGTCAGCGATGTGTGTACGGTTCGCTTATACCTACACGACTTCGACGGTTTCTGTGGTAGCCTAGGTTGTCCTTTTGCGAGTGCAGCATCGTGTGGTAAGAGGGCATTAGCCTACTACCTTGTCACACAGTGCTGCCTCTTTGCTTGACTTTAGAGGGATCGCCAGGGTAGAACCAGATACTTGAGATCTGGATCTACCAAGAGAGCATTCCCGTCATTAACGTAACTTTAATCATACCGCCTTAAGGACAACGCTAGGCTATGAGCCAGTCTTGCTCAGCCACAGTTTCCTAACCTTGATATCCCAGCTAGACTTTATTCACCTAGCAGACACTAGTTAGGATATGAGCTCTTTATGATATGTTTGCATTATTATTCATGGCATTTATTAGTCTAGGTTGTTGTTGAGTTGCACAACCATAGCAGACTGTTTCGTTGATGAGGAAGCATTTCTTTTAGTGTCGAGCATTACTGCCATTGCGCATTTATAGTATTCCTGTGTCAGTTAACATTATATGTCCTATCTTTTAGTGTATTCAGTCTACACGTATGGTGTCCTGCCTCCTGCCTTTATATAATTTAAGATACGAGCATCTTATGAGCATCAGACTTTCTTCAGAAGTTTCCAGGTCTATGCTGTAGGACTAGACTTCACTTTCTTTCAGATAGGAGTGAAGAGTTTCATTGTTGTTTAGAGTAACTGTATTGAAGCATCTTTTTATTGTATTAAATCTTGCAGTGATTTAATTGATCTTTCCATAGCTTCCCTTTTGTGCATTTTAACGTAACTTACATTTTGTTTGTTATCAGGCTATACCAGAGTGGGTTAGCCTGATGTAGAGTACATTTATACCCAGTTAAGGATACCCCGTTAGCACAGATTAACTTTGGAGGGTATAGGTGTTTTTGTTAGCCGGCATATAAGTTCAAGGGTTTGGATCTAGCGTTACCGTTGTTGCATAGTGCCCTATTACTAGTCCAATCTTTGAGTGCCCTTGTTTTATTCGTAGCCCCGGTCGTAACACATACCATCGAAAATACGGCGTCCAGGCCATAATAATAAGCCCAAATGGTGGAATAGAGATATTTCAAACTGCCTGCATGCTAAAAAATTTGCTAGCGATAGATTAAAATCTTCACAAAATGACGAAGAACGGGTGAAATTTGTAGAGCTACGACGCAAAGCCAAAAAGTTAATTAAGCAAAGTAAAAAGACCCTAGAGTTACATATTGCGAATCAAAGTAAAACAAACCCAAAAGAATTCTATAGTTATATCAGAAAGAAAAAAGTAGTTACTTCAACTGTTGTACCGTTAGTCGATGAAAATGGAGAATACACCAAAGACGAAGTACAAATGAGTAATGCCCTCAATACCTTCTTTGCATCAGTTTTTACAACGGAAGACCTCAGTGATATCCCTACACCATCGCCGATTCAGATTGATAATTCAGATGTTCTAAGCAATATCACCGTTACAGAGAGAGAAGTATTGAATTGTTTAGATAAACTCAAGGTAAATAAAACGCCTGGACCTGATACAATCTCGCCTAGAGTTCTAAAGGAAGCTAAGGATGAGCTCTCCAAACCACTGACATTACTATTCAATAAATCCTTGCAGTCTCTGGAACTATGCCTGATCAGTGGAAGCTAGCCAACATAACACCAATATTAAAAAAAGGCAGCAAATCCCTACCCAGTAACTATCGTCCAATTAGCTTAACCTCAGTTGTATGTAAAATGCTAGAAACGGTCATAGGAGACAGACTCGTAAATCACTTAGAGGAAAATAACATACTTAAAGATACTCAACACGGCTTTCGTAAAAAACGTTCCTGTTTAACAAACCTCTTAGACTTCTTCCACGATATCCTCAACCTCTACGATGAGAGTAAAGCTGTAGATATTATATACCTTGATTTTCAAAAGGCCTTTGACAAAGTTCCCCACAAACGTTTACTGCTAAAACTAAAAGCGCATGGAATACAAGACGGTGTGTTGAAATGGATAGAAAATTGGCTCGGCGACAGAAAGCAAAGAGTAGTCATAAACGGTAAGGCATCTAAATGGACCAATGTAAGTAGCGGGGTACCCCAGGGATCCGTACTAGGACCAATTCTCTTTCTAATTTACATCAACGACATAGAATCGGGTCTCACCTGTACAATCTCAAAATTTGCTGACGATACAAAAATTGCAAATAGCGTACTCTCAAAAGAACAAGTTGACGATATGCAACATAATCTAGATAAATTGTCATGTTGGGCCCAAATTTGGCAAATGAGTTTCAATGCGGATAAATGTAAAGTATTACATATCGGATACCTAAATGAGAAAGCAAACTATTTGATGAATGGCACTCAGCTTAAGAATGTAAACAGAGAAACCGATCTGGGAGTAACAATATCGAGTAACCTAAAACCGAGTCAACAATGTTCAGAAGTTGTTAAGAAGGCAAACAAAATAATTTGCTTTATAGGAAAGGTCATTTGAGCATAAATCCAAAGAAGTTATCCTAACCCTTTACAATTCCTTAGTTCGCCCTCTTCTGGAATACTGCTTTCAATCCTGGTGCCCTTATTACCAAAAAGATATAGACAAGCTAGAACGAGTTCAACGTAGAGTTACCAAAATGATACCTAGCCTAAAGAACAAACCATATGAAGAGCGTCTTAGAGAATTAAATCTATTTCCTTTAACCCAGCGCAGATTAAGAGGTGACTTAATTCAAGTGTTCAAAATCATCGAAGGCATCGACAATATGAACTGTAGTAAGAGGGGAGGTGTGGCAGAGTGGTCTTGGCACTGGACTGGTAATCCAATGGACCCGGGTTCGAATCCCAATATGTCAATGGGAAGATATTATTGGGATGGAATTTGTGCTGTACCTAGTTTCAGTGCATTACCACAGCACACCGAAATGCCAAAACAAAATACCCTCATTGTTCCCTGATTAAATAGCACTGTATGAATATTCCCATATTCAAAATATGCTACAGGGGGGCAATGCCTAGTGAGTTAATTGCTCAATAGGTGGCGTTCTGAGAGTGAGGGTCCGAGCCTGGGGAGTGAGACTGTGAAGCGCGGGGGCGAGGCAGCTTCAGAGATGGAGTTGGGTTCGAGCCGTGAGTAGGTGCTTCGCATGTCTCACTCCCTAGGCTGGAACAAGACCTCACGGGCCTCACTGTGTTCAGAGGTAGGGTGTAAAGGCTATCAGCCTATGCCCGAGAGGGAGTAGTTGGAATATAGAAAAAAAAAAAAAAAAAAATACTTCACTAACGACCAATCTAATTACACGCGGGGAACCGGTTGCAAAATTATTGGTAAATCTTTTAACTCACACGAATCTAAGAATTTCTTCTTCAATCGAGTTGTCAACTTGTGGAATGGGCTTCCCCGAGACGTTATAGACTGCAGCACCGTTGATTCATTTAAACTCCGCCTAGACAAATATCTCGCATCAAACCCGCGACTGACTGCGTTTGTAAATGAATAACTTTATTTTATCCTCCCCTCAGTTACTAACCCATATGTCCCCTACTAACTTCCTAATCCTGCCACGGAAATTAGTTCCAGGGCAGTAGTTCCCTTTCCAATGTTCCCTTACCCACTCTAAACCACTGTTTGGACACTTGATCCTCAGTGTTTTGGAGGACAAGCAGCCTAGAAGGGTCACTAGATCTGTTTTTGCTTGATTTCCTTTGTATCCTTTGTACTTTATACTCCCTCCTTATTCCCATTTGTTCTCTTTATCTGGTGATCCTTCTTCTTTCCTTCCCCTGATAAATATATCTGGATACACTCAACTTTAGTGATGGATTTCGGTTATATTTCTCCTTGAAAGCACAGTACTTGCAACACAATCCCACCCCTACTCTGTGCAACTCTCCAAACCAAAAGTGAAATGTTATTCCCAATCTTTCTTCTATTCCACAGCTGAGCTCTGGAACTTTCTCAGAATCAGTCTGTTCCCCTTCCTATGAGTTAAATTTCTTCAAACTACGTGTGTCCAGGCATTTTGGCTCGAATGTCGCTTGATTTTGGCCCTGTCACTCTTCCAACTCTCGGGGAGTCACTCGCCACAGGCAGTTCTGCCTTTTATCTCCCTCACTCACATAGCTCATAAGTATGATGGAGGTCCAGGGAGGAAACTAAAAAAAACAAACATAAATGAGGAAATAAATACGCCCATTCCCACTCAATAAAAAAATATAGTAAGTAAGAGAAGATTGAGTTTGAGGAATTGATGCTAAGTTATCCCAGGGATATAGTAATTGATGCTAAGTTATCCCAGGGATATAGTAATTGATGCTAAGTTATCCCAGGGATATAGTAATTGATGCTAAGTTATCCCAGGATATAGTAATTGATGCTAAGTTATCCCAGGGATATAGTAATTGATGCTAAGTTATCCCAGGGATATAGTAATTGATGCTAAGTTATCCCAGGGATATAGTAATTGATGCTAAGTTATCCCAGGGATATAGTAATTGATGCTAAGTTATCCCAGGATATAGTAATTGATGCTAAGTTATCCCAGGGATATAGTAATTGATGCTAAGTTATCCCAGGGATATAGTAATTGATGCTAAGTTATCCCAGGGATATAGTAATTGATGCTAAGTTATCCCAGGGATATAGTAATTGATGCTAAGTTATCCCAGGGATATAGTAATTGATGCTAAGTTATCCCAGGATATAGTAATTGATGCTAAGTTATCCCAGGGATATAGTAATTGATGCTAAGTTATCCCAGGGATATAGTAATTGATGCTAAGTTATCCCAGGGATATAGTAATTGATGCTAAGTTATCCCAGGGATATAGTAATTGATGCTAAGTTATCCCAGGATATAGTAATTGATGCTAAGTTAGGGATATAGTAATTGATGCTAAGTTATCCCAGGGATATAGCAATTGATGCTAAGTTATCCCAGGATATAGTAATTTGTATAAATACAGTATTATAAAACGGCATTTAATACAGAAAGAGGGGTGTGCATCCCTATAATCCCTAGAATGTGTTAGTGGTGTAATGGTTTAAATGCTTATGTTCTGGGTGTGGTGTCCAGAGTTCGAATCCCGAGAGGACCATATGCTTTCATTAGTTTATTCAAGTGTATTGGGGTTTGTAGTTGATGATTAATGTTAAGAACGGGGTGTTACTTAAGGGGGGTGACCTGTTAATGTTAAGAACGGGGTGTTACTTAATGGGGGTGACCTGTAAGAACGGGGTGTTACTTAATGGGGGTGACCTGTTAATGTTAAGAACGGGGTGTTACTTAATGGGGGTGACCTGTTAATGTTAAGAACGGGGTGTTACTTAATGGGGGTGACCTGTTAATGATAAGAACGGGGTGTTACTTAATGGGGGTGACCTGTTAAGAACGGGGTGTTACTTAATGGGGGTGACCTGTTAATGTTAAGAACGGGGTGTTACTTAATGGGGGTGACCTGTTAATGTTAAGAACGGGGTGTTACTTAATGGGGGTGACCTGTAAGAACGGTGTGTTACTTAAGGGGGGTGACCTGTAAGAACGGGGTGTTACTTAAGGGGGGTGACCTGTAAGAACGGTGTGTTACTTAAGGGGGGTGACCTGTAAGAACGGTGTGTTACTTAAGGGGGGTGACCTGTAAGAACGGGGTGTTACTTAATGGGGGTGACCTGTTTTTGTTTTCTCCCATTTTCTCTCTTGCTCTCTCTTTCTCTGGGTTGTATCCATTCGGCACCATTCAGCCTACTGTTTTAAGACGTTTACCCCCATCCAGGTGTCAATATTTTCCTGGCGAGCGGTAGCGAGCCAGCATATGTATATTTTTGTTGTGACAGCAAGCTAAATTTGTAAATTTTTCGATAGAAAAATTTCTCCGGCGAAGCCGGATTTCTCAATACAATGCTGGCTCGCTATCGCTCGCCAGGAAGAAATCGACGCCGGGATGGGAATAAACGTCTTAAAACAGTTGGCTGAATGGGGCCGAATGGATTCAAGCCAGGGAAAGAGAAAGGGAGAGAAAGATACAAAAAAGACGGTGACCCCCTTAATATAAGTTTAGTAAGCAACTATAGAAGGTGTTTTACAGAATAGTTGGCACTGCAGAGGTACGGTATATATAGTAGCTTGGATAGAAGCCTTCCACTCTACTGTAGGTATATTATATAGTAGCTTGGATAGAAGCCTTCCACTCTACTGTAGGTATATTATATAGTAGCTTGGATAGAAGCCTTCCACTCTACTGTAGGTATATTATATAGTAGCTTGGATAGAAGCCTTCCACTCTACTGTAGGTATATTATATAGTAGCTTGGATAGAAGCCTTCCACTCTACTGTAGGTATATTATATAGTAGCTTGGATAGAAGCCTTCCACTCTACTGTAGGTATATTATATAGTAGCTTGGATAGAAGCCTTCCACTCTACTGTAGGTATATTATATAGTAGCTTGGATAGAAGCCTTCCACTCTACTGTAGGTATATTATATAGTAGCTTGGATAGAAGCCTTCCACTCTACTGTAGGTATATTATATAGTAGCTTGGATAGAAGCCTTCCACACTGTAGGTATATTATAGTAGCTTGGATAAGCCTTCCACTCTACTGTACGGTATATATAGTAGCTTGGATAGAAGCCTTCCACTCTACTGTAGGTATATTATATAGTAGCTTGGATAGAAGCCTTCCACTCTACTGTAGGTATATTCTCTCTGTGTTGAAATAACTTAGAAAAGTTGACAATGACTATAAACACCATATGAGGAGGAGCACTTTATTGACAACGTGAGGAAGAAGGAGGTCCAGCAAAAGGCCTCATAAGTGAAAACCTCCCCTTAAGCTTATAGTGACAGGGAGAATGAGGACAGAAGTACATAAAATACATTGTTGAAGCTTGAGTGAACTCATTTTAGGAGTTAGACCGGGACAATTAGGTATAGTTAGACAGGGACAATTAGGTATAGTTAGACAGGGACAATTAGGTATAGTTAGACAGGGACAATTAGGTATAGTTAGACAGGGACAATTATAGTTAGACAGGGACAATTAGGTATAGTTAGACAGGGACAATTAGGTATAGTTAGACAGGGACAATTAGGTATAGTTAGACAGGGACAATTAGGTATAGTTAGACAGGGACAATTAGGTATAGTTAGACCGGGACAATTAGGTATAGTTAGACAGGGACAATTAGGTATAGTTAGACAGGGACAATTAGGTATAGTTAGACAGGGACAATTAGGTATAGTTAGACAGGGACAATTAGGTATAGTTAGACAGGGACAATTAGGTATAGTTAGACAGGGACAATTAAGTATAGTTAGACAGGGACAATTAGGTATAGTTAGACAGGGACAATTAGGTATAGTTAGACAGGGACAATTAAGTATAGTTAGACAGGGACAATTAGGTATAGTTAGACAGGGACAATTAGGTATAGTTAGACCGGGACAATTAAGTATAGTTAGACAGGGACAATTAGGTATACAGTCTATAGACGGTGGAACATAAAATAGTGGTGGCTTTGACCAGTATATGTTAATATTGTTTATATATTCATTGTTTACGGGCAACGTGTAGCAGTTAACAGGAGAGCATCCACCTCATAAACCCAACGTGTAGCAGTTAACAGGAGAGCATCCACCTCATAAACCCAACGTGTAGCAGTTAACAGGAGAGCATCCACCTCATAAACCCAACGTGTAGCAGTTAACAGGAGAGCATCCACCTCATAAACCCAACCGGCTTTGAGCAGGGTTCAGTCCTACAGGTAGTGCCAACGAACTTGACCATAATCTTGACCCCTTAACCCTTTCGCGCACTGCAGGACACGATTGCGTACTTACAGGGATGCTATAAACATTTGTGACCATCAGGGGCGTTAAGATAACTTTAGTTTAATTACTTCAACCTCTGCAGATGTCTTTGAGCGAGTTGTGGGCAGAAAACTAATTTTGAAGAGGTAATTATGAGATTAAGACCATTCTATTGATGAATACTAAATGGCAACCCATGGACCTGAAAGGGTTAACTTCTTATATCTCAAAATTAATGAAAGCAATCAGGCTGAAATTCCTATCATTTAGGAAGAGACCACCATGAAATAGGTGTGGATATTTACAGCCACTTTGTTCTAATCTAGGCTCTTTTGAGTTACGAAGAGGTCAAGGATCGAGATTTTTGTCAATTTCGTTGGTGCTACCTATACAACCCTGTTCATTATTGGTAGGCCAGAAATCCTGACTCCTAACCTCATAACTAATAAAACACTAGAGTATTTAAGCTATTATATCTACTAGTTGGGATGAGTCAGCCAGGGAATAGGTGTGGAAATTTACAGCCCATTTATTCTAGCCATTTTTTAGTTAAAGAGGTTAGGGTTCACGACTTTTGGCCTACTAATAATGAACGGACTATACACATTTACAATTCTATTATCGTCAAAACTGAGTAGCAGCACCTTTACTATAGTCCGTTCATTCTAGGTTGGGCATAAATCGGCACCTATAACCGCTGTAACTCAAAAAGGGCTACAGCAAATGAGCCTTCAATTTACACATATATTCCCTAGCCAAGTCTTCCTGTTTGGTAGAAATATTAGTTCGATTACTCTATTCCTTGATGAGTTATGAGAGGTTAGGGGTTACGATTTCTGCCCAACCTAGCATGAACGGACTATAATACCTAATTTCTATGAAGAAGAAAGTGGTAAAGATTAGAAGGTACGGTAGGTCTAATAAGTCATGTCTCAGCTGTCTGGACGTTTGGCTCACTCTTTGCTGTATTTATGTCCGTCAGATGTTGAGTAGGGTAGGTAAGTGTAGGAACATGTTTGTATATCTCGCTCGAAACGAATAAATCAAGTTTTAGACATTGCTGATACCAATTATTGATGAAATTATACTTGGTGACGAGACCTCACTTATTTGGCCGTCTGTACAATGGGTGTGTGATGTCCCTGTGGTTATTTACTATATATATATGGATGGAGTCATGAAAGAAATACAAGGAAGAGCAGTGGATGTTGATGTATCGCTGGTAAGGGAGGGAAACGAGTGGAAGCTACCTGTACTGCTGTTTGCTGATGATACAGTTCTGATAAGCGATAGTGAATGGGAGTTGCAGGGTCTGATAAATATGCTTGGAACAGTGTGTGAAAAACGGAATCTGAAGGTAAATGCAGGGAAGAGCAAGGTTATGGTTTTCGAAATGGGTGAAGCTACAGAGTGTGAGGTGAAGTTGAACGGTCAGGCTATGGAGAATGTCAGCTCATGTAAATATCTGGGCAGTGTGCTGAGTAAAGATGGGAGTATGGATGAAGAAGTGAGGGAGAGGGTGCAACAGGGGAAGAGGGTTGTAGGAACGCTGAAAGCAGTACAAAGAAATAAGGTGGTCAGCATGGAAGTAAAGAAGTCCTTACAAGACAGTGTGGTAATCCCGACATTGACTTTGACTTACGGAAGCGAAGCATGGACGTTGGTGGAGAGACTCAGACCAAGAGTGAGAGGGGTGGAAATGAGTTACTTGAGAAGTGCGTGCGGAGTTACATGGAGGGATAGACAGACGAATGAGGAAGCAAGAGAAAGGTGTGGTGTGGATGTAGACGTGCTGGAAAGTGGGAAAAGGAACACCTTGAGATGGTTCGGCCATATGGAACGTATGGAAAGCGAGAGAATGACTAAGAGGGTGTACGAGAGCGAGGTGGAAAGACAGAGAGGGAGAGGTAAACCGAGAGAGAGGTGGAAGGATGGAGTGAAGAAGTATATGAGTGAAGGCGGTGCTGGTTGGAATGAGGGGGCGTCGACTGACTGGGGACAGAGGTGCATGGGGGCGTTTCGTTCGTGGCCACCCCTTCGGGGATCACGGCGTCGGGCAATAGATAGATAGATAGACTATGGATAGAGGCGAGGTACAGGAGATGGAACAGAAGATAGTGGTCGGGGTTTGCGAATGGTATGTTTTAACCCCTTCTGTACCAGCGACGTCTTCTTAATTTTGCTCTAGCTTTATTTAGACGTTTTTATGCAGCTTAAGAAGGATCTGTGGTAGTAAAAAGGGTCAAGTGAGATAGTTCGAGGCCTGTTAATCACTTGAGGCCCTTTTTAAACTGAATAATATCGACTAATAACAGCAAAAGGGAAGTTAAAAGGACGGAACCGGTACTGTAAGGGTTAAGTGGTTATTTTTGTTATGGAGAATCATACCTGACAAACTCAACCGACTGTGAACGGGCTCCAAACCTTGCACTAACCACAGAGCCATAGAGGCGCCCTACTCCTGTGGCTCCCTTCCAAAACATGTGGTTTCCTTCTCATTATCTCCTTTGTTCTTCTTCCTGTATATACAACCCACCTCTCTCTCACTCTCACTCACTTATTCCTACTCCCTCTCTTACTCTCACTCACTCTCTCACTCACTCACTTCATCAAGGATTATTGCGTATATACTGTATATATTACCAAGACGTTACTCTTTTTTTTTCCAGATATACGAAAGATCACTTATAACTGCGTTAAGTTACAAACCCATTTGTCCCCTACTAACTTCCTAATCCTGCCACGAACATATGTTCCAGGGCAGTAGTTCCATTTCCAATATTCCCTTACCCACTCTTAACCACTGTTTGGATACTTGATCATCAGTGTTTTGGAGGACAAGCAGCCTAGAGGGGTCACTAGATCTGTTGTTGCTTAGTTTCCTTTGTATTCCTTTGTACTCACCTATCTCTCTCTCTCTCTCGACCGTTAGTCGATGAAAATGGATAATACACCAAAGACGAAGTACAAATGAGTAATGCCCTCAATACCTTCTTTGCATCAGTTTTTACAACGGAAGACCTCAGTGATATCCCTACACCATCGCCGATTCAGATTGATAATTCAGATGTTCTAAGCAATATCACCGTTACAGAGAGAGAAGTATTGAATTGTTTAGATAAGCTCAAGGTAAATAAAACGCCTGGACCTGATACAATCTCACCTAGAGTCCTAAAGGAAGCTAAGGATGAGCTCTCTAAACCACTGACATTGCTATTAAATAAATCCTTGCAGTCTGGAACTATGCCTGATCAGTGGAAGCTAGCCAACATAACACCGATATTCAAAAAAGGCAGCAAATCCCTACCCAGTAACTATCGTCCAATTAGCTTAACCTCAGTTGTTTGTAAAATGCTAGAAACACTCATAAGAGACAGACTCGTAAATTACTTAGAGGAAAATAACATACTTAAAGATACTCAACATGGCTTTCGTAAAAAACGTTCCTGTTTAACAAACCTCTTTGACTTCTTCCACGATATCCTCAACCTCTACGATGAGAGTAAAGCTGTAGATATTATATACCTTGATTTTCAAAAGGCCGTTGACAAAGTTCCCCACAAACGTTTACTGCTAAAACTAAAAGCGCATGGAATACAAGACGGTGTGTTGAAATGCATAGAAAATTGGCTCAGCGACAGAAAGCAAAGAGTAGTCATAAACAGTAAGGCATCTAAATGGACCAATGTAAGTAGCGGGGTACCCCAGGGATCGGTACTAGGACCAATTCTCTTTCTAATTTACATCAACGACATAGATGAGGGCCTCACCTGTACAATCTCAAAATTTGCTGACGATACAAAAATTGCAAATAGCGTACTCTCAAAAGAACAAGTTGAGGATATGCAACACAATCTAGATAAGTTGTCATGTTGGGCCCAAATTTGGCATATGAGTTTCAATGCGGATAGATGTAAAGTACTACATATCGGACACCAAAATGAGAAAGCAAACTATTTGATGAATGGCACTCAGCTGAAGAATGTAAACAGAGAAACCGATCTGGGAGTAACAATATCGAGTAACCTAAAACCGAGTCAACAACGTTCAGAAGTTGTTAAGAAGGCAAACAAAATAATTGGCTTTATAGGCAGGTCATTTGAGCATAAATCCAAAAACGTTATCCTAACCCTTTACAATGCCTTAGTCCGCCCTCTTCTGGAATACTGCGTTCAATCCTGGTGCCCTTATTACCAAAAAGATATAGACAAGCTAGAACGAGTTCAACGTAGAGTTACTAAAATGATACCTAGCCTAAAGAACAAACCATATGAGGAGCGTCTTAGAGAATTAAATCTATTTTCTTTAACCCAGCGCAGATTAAGAGGCGACTTAATTCAAGTGTTCAAAATCATCAAAGGCATCGATAATATGAACTGTAGTAAGTATTTCACTATCGACCAATCTAATTACACGCGGGGAAACGGGTGCAAAATTATTGGTAAATCTTTTAACTCACACGAAGCTAAAAATTTCTTCTTCAATCGAGTTGTCAACTTATGGAATGGGCTTCCCCGAGATGTTATAGACTGCAGCACCGTTGATTCATTTAAACTTCGCCTAGACAAATATCTCGCATCAAACCCGCGACTGACTGCGTTTGTAAATGAATAACTTTATTTTATCCTCCCCTCAGTTACTAACCCATCTGTCCCCTACTAACTTCCTAACCCTGCCACGGAAATTAGTTCCAGGGCAGTAGTTCCCTTTCCAATGTTCCCTTACCCACTCTAAACCACTGTTTGGACACTTGATCCTCAGTGTTTTGGAGGACAAGCAGCCTAGAATGGTCACTAGACCTGTTGTTGCTTGATTTCCTTTGTACTCCTTTGTACTCTCTCTCTCTCTCTCTCTTATTCCTACTCCTACTATCTCTATCTCTCTCTCTCTCTCTCTCTCATTAATTCCCCACTCCCTCTACACACATAATTTATTGCCTTGTCCTTCGCCCAACCAGCCTTGAATCGGGGCATAAATATTCATCAACCTTTGCAATCATCTTCCACCCCATCCACAATACACAAACCTTGCTAATCAGAGGCTTCAAATAACAAATACATGCCACCTATTTCAAAATACTCGAATTACTGTAGCCTTAAAATTACTGAAGAATGTGCATTTTAATTAAGCACATTAATTATACATTTACTTTGCCATCGATGTTTTGAGTATAATATATAGACTCATTATGCTGTATATATTATTTTGGTTAATAAAAGTACCTATCAACTTATTTTGCTACCTGAAGTATCCAATTAAACCAGTGACCAAGTGATCAACAGATGATTTTCCTAACTACCACACCACACTCCCCCTTTCCAGAAAACACATTCATATGATATCAAACATTTATATACTTCTTAAGTCCAGACAATGGGAATCAACACACTATACCATGAACTGCACATTCTTACACTATATACTGTACATATACTGTACAGTCGGCCTAATAAGTGATGTCTCGGCACCAATTATGTTTTGATCAGTAATTGATATCAACAATATTTACACATGATATCTTCTTTTTGAGTGAGATATACAACCATGTTCCTACACTTACCCACCTTATTCAACATCTGACAGATATTAATACAGCACAGAGCGAGCCAAACATAATGACAGCTGAGACATTATTAGCGCAACCGTACATGCATACATTACACCACACTGGCTACAGCTTTGTTGTAACCTACCAGATAACTGCTGCCCAGATAAATCCTGTTCGACACACTATAACACCTCAGTAGATATTTATAAGCCTCTTACCAGTGTTTGTTGTGCAAATTTCAGTTAATTCTCCCTACCAACAATTCCTTGAGACCTCTGGTGGACGCTCCTGAACTAGCGCCAGAGCTACGACTGTAGACATCACTATACCCAACACCTAGGATATGCACAGTTTATCTCAATTTTTGTGTGATTCTACACGTTTTTATTATACAGTATACGACTACACTAAGTGCTTATATAGTATAGTAATAAAGGGAAAATCCATATGCAGCTGATAATGACTAAACATAATTATAAGCCGATTAATTATCATAACAAAGTTGGCACGAAAATACCTGTAAATATACGTTATTTATGAATATGGGTGATTTTAAAATACATAAAACAAAAGTATGCATAGACCAAAGTATGTGTCAGCTACAGAAATTTCGACTAACTGCATATATTATAGAATTGTTGAAGGAGAAGGAGGGTGGATAGCTCCGCGATGTCGCCTATTTCCCACAATGCACCACGGTAAACCTTGCGTTCAGCGCCTCTATCGGCCACTGTAGGCATTTATTGGTAGGGAGAATTGAGATTGAATTGTCCATGAAACAAGCCATCCCGTTTTAACCCCTTCTGTACCGGAAACTTCTTCTTAGCTTCAATCTGGCTACTATTAGGCGATTTTATTAAGTTTCAAAAAGGGCCTCCAGCAATTAATAGGCTTCGATCCATCTCACTTAACCCTTTTTACTACCACAGATCCTTCTTAAACTCCACCAAATCCTCTAAATATAGCTACAATAAAATGAAAAAGACGTCGCCGGTACAGAAGGGGTTAAAAAGGTTTTTGCACACACCATTAGTAAATTGAAGCACACATGCGAACATGCAAGCCATGTCACAGCCATCTGGCACAGATGACAGTGGTATACACAACGCGTGTTTGTTATTTTTAACCCCTTCTGTACCGGCGACGTCTGCGATATTTTATTGTAGCTATATTTAGACGAATATGTGATGTTTAAGCAGGATCTCTACCACTGAAAAGGCTACAGACTATCTCAATTAATCCTTTTAGCTACCACATATCCTTCATAGACTTCACAAAATCATCTAAATGTAGCTGAAATCCAATAAAAAAGACGTTGCCGGTACAGAAGGAGTTAATACATAGCGTTAGGAAGCAATTGTCTGTAACACTTGATCTGTAGTAAATAGCGTTAGGAAGCAATTGTCTGTAACACTTGATCTGTAGTAAATAGCGTTAGGAAGCAATTGTCTGTAACACTTGATCTGTAGTAAATAGCGTTAGGAAGCAATTGTCTGTAACACTTGATCTGTAGTAAATAGCGTTAGGAAGCAATTGTCTGTAACACTTGATCTGTAGTAAATAGCGTTAGGAAGCAATTGTCTGTAACACTTGATCTGTAGTAAATAGGGTTAGGAAGCAATTGTCTGTAACACTTGATCTGTAGTAAATAGCATTAGGAAGCAATTCTCTGTAACACTTGATCTGTAGTAAATAGCGTTAGGAAGCAATTGTCTGTAACACTTGATCTGTAGTAAATAGCGTTAGGAAGCAATTGTCTGTAACACTTGATCTGTAGTAAATAGCGTTAGGAAGCAATTGTCTGTAACACTTGATCTGTAGTAAATAGGGTTAGGAAGCAATTGTCTGTAACACTCTCAACTCACCATAAACAACACACCCCTAACACATACACACATACCCAAAATCCTAGGAGTAACATATGATACTCATATGACATTCAAACAGCACACCACAAACATTAAAAAGAAACTGACACCCAGACTTAACGCCCTCAGGAGTCTTGCTCACACAAAATTTGGACACAACAAAGAAACTACCACCACTGTATATAAACAATACATAAGATCAGTGATGGAATACGCAAGCCCAGCCTGGGCTTCTAACCTAGCTGAAACACATCATAAGACTTTACAGACTATTCAAAACAAAGCCCTGAAGATCATTACAGGCTGCACAGCTACTGCACCCACAGATCACCTACATCAAGAAACCAAAATCCTCAAAGTCAAAGACCATCTGGACATGAGAGGCACTCAATTCCTGGCAGCAGCCTCCACGAACCAAGACCACCCACTAAACTACATGGCAACACACCCACAGACACCAAGAAATTTCAAAACAACACCCAGCACACGGTATCACACACAATTATTGTCCTCTCTCCCTCCCTGCCCACCCCGAACCAACTTCCAGAAGCACATCCATACTCATATCTCTCACCGATCCATCCACTCACTCACAGACAACACGCAGCTGCATGCACGACCTCCCGAAATCCATCCTTCCGAATCCTCCCTTCCTCGCGAGGACAGAGTCCACCTGGCCAGGCTGAGATGCGGACACCATCCAGCTCTCCTGAGCTATCAGAAGAGACTGGACGACTCCGTTGTCGACTCCTGCCCGGGATGTAACACAGCATCCCATACCATTAAACACATCATAGAAGACTGCATTTCACACAACCACTTACGCAAACAACACAATCTACACTCAATGAGAGCTCTGTGGGAAAGCCCGATCGTGGCCATGGCCTTCCTCAGGGACTCGGGGCTGTTCGGCCAGGCAGCTTAGGGAACAACAACAACAACAACAACACTTGATATGTAGTAAATAGGATTCGAAATCATACAAGAACGCCATTCAAACCCGGATGCAGTTTTATACTAACCTCTTCAGTACGATAGTGTATTATTATATTATATCTTGCCTATCAGACGACTTCCTCTGATTAACCCTTTGAGTACCAGCGACGTGTTATATTTTATGCTAGCTATATTTAGACGATATTATGCAGACCAGGAAGGATCTGCGGTAGTTAAAAGGGTGGGTTGAGATACTTTGGAGCCCTTTAATATTGTTAAAGGTCCTTCCTAAGCTGAAGAAAATCGTCTAATAATGGCCAGAATATAATCTAATGGACGTCCCTAAGAATTAAATGGATGAAGATTATTTCAACTGATTTTTTTATTGTTTACTCAAATAAGACTAAAAAACTCAATATTCTCGTCTATATACAGTACATATCCTGAATAAAAGCGAGAGAGGGACCATACACTGAAAGTGTTCAGTAAGGTTAAGAGAAACCGGCCTTCACGTGTTTATATCGAAAAATGTACAAATTTATCTTGAAAGGGGGTCTAGGGAGTGTTTTTTTAAGCTTGATGAAGGTCTAGCGAGGAAACTACAAGACAAATATTTACGGTATCCCAGTAGTAGTAGTAGTAGTAGTAGTAGTAGTAGTAGTAGTAGTAGTATACAAGAAAAAACAAATAGGAAAAGTGGGGATTGGGCCTGAGTAGATAGATAGAGAGAGAGAGAGAGAGAGAGAGAGAGAGAGAGAGAGAGAGAGAGAGAGAGAGAGAGAGAGAGATAAAGAGATAGATAGATAGATAGATAATAGTAGTATTAGTATTGGTCTGTATCCCAGCCATCTAGGCGCCTCCAACCCAAGTTCTCACCCTTAATACGACCTTCTCCCCTCAACAAGTAACTAGGGTACCCGAGTTAACAAAGTCCAGCATATAGGATCCCGGGAGTCAGGCCACTGGGCGCCATCTTGTCTCCCAGGTCCCAGTGTATGGATCAGTGTTGCCAATTTTTTAATTTTCCTGCTAGATCTAGAGGTATTCACTTCCATTTAGAGTACACATGTTTAAATCTAACGGCATGAATTATAGTGATACTCTGATATTTGAGCCATTTTAGAGCGATATTGTAGAGATTGTGGCATTATTTTAGCAATTATCGGCATCTTCTCTCAATATTCTTGGTGTCTCTTTTTCTTCTGCTCTCAGTTGGAAGGACCATATTACCAGTTTTGCTAAGGCAGCCTCCCAGAAGCTGGGTGCTCAACCGCCTTAGGGGGTTCTTTTCCCCAGCACAGCTTCTTGCTCTGTACAGGGGTATAGTGCGTCCTTGTATTGAGTATTGTTCACATGTGTGGGGAGGTTCCTCTCACACCGCTCTCCTAGACAAAGTTGAAAGGAAGGCCTTTCGTATCATTAACTCCCATCCACTCACCAACTCTCTGCAATCTCTCTCTCTCCGCCGCAATGTTGCATCTCTCTCGCTATTCTATCGCTACTATAATAATCAGTGTTCCTCAGAGCTTTCCCAGTGTATACCACCTCCTTTACGTAGGGCACGTGGTACCCGTCTTGCAACTCAATCCCACCCCTACTCTGTGCAACTCTCCAACCCAAGAGTGAAACGTTACTCACAAACTTTCTTTTACTCAACAGCTGAGCTCTGGAACTCTCTCCCAGAATCAGTCTTTCCCTCTTCCTAAGACTTAAATTGCTTCAAACTCCGTGTGTCCAGGCATTTGGGCTCGAACGTCCCTTGATTTTGGCCCTGTCACTCTTTCAAATATGGGGAGGCACTCGCTATAGGAAGTTCTGCCTTTTGCCTCCCTCAATCACATAGATTTTTTTTTGTATTTACTATCCAGCGGCCTTGATTTGTTAACCCTGGTATACTAGGATGCAGATAGGTGCTGTACAGTACCATCAGGGGCAATAATTCTAACATATATTGAGCCCTCGGACTGCTTAAACGAACCTTCGAAATGCAAATGCCAGAATAAGAGTTAATTATTATGTTTTTTACACCAACCAACTTCACATCTAAACTCAATTAATGAAATCAACAAATACAAGTGGCACTCCGAGGACTCGAACCCAGGATACTCACATCGAAATTCCGCGCACTATGCACTACGCTATCAAGACATAATAATGCACACCATTCACTTCGAGATACCGTTTCGAAAATATAAGTGAAAACATTGATGACCTTGGCTTTACTAAAATATAAGTGAAAACATTGATGACCTTGGCTTTACTAAAATATAAGTGAAAACATTGATGACCTTGGCTTTACTAAAATATAAGTGAAAACATTGATGACCTTGGCTTTACAAAAAATATAAGTGAAAACATTGATGACCTTGGCTTTACTAAAATATAAGTGAAAACATTGATGACCTTGGCTTTACTAAAATATAAGTGAAAACATTGATGACCTTGGCTTTACTAAAATATAAGTGAAAACATTGATGACCTTGGCTTTACTAAAATATAAGTGAAAACATTGATGACCTTGGCTTTACTAAAATATAAGTGAAAACATTGATGACCTTGGCTTTACTAAAATATAAGTGAAAACATTGATGACCTTGGCTTTACTAAATATAAGTGAAAACATTGATGACCTTGGCTTTACTAAAATATAAATGAAAACATTGATGACCTTGGCTTTACTAAAATATAAGTGAAAACATTGATGACCTTGGCTTTACTAAAATATAAGTGAAAACATTGATGACCTTGGCTTTACTAAGATATAAGTGAAAACATTGATGACCTTGGCTTTACTAAAATATAGGTGAAAACATTGATGACCTTGGTTTTACTAAAATATAAGTGAAAACATTGATGACCTTGGCTTTACTAAAATATAAGTGAAAACATTGATGACCTTGGCTTTACTAAAATATAAGTGAAAACATTGATGACCTTGGCTTTACTAAAATATAAGTGAAAACATTGATGACCTTGGCTTTACTAAAATATAAGTGAAAACATTGATGACCTTGGCTTTACTAAAATATAAAGGATCGTGAAATAAAAAAAAGCATCAATACAATCATATGCGCTAGATAAGATTTATAATATAAATGTAAAACAATGGAGCTTTATGGGATACACTGCGGGTTGGATTCTAGGTGGCCTTTGAGGAAAGATGGGTAGTTTGTATTTGCTCATTTATGTATCTTTTTACGATTTTATTATGTTCCTCCCTAGACCTTCATCAAGCTTTAAAAAATACCTGCCCATGACCCTCCTTCAAGGTAAATTTATACATTTTTCGATAGAAAAGTATACCGGCCAAAAGCCGGTTTCTTTTAAAATACAGGCTCGCTATCTCTCGCCAGGAAGAAAATAGACACGTAAATGACACGAAACGTCTAAATATTGACAAAGCAATGGGGAGAAAGGTCTTAAAATCGCCAAACTAATGGGCCAAACGTCATAAAATCTAAAAATTAATGGGACTAAACATGAGGGAGAAGGGGGTCCAGAAAACCGGCCCATCCCCCCTTAAATACCAAGTTGTCGGGTTTCTGTTATATCAGGTTACCCTGCCCTCCCTAGCAACTGTTCTCACATAAATATTTTACCCCTAGCGCTCCTTCTTTCCCACATCCACTGTCACTTCCTACACGTACACACACACAAACACACATACGAACATACACACACACACGCGAACACACACAAACACACACACACGAACATACACACACACACACGCGAACACATAATACATAACCACACTCACATGAACACCCGCATACGCCTAATGTATGCCGTACACATACAGTGTCCATGTTACCTTAAAGTATACCAACCCCTTCACCCCTATCCCTCCCACTAAACACACACACACACACATTCGAGGAACTTCTATGTTTATGCTAATACGATGTGAAGACTCATAAATACACAAAGTAAATATATCATTTCGCATTCATTTTAGGTTATGGTCTTCGAAAGGGGTGAAGCCACAGAGTGTGAGGTGAAGCTGAACGGTCAGGCTATGGAGATTGTCAGCTCATATATGTATCTGGGCAGTGTGTTGAGTAAAGATGGGACTATGGATGAAGAAGTGCGGGAGAGGGTGCAACATGGGAAGAGAGTTGTAGGAACGTTGAAAGCAGTAACAAGAAACAGGGTGGTCAGTATGGAAGTGAAGAAGTCCTTACATGACAGTGTGGTAATCCCGACACTAACTTACGGAAGCGAAGCTTGGACGTTCGGGAAGAGACTCAGACCAAGAGTGAGAGCGGTGGAAATGAGTTACTTGAGAAGTGCGTGCGGAGTTACATGGAGGGATAGACAGACGAATGAGAAAGTAAGAAGGAAGTGTGGTGTGGAGGTAGATGTGCTGGAAAGTGTGAAAAGGAACAACTTGAAATGGTTCGGCCATATGGAACATATGGAAAACGAGAGAATGACTAAGAAGGTGTACGAGAGCGAGGTGGAAGGACAGAGAGGGAGAGGTGCACCGAAGGAGAGGTGGAAGGATGGAGTGAGGAAGTATAATATGAATGAAGGCGGTGCTGGTTGAGAGGAGGGGCGTCGACTGACGGGGGACAGAGGTGCATGGGGGCGGTTCGTTCGTCGCCACCCTTTCGGGGATCACGGCGTCAGGCAATAGATAGATAGATAAATAGATTCATTTTAATGACAAATAAATTTCACCCAGCAATTTGTTATACTGATAACTTTGCATAAATTAAAGTATAACTGCTCCCCCCCCCCCCCCTCCCCTCTCCCTCTCTCCCTTTCTCTCTCTCTCCTTCCATACACCACCAAGCTATATCGGGACTGAAGGTAAATAAATTATGCATGGTAGTTGGCACGTTACGTAAGTCTGAATGGTTGGACGGACGCAGGTGTGGGAGGGGCCCGTATTACTACTACTGCTATCACTACTACTGCTATCACTACTACTACTACATCTACTACTACTATTACTTATACTACTACTATTTATATTTCTACTACTACATCTACTACTACTATTACTACTTCTATTAATATTACTATCACTGTTACTACTATTACTTATACTACTACTATTGTTATTTCTACTACTACATCTACTACTACTATTACTACTTCTATTAATATTACTATCACTGTTACTACTATTACTTATACTACTACTATTGCTATTTCTACTACTACATCTACTACTACTATTACTACTTCTATTAATATTACTATCACTGTTACTACTATTACTTATACTACTACTATTGCTATTTCTACTACTACATCTACTACTACTATTACTACTTATATTACTATTACTATCACTGTTACTACTATTACTTATACTACAACTATTGTTATTTCTACTACTACTAATACTACTTCTTGTTATGCCCATGATGATAATTGCTGCCATACACACCACCACCAGGCCCACTTGCAACAAAGAGACAAATGCACAAACAACAAATGTTATATAAGATCACTAACAACTTAGTAGACATAGACAAGATTGTATTTACACCCTACAAGCATACGATTTACGAGATGCAGTCACAACTTAAAATACCACACCCATCAGGCAAGCACAGATATATTTAGACAATCACTTTCTCCCCGCAGCATCCAGGAGTGGAACCACCTTCCTTTTCATGCAGGTCATTGCCCCACTCTTGATTCATTTATAACTAGGATCACCAATCATTGCATCCCCAATCTTGATCCTTCTCCTGATCCTGTCCCCAACCACTATAATAGCCCTTATGCACAACGGCCCTCTGCAGCTCCCTCAACGTAAACGTAACTACCTAAACTACCTAAAACCAGTAACAAAAACCATGGGGAAATTAGTAGTACTTTCGGTAATATTTTCCCAGAATTATGTACGAGAAACTTGTGCTATTTAGTGTAATACATGATAAATTTAAAAGTGGAAAATAACCAATCAATCAATGTAGGCCGAATCCGTGATGGCGTGTAGCTGTACTCACCTTCCTAGTCCACTCAAAGGAGTACGCCGGGGCGAGTTTCCAGACAGGACCTCATCTATCCCAAGCTGCTCTCGACGTTATCATTTGATTTGCGCCTCGTCTGTGAGGCACATGGCCTTCCATAATATCTTCTCCAGTCGGGCTATCACTTTCTAAAACCACAGGATGTACAGTCACTCATAAAAATTCATGGACCCCCCCCCCCCCACGTGAACGCGTCAACTAAATTGGATTGTTTTTTGCTTGGTACCCCTTGAGACTGGATGCCAGCCAGAGGAAGGGGAGGGACAGGGGGGTGTTAGCGAGGGCATAGTAGGGGGGGGGGGGGGGGGTGTAGAAGCAGGGTAGTACGGTAGTTACCTTACCCCCACTTTCTTCCCCTAAACTAAAATTCCACACCTCTCTCTCCGCTTCTCTCTCTCTCTCTCTCTCTCTCTCTCCGCCTCTCTCTCTCTCTCTCTCTCTCTCTCTCTCATATTATCAATAAAATTTGCACATATATGATAGCTGTTACGACTGGGGTTTAAATATATCAGGGCTCTTATTCATTGTACTAGTAATGGCATAAATGTTACAACGGAAAGCGCTAGCTCCAACCTCTGATGTATATTCCCAGTGAACAAAGAACACAAATACTCTACAGAGTTCTATATGCAATAATAGGCTATCAAACTCTCAATAAATGTGCATCTACTCTAGGTTTAATGTTATGTGAAAACAGCCTATTACTACCTATAACCGAAGGTGCTTGGTTATGGTATGCAAAGTAAGGTGGTAAGAGAAGTTACAGCTTACGTTACTTTAATCAATAAATGTCAGGCACTCCTGCATGAAAGAAAGTGCACTAAAGTCCTTCAACACCAACAAGGAATCTTCTTTAAATGTTAGATGCTATAAAGATGCTCGTATCGGAAATGGAACCCAAAATGGCAGGCAGCGGAACAATGCTCGTGCAGGCTATGCACATAAAAAGGCAGAATATATAATGCAGTCGGGGCCAAGAATATCCTAAACGCTACAACAATAATAATCACCACGACAATGCAGTATTCCTATCAACAAAAAAGAGCCTAAGTCGTTTGTGTCTCCATACATCAAACTAGGCTGCGAAATGCTTGTGTAATCATAAATGGGTATGCATAAAAAGAGTAATTAGGTTAATATACTTAATGTCTACTTTGACTGATAAAGTCTAGCTAGAGTCAATGATACGAGATACTGGTGCGCATGGCATGCCGCATAGCCTAGTGCAAATCTCAAGTCTGTGCGTCAAATATTACGTTATAGGGAAGGGTAGCTCTCTTGAGAAACCTTAATACCGAAGTATTAAGCGTTCTCCTGGCGTACCTCAAAGACAAACAATCGAGACTAGAACAGTGCAGAATGGTATAGGCAAAAAGCCCTCATTTGTGCATGCTCTACTCTCAATGGCACACAGACTAGAATTTACTCAATCAACTCCAGTTCTCAGGTATGTCGTGCAGCTTTTAACTAAAGCCAGCACTCATAGGAAACAATACCTTATAATATCAGACTCCTAGTCTAGCATTATCTAATCCAGCAGAACACTAATAATTAAAGGAAGCAGTACTAAACAATATGAATGTCAACCAATGCTTCGTGATCCACTTATCTTAACAACTAACATACATAGGTTATATCAGACCTTAACGCACAATACAACTGGCCAGCATGAAGCTGATTTTGCAGAGTTAACCAGAGGGGGTATAATATTAATAAAAGGTGGTGAAAGATATGAAAAAAGAGAGGTAGGCAGAGGAAAAGATTCTCAGGTGCGGAGCGGAGGACAGGTAGCAAGGGATAAAGATGGATGCGTTCTAGAAACCAGATCTGAGGAAGAGAGTGGCGAGGAACTGTATATATACCCGCACTAGCTCGAGCCGCGTGGGAAAAAAGCGGTTACAAGTCCTCTAGCCACTAGCAAGGGAGCTAGCAGCATGGTAAGGACCTTTCTCCACCAACCCCCACGAGGCAGCCAGCCGTGACGTCATCGAGCGGGACAAAAACACTGCGCGCTCCCTCTCACTCTGTTCTACTCTCTCTCTCTCTCCCAGATCCCATCATTACTAGTTAATGATAAAACATATACTTTACAATTAAATATATAAAGCCTTGACATGGGTGAAAACAAAGAGCCTTTCTGGACTGCCCATGACACAAGCTTTCATATGAAATAAAGCACACTCTAATACATAAACTGTAGCCCCATCCACTGCCCTGGCGATCCTAGTGAGTCACTGTAGGACAAGCCATGCGGTTCTAACGGAGTGGTTAACGTCACACCCCCCCCAAGATTTTTCTCAGAGGCCCCAAGGCTCACAAAAATCTGATGGTTAGAACCCATGCTATATCTCCACTTCCCATCACCCAGCGGCAGTAAAATATCTGGCACAGTTCTTTAACAAAACATTTTTTCAAAATTATAACCCTCCCCAACACCATAGGTTAAATTATATGTAGTTATGCTCCTCAAGAGCGAGCTTCTCTAGCCCAGCATTCTGAGAGGAGTGCAACTCAGAATTACTGCTATAACATACTAAAATAATTCAACTATCAAAGAAAGAGTTTTTATTTGATTTTTTGATGTTTATAATTTGTTTATTTCGGCTGCACTATAGGGGCAAGCCTAGTTTTTTTTCTTCTATACCAAACGCTCAACTCCTGCTTTACGACCCAATACGCTGGGCTACAACCGCGAGCCAACAAGCACCAAGCGCAAAATACTATCCAAACTAAAGCAGATTGACCCGTGTGTCAATCTACCCAGGATCATATACCCTTGAACGACCATCTGCAACCACGTTGTCACAACCGGCAATATGGCGTATGTCCAGGTTATATACCAGTAACCTTAGTGACCACCTGGTCAGCCTCATATTCCGATTGTGAAACTGGTCCAAGAACTTGAGAGGGTGATGATCTGGGTAAACTACAACGACCGGACCATAGGCTGGAACATAGACCTCGAAATGCCCCAGCGCAAGCACAACCGCCAGCAGCTCCTCCTCGACAACAGAGCAGCTCCCCTGGGCCGAATTGTACTTCTCCGAGCAGAAACTAACAGGATGCTCCAGCCCATCATCGTCCTTTTCCACAAGGACGGCACCAGCCCCCACACCACTAACCTCCGTTGCTAGTTGGAAAGGTAGGCTAAAGTCAGCGGCCCTGAGGATCGGGTGAGTGCACAACAGGTGGTTTACTTCTCTAAACACCTTCTCACACTCAGGCGCCGATTTGAACTTCTTATCCTTCCAGTTATCCTCCACCTGAGCTTGACTGTCCCGTTCTCCTTCTCCACCTTGACTGCTAAACGTCATCACAGGCACAGTGAGAGGCTCAGGGGGGTGCCTCCCATACTCCTTCATGGGATTAACATGACATAACTGATTGCGCTTCCGTCTGTCTGGAGTGGCTAGCAAGTAATCCAGGTCTGATAGCTCCTCCACCACCCTATAAGGACCAGCGTACTTCGCGGATAAGGGGTGACCTACAAGGGGCAGTAGAATCAACACCTCCTGACCCACGTGAAACTCCCTGAGTTCAACCTTGAGGTCGTACCTGTCCTTCCTGAGGGCCTGAGAGCTAGTCAAATTACGGCCAGCCAACTCCAGACTGCGCAACATCCGTTCTCGACTGTTGAGGACACACTTGAGCATAGAACAAGGTTTTTCTGTGCCTTCCCATACTTCTTCAATCATATGGAGAGGCCCTCTAACACGGTGTCCAAAGACGAGCTCATTAGGGCTGAATCCCTAACTCTCCCCAGGCACCTCCCGCACAGCAAACAAAACACATGGCAGGCCAAGATCCCAATCCTTCCCACTCTCAAAGCAACAACAATGAAGCACAGATTTCAAGGCCGAGTGCCATCGCTCTAACACACCCTGGCTCTCCGGATGATACGCAGATGACACAACCCCAACAATCTCATGCTGCGGCATTGCTTGAACAAAGAGGCTAGAAGTGAAGTTGGGTCCCTGGACTGACTGAATCCCCTGCGGGTAACCATACCGGGAAAAATACACTAGCAAGCTTCGAACCACCGTCTTCGCCGACCCCTTTCTCATAGGGTACGCGTCAGGGTACCTTGTTGCTACATCTCCAGACTGTGCATCACTGTCCTCCTTCAACTCTTTCGTCTTTTTAAGCCCATCCTCTGCCCCTTCAGGAACAGTTACTGGGTCTTCTCCAGACTCGAAATGTGGTCCTAATAATGAGTCCCCGAGAAGGTCCGTTGACACTAAACTCTCAACCGCATCAACTTTCAACCCCTTCTCGGTACCCTTCCTCCGCTGATCTAAAGATTGTTGACCAGAATGTGACTCCCTGGATGCAGGATCTCCGGTGACAACACACGCCATAGGCTGCACCGGACACTTCTCAACCCACTCCTGCTCCTCCCTACTCACGTCGGCCGGCTTCTCGGCAACGACCAAGGGTGAAGCCTCAGAAGTAGGTCCCGCAAAGTCGTTGCCGAGAAGGAGGTCGACGCCCCCAACAGGTAACTTCTCCACAATTCCTACATCCAGGTCTCGAGTCACACCATCAACTTCCACCTTCATTCTTACAAGCGGGTATGACCTTGTCGCATTAACTCCCTGAACCACAACCACCCGCGCCGTATTGACAGGTTTACCAGTGAAATTTCTCAACAGTGTTTGCGATGCCCCAGTGTCACGCAAAATTCTCACCTCATGTCTTCTACCCCCCCACTCCACACAACCGAGCCTTTCTGGACTGCCCATGACACGAGCTTTCATATGAAATAAAGCACACAATAATACATAAACTGTAGCCCCATCCACTGCCCTGGCGATCCTAGTGAGTCACTGTAGGACAAGCCATGCGGTTCTAACGGAGTGGTTAACGTCACATAGCCCTCTCCCTATCTCTACCAATTATATAAGTTATCTTATATCACCTACACTCCTACATTATATGTTAGTGTATTTGTTTTAGTTGCCTTGTTATGTTTATTTATGTGTTATATGAGTTTCGACCAAATGTTGTTAATATTCTGTAATTCACTTCTATTCTCACGTATATTATTAATGTATTTCTATTTA
This sequence comes from Paralithodes platypus, assembly GCA_032716605.1. Taxonomy (NCBI): domain Eukaryota; kingdom Metazoa; phylum Arthropoda; class Malacostraca; order Decapoda; family Lithodidae; genus Paralithodes; species Paralithodes platypus. The sequence goes on along the minus strand of CM064520.1, from coordinate 31,047,703 downwards.
ATATTACCTATTGTCACTATGTCCATTTCCTTTATCCGCATTTTCTTCGTATAATGCTTTGTGTTTAGAACGTGGCGGCCAGCTATATATGTGTTAACAGTTCTACTCAGTCTTCCCTAACTATTTTTTCCTTAATCTATCCTACGATTACCTTGCTTCGGAGAACATAATTTGTATACAATAAGCCTACTCGTTTTAAATAGACGAGGTTTAGACAAAGACAAGGTTAGATATAGGATATAGACTTACAGGATATATAAGTAAGCTAGACGGCACTTGGTAGAGAGCATACCTTCGCCAATGCTGGCTGTTTTTTTTTTTTATCTTGTTTAGAGTCAAACAAACAAACCGACAAACAAACGGAGGTAAAAGATCAACCGAGTGATGCTCTCTCTCTCTTATGGGAGTTCATGAATTTGTAAGTGACTGTTCTATACTGTTAGGTGAACAAAGGCACCAATTGTTAGGAGACTTGCCTATTCGTATCATCCTGACCTGTCCTATCTGTAGTGAAGCGTATGACCAACCAATGTGTCACACAGTAAGTAGTCTGACCAATCCCCGGGGCAATGTAGCGTTAAATAACACACCTGCAACTATAATTTGGGTATTTGAGCTAGAGAAGACTTACGCCACCAAACTGCATATGATATTATGTATGACTACCGGTAAATTATATAAAATATCTCCTGACAGTTCAATATGCCGTTTTCTTTTATATAACCGCCTCTTCAAACTCATAAAAATTAAAAGTTTCTTCATGATATTATCATTCAGTTGTAGATAAATTAATGTAATATCAATAGTTTTATAACAGAACTTTTATCGTGAGTTTCTAATGAATTCTGCGAAAGTCAGTGTGATGATTTTGCTTTCTTCAGAAACAGACCCAGGTCAAAATTAGCAACGAAACGATTGGAATTCGTCTATTTTGATCATCTTTATTTTATTTACTGATTATTCTATTGCCCATGATGCAAACACGACGAGTTGCTGAATATGAAATACATTATACTGTAGATGCATCTATTATTTGTTTTCTTTTCAACCCACTATTATATCAGTATGTGTGCATGCTGCTAATAAGAAAAGGGTTAGTCAATATCTCCAGTTATAGATCGATCAGTTCGCCCGTCAATATATCATGTTATGGTCATATACTGTAGGTGTGTGCTTGGAATTGAGATGAACAGACGGTGTTGAAACTGCAGAGTTTGTGGTAAGAGATTGTGGTCAGGTGAACGAGGTTCAATAGCCAGATAAATATACTGATTGTATGCATGGTTTGAGTACTGGCCTGAAGAAGCTATCTGCGAAACTTTGTCAATAAAGTGTTCCTCCTCAAATGGTGTATCTTTTCATTGAATTATATAACATTATAATTATAATTTATATATATATATATATATATATATATATATATATATATATATACATATACTGTATACTGTATATGTATACAGGCATATATATATATATATATATATATATATATATATATATACATAATATATATATACATATATGCGTTCTGCTATATGTTTACTCTATAATTACCAGTTTACTGTCTACCGGAAGTTATGTTTTCGCCTCCGTTTGTTTGTCTGTCTGTAAACAAGATATCTAGAACAAAAATATTGCCTGAATGTTATGAAGGTTGGTGGGAAAATAAGATATGCAGCAAGGAATAAGTGATTCACTTTATGAGGCGATCTGCAGATTTTCACGACATATGGTGGGCAGATAGCATATGCACCTGTGGAGAAGTGATTCAATATAGGAGGGGATCCGGAATATATCCCAGAACCCAGATCCAGAATATGTTTTAGGTAATTAATATTAATGATATAGAACCAGCCAGTATAGGCGGAGGTATGCTCTCTACCAAGTGCCGCTCTAGCTTACTTATATATCCTGTAAGCCTATATCCTATATCTAACCTTGTCTTTGTCTAAACCTCGTCTATTTAAAACGAGTAGGCTTATTGTATACAAATTATGTTATCCGAAGTAAGGTAATCGTAGGATAGATTAAGGAAAGAATAGTTAGGGAAGACTGAGTAGAACTGGTAACACATATATAGCTGGCCGCCACGTTCTAAACACAAAGCATTATACCAAGAAAATGCGGATAAAGGAAATGGACATAGTGACAATAGGTAATATTAAATAGAAATACATTAATAATATACGTGAGAATGGAAGTGAATTACAGAATATTAACAACATTTGGTCGAAACTCATATAACACATAAATAAACATAACAAGGCAACTAAAACAAATACACTAACATTATAATGTAGGAGTGTAGGTGCTATTAGATAACTTATATAATTTGGTAGAGATAGGGAGAGGGCTATCATATATGTGCAAATTTTATTGATAATATGAGAGAGAGAGAGAGAGAGAGAGAGAGAGAGAGAGAGAGAGAGAGAGAGAGAGAGAGAGAGAGAGAGAGAGAGAGAGAGAGAGAGAGAGAGAGAGAGAAGCGGAGAGAGAGAGAGAGAGAGGTGTGGAATTTTAGTTTAGGGGAAGAAAGTGGTGGTAAGGTAACTACCGTACTACCCTGCTTCTACACCCGCCTACTATGCCCTCGCTAACATCCCCCTGTCCCTCCCCTTCCTCTGGCTGGCATCCAGTCTCAAGGGGTACCAAGCAAAAAACAATACAATTTAGTTGACGCGTTCACGTGGGGGTCCATGAATTTTTGTAAGTGACTGTACAGTCACGGTCAGACTGTACAGTCACGGTCATTAATGTTGATATAGACATTTCTGAGGCTATTTGGGGCTGAATTGAATACATTAATTATTTACCAGCCATTTGTATTTCACAGGATCCTTTATATTTTTCGAGACTTCAAAATGTATTCGAATTAATGGCTGTGGCTGTAGAGGGTCAAGTTGAAGACATCTATACTTACACAAAACACGTCCACACACAGGTGCCATGGCATGGTAGGTGATAATATTCAAGACCTCTTTCGCCGCCCTATTAGAAATAATTTATTAGGGAAGATAGGGACCAATAGACTCGCCATATTTTTCTCATTATAGTCCACATGGAGGAATTTCGTTATCGACACTTGAAAAAACCCGATTACAACGAAAATTAACACGAAAATAATGTCTCGAACGTAAACAAAGCATTGCACCCAATGAATCCTTCGACCTGGGTCCTCTTCTTCTTGTTTTGAAAGATGCGGTGAGTGCGATTCACCCAATAAATGGCTTGAACGTGACTCACAAAAATTATATTATATTATATTATATTAGGGTTGGGTTAGGTTAGGTTAGGTTAGGTTAAGTTAAGTTAAGTTAGGTTAATTTAATCTAATATAATATTTGTACATTTTGGAAGCGTGCATGGCCTCCCCACAATTTCCCTTACCTACTGTAAAAGCGCGATTCACCCAATAAATGGCGCCATTTGACGGAGTATCTTCAGAGTAATGAATAATGGGTAAGTTAATGCAAATCCTCCACTCCAACCATGAAAAACAACAATAAAACACTATATTCCTTGAAAATAATATACAGAAACTTGGTAAATAAGGCGGCTCTAGCTGTCTTGAATTTGACCTGGTAGGTACCGCGTCTGACTGCTAACCTAATGGTTTACAGTTCCATCCCACACCGTGCCATTGGTGGTTTACAGTTCCATCCCACACCGTGCCATTGGTGGTTTACAGTTCCATCCCACACCGTGCCATTGGTGGTTTACAGTTCCATCCCACACCGTGCCATTGGTGGTTTACAGTTCCATCCCACACCGTGCCATTGGTAGACGGCAAAGGTTTGGGCAGTTTGCTCTAGGGATTCGTAACAAATGTCCAGTAATGTCCCTGTAACAATGGCACGCCCTAGCCCTGTCAATCAAGGCAGAACACGGCATTGAAAACTGCATTATCATCACGTTCATCTATCACCTAACCAGCAACGTCTGTAAGAAAATGAGTGGCCAGAATCAAAACTCTGCTGTGGTTGATATAATACTTTACCGCAGATAACACTATAATAATTTACCGCAGATATCACTACAGCTTGTCACTAAGGTTGCCCATGAAACACTGACTTACTTTGACTGTTTTCCAACAAATGACCAGAATTACTAATATTACTGAAACCAAAGAGAATATAAAGAAAGAGGAGAAACTGGTTATTTCCTCGCGCGAACTAGGTAGCAGCACTATCGTGGGGTATAATATTATAAGCAAAAGGCTCCAGTGGTTATTCCTCATCATATACTCCTTGATATCTGCGCGCCTGGCTTATCTGCAGTGTTACCACAGTTAGGGAAAGTCCGCATAATGAGGGGGCGTTCGATTAAAGAGGGAACGTGTTTATGAGAGAATTAATGTGGGTAAAACAATTGTAAATTATTTAAAATAAAATAGATATATAAAAGCAAGAGTACAAAATTAAGTATACATATACAATATAAAGAATACGTATATATGATGCAAGCTGTGTAACTCCAAGCAAAGCAACAAGAATGAAAATATAATTTTGAATGAACATACATTATTAGTTACATGTTATGTAGATGTTAATTTGTAAAGTTGCACTAAAACTGGACATTTACACGGTACTTAGGTTATAATTATGACATCTAGGGATATTTTGGCCCAGCATGTTTGATGTTGGCAACTCCCCAATCTCACAACAACAATGGCGGGGGTAGAAGAGACTTGACTGTGAACCTCCTAATAATGACGACACTTTCACGATGATCTGGCCTTTACAGCAGCCTTTACTTATGTCTATTGAACTCTGTCATGTTTACAGAGTCTCTGGATAACGTTGAATTAATTATTCATAGCGTTATTAGTACAAGGTAGGGATTATTACGAATTAATAGGGACCCTCCCATTTTCCTTTGCAATCGTGCTGCCATCTCTCGAACCCATTAATCACTATTTTCAGATTTGTGACGTCTCACTTTCGACTCTATCAATCTGTACTCTATGACTGAAACGCTCTTACACAGACTCAGTTCGTCAGGGATTCGGTCTCTAAAATAAGCAGTTGTTCGAATCCCGCAAACTGCTGCTCGAGTTTGTGAGGCAGACAGCTGGCACATACTACCGTCAATCTGTAATCAAATCAAGTAACCTAAACCATACCACTGTCTACTACCAGTGTGTTTGATGGGAGAGTTGAAATTATTGACAACTAAAAATATACCCTATGTACTGTATAACTGCCTTGATGGTGTAATGGTTAGAGTGTATAAAATATGTATGTGGTAACCCAGGTTCGAATCCCGAAGGAATACATGCTTGCTTTCATTCATTTCTTTGGGAGGTGTTTGGCGTTGGAGCGAAATTAATTAAAATAGATTATACCATTTAGGCACGGATGTTACCCCAAGGATGTTACCCCAAGGATGTTACCCCAAGGATGTTACCCCAAGGATGTTACCCCAAGGATGTTACCCCAAGGATGTCACCCCAAGGATGTCACCCCAAGGATGTTACCCCAAGGATGTTACCCCAAGGATGTTACCCCAAGGATGTTACCCCAAGGATGTTACCCCAAGGATGTTACCCCAAGGATGTTACCCCAAGGATGTTACCCCAAGGATGTTACCCCAAGGATGTTACCCCAAGGATGTTACCCCAAGGATGTTACCCCAAGGATGTTACCCCAAGGATGTTACCCCAAGGATGTTACCCCAAGGATGTTACCCCAAGGATGTTACCCCAAGGATGTTACCCCAAGGATGTTACCCCAAGGATGTTACCCCAAGGATGTTACCCCAAGGATGTTACCCCAAGGATGTTACCCCAAGGATGTTACCCCAAGGATGTTACCCCAAGGATGTTACCCCAAGGATGTTACCCCAAGGATGTTACCCCAAGGATGTTACCCCAAGGATGTTCATTAGCATTATGATCATTTAGGCACGGATGTTACCCCAAGGATGTTACCCCAAGGATGTTACCCCAAGGATGTTACCCCAAGGATGTTACCCCAAGGATGTTACCCCAAGGATGTTCATTAGCATTATGATCATTTAGGCACGGATGTTACCCCAAGGATGTTACCCCAAGGATGTTACCCCAAGGATGTTACCCCAAGGATGTTACCCCAAGGATGTTACCCCAAGGATGTTACCCCAAGGATGTTACCCCAAGGATGTTACCCCAAGGATGTTACCCCAAGGATGTTCATTAGCATTATGATCATTTAGGCACGGATGTTACCCCAAGGATGTTACCCCAAGGATGTTACCCCAAGGATGTTACCCCAAGGATGTTACCCCAAGGATGTTACCCCAAGGATGTTCATTAGCATTATGATCATTTAGGCACGGATGTTACCCCAAGGATGTTACCCCAAGGATGTTACCCCAAGGATGTTACCCCAAGGATGTTACCCCAAGGATGTTACCCCAAGGATGTTACCCCAAGGATGTTACCCCAAGGATGTTACCCCAAGGATGTTACCCCAAGGATGTTACCCCAAGGATGTTACCCCAAGGATGTTCATTAGCATTATGATCATTTAGGCACGGATGTTACCCCAAGGATGTTCATTAGCATTATGATCATTTAGGCACGGATGTTACCCCAAGGATGTTCATTAGCATTATGATCATTTAGGCACGGATGTTACCCCAAGGATGTTACCCCAAGGATGTTACCCCAAGGATGTTTATTAGCATTATGATCATTTAGGCACGGATGTTACCCCAAGGATGTTCATTAGCATTATGATCATTTAGGCACGGATGTTACCCCAAGGATGTTCATTAGCATTATGATCATTTAGGCACGGATGTTACCCCAAGGATGTTCATTAGCATTATGATCATTTTGGATGGCCTTGTATCGCCCCTTACCATAAATCTAACAACAATATGGTACTGTTGATTCTATGATACATCGAAGAGTTCCAAGAATAGTAGCATTCTTCTACAATGTTGAAGTTAAGTCCTCTTTCGACCTCAGAGAAGGATGTCATCGCCCTTCCCCTACACACCAGTTAAAAAAAAGAAGAAGAAAAAAAAACATTTTTGTGCAGACTACACTTGTCAAGATTCAGTAGTAGGCTTTTTGTGCAGACTACACTTGTCAAGATTCAGTAGTAGGCTTTTTGTGCAGACTACACTTGTCAAGATTCAGTAGTAGGCTTTTTGTGCAGACTACACTTGTCAAGATTCAGTAGTAGGCTTTTTGTGCAGACTACACTTGTCAAGATTCAGTAGTAGGCTTTTTGTGCAGACTACACTTGTCAAGATTCAGTAGTAGGCTTTTTGTGCAGACTACACTTGTCAAGATTCAGTAGTAGGCTTTTTGTGCAGACTACACTTGTCAAGATTCAGTAGTAGGTTTTTTGCTTTATATCGTATTTGGACAATTGACAAATTTTCAAAATGTCAATTTTCAATTCAAATATGTTTATTGTTGTGATTTACATACATTAAAGTAATACTTTTCTGAAAATGGCTTTAACACATAACAAAGAAGACCTGATAGCCAGAGGTATATACTGTATATCCTTGAATACTTCTATTTACACGAATAACAAAATGTTACATCTAACTTTTAATTAAAAGGTTGAATAATTAGATTCATCACTGTTGATTAAATATTCTCAAGAGAAGCTCACAGTGCCAATCTATATTTATATGTTATTGTTCCCAAAGTCACCTCCTCACTCTAACACACACACACACACACACACAAATTATACACACACACCCACAAACACACTCACTCATATATTGTTGCCCACACACACACACACACTCATATACGGTTGCCCACACACACGCACATATGGTCGCACACACACACACACACACATACACACACACACAAACACACATTTGGTAGCCCACACCTCTCTCATCTTCTGACATTGATAATATTTGTCCTACATGTTATTGTTTGTACTACCACAACAACTCTCTCTTTCTTTTTAAGTAGTATAAAAGTTTAAACATATTTCTAAGGGCTAAAACAAGATATCTTTCATTCTAAAGGTGAACATGTTATATTAATTAAGTCTTTATAATTTGTTTGAGTTTTACATAGCCCTTTTGTCGTATTGAGTAGTAGACGTAAGGTATTTATTAGTAGACATTGGGTATTTTGTAGTAGACATAAGGTATTTATTATTAGACATAAGGTATTTATTAGTAGACATAAGGTATTTATTAGTAGACATTGGGTATTTTGTAGTAGACGTAAGGTATTTATTAGTAGACATTGGGTATTGTGTAGTAGATATAAGGTATTTATTAGTAGACATTGGGTATTTTGTAGTAGACATAAGGTATTTATTATTAGACATAAGGTATTTATTAGTAGACATAAGGTATTTATTAGTAGACATTGGGTATTTTGTAGTAGACGTAAGGTATTTATTAGTAGACATTGGGTATTTTGTAGTAGACATTAGGTATTTATTAGTAGACATTAGGTATTTTGTAGTAGACATTAGGTATTTAGTAGTAGACATAAGGTATTTAGTAGTAGACATAAGGTATTTATTAGTAGACATAAGGTATTTATTAGTAGACATTAGGTATTTTGTAGTAGACATAAGGTATTTATTAGTAGACATAAGGTATTTAGTAGTAGACATAAGGTTGACGATCCCTTCTAATGGCTATTTGTTTCAGGTACTTCTTCAAGCTAAAACAAACAGGCGCGGAAAGGGAGCACCAAACTTATATATACTACTAATACGATATATATATATATATATATATATATATATATATATATATATATCCTTACAGGTAACGTGGAGCCTCTGTGGCCTTACGTTTAAAGGGGAAGGGTTTTTTTTTTGATCGAATATTTTTATATTTTTTTATTTTTTAGTTTCCTCCTTAGACCTCCATCAAACTTTAAAAAAAAAAAAACATCCATTAGATCCCCCTCTAGAGTAATTTGTAAATTTTTCGGTAGAAAAATGTCCCGGCCGAATGCTGGTTCTTTCAAAATAACAGGCTCACTGTCGTTCGCCACGAAAAATAAATCGACACCTAAATAGCACGAAAGGTCTTAATATTGACAAAGAAATGGGTTGAAAGGTCTTAGCATTGACAAACTAATGGGGCAAAGACCTTATAATCTGAATTAATGGGGCTAAACATGAGGAAGAAGGAGGACCAGAAAAACGACCCATCTCCCCTTAATCATATATAAGAAAAGATCAAAGGCTAACGTAGTAGGTCAACAAAGTGCAATACGCTCAACATCGAACAAACATAGAAGACATTGACGGATCTCGCTGACAAAGGTACACTGCTGATCGTATTTGGGAATCAGGACAAATAGAAAGGTCGGAGTAATAGTCAAGGGCAAGGCTACCTTTACGTAACTCCTCCCAGCCACACCCGATACCTGAGGGGAATGGTTGATGATGATTACCTGGGCTTCTGGGTTACCTGCCTGATCAGCTTATATCTAACCCCTTTTGTACAATTGTGCCCTTTTTACTTGATTCAGGCTACCACGAGGCGATTTCATGCACCGTAGAATGTATTCATGTGGAAGTCCAGGGTTAATGGATATACTCCTTCCTAATTTTATTTTAAAAACAAATTAGAGAGAATAGGTGAACATAGCTCCATTTTATTCAAAAACTTGGTGAAGGCATGAAGCAATAAGATTATGTAACTAGTATCAGAATTCAAGGTAATTTCGTTTACATATAATTCATCTGCATATATTTTCAACATAGCAACGCATCTAGCTACAACCATTCGACCTGTCAATTATTGAGATATTCACCTCCTTTAACCCCTTTAGCACGATGACCTCTTTTTATCTTTTATTCTGTCTAATATTAGAAGACTCCATGCAGTTTCAGAAGGATCTATGTTATTCAGAGGGTTTATGGAGATCATATTTACCCCTTTGAGTCCTAGAGGTAGATTATAAGTTAAAGAAAATCGTCTAATGGTAGCAAGTATATGATGACAATTGTGACATCATGATAAAGGGGTTAAAAAGAAATAATACAATAAATAAAGACAAAATAAGTACGGGGTAGTGATGGTGGATCTTCACTCTTGGTTCAGGCTAAAATAGATAACGAAAAAAAAAAACACAGAAAGAAAAACCCGGAATCCACATAAAAAATAAAAAATAAAAAAAAAAATAAAAACTCTTCGCGGGGTAGGGAGTAGGGAGTGGGGACAAAAAACACGTAAGCCACCTGGACATTGGACGTGTGCCACCTTCTGCTGTCATCCCTTTGTTTTCGGGAAGGGGGTAGTGTTTGTTTTTTGGTCTATGTATGTATTTATTAATGTATTATTTAGTTTCCTCGCTAGACCTAGAGATCCTATAATTAGAACACTTTATTATAGGATCTCTAGCTAGACCTCCATCAAGCTTAAAATAACACCCCTCTAGATTCCCTTACAAGATTAATTTGTACATTTTTCGGTAGAAAAATTTCCCGGCCGAAGGCCGGTTCCTTCTATAATTAAAGGCTCGCTATCGCTCGCCAGGAAAAATCGACACCTAAATGGCACGTAAGGTCTTAATATTGACAAAGAAATAGGGTGAAAGGTCTTAAAAACGCCAAACTAATGGGCCGAACGTCTTAAAATCTCAAAACTAATATGATAAACATGAGGGAGAAGGGGATCCATAAAAAGCGACTACCTCCCCCTTCAAGTCGTCCACAGCCGTCTGCGGTATAAATATAGAGACCTCGGAAAATGTTGTTGTTAAGGGGGAGGTACTCGCTTCTTCTGGACCCCCTTCTCCCTCATGTTTAGCCCCATTAATTTTCAGATTTTAAGATGTTTGTCGCATTAGTTTGTCGATTTTAAGATCTTCCGTCCCATTTCCTTGTCAATATTAAGACCTTTCGTGCTATTTAGGTGTCGATTTTTGTTCCTGGCGAACGATAGTGAGCCTGTAATTTTGGAAGAACCGGCCTTTGGCCGGAATATTTTTCCACCGAAAAATTTACAAGTTATTCTAGAAGGAGGATCTACTGGATGTATTTTTAAGTTTGATGGAGGTCTAGGGAGGAAACTAAAAAAATAAAATGAATATATAAATAACTAGCCACTGTCCCCTCAATAACTAGACCCCCCATAACAGCCACTGTCCCCTCAATAACTAGACCCCCCATAACAGCCACTGTCCCCTCAATACAATCTCCTTTACACCTCCAAGTCAGCCATGTTCTCCTTAAGGGTTATTAAGGGGGAAAGGGGTTAATAATTGGTCCATGTGTGTATTTAGTTATTATTATTATATTATTTTTAGATTCCTCCTTAGACCTCCATCATGCTTACAAAAATATGCCCAAGATCCCCAAGATTCTTGATATATTTGTACATTTTTCGGTATAAATATGTCCCGGTCAAAGGCGAGTTCCTTCTAAATTAGAGTTTCGCTATCGCTCTCCAGGAAAAAATCTACACCTAAATGGCACGTAATATATACAATATATAATATATACAATACATATACTGTATATATATATATATATATATATATATATATGACGATATTTATTACAGGTTGGTAATCTAAAAAATAGTTTTGATGCTCCCAGAACATAGTAAAAATATATTAAGATTTTTTTTTAAATTTTCACATTTCTAAATTTATAAATGTTGCAAACTTTCGTACATATTGGACATGTGGTGCTAATTTCGTACGCTGAAGCCTCTAATCAAGATCCCGTTTTAAGGGGAGGCAGCTGTTTTTTCGAGTCCTCCTCCTCCCTCATGTTTAGCCCTATTACTTGTGAGATTTCAAGACATTCGCCCCATTAGTGTGGCGATTTTCAGACCTTTTTCCCCGTTTCTTTGCTAATATTAAGACCTTTCGTGCCACTTAAGTGTCGATTTTTTGCTGGCGAGTGATAGCGAGCCTGTATATGAAAAGGAATCGGCCTTCGGTCAGGACATTTTTCTACCGAAAAATGTACAAATTTATATCGAAGGGGCGTCTTGTGGGTGTTTTTTTAAGCTTGATAGAGGTTTAGAGAGCAAACTAAACCCCCTCCTTAAACCATTGAGCCGAACCAGTAAATTATGCTGCACAATACCGTCTGGGCTCCTTTAAATCTCAAACTAAGGAAAATCGTCTGGAGGTAGCAATTAAAACCAATTATTCTGGTTGGCTGGAAAGTATCTAGTTACCTACGTGATCCGGGTCCAGTATGAAGATGGTCCGGACCCTCCTCCCACCCACAGTCCCGCCCTCGGAGACCTTGTAGTGTATTATGCAACCCGGTTCAGGCAGCTAGGGTACGCCGGGTTTCAGCTCATTGACTCCCTCCAACGACATTACTGCTCCGATGTTAGTTAATTATCGTAATTGGTTACAGTTAATCCCTTCTGTACCTGCGACGTCTTTTTCATTTTATTCAAGCTATTTTTAGGCGATTTTGTGTAGAAAGAAGGATCTGTGGTAGTAAAATAGTCAAGCGAGATAGTTTGAAGCCCGTTAATTGGAGGCCCTTTTTACACTGAATATAATCTTCCAATAGTAGCCAGAATAAAGTTAAAAGACGTCTACGGTACAGCATGGGTTTAAGTAGGTGGGACCAAGGTACATTAGTTAGGCTAGGTAAGCTAATATCGATGTTGTCATAGGTGCAATTGCATACACGTCCTGTTGTTACAGAGCTTCATTTGTATATGTCATTTTATGTCCCGAGTTCGAATCCCGGGAGGACCATATGCTTTCATTAGTTTATTCAAGTGCATTGGGGTTTGTAATTGATGGTTAATGTTAAGAACGGAGTGTTACTTAATTGTATCTATATACAGGATATGGATAGAAATGGACAAAATAAAAATGGACTAAACCAATCAAAATTATGGTGTGTAAATTTAGTATATGATTATATAATAATAAATAACTAAGCAACATAAATGCAGTATCTTAGTAACAGTTGAACGTGATGGTAATTGCACGAACCGCTCGCATCTAGATTGCATTAAAAACTGTGGCTGGCCTCGGAGACCTTGTATAGTGCAGCCCAGGTGAAACCATAAAAAGGAAGAGGACCCCGCCCTTGTCATCTCTACCGGGAGCTGCACCAATGACCTCTCTATCACCGCCATCTTGTATACCCTCTAAAACGAGAAGGTATAATAAAGGTAAATCAAGTAAAGGGGGGATGGTTCACTTTTTGGTCATTTTGTCCATGTATGAATTATTGTTTCTAGTTTCCTCCCTAGACCTCCATCAAACTTAATTATTGTTTCTAGTTTCCTCCCTAGACCTCCATCAAACTTAATTATTGTTTCTAGTTTCCTCCCTAGACCTCCATCAAACTTAATTATTGTTTCTAGTTTCCTCCCTAGACCTCCATCAAACTTAATTATTGTTTCTAGTTTCCTCCCTAGACCTCCATCAAACTTAATTATTGTTTCTAGTTTCCTCCCTAGACCTCCATCAAACTTAATTATTGTTTCTAGTTTCCTCCCTAGACCTCCATCAAACTTAATAATTATTGTTTCTAGTTTCCTCCCTAGACCTCCATCAAACTTAATTATTGTTTCTAGTTTCCTCCCTAGACCTCCATCAAACTTAATTATTGTGTCTAGTTTCCTCCCTAGACCTCCATCAAACTTAATTATTGTTTCTAGTTTCCTCCCTAGACCTCCATCAAACTTAATAAAACATCCATTAGATCCCCCTTCTAGATTAATTTGTAAATTTTTCGGTAGAAAAATGTCTCGCCTTCCAAAAATAAAACACGTTGCTGGTACAGAGGGGGTTACGAATATGCCAGTGTCTCCCTTGGTGGACACTATGGCGGTGCCCCGTATAAGGTAAACCAGGACAACAACAACTCACCCCATAGACCAACCCCCCAGTGTCGTCTTCCTAGGTGTGGTGGTGGTGATGGAGGAGAGAAGGGCGAGGTTCCGTGACGTCACACTGGTCAGCCGTATATATAAGAGAGGTGTCAGGTGTAGGAACCATCGTCACTCACACATCACACTCCTTCTGCAGCAGTCATGAGGGTCCTGGTGAGTTGCTGCGGTTTTAGAGCCATTTTAATACCTTTCGCTCCATTTCGTTGTCAATTTTAAAACCTTTCATGCCATTTCGTTGTCAATTTGAATACCTTTCGCCCCATTTCGTTGTCAATTTTAAGACCTTTCGTGGCATTTAGGTGTCGTTTTATTCCTGGCTCGAGATAGTGAGCCTGTAATTTTAAGAGGCCGTGACATTTTTCTACCGAAAAATTACAAACTTATTTTGAAAAGGGGTCTAGGGGGTGTTTTTCTAAGCTTGATGGAGGTCTAGCGAGGAAACAACAAATATCTATGGCTCTATTAATTATCTATCTGCCTACCAATGTGTCTACGAATGTGTCTAAATTTTAAAAGTTAATCGGTTAACTTAATCAGTTAACTCTACCTTTCATTTATGTTTCAAGCTTCCCAAACTTGAATTTCTACTTTGTTTATAATTATTTGCACAAGTTATTGAACTTGTGATTGCAAACATCTATTTTTATGTATTAAGCAAAACTGTATATAATATTATGATTAGCATTACTCAATTGTCTATCTATAAAACCATGATATGTGGTATATCCTCGTAAGAAATGTGCAGATCTTATGTTGTTTATGCTTCTTTACACTCCTTTGTTTTATATCAACGTTGGGTAGTGTTGTCAAATTATTATTCAATCAACCAGAAAGTCAACTAAAATCTGGACGAAAAAGTCTATTTACAGAAAGCAGCGATGATTCAAACATAGTCAGTCACTTATTTGTACAATTAAATTTGTCTAGTTGCACTTCCCTGACACTTAATTAACGTTAAGTAACTTCACCCCCTATCTATCTTGCCTGTGTGTGTCTGTCTCGCTCTCTCTCTGTACGGTATGTATATATATATATATATATGTGTGTGTATATGTATGTGTGTTTGTGTGTGTATATGTATGGGTGTGTATATGTATGTATGTGTGTGTATATGAATGTGTGTGTACATGTATGTATGTATGTGTATAGCAGTTACGGTTATATCTTATTGGTGCCTTGTTGTAGCACGGTGGTGGGGGCTGGTATGGTGCGGGTTCCCCAGGTGCAGGTGCTTCAGGGGGACTTAGTTGGGTCTTGCTGATACACTGTTAGTACTATACCAACATCGGCCACTGTGGTGACATGATGGGGCTGTGTTGTGGCAAGTCTTTGTTGTACTGTTGTGTGTATGTGTATGTATTGGGTGGAGGGCAGGGTTAGCTTTAAGAACTATTATTATTATTATTATTATTATTATTATTATTATTATTATTATTATTATTATTATTACCAATTCCAGTCCGATAGAGAGTAAATAAATGCCGACAATCGCTAGAATAACGGCACAATCTCGACAATATATCTCTGAAATGGTTCAAATCTACAGAATATCGATAGAATTCATGAACTAATGGGCCGAATGTCTTATAATCTGACAACTAATGGGGCTTAACATGAGAAAGAAGGGGGTCTAGAAAAACAACCCATCTCCCCTTAAATGTGTACCAATTATGAAACATCCATGTGGTGTACTATTCCCCCACATTAACCCCTTCTGGATACGAGGGCATCTTTCTTATTTTTCTGTTGGCTATTTGTAGACGATTGTATTCAGTTTAGGAGAGAATGCTCGTGTGCCCAGATATGTGTGAATTTGTGTTTTGTGTTTGTGTGTTCATTGTTTTATGTTGTGTTGTCCCTCTTCTGGCACTGTCTTGAGTCGACCCCCCCCCCCCAATACACAAATAAAAACAACGGAAAAGTGGAGTTTGGGCCTGAGTATATACATAGATAGATAGGAGATAATAGTGATAGTCAGAGGGTTAAATAGATAGGAGATAATAGTGATAGTCAGAGGGTTAAATAGATAGGAGATAATAGTGATAGTCAGAGGGTTAAATGAGATAGCCAATTTACTCCTTTGGCTCTTAGAGGGCCTTCCGAACCTGAGTATAATCGACCAATGTCTGCTAAAAATGTAGTTATAATGCGTGATAGAAGAATGGAAGAGTAATTAACACCTTTGGTCTCCCCCCAGGTACTTCTGGTCGCGGTGAGCTACTGCTCGGCACAGCTGGTGTTGCCTTACACGGCCCCCTGGGTGCTGCCCTCCGCGAAGCTGACCACTACCGCTGACTCTGATGACGAACCCAAGACTGTGGCCATCCATACACCCTACATCGGTCACCCCTACCTTCACCCTAACACCTACACCCACCCTCTAGCCACCCCTTACCTCCATTCTAACACCTACACCCACCCTCTAGCCACCCCTTACCTCCACCCTAACGCCTACACCCACCCCCTGGCCACCCCTTACCTCCACCCTAACGCCTACACCCACCCCCTAGCTTCACCCTACCTCCACCCCTACGGCTACACCATTAATACTGATGGTGCTCTCAAGGCCACCGAGTTTCCCTTCGTCTACGAGGCCGTGAAATCTGAAGAGCCCGCGGCGGAAGAAGAGGCTACCCCGGCTGTGGAAGAAGCACGTCGTCGCCGCCGTGACGTGCAGGCCGTACATGTGCCCCTACCCTACGTGCATGCCATCCCCGCTATCACCAAGAAAACTATCGAGACCAAACAGTTTGAAACCGCCGATGCCGCCACCCCCGCTGACACAACCAAGATCGAACTCATCACCCGGAAGCACGAAATTGCCGTGCCCGCTGTCAGGTACGTGCAGCCCGTCGTCAAGTACCAGCCCCTGACGTACACTGCCATCTCCCCCGCCGTGCTGCCGTACCACCACGTCCTACCAGCCTACTCCGCCTTCCCCTACCCCCTCCTCCACTCCACCCCACTCATCAAGCTCAAGAAGGATTAACCCTACTGTACGATGTGGCCACTTTTACCCTTTACTCTGGCTATCATTAGACTTGTTATACCGTTTGTGATAGTAATATGTGACTCAGATGGTTTGCTGAGAGATAATTTACCCTTTAGAGTCCTAGAAAAAAATTATAAACTAAATAAAATTGTCTAACGGTAACCAGAATACGACGAACATTACGTCGTCGCGCTGAAAGAGATAAACGCTTCAATAGCATGTCATAATTAACTACATAATTTGGCTACCACAAGACGATCATGTTCAGCTTAGGAAGGGCCCCAAGAATCGAAAGGCTGCAAATGATCTCAGTGAATTCTTTGACTCCCTCAGATACTTCCTGAACTGAATATAATAAAGTCTTGTTATAGCCATGATATAATGATATAATGTGTCATGATACTGAAAAGATTAGGGGGAGCATTCTGGGGGGTTTTTCTGAACCCCCTTCTCCCTCATATTTAGCCAAATTAGTTTTGAAAATTTTAGAAGTTCGCCCCATTAGTTTGGCAATTTTAAGAACTTTCGCCTCATTTCTATGTCAATATTATGACCTTTCATGACATTTAGGTATCGATTTTCTCCGGCGAGCGATAGCGAGCCTGTAATTTAGGAGGAACCGGCCTTCAACCCTGACGTTTTTCAACCGAAAAATTTACAAATTTATCTCGAAGGAGGGTTTTGGGGGTGTTTATTAAGATTGATAGAGGTTTAGGGAGCAAACTATAAAAAAAACAAAAAAGGAATGTAAGCCTGAGTCGGACAACCTCCCAGACGACCGCCATTATGGGACCACGATTATTGGACAACGTCGAGATATGCATCGTCACAATACAATAAATTTAGATTTTTCCTAAACAAATAGACCTTTGTATTTTCATTATGCAAATAAAAATATAAAAACATTACAGTGTGTAATTGATTATATGTTAAATTTAACATCCCAATCATCACAATGGTTTGCATAGAATATTACATTCATCATGCTATATCAAAGGCAGAAACCCTTAATATTACATTCATCATGCTATATCAAAGGCAGAAACCCTTAATATTACATTCATCATGCTATATCAAAGGCAGAAACCCTTAATATTACATTCATCATGCTATATCAAAGGCAGAAACCCTTAATATTACATTCATCATGCTATATCAAAGGCAGAAACCCTTAATATTACATTCATCATGCTATATCAAAGGCAGAAACCCTTAATATTACATTCATCATGCTATATCAAAGGCAGAAACCCTTAATATTACATTCATCATGCTATATCAAAGGCAGAAACCCTTAATATTACATTCATCATGCTATATCAAAGGCAGAAACCCTTAATATTACATTCATCATGCTATATCAAAGGCAGACACCCTTAATATTACATTCATCATGCTATATCAAAGGCAGAAACCCTTAATATTACATTCATCATGCTATATCAAAGGCAGGCAGAAACCCTTAATATTACATTCATCATGCTATATCAAAGGCAGAAACCCTTAATATTACATTCATCATGCTATATCAAAGGCAGAAACCCTTAATATTACATTCATCATGCTATATCAAAGGCAGAAACCCTTAATAGTCAAGCCTGTTCAAACTACTATATATCTATCTATATGTTTATCATTCATTCTATATTATATATATTGGTTTTTTTCTCCAATAGGAATCTAACCTCTGTAACTCAAAAAGGGCTAGAGCAAATGAACCGTCAATTTATACACATATTCCCTAGCCATGTCTTCCTAATTAGTAGACATATTAGCTAGATTACTCAAGTCCTTTTTGAGTTATGAGAGGTTAGAGATTGCGATTTCTAGATTTGTAGAATGAACAGACTATAGTATCCAGAATAACCAGTAGCCTAAAGCCGGTATCACACGAGAGCTTTTATAGTCAACATTCGATAATCAACATTTTGCTGGCAACATTTCTGGAATAGTTTACCATGGTATCGGAAACTAGACTGATGATGGATGAATTTAAGTGACCGATATATTTTAAATGTTGACCTCATAAGCTGCCAGACCAGTGTTGAGGATAAATGTTGAGGGAAAAAGCGCTCGTGTGATACCGGCTTAAAACTCTCAAGAGTCAATTCGTCAATTCGTGCAGTACAACCACCTGGTGGGAATATCGCGTGTCAAGGGGGAGCCAGGATCTATAATCTTAATATCGCGTGTCAAGGGGGAGCCAGGATCTATAATCTTAATATCGCGTGTCAAGGGGGAGCCAGGATCTATAATCTTAATATCGCGTGTCAAGGGGGAGCCAGGATCTATAATCTTAATATCGCGTGTCAAGGGGGAGCCAGGATCTATAATATCGCGTGTCAAGGGGGAGCCAGGATCTATAATCTTAATAATGCACATGTACCAGTTCTTAACCCTTTTGGTATGTGGTGACGTTTTTCTCAATATATTTTGGCTAATAATAGTAATGATAATAATTATCTTCAGGTCTTTGACTAAGCACCATTTATCTCTAGCCTTCGCTCCGAGATGCAATAGCGTTCGGCATACTGACATACAGTACATAGTAGACTATATTAATGAAAGACTATTACCCATTTCATTGCTCAAGGGAAATGGAACCAGCTACCAATTTATGCGAAAACCCTTCAATGTTTGAGCGGGGGATTGAACTCTCATCTCTCAGGTGGAAGACCGAGACTCTTTCCACTACACTAGACGATATTACTCAGGTTCGAAAGGCCCTCTAGAAATCAGGGATAAAGTTAGTATGTCTTATGGGGAGATGGGTCGTTTTTCTGGTCCCCCTTCTCCCTCATGCTTAGCCCCTTCAGTTTTCAGATTATTATGTTCCTTCCAACAACCAACTATACTCCTAAAATCGATTAATGAAATTTACAAACACATGTGGCAGTCCGTGGATTCGAATCCAGGATGCTCACACCGAAAATCAACACCTTATGCATCGCACCACGTAGACAGTTAAAGAATGGTGGACACTGCCTACGATTTATTATGCAACTTCGAATCCTGCATATCAATCTAAGCATGTACACACATCCCAACTGCAACTCACGTAGGCTATGCATATGTGAATGGAAAGAGCAATTAATGGGGCCTTAACCACTAGGGAAGTCCTCTCGATAAATTACCCCTGAACCAATATCAATTATTATGTTTAAGACGTTCAGTTTGGCGATTTTAAGACCTTACAACCCTTTTCTTGGTCATACAATATTAAAACTATTCGTGTCATTCAGGTGTTGATCTTTTCCTGGCGAGCACTAGCGAGCCTGTAATTTAGGAGGAGCCGGTATTCGGCCAGGAATTTTTTTCTGGAGGTCTAGGGAGGAAACTAGAAACATAATAAATAAGTAAAACAAAACAAAAAATCGACCAAAAAGTGAACCAATCCCCCCTTAATGAGCCCTCTGACTTGCACAATTCCTTCCTAAGCTGAATAAAATCGTCTGATAATACACAGAATACACTTTTTAAAGCCGACATAATCTTCCAAGGGCCAGATCATCCGAAACTTCACGAAGCGATACAAGCCAAGCGACGTCCTTTTCATTATATTCTGGCAACTATTAGAAGATTTTATTCAGATTAGGAAGAACCTCTAGCAATAATAAGGCTTCGAACTATCTCAACCAACCCATTTAACTACCCCAGATCCTTCCTAAGCTGCATAATATCGTCTAAATGTGGCTAGAATAAAATGTAACACACGTCGCTGGTACTCATAGGGTTAATACTATCTGAACCAACCTAATGATATTTTGTTTAATTACTAATAAGGATTTTGCTTGTTTTTGCCATTATCAAGCAATTTTTTAGTTTTTTTCCAGGCTCACAAAAACGTCTTCCCAGCCTTCCTTTAAACAAAATAAATGCCCTCCCAGACGCCCCTCAAGCTAAATTTGTACCTTTATCGGTTGAAAAATGTCCCAGCCTAAGGCCGGTTCCTCCTAAAATTACAGGCTCGCTATCGCTCGCCAGGAAAACATCGACACCAATATGGGATGAAAAATCTTAATATGGACAAAAAAATGGGGCGAAAGGTCTTAAAATCGCCAAACTAATGGAACGAACGTCTCAAAACTAATGGGGCTGTACATGAGGGAAAAGGGGGTCCAGAAAAGAAAAAAATCCCCCCTCCCCCTCTCCCCCCCAATAACGTGTGGGAAGGAGTTGCGTAAACCGGATCGAACACAGACTGAAATATGGAGGGCTGTGAATTAGGCGGTGTCACACGAGCGCATTTTCCGGCCATTTTAACCAGCAATTAAGGAAGCCCACCTACCTTTTTTTCTATTTCTCTCCCTCTCTCTTTGGCTTGTATCCATTCGGCCCCATTCAGCCTACTGTTTTAAGACGTTTACCTCCATCCAGGTGTCAATATTTTCCTGCAAGCGGTAGCGAGCCAGCATATATATATATATATTTATTTTTGACAGCTAGCTAAATTTGTACATTTTTCGATAGAAAAATTTCTCCGGCGAAGCCGGATTTCTCCATACAATGCTGGCTCGCTATCGCTCGCCAGGAAGAAATCGACACCTGGATGGGTATAAACCAAGGACCTTAAACGTATTAAAACAGTTGGCTGAATGGGGCCGAATGGATACAAGCCAGAGAAAGAGAGAAAATGAGAGAAAGAGAAAAAAAAGCAGGTGACCCCCGTAAAGTTTGACAGGCATAACATCGCAGTTATATCAGAATTCAGCCATCTTGTATAATCTCAGTTATATCAGAATTCAGCCATCTTGTATAATCTCAGTTATATCAGAATTCAGCCATCTTGTATAATCTTCCCTCAATCTAGTTACCTATTCAAATTCGAAAGAGCCTTTAAATAAATCGAATAAAGTGTCTGATCCATTATGATAAGTGGATGAATTAGGTGGAAGGGAAACATGGGAAAGAGCTTGAATTTGTTATTCCTCTTACGTTTCGGGCTACGCAGAACCCATCTTCAGTCTCTCTGAAGATGGGTTCTGCATAGCCCGAAACGTAAAAGATGGGTTCTGCGTAGCCCGAAACGTAAAAGGAATATAGAATTTAAGCTCTTTCCTGTGTTTCCCTTCCACCTAATTCATCCAAATCGAATAAACCTAGCTCATCAAAAAATGCCGGAAAAGGCGTTCGTGTGACAGTGGTTAATTTATGAGAGCTCGATATCACACAGAAAGACAGAAAATGGTGAGAGATATGTAGGATCTGCCCCAGGGGTTGGACAGAGACAAGGCACAAAAGGAGAAACAGAAGACAATAGTAGTGGCAGTGGTATGGCTTTCGTTGTTTTGTATAATGTTGTGGTCTAGGCGTTTACATGTGAGAAACTAGCCTCACAAAGATTAGTGGCTGTAAGTAGGTTCGAACCCTCGCCACACTTGACCCATCAGCCGACCCAGCCGACCTACAGTTTATCGTTCGAGCCGACTAGGACACCAGGAGGCCCTTTACACAGTAACTTAACCCTATTTGGCCGAGGGGTATCTTTTTGGACCTCCCCTGTTTCGCTCCATTTAGTTTGGAGATGTGAAGACATAACATTCCATTAGTTTGGCAATAATGAGACGCAGGTGTCGGTTTTTATCTGGGTGAGCAATAGCGAGCCTGTAACTTGGAAGAAATCGGCCTTTGGCCAGACAATTTTCAATCGAAAAATGTACTAATTTAGCTTGAAAGGGGTCTGGGTGGGCCTTTTTTAGTTTGAAGAAAGTCTGGGAAGGAACAAACTAAAATACATTACTAGGAAATAGCAAAAACAGACAAATAACTCAATAACAAACAAAATATCCTAATAACCACCAAGACGTCAGCCCATATAGTGTTAATGACTATTGTATGTTGTTTTACCTAACTCGGTCATTATCTCTTGCACAGCGACCATGTTAGGTATTCCTATACATCTGGCTAACATGACACGATTTTTTCTTAACTAAGGAAAGACGCCTCAAAGGCAGGAATTTGATTTATTTATTATAGATATTTCGAAGGTGATTCTCTCTAATTGTAGGTCGCTATCGCTCGCGAGGTTAACATAGACACTTAAATGGCAGGAAAAGTCTTAAAATTGACAAAAGAAATGGGGCACAATATCTTAATATCGCCAAATTAACGGCTTACGATCTTAAAATTAATGGGGCTAAACATGAGGCAGAAGGGTGTCCCTCACAATAACGCTAGAGTATTTTTACTATAGCATTAATGTGGAGTGTTGAGCGGTGGTAAGGCTTAGGAATAGGTCCCAAAGTTGACCTTAATATGACAAGGGGGGGTAGTGAGTGCAGGGGGGAGGGGGGAGAGAAGGGGAGGAGGGGGGTGGAGAGAGAAGGGGGGGGAGAAGGGGAGGAGGGGGTAGAGAGAGAAGGGGAGAGGGGGAGAGAAGGGGGATGGTGAAGAGAAGGGAAGAGGTGGAGGACAGAAGTGGGGTGGAGAGAAGGGGGAGGGGAGGAGAGGAGGGGGTGATGGAGAGAAGGGAAGAGGTGGAGAAATGGGGGGTGGGAGGGTGGAAAGTAATGAGGGGAAGTGGAGAGAAACGGGGGAAGGGGGGTTTGTTAGCCTAGGAATCGATTTGTTATCCTCGCCTACTCCCTTACCCATCACTACACTCGGTCCATGACAACCAGAAGAATATACTGGCATTGTTCTTATAGCAGTAGACTTTCTGAAGGGCAGATATTATGAGGCTTTTTTTTGGACCCCCTTCTCCCTCATGTTTAACCCCATTAGTTTTGAAATGTTAAGACGTTCGTCCCATTAGTTTGACAATTTTAAAACCTTTCACCCTATTTCTGTCAATTTTAGTCTTTTCGTGCCAATCAGGTGTCGATTTTTTTCCTGGCGAGCGATAGCTAGCCTGTAAATTAGAAGTAACCGGTCTGCGCCCGTGACATTTTTCTACCGAAAAATGTACATAATTATGTATCTCGAAGCTGTGTCTAGAGGGTATGTATTTAAGCTTAATGGGGGTATGGGGACCAAATTAAAAATCTCCCCTTAATATTTAGCATTGTATTTTTTACGTAACGCTTGTCACAGCTCGGCATTCAATTAAGGACAAAGAAAGTTGTTCACGTAGTCTTATAGAATACATGTAATCAGAGACGTATTATACCTTACCTGATCTTGTAATTAACACAGACTTAACCGATCATTAGTCATAGCTACCAAGATCAGGATGTATGTGTGTGTGTGTGTGTGTGTGTGTGTGGGTATTGGTGGGTGCCTGTATGTGTGTGGGTGTGGGCGAGTGTCTGTGTGTGGGTGGGGTGTCTGTGTGTGTGTGGGGAGTGGGTGTCTTTGTGTGGGGGGGGGGGGGGGGATCTGTGTGTGTGTGTGGGGGGGGGGGTTCTATGTGTTTAGGTGGGTGTCTATGTCTGAAAGGGTGGGTGTTTTTTGTGTAGGTGGGTGTGTGTGTGTGTGTGGGTGTCTTTGTGTAGGTGGGTGTGTGTGGCTGTTTCTGTGTGTGTGGGTGTCTTTGTGTAGGTGTGTGTGTATGTGTGGCTGTTTCTGTGTGTGTGGGTGTCTTTGTGTAGGTGGGTGTGTATGTGTGTGTGTGTGGCTGTTTCTGTGTGTGTGGGTGTCTTTGTGTAGGTGGGTGTCTATATGTGTGTGGATGTCTTTGTGTAGGTGGGTGTGTGTGTGTGTGGATGTCTTTGTGTAGGTGGGTGTGTGTGTGTGTGTGGGGATGTCTTTGTGTGGGTGGGTGTGTGTGTGTGTGGATGTCTTTGTGTGTGTGTGTGGATGTGGATGTCTTTGTGTGTGTGTGTGTGTGTGTGTGTGTGGATGTCTTTGTGTAGGTGTGTTTGTGTGTGTGTGTGTGGATGTCTTTGTGTGGGTGAGTGTGTGTGTGGATGTCTTTGTGTAGGTGGGTGTGTGTGTGGGTGTATGTATGTATGTAAGTGTAGTAAGGGTGGGGGTCGGCTAAAAATCAATGTTCGTATAGGTCAACCTATAGTCCCCACTAAAGAGCCTGTAGTAACCCCAGTCAAGTTCTGTGTGTGTGTGGGTGTGTGGGTGTGTGTGTGTGTGTGGGTGTGTGTGTGTGTGTGGGTGTGTGTGTGTGTGTGGGTGTGTGGGTGTGTGTGGGTGTGTGTGTGTGGGTGGGTGTGTGTGTGTGTGTGGGTGTGTGTGTGTGTGTGTGTGTGTGGTGTGTGTGTGTGTGTGGGTGTGTGTGTGTGTGTGGGTGTGTGTGTGTGGGTGTGTGTGTGGGTGTGTGTGTGTGTGTGGGTGTGTGTGTGGGTGTGGGTGTGTGTGGGTGTATGGGGGTGTGTGGGTGTGTGTGTGTGGGGGTGTATGTGTGGGTGTGTGTGGGTGTGTGTGTGTGTGTGGGTGTGTGTGTGTGTGTGTGTGTGTGTGTGTAATCAAATCACACACACATACTTACACACACACACACACACACACACACACACAATGATGACTTACTGGTGGTATACTATAGGGGTGGTGTTACTACAGGCTCTATACACACACACACACACACACACATATTTTTCTATTGACAAATGTAAACAAATAGCTTGAAGGGGGTCTGAAAAACGGCATAATCATGCCAACATAAATATACAAACCCATAAGACGTCGGACCTGATAATGTTAAGTCAATCACACTATGTTACTTCCATACACAAAATCCCGAAGTGGATACCAATTCACGCGGGGAATTCTATCGAACCCTGTATCGGCTTATTTATTGAAGGGGGATGGGCTTATTTATTGAAGGGGGATGGGCTTATTTATTGAAGGGGGATGGGCTTATTTATTGAAGGGGGATGGGTTTATTTATTGAAGGGGGATGGGCTTATTTATTGAAGGGGGATGGGCTTATTTATTGAAGGGGGATGGGCTTATTTATTGAAGGGGGATGGGCTTATTTATTGAAGGGGGATGGGCTTATTTATTGAGGGGGATGGGCTTATTTATTGAGGGGGATGGGCTTATTTATTGAAGGGGGATGGGCTTATTTATTGAGGGGGATGGGCTTATTTATTGAGGGGGATGGGCTTATTTATTGAGGGGGATGGGCTTATTTATTTGCTCATTTATGTATATTTTAATTCGTATTCTAGTTTCCTCCCTGGACCTCCATCAAGCTAAACCCCCCCCCCCCACCCCAAGACCCTCCTTCAAGATTATTTTCTATATTTTTCGATAGAAAAATTTCCCGGCCGAATGCCGGTTCCTCCTAAATTACAGGCTCGCTATCGCTCGCCAGGAAAAAATCGACACCTAAATGGCATGAAAAGTCTTAATATTGACAAAGAAATGGGGCGAAGACTAAAAATCGCTAAACTGGTGGGCCGAACGTCTTAGAATCTGAAAACGAATGGGGCTAAGCATGAGGAAAAAGGGGGACCAGAAAAACGACCCATCTCCCCTTAATATAAATATAAGAAACTGATACGCCTCAGCTTCATATTATTGCCAAGTTTTCATATATAACAATATACTTCGGTACAAAATCTTCCTAATAGCTGAGTAATCAAGACGAAGACATGGCAATTTACCGTCAGCAGAAAATAAACAAACTATAGTAAAACCGGTATCACACCAGAGCTTTTATAGTAAACATTCGACGATCAAAACAATTTCCGGCAACATATCTGGAATATTTTGCACTGGTATCGGAAACTAGACTAATGACAGATGAATTTAGGTAACCGAAAAGTTTAACTCTTTCACGCTTTTATGACGCAGAGGTTGCCAGATTAGCAATAAGAAATAGAGTTCTCTCACTCTTATAATTACCTCTCCAATATTAGTTTTCTGCCCACAACTAACTCAAAGACAACTGCAGAGGTTGAAGTAACTAAACTAAAGGTTTCTAAATACCCCTGATGGTAACAAAGGCTTTTGCCTGCTCCGAATCCAAGTACGATATTCTTGCGACCTACTGATTATAATAAAGTCAGAACTACCATAATGAATCTCAAGAAAAAAAGCCCTGGATGGGATGACATAAACTCTGTAGTTATTAAGGGGACCTATTCTTTGTATATAGAACCACTTACTACTATAATTAACTTTTCTTTATCCGAAGGAATTTTCCCTAGTGAACTGAAAACTGCGAAAATAACACCTATATATAAAAATAGGGATGTTTCATTAGTGAGTAATTATCGCCCAATATCAATATTATCTAATATATTTGAAAGAATAATGCACTCTAGAATTATATATTTTATTAACAAATACAATTTACTATATACATATCAATTTGGGTTTCGGAAAGACCATGGTACTGAGCTTGCATTAATTATATTAATAGATAAAATATCTGAGGCGCTGGATTCAGGCAAGCAGGTTCTTGGGGTGTTCCAGGACTTCAGTAAGGACTTTGACACTGTCGATCACAAAATACTGCTAGCAAAATTAGATCACTATGGAATCAGGGGGCCAGCATGGAACTGGTTAAAAAAAGTTACTTGGAATATAGAGTACAGTATGTAACTCATAATGGGGAGAATTCATCCAAAGGTTATGTGAAGTCTGGGGTGCCTCAGGGATCTGTTTTAGGCCCATAATTATATCTAGTTTATGTGAATGATATTGTAAATGTTCCACCAAACCTATTACCAATATTGTTTGCGGATGACACGAGCACTTTCCTGATTGGCAACAATGTAGATGACCTTATTAATATAATGAGTGCAGAAAAAACAAATTTACTGGATTGGACCGTTGCTAACAAATTGTCGCTAAACATCAACAAAACTCATTATAATATTATGATATTTACCTCGAACAGAAAATCAGTTAATACCAATCAAAACCTATGCATATATGGAAAACCAATTAAAAAAGTTAAGAAAACAAAATTCTTAGGGGTAATCATAGACTCAAGATTATCATGGAACGAACATGCAAAGTTCATAAAAAGTAAAATCTCTAAAGGGATAGGAATATTATGTAAGGCGAGAAAGTCATTGAACTCATCTACATTGGTGACACTACAATTAATTTGTATATCCGTATATAACTTATGGGATAGAGGTTTGGGGAATAGCCTGTGCATATAATGTAAACCCGATAATAATAATACAAAAGAGAGCAGTGAGAATTGTCACTTCCGCAAGTTCATACTAAGCTCATACTAAGCCAATCTTCAAAACTTTAAGTTTGCTTCCAGTTTATGATATATACAAATTTGCAGGGACTAAGCTAATGTTTAAATACTGAAAGGATCTTACTCCATCCATTATTAAAGATATGTTCATAACCAATGAAAATATACATCAGCATGCTACTAGACAGAGAGGTAAATTACGTATTCCTATAGCTAAAACAAATGTGAGAAAAAGAACGTTCAGATTCAGTGGCGTTGACATTTGGAACACAATTCACGATTAACTAAATTCCAATTGTACTCTAAATGTATACAAACAAGGTTAAACAATTGTTTACTAGAGAAGATATAACTCATAATCATTATTCATTGTATTGAATGATTAGAATCTTCCATATAATTATGACTGAATGAAATATATTTAAGGAAGAGCTTCTAGGATATATTCTTTCGTTTTTGGTTTATTTGTGTTCTTGTTGACTCGACTTTTAAGTATAGTAACTTGTGATTGAGGACATAATTATATACCTTTAGGTATCTGATCCTCATTGTCACATATTGTAAAATGTATCAAATATTTACTGATAAATATGTATTTGTTTTGTGACAATAAAGATTTGTTTTTTTAATTGAATTGAAAGTATCCCTAATAGGCTCAAAATTGCGTCATAACCGTGAAAGGGTTAATTGTTTACCTCATAAGCTGCCAGCCCAGTGTTGATGATAAATGTTGAGCGAAAAAGCGCTTGTGTGTTACCGGCTTAACGCAACAGGTATATAAGAGAGGCAACAGGTATACTAAAGAGGCAACAGGTATATTAGAGAGGCAACAGGTATATAAGAGAGGCAACAGGTATATTAGAGAGGCAACAGGTATATAAGAGAGGCAACAGGTATACTAGAGAGTAGAGAGGCAACAGGTATATTAGAAAGGTAACAGGTATACTAGAGAGGCAACAGGTATACTAGAGAGGCAACAGGTATACTAGAGAGGCAACAGGTATACTAGAGAGGCAACAGGTATACTAGAGAGGCACCAGGTATATTAGAGAGGCAACAGGTATACTAGAGAGGCAACAGGTATACTACAGAGGCAACAGGTATATTAGAGAGGCAACAGGTATACTAGAGAGGCAACAGGTATAATAGAGAGGTAACAGGTATACTAGAGAGGCAACAGGTATATTAGAGAGGCAACAGGTATACTAGAAAGGCAACAGGTATACTAGAGAGGCACCAGGTATACTAGAGAAGCAACAGGTATATTAGAGAGGCAACAGGTATATTAGAGAGGCAACAGGTATACTAGAGAGGCACCAGGTATACTAGAGAAGCAACAGGTATATTAGAGAGGCAACAGGTATACTACAGAGGCAACAGGTATATTAGAGAGGCAACAGGTATACTAGAGAGGCAACAGGTATATTAGAGAGGCAACAGGTATACTAGAGAGGCAACAGGTATACTACAGAGGCACCAGGTATACTAGAGAGGCACCAGGTATATTAGAGAGGCAACAGGTATACTACAGAGGCAACAGGTATATTAGAGAGGCAACAGGTATACTAAAGAGGCAACAGGTATACTAGAGAGGCAACAGGTATACTAGAGAGGCAACAGGTATATTAGAGAGGCAACAGGTATACTAGAGAGGCAACAGGTATACTAGAGAGGCACCAGGTATACTAGAGAGGCAACAGGTATATTAGAGAGGCAACAGGTATACTAGAGAGGCAACAGGTATACTAGAGAGGCAACAGGTATACTAGAAAGGCAACAGGTACACTAGAGAGGCAACATGTATATAAGAGAGGCAACAGGTATACTAGAGAGGCAACAGGTATACTAGAGAGGCAACAGGTATACTAGAGAGGCAACAGGTATACTAGAGAGGCAACAGGTATACTAGAGAGACAACAGGTATACTAGAGGCAACATGTATACTAGAGAGGCAACAGGTATACTAGAGAGGCAACAGGTATATTAGAGAGGCAACAGGTATACTAGAGAGGCAACAGGTATATTAGAGAGGCAACAGATATATTAGAGAGGCAACAGGTATACTAGAGAGGCAACAGGTATACTAGAGAGACAACAGGTATACTAGAGAGGCAACAGGTATATTAGAGAGGCAACATTTATATTAGAGAGACATCAGGTATACTAGAGAGGCAACAGATATACTAGAGAGTAGAGATGGAACAACTAGAGAGGCAACAGGTATACTAGAAAGTAGAGATGGAACAACTAGAGAGGCAACATGTATATTAGAGAGACAATAGGTATATTAGAGAGGCAACAGGTATACTAGAGAGGCAACAGATATACTAGAGAGTAGAGATGCAACAACTAGAGAGGCAACAGGTATATTAGAGAGACAACAGGTATATTAGAGAGACAACAGGTATACTAGAGAGGCAACAGATATACTAGAGAGTAGAGATGGAACAACTAGAGAGGCAACAGGTATACTAGAGAGGCAACAGGTATACTAGAGAGTAGAGATGGAACAACTAGAGAGGCAACAGGTATACTAGAGAGGCAACAGCTATATTAGAGAGACAACAGGTATACTAGAGAGGCAACAGGTATACTAGAGAGTAGAGATGGAACAACTAGAGAGGCAACAGGTATACTAGAGAGGCAACAGGTATACTAGAGAGTAGAGATGGAATAACTAGAGAGGCAACAAGTATACTAGAGAGGCAACAGGTATATTAGAGAGACAACAGGAATACTAGAGAGGCAACAGGTATACTAGAGAGTAGAGATGGAACAACTAGAGAGGCAACAGGTATACTAGAGAGGCAACAGGTATACTAGAGAGACAACAGGTATACTAGAGAGACAACAGGTATACTAGAGAGACAACAGGTATACTAGAGAGGCAGCAGGTATACTAGAGAGGCAACAGGTATACTAAAGAGACAACAGGTATACTAGAGAGACAACAGGTATACTAGAGAGACAACAGGTATACTAGAGAGGCAACAGGTATACTAGAGAGGCAACAGGTCAGGGAATGTCTGAATCAACAGGTGTGTAGATAAGTTAGGCACAAACATCGAATATTTACAAAAAGAAGCAAATTACGAAGGTTAGTTTGGTCTAATAATAGCCAGAAAACAGAAAAGAAATGTGTACTTGGATATTGAAAGGATCAATTAAAGCCATCCACAATAATTAAAGGTAAATCAATAACAGAAAAATTAACTTAATGTTATTTATTATTATTATACCTTTTGATTTGATATAGAGTGTAAGCTTATTTCTCGATGATTTTCACTTCAATCATGAGGGGAGCTTAAGGGGCTAGTGGCTGTATTTCTAGTCTATTAATTCATTTATTCATTTATTTATTCACCTATTGGATGACCTAGATGTGTGTGAATTTATATTTTGTATTTGCGTGTTCATTGTTTTCGGTTGTGTTTTATGTTGTCCCTATTCTGGCTCTGTCTTGAGTCGCCTCCCCCCCCCCAACAAAAAGTGGGGATTGGGCCTGAGTATATAGATAGATATATCTATTTTTTAGTTTCCTCGCTAGACCTCCCTCAAACTTAGAAACCCCCCCCCCCCCTTCAAGATAAATTTGTACATTTTTCGGTAGAAATATGTACCGGCCGAAGGCCGGTTCCTCTTATAATTACAGGCTCGCTATCGCTCGCCAGGAAAAAATTGACACCTAAATGGCATGATAGGTCTTAAAATCGACAACGAAATGGAGCTAAAGGTGTTAAAATCGCCAAACTAATGGGCCGAACTTTAAAAAAAATCAAAACTAATGATGCTAAACACGAGGGAGAAAGGGGTCCAGAAAAACGACTCATCTCCCCTTACATTATACACCCCTACCCCACCCTCTCTCTCTCTCTCTCATACTCACACACATTATACACCCCTACCCCACCCCCTCTCTCTCTCTCTCTCCCTCTCATACTCACACACATTATACACCCCTACCCCACCCTCTCTCTCTCGCTCTCTCCCTCTCATACTCACACACATTATACACCCCTACACCAACCCCCTCTCTCTCTCTCTCTCTCCCTCTCATACTCACACACATTATACACCCCTACGGTCCTACCCCACCCTCTCTCTCTCTCTCTCTCTCCCTCTCATACTCACACACATTATACACCCCTACCCCACCCTCTCTCTCTCTCTCTCTCCCTCTCATACTCACACACATTATACACCCCTACCCCACCCTCTCTCTCTCTCTCTCTCTCCCTCTCATACTCCACACATTATACACCCCTACCCCACCCCCCTCTCTCTCTCTCTCTCTCTCTCTCTCTCTCTCTCTCTCTCACACACATTATACACCCCTACCCCCACCCTCTCTCTCTCTCTCTTTCTTTTCTTTTTTTTTTCTTATTTTTGTATACTGTTTTATTCAGAAATGCTTATTTAGGGAGATATCGAAGCGTTTTAAAACGAAATTATCGAACATCTGCCACATGATAGTTGCCATCAACCACCACCAAGACAACCGATCGAGGTTATATAAAGGTGTAATTATCTTTCATTACAATGATCAGGTCCTTTGGTTCCCGGTCGTCCAGCTGTAAGGAGGTAAGTCTCGTGTGCTCTCGTTTTCCCCATTTTAGTCCACTTTCTTGATTGGTCGTTGGCTTAGCATTATAGACGAGGTTTCTGATAGGGATGGTGGGAGTACAAAGGAGTACAAAGTAAATAAAGCAACAACAGGTCTAGTGACCCTTCTAGGCTGCTTGTCCTCCAAAACACTGAGGATCAAGTGTCCAAACAGTGGTTTAGAGTGGGTAAGGGAACATTGGTCATTGGAAAGAGAACTACTGCCCTGGAACTAATGTCCGTGGCAGGATTAGGAAGTTAGTAGGGTGGATATAGGTTAAGTGCACACATAACATATATACAGAGTGTACACATGTCTTAATCATATTGCAACATACACACATGTACTTTCAGGGCAATACTACCATTGTTTCATATGAGATGATAATGTACCGTATTATTTAATTAATAGTGGCAGCGTTGCACCAAATATATCCGGCAGCGCTGCACATGTTACCCTCAGTAACACCGGCCGGCACTCTAGCATACAAGTGCCCCCTGCTCTCTGTATCTCTTTGGCTAATATAGAACCTTCAAACTTACCTCGTACTTTTATTCTACATCCTTGTGCAAGAAAGGATTATCAAGGTTGTTGTAGCTTTACATGACAACCATACAAGTAGGGGACAGATGGGTTAGTAACTGAGGGGAGGATAAAATAAAGTTATTAATTTACAAACGCAGTCAGTCGCGGGTTTGATGCGAGATATTTGTCTAGGCGAAGTTTAAATTAATCAACGGTGCTGCAGTCTATAACATCTCGGGGAAGCCCATTCCATAAGTTGACAACACGATTGAAGACATTTTTAGCTTCGTGCGAGTTAAAAGATTTACCAATAATTTTGCAACCGTTTCCCCGCGTGTAATTAGATTGGTCGATAGTGAAGTACTTACTAAAGTTCATATTGTCGATGCCTTTGATGATTTTGAACACTTGAATCAAGTCACCTCTTAATCTGCACTGGGTTAAAGGAAATAGATTAAATTCTCTAAGACGCTCCTCGTATGGTTTGTTCTTAAGGCTAGGTATCATTTTGGTAACTCTACGTTGAACTCGTTCTAGCTTGTCTATATCTTTTTGGTAATAAGGGCACCAGGATTGAACTCAGTATTCCAGAAGAGGGCGGACTAAGGAATTGTAAAGGGTTAGGATAACTTCTTTGGATTTATGCTCAAATAACCTGCCTATAAAGCCAATTATTTTGTTTGCCTTCTTAACAACTTCTGAACATTGTTGACTCGGCTTTAGGTTACTCGATATTGTTACTCCCAGATCGGTTTCTCTGTTTACATTCTTCAGCTGAGTGCCATTCATCAAATAGTTTGCTTTCTCATTTTGGTATCCGATATGTAGTACTTTACATTTATCCGCATTGAAACTCATTTGCCAAATTTGGGCCCAACATGACAGCTTATCTAGATTGTGTTGCATATCATCAACTTGTTCTTTTGGGAGTACGCTATTTGCAATTTTTGTATCGTCAGCAAATTTTGAGATTGTACAGGTGAGACCCTTATCTATGTCGTTGATGTAAATTAGAAAGAGAATTGGTCCTAGTACCGATCCCTGGGGTACCCCGCTACTTACATTGGTCCATTTAGATGCCTTACCGTTTATGACTACTCTTTGCTTTCTGTCGCTGAGCCAATTTTCTATCCATTTCAACACACCGTCTTGTATTCCATGCGCTTTTAGTTTTAGCAGTAAACGTTTGTGGGGAACTTTGTCAAAGGCCTTTTGAAAATCAAGGTATATAATATCTACAGCTTTACTCTCATCGTAGAGGTTGAGGATATCGTGGAAGAAGTCTAAGAGGTTTGTTAAACAGGAACGTTTTTTACGAAAGCCGTGTTGAGTATCTTTAACACCTTACGAGCGGCCTATGCGGTTTATTTATATGTACCGCCCAGCGGGGTGTTTTTAGCCAAAATAGGGCTGTTTACGTGATCATTTTCATGCCTAAATAAGACCCAGAACGTAAAACAAGTATCTATCCCTGAAAGGGCATAAACAGAGCTTTCGAATGACACCATAACGATCCTTTTATGATGGCTAGTTTTCTTGCAATAACCGTGCAACGCGAGTGCAAAAAGCATGTAATTAGGCACTTTCCCCATACAATTCCGTATATAGCGAGTGAGAGAGGGAGGGAGGAGGTGGGATTCGTGTCAGTAGGTTCGCCGCGGTGGTCTGGAGCAGTCATACGCTCGCTACTCTCCTGCCACCACTTGTCTCTCTCTCTCAGCAACATTACGTGCTGAAATTGACACACGACCTATGTCGAGCGCCGCCACATAGTCCAGCTTTATTTAACTCGACTTATGTTGCTCGCCGCTAATTAAGGGTTAAGTATGTTATTATCCTCTAAGTGATTTACGAGTCTGTCTCTTATGAGTGCCTTTTTTTAATATCGGTGTTACGTTGGCTAGCTTCCACTGATCAGGCATAGTTCCAGACTGCAACGATTTATTGAATAGCAATGTCAGTGGTTTAGAGAGCTCATCCTTAGTTTCCTTTACAGTCCAGGAGCCAAGGGGTGTTTGCATGCATGAAAGGGCCAGAAAATCACCCGCTTGATTTAGTTAGAGGGTCCACTGGGACACCTTTTTAGCGAGGGTAGACATCCCGAAACCCGGCAGTTATCGTGTTATTCGGGATTTTCGCTGAATTTAATGAAATCAAAATAACTCCTTTTTTTACGTGTGACGGTTACATAAATTGCAATAACTCGGCAATGAAAGGGTCTACAGAGCTCTTTCACCACTCAAAATAAAGCTTAAAGAATTATCTATTCAATGGTTACAAACACAATAAGATTGGTCAATACCTAAGGTCACAAGAGGTCAAAGTATGACCTTTTCTGATGAGGAACTAAAATTTATGACTTTTCAAATTTAAATATTTGTGAAAAATAGGTAAATGGATTGAACGTTTAATGCTTTTATATTCTGGTTAGGTACACCATAGGCAAGTTTTTTAAATTAGTTGGAAAAGTTGATTACGTATTTTAACCCCTTGGCGTCCAGTACAATAATATGAAGTTTGCGAATGATATACCAATAATAGCTATGTATTGGTTATATAATTATGGTACTACTGAGTCAGCTAAAGTTCTATCAAAACACTCTGTATCACAGTATCACACATTGCATATATATCTTCAAAGCAGATTTCAATTATTTTTTGTCACATTAATGAATGACCTAGTTTTGGGGAGAGGGGTGAGCCAGGGATACAGTTGGAAATGTATTCTGTGATGTGTCACATTAATGGGCTAGGTTTTGACATCCTTGCACCTGATATTTGCAGTAAGGGCAGCATTTCATATCTAGATGTCTGCAGACACAGCATTTAGTAGAGCAGGAAGTACATTTACAGGGCATTGCAAAGTCATCCGGTAGCAAGACTTGAAGATGGTCCGGTTGAAGAATGCCATCTTCTTCAATGAAACCAAAGTCTCTGGGATCCAGTTGAGGATTGGTTAGGCAGTGTAGCTGCAGATATGTCCCAATGAATGTCCTGAGGACATGACCTTTGACTGATCGGAACTCCATTCGAGTTCCAAAATGGTCTTTTTGCTGTGGTGGTAGAGGTAGTACCGTAATTCATCCATTGTTCTGCATGAGGTTCCTGATTTGTACACATTCACAAGGAACTCTTCCACCAAGATGAAGTTATTACAGTTCAATTCCTTTCCAAAATCAATCAGATAATGCACCGGATCTGCCTTCAGTGCAGCAGCCTTCCAAATTTACTTCTGGAATCACAACCAGTGAGATGGTGTAGGGCAACTAAGATTTTGCAAGTATCTGATCCCAACTTATCGCCTAGAACATGAAGGGGTATGTATCTTGTGGTATTACCAACACCAGCACGAATCCACATCTCTCGTAGGCCATGTGCCTTCAGAAGCGACCAGTAGTGTAGGGCCAGGATTACTACATCAGTATCATTTGATATAATAACCACTCTCTTAGTCCCATTCTCAACTGCATGACGAGCATGTGGGATAATTCTGACGTCGGCCTCTTCAATCGTTGTGTCTAGATCAGGTAGTGGTGTCTCTTTTCCATTCAAAATAGCCAGGCATGGTTCAATTTCAGGTGGAAGTCCAATCGAGCTAACAACTGTATCTGTCATCAGTTTTGGCTTGGTTAAGATGCGTTGTCGAATGAGTTTCTGTAGCTTGGATTTGTTTGCAGATGAGGCCCAGAATGCATCCATTGTGACTGGCAATTGCGTTCCTGTACCTATCCCCTATAAATCAATTGGGCTGCAACCACACCTTCTAGTTCTTTCGCTGTCCTTCACTGAACCCTCAATGTATGTGTCAAAGACGAAGTCGACACGTTTAGAGTTGCTGCCAAGTCCATATGACACCTCCAAGAACTTATCGCAGAGTTCACCAAAGGTGTTCATCTGGGATACCCACATACGACGAAGGCCTGCCATTACATCAATGATAGTCACTGTATTTGCTGGCTTCCATTTAGATGGTGGTATATAGTCTGCTTTTTCAAGGTGTTTTTCTAACTCAGTGCACAGTTCACTTTTGGTTGGTTTGGTCATTAGTCCATTCTTGTCAAAGAGGTAACTGCTGTCAATCAGGTCAAACCCCAGCAAATGTTTCATGTCATATCCTCGGACACGAGCAATGTCATAGATCTTCTGGGTTTCTGCCATTTGCTTCTTGGTCTCTTTGCTTGTAGACTTATAGGTACTTTGGTCTCCCTTAATGGATTTGAATGTCTTAAGGTTCGTCCTGTGAATGGTATCAAAGATGGATCTGTGTTTCATTACGATTCTTTCATTTTGGAATGTTTCATACTTCTTCCTAGATCTTTCATCAAATTCGAGCAGATTGTCACAGATTTCCTTTGTCATGATTTCCTGTGTGAGGATGTTGTGAAGCTTGTCTTTGTCTCCTTCACACGGTAACATCATGGGGTTGTCATGTTCTTTTACATACTCAATCATATCCTGAATCAATGTCTCAGATGACCTTGTTGCTGATAAGTTGAACTCGTGGTTTACTAAAAGTTCTGTGCTAGGTGTGGCGACTCCACTGACCTGACGTTAGAAATTGATAACAGCTAACATTTCATGATAAATGATCTCCCACTGAGCAACGAATTGCTTCTTTTTGGTGCTACCGATGATACCCCCAGCACTCTTCTGGGATCGATTTATCGTCTGCTCGAGACACATGTCTTCCCCTACAGCACTGAATGGTCCATCTGTCCGCTTCACCACGAACTTGCCTGCCAGGAAACTCTTGTACACATCTTCTGGTAGCTTTCTCATATCTTCTAGGTATAATGAAGCCCATCTAAAATAGTTGACCCTATCACATCCAGCAAATAGCGGCAGCACAGATTGAACACTTTGGAGATGGAGTTTCCAGTCTCCCTCACGGTCTGCCCTAACCAAGTCCTTTAGAACAGCCACCATTCTGACGAAGTGGTCCCAGAATGTAAAAGTCTCTGATGCTGCACTTCTCTGACATCTAAATTTATTAAAGTCTTCAACCATGACTTCTGAGTTTGACATAAATGCCTCCAAATGAACCTTGCTTTCCTCCCTCTTCTTTTCTGCTACAGAGTTTTTCAACAGTCTCAGATGCTCAAGCTCATCCCTGTACCTCTCAATTCCTTCCACTTTGAAGAACTCCGCCCACTGCAGCCTTTCTATACACTCAGAGAGCATGAACAAACCCTTCAACGACCTTGTATAATGTGATCCATCAAGAACTGATCTTACCACATTTTGGCCAAATGCTTTAGACTCTACCAATATAGTTTCTGCTCCACTGCCATTAATGAGCTTTCCTATCGCACCCATGACTACCTTAATCATATGAAAAGAGCCCAGACATAACACCAAGTTATTAAATTCAAATGGTTTGCTCATGGTGATTTCACGGGCAATGTGATACACCCCCTCATCACATACCACGGGCAAGTGTGTTTGGTCTAGTTGACTCAAAATATTCTGGAAGTTTTTTAATGATGTGTAAACTGTGCCATATTCCGTAACAGGGGGGGGAAGGACTGGTAGGATAACTACAACCTTCTGACACACATTCTCATCAGTAATAAGAGAGTTAAAGGCACTCCAAGAGGGCATTGTTTGGTTCATAGTTGTTTCTGTAACACCTTCCGTCATACATGATAGATCCATTCTACTTACAGTCCAAGCTACGTCCTTCCTGCTGACACTTTTTGCATGTGATTTGTCTATTTTGTACAGTTCTTCCGGAACTTCGTAGATTGTTCGAAGGCTTGGCTCTTTAGCAGTTTTCGTGTAAGGAAACAAAGTCTGGCAACCTAACTCTTGTGTGAATTGTCTCTCTCTGTGGGTGACACAGTCTCCGATATCTTAGGCTTACTATTCAGAGTCACTCCTTGAAGTTTGTCCTGCATAAGAATCATAACAGTGTCATGACTTCCTCCTATGCCAGATAGTGTTGCTTCCTCATGATCAAAATTATCAAAGGCCCCC
Organism: Paralithodes platypus; assembly: GCA_032716605.1. Classification (NCBI taxonomy): domain Eukaryota; kingdom Metazoa; phylum Arthropoda; class Malacostraca; order Decapoda; family Lithodidae; genus Paralithodes; species Paralithodes platypus. The sequence continues at coordinate 31,008,718 of CM064520.1, read as the reverse complement.
AACGTGAAGCTTGATGTGTTTAAATGACTAGGAAGTGGGACCAGACCACTTGCTTCTGTAACAAATGATGCCATATCAGAATGATAGCGGAGTAGCTCGTCATAACTAATTGCCAGTCCAAACCTATTGAGACTAGAAATACGCGTTTTTGACCTACACACATTATAAATAGCTTCAGAGTTCAACATGTGCAAAGGGGTTCGCTTTTTACCATTATTTACAATGTAAAAGATGACTTGATACACAGATAGTACTTTTTTTATCTTGGAAGATCTAGTGTCACTCTCCTCATAAATTTCAGGCTCACCATCTACAATATTGTCACTGTGTAAAATATCAACATCAAAAAGAGCTGAAAAAAATTCTGCAACGTCACTGGGAATTATCATGTCAGAATATGCTTTCTCAAGTTCATTGGCATCACAGAACCTGTCATTCAGCTCAAAGTCTTCGTTGAGGATGCAATCTCTCAACATGGTACCACACTTTCTTACTGTTTCCCTATCTAACGACCTTTCACTTCTCTCTGGCTCTGTCTCAGCTGCACCTGGCTTGAAAACAATGGTGTATTTTTTTAACCGGTTGGGACAAAAGATGAGACATCCCCCCCAAACAGGTGGATTAGGTACATTTTCACATCCCTGTTTGTGTACGTAAAACGAGTTTGATCATTACTCCGCGCTTCATTACAGCACTTGGAAATATAAGTCAGGTTATAGCATCTCCCTGAGTTCAACCCTGGTTCTAAATCTTTCATAAAATTTGCAAAGATATCACACTTCTGCTGGCCAGTTGGCGTTGACGATGATTCAGTTGCTACTTTCTCTCCTTTCCTGATGTAGTTACGAATACACTGGCTGTGACAGTAAAGATACGCTCCAAATACGGCATTCGCATCTTGCAAGTCGGAAGTTCGGGAAAACACATCATCCTGAAGTATCATGGCTGCCTTTAGGAATGATTCAGCCCGTCCTTTTTCAGAAATCCTCCATTTATCGTATACGTTGTTGTGTTTTGGATTTCCACAAATGACACATTTCTTTAAAAACTTGTTAATATTAGCTGGCAGAGATGCGGGGTCTCGAGAAACCACCATAGACCGTCTACTCCTTTTAGAGGATGAGCAATCCTCTGGGGAATAAGCAGCAATATCCGTGGAGACTTCGGTTAACTGCTTGAGTTTATCCAGTGTTTTCTTGAGGGTATACTGTTTATAACATTCGTTAGTAACATGGTATAAGAATTTGCCTTTGTCCACTTGCTTCAGTCTTTCAAAAACTACGTCCTTTCTCACTTCCGCTGCTTCAATGATACGTGCCCTGCCATTCTCTGTGCTGGTCGTTTCACATTTATCATCATACTTTTGGCAGATTATGCATTTCTTGGGATCGCCAGAACCACTTGAGGATGGTGACTGTGATGCCCTTAATCTTTTCTTTGGTAAGCCAGACATTCTTCACTGAAAAAAAAAAAAAAAATTTAGTTTCCCAAAATTTTAAATGAACAATATATGAACAGAGAACATAAAATATACTGGATTAACTAATTTTTGCATTCCTATTGCAATCCTAAAGAATACAAATTACGGCATATATCTGTTATGCTTCAGTACGTTGATACGGTATATATACCTTTTATTGATTGCTACACAGGGGTTAAAATACGTAATCAACTTTTCCAACTAATTTCAAAAACTTGCCTATGGTGTACCTAACCAGAATATAAAAGCATTAAACGTTCAATCCATTTACCTATTTTTCACAAATATTTAATTTTGAAAAGTCATAAATTTTAGTTCCTCATCAGAAAAGGTCATACTTTGACCTCTTGTGACCTTGGGTATTGACCAATCTTATTGTCTTTGTATCCATTGAATAGATAATTCTTTAAGCTATATTTTGAGTGGTGAAAGAGCTCTGTAGACCATTTCATTGCCGAGTTATTGCAATTTATGTAACCGTCACACGTAAAAAAAGGAGTTATTTTGATTTCATTAAATTCAGCGAAAACCCCGAATAACACGATAACTGCCGGGTTTCGGGATGTCTACCCTCGCTAAAAAGGTGTCCCAGTGGACCTTCTAACTAAATCAAGCGGGTGATTTTCTGGCCCATTCATGCATGCAAACACCCCTTGGCTCCAGGGCTATTAGGACTCTAGGTGAGATTGTATCAGGTCCAGGCGTTTTATTTACCTTGAGTTTATCTAAACAATTCAATACTTCTCTCTCTGTAACGGTGATATTGCTTAGAACATCTGAATTATCAATCTGAATCGGCGATGGTGTAGGGATATCACTGAGGTCTTCCGTTGTAAAAACTGATGCAAAGAAGGTATTGAGGGCATTACTCATTTGTACTTCGTCTTTGGTGTATTCTCCATTTTCATCGACTAACGGTCCAACAGTTGAAGTAACTACTTTTTTCTTTCTGATATTACTATATAATTCTTTCGGGTTTGTTTTACTTTGATTCGAAACATGTAACTCCAGGGTCTTTTTACTTTGCTTAATTAACTTTTTGGCTTTGTGTCGTAGCTCTACAAATTTCACCCGTTCTTCATTTTGTAAGGATTTTAATCTATCATTAGCAAACTTTTTAGCAAGCAGACAGTTTGAAATATCTTTATTCCACCATTTGGGCTTATTATTATGGCCTGTACGCCGTATTTTCGATGGTATGCAGTCCTGCACTGCTTTTAGGTAAGTGGTTTCGAATAATTCCCAAGATGTATTTATGTCGTTATTGTTAATTAAAATGCTCCAGTCAGTTTCTTTAAATATACTGTAGCTCTAAGTTTATGAAAGTTTGCTTTCTTGAAATTAGGGACATTTTCGATGCTGCTATTTGGTTCGTTACTAGTAAACTTTAAAGTGAAAGTTATTGTACGATGGTCACTGTTACTGAATTCATCACCAACATTCAAATTCTCTATTAATTCTTCTTTTGTTGCAAGTACAAGGTCAAGAACGTTATTACCACGGGGTCGGTGATCGAACAAATTGATAGAGTGAACTCTCTTGCAAGTTCTCATACAAGTCATGTCCGGAGTGTGAAGTAAGAGTATCGCCCCACTTGGTCACAGGTAAATTAAAGTCGCCAAAAAATACGGTATCTTGTGAGTTACTTGCATCTGCAATTTGTTCATAAATTTCTTGGTCAGTTTGCACTGATTGAGCTGGAGGTCTGTATATTAATGCAAGTATTATTTTTGTACCTTTATTATTCTTTATTAGCACACAAGATGTGTCGACGTTCACAATTTGAGGTTTTGAAAAGAGAGTAGGGTTAAGACTTTCTTTGATATAAAATAAAATGCCACCTCCATTTTTATTTATTTGGCTGTTCTCAAACATTACATAACCGGGAAGTGAATACTCTTCTAAAAAGTCTCTATCTTCTGCATTGAGCCAAGATTCTGTTATGCCAATCACATCATAATTTTCTGTAAACACTAGTTCCTCTAAATCTGAAAATTTATTGCGTATGCTACGCGAGCATTTGCATAGAAAACCTTTAAAGTTGCGGTTTTAGAACTCACAGAATGTTCTTTTATCGAATTTTTGGTTCTGGTCGGATCTACATTTACATTCATGGCTGTCCTCGGTCCTCGTTCGTTATCCCTGGCGGTTTTTAATTTGGGTCGTGTTGGTGGAGCTTTATCCAAATTCGCGGTTCTTGACGGATTAGCATATAGTTCCTTTGCAGGTTGCCGTCCTCGCTGTCTTCGGTCCTCCTTCCTGGTTGTCCTGTGCTGAGTCGATTTCTTCTCCGAAAATCCTTCACCGCATCGTTGAGAAGACGCCCAAAACGTGCTGCTCCCACCTGGTTCAGATGAATTCCATCGTCCAAAAACAAATAGTCATCGTAGTAGAAATTGTCCCAGGTGTCGACGAATCCCACGTTCTTCTTCCTGCAGAGGTTTGCTAGACAACGATTTGTGCTGGTGGCTATGTTGTAAAATCGGCTCTCTACACCGAGCCGGGGGACGATTCCTGAGACGATGATCATTGATGACTTCTCCTTAAACGACTTGATTAGCTGCTGGTACATTAAAAGCAAATCTTCCGACCGGGTTCGCTGTACATCATTGGATCCAACGTGGATGACGTACATTGTATTAGCAGGGGCCAGCTTTGATACTTCGTCAACTGCAGCAACTACGTCGTCCACACCACCACTAGGGATACAAAAATGCTTCCTGGTCTTAGGTGCCCTGGCGCAAAACTCTGTGAGCTGACCACGTATCATCGAGTCTCTCACGAGCCGGACTTCTTCTATTTCCTCTTCGTCATCTGAGTCTGTGAGTATCTGGAAACGGTTTTGACACTCGGTAATCGGTATGGGTTTCCTGGTCTTGGCGCAAACGTTGTTCCTCACGACACGGAAGTTGTCTTGAGGGGGAAGAGAGTCACTATTTGTTTCTTGAGTATCAGAACCATCAGCTGAAGTGGCTACTGCAGGTGTTGAATTGTTGGCAGTTAACGTTGGGGGCGTTGATGGCTGCTGGAGTTGCGGTGACAATTGAAGTTTGTGGTACTCCAACGTTGAGTGTTACAAACTCTTGGAGTGATTCCAGCTTCATGGTGAGGACGTTGATCTTGTTGTAGGCTTCATCTAATTTCACTGTAAAATTCTCTCGTTGCTGGCAGAGCCGGCAGACTTGAAGATCGACAGTAGCAAACATGGACTCACCAAACCTACCGGTGCAGTTCGTACAAGCGCAAGGCATGGTGACAGTCACTTTCTTTAGATCACTTCACTCACTTAAAAAACACTTCACTCACTTTAAAACACTTCACTCACTTTAAAAACACTTCTATCACTTCAACCGAAAACAAATATGTTGAAATACGCAGAAATAGGTTATCAGGGGTGATAGTCTAACCGAAAACAAAAAATTTGAGATACGCAGAATTAGGCTTCCAGGGGTGATAGCCTAACCAAAAGTTTTTTTTTTAAATTGAAATACGTAACAATAGGCTACCAGCATTGAATAGCCTAACCGAAAATAATAAAATTGAAATACGCAGAAATAGGCTACCAGGTATGATAACCTAATCTTAAACAAATATATATAACAATATGTAACTAAATATACAATTCACCAAATAGAAATTATATAAAAATATAGTGTGACTGCACACAAGAGGTTAATATACTGTGTCAACAGATGACCCTGGTGTCGCTGTAGCCTAGTAAAGCAGTAGCCTACTCTTTTTAGATAAAAAAAAGTGTATCAGTCAAAGGTTACTACAAGATCGTGCAAGCAACAACTAAAATTACAGATATATATAGCTACAGTAGGATACTAAATACAATATCTACAAGAGTTAATAATAAAAACAGATTGGCTGGCTATAGGCTAGGCTAGGTTTGGGTTAGGTTAAAAGCTTGGCAGGTTGGGTTAGGCTAGGTTAGTTTGTACAAATACCACCCTTAGCTTAAAGGTGGTGGGGCATACAAAATTAAAATTAATTTATAATGTATTTAAAGAGATGTTTAGATCTCCAGTAATCAACCTGACTACTCCTTTGTCAAAACTAATCTTCAATATTAGAGAACAAATCAAAAATACATATTGAATTGCGACCCCTTGCAACTAGTACTCACGTGAGGATGTGACGTAGACCCAGGCCAACATTTGGGAAGTAAACATCAGCAAGTATAGCAACAATGGTGAATAGGTGTGCTGTTTTCGGGTGTATCAACATCCCTGGACCAAACATAGCACTACACAAGTTTCCAAGTGATCCATACCATTGTAACAAATGGGTGAAGTTTATACAAAGAACCAGAGTGTGGGAGGCAAAGCCCAAAACAAGCTTCATATGCAATGGACATTTTCGTGATGAATGCTTTGACATAAAGTGCGGTGGAGTATGGGTATGGCTAGATGCTTATACCTAAAAGCTGATGCCATACCCACAATTTACCCTGCAGGTACATGTGCTACAAGTGTTCCTACAGTGTCATCAGAGCAGAGACCAGCTGCAAGGAAGCGTCAAGTCCAAGAAGTGAGTGATAGTTTTTTTGGGTGGGGAAATTTCCCTGTACAGCATTGGGTACATCTTTCCATAAAGTACGGTAGGCTACCTTAAAGAGCGGCGCGCAACATAAGTCGAGTTAAAGAAACTGGCAAAAAACGGGTGAAAAATGGGTGAAAATCGAGTGAAAATGGGTGGAACAGTAATGAACCATACGTCCGACATCTGTGGCCTCCCAGCCCACACTAACTCCAGTTCCCCCACCGCACGGGAGGATGACAGTGTGACCAATAGTTCGCTAAAAGTGAACAATGTAGTAAAATCCGCTAAACTTCCATCTTTGAGGTAACACTGTCAGTGCTCCACGAGTGCTACGTAGCTGTATGTGGTGTCATTGTGTAGCGATTTCCACCTAGTTTTCGGCACAATACAGTTCCTTTCATGCTGATGGTTGATATAGCAGTCAGAATGGCCTGAAAAGGCCCAAAACGGCCACAGACCCCCCGCTAGACTAGGGTTAACGAATTATGATAATTTAGATAGCCTAGCTAACTAGCTTAGTGACAGAAATAGAATTAGCCTAGGCTAGTAAGATCAGAAATTAAGGAAAATTTGCATGTAGGCCGGTAGGCCCTAGTCTAGGCCTAAGTGCTTGCCAATTTCAGGAGTCAGGAGAGTGGATAATATGGGCTAACTTAAGCCTAGCCCAAATTATACAGTCAGCGTCGATGGATATAGGCCTAACCTAGGCTAAAGAAATGTATTGGCTGAAATTCAACTACGAGCAACTAGGCTAACAAAAAACAAAAAAAAACAGTGCGTGGCACAAACATTGTTGGGAAGGATATGTAGTGACCAGGCGTACGGTCATCATGTTTACATAAGTCGATCGCCGCGGTTAAGTTCCCGTCTATTTTTGGCGATTTTGTCTATTATTTGCACCCTGTTGGCAATGTATATGATGATGACAATAAGTCGTGGAGGCGTGAGGGGCGGGCTTTCATTATTGTATCCAAATGCAGTCAAAATAGATGGGGATATGATCGCTAGCGTCCGCCGCGGCTCCGAGTAGTGTAATAGGCTAGGCCTACATTCGTGTCAGTGAATGTTTCTAAGAGTAAATAAATATCACCAAAAGCTGTGATTGTCCTAAATATTACAGACACCAACAAATTGTTGTCATAAAGTAAACACTGATAAATATATTAGGCGATACCCGGTAGGCTATAGCCTAATCTATAAGCTATAAAAATCGGGAAAACACTTCTTTAATCACAGTCTATGACGTGGGACCACACAATTATATAATAGATGTTTATAATTACCATTCAGTGGCCTGCATATTCAGACGCTGTTGATTTGGTGCCACCTCAGGTACAAGTACAGCTGGAGCTGCTTCTCCCTCCTCTCCTGCTGCTGGATCTCGTCCTACAGGTTCATACATATAAGCCTGGACACCACCAATATTCATCACTTGAGGTTCTTCGCCATAATCACGGTTATCACCCTCAGTATTGGCAAACAAATCGGAACTACAGTCACTATCCTCCATTTCCACCTGTCAGAAGAGCTTGTTGTGTTGCTGGGCATACGTCATCAGAGCGCTTAAACTCTGAATCCAGAAAAGTGTCACCCATATCCTATTTTGGCCATTATATAAATAATTAAGCCATTGTAGCAGAAAATATTGCACCAAAAGCTATAGTGCACACTGCCGGTAATGATTGTGGATGAAAATAATAGCATGCACACCCACCTTTAAAGTAAAATAAGTCTGAGGAGAAAAAGTCAGGAATATATCTAGGGGGAAAAGATAAATTAATGCACTTAAATTTGGTACAAAATTGGCTGGAATTTAATATGTATAATGGGGAGGAGGGGGGGGGGGGTTAGAAGGAGGTAGCTATAGTTAGTTGAAGGGATAGGATAGGTAGGAGTCTGTTATAGATTAGTATTGGTTAGGTGTTGCTCTTCTATTCGGTTGGCTGAGGTAGTTAGCTATTGGTTAGAGGCTTGGGTAGAGGCTTAGTTAGAGATTTAGTTGGTTTGGGTAAAGGGTTAGTTTGGTTAGAGGTCTGGCTTGTTGTTTCTTGTTGGTTGAAATCCGGCCGGTGAAATTCTGGTTGTCTGGTCGTTGGTCGTTAAGGTTTCAGAATGGTGTGGCGGCTTGTGGACCGACGTGGCGAGATGGCTGACGGGACAACGGAACGACGCTCCTGATATTTAACCTTTCTCTTTGTCAACAGGAATGATATGGCAGGCCTCGTGTTTTGTTCGCAGGAGAGGTGAAGCAGAGGACTTTGAAGACCACACCACCAACTCGCCATTGTTTCAGAGGTGTAGTAGACATCCATCCTGGGGGAACGACAGACAGATCAACACTTGTGGACAAACACCTTCTCTCCATCGCAGCTCTCCCTACAATCAACCTAGTTGTTCCCCAATTCGGCCCTCCGCCACGACCATTTCAAAGTCCAAGTCTCTCACTCTTGTCCTCTGTAGCGGGAAGGACCTTTTGTACCCCTGAGACATAGGAGTGCAGACCTGAGAAGAGAGAAAGAGGGCCGGCATCTCATCCAAGTTATGACTTGGCTTCTATGCTGATGCTTTTTCTCCGATATTTGTTCAGCTAATCTGGCATAGAAGACACTTGCAGAAGGTCCCATTCCTCCCGACGATGAGAAGACCAGAGGAGTAAAGCTTCCTTGATCCCTCTTCAAAATTCTTTCTTCATAAGCGCGTTATTTCTCACTTTCGTTTCTCAATTATGCCGCCTTGAGTCCTCGCTCACGATATATTTGAAGACTCTGATGTCGAAAAAAGCCTGTTGTCCCCTCATCCAAAAACCTCGAGCACTTATGTCCACTCTTGCTTCATTTGAAGTATTTGCAGTATTGTGTGCCAAGCGCTGTCCGTCCATAGGCAGAAGTTCCGGTTCTATTCTGACATCATGGCACACCTCGTCCAGCATTTGTGCAGTGATGTCTTGTACTTCATCATGCCGGATACAGATGAATCCTCCTTTCTTACAGGTCATACAGTGGTCTGAGTTGTTTATTTCACCACATGCACATTTCAGCGGCAGGTTTGAAACTGGCCACCCATACCTCAAGGCTATGGCATCATTGAATTCTTGTTTATTTAAGCTGAAGCCTTTTCCTTTATTGGTAATGAAGTGAGCCAATTTGAAGCCCCAATGTCTTGTGCCATCTCAATTCTCATTTTCAGTTCTTCACTACATTCGGTCTTAATTTGTTCTAGGCTATGTTTCTGTCTCTCTTCTCTGCTCTTTGTATTTTCCTGTTTTGCATTTCGTTGTTCCTCTTCGTCCACCTCATCATTTTCATTTTGCTCCCGTATTTTTTCTGTCAGAGACGTAGTAAGTTTAAGGGAATGTTGGTACTCATGAGGTGCCGCCTCCACTGGGTTTATGATCCCCATACCTCCGAACCTTGGCGGAAGAGCTATAATAGATCTCTTAGCTCTTGCGTGATGCCTTCCATCTCTGTTAAAGCAGGTATGAATGCTCCTCTGATTGCTTCTTCCAGCGGTTGGAGCATCTGTCCAATGTCAGGCACTGTTCTCATAAGAAAGTTCCATCTGTGCTTAACACCATATGTGAAGGCAGTATATGCAGCATGTGGTTCAGATTTCGCAATGTCTGCCAGGGTTTTCACTTCCTTTACCCACTCCGCTACCTTTTCTCTCTCTCTCTCATACATACATGCAAACACACCCCCAACCACACCCCACTCACTCTCTCTGCCTCTCTCTCTCTCTCTCTCTCTCATACTCAACACACATTATACACCCCTACCCCACCCTCTCTCTCTCTCTCTCTCTCTCTCTCATACACACATGCAAACACACCCCCAACCACACCCCAGCCCACCCTACTCACTCTCACTCTCTCTCTCTCTCTCTCTCTCTCTCTCGATTTCGCACAATATATCATTAACATCATCTGGTCCGATGTCTTGTGGGTTAGTGTGATATTTTGTTTAATGACTATAAAGGATTTTGCTTGTTTTTGCCATGTTCGAGCAATGTATTTTAGTTTGTCCCCTAGGCTGACAAAAACGCCATCCCAGACTTCTTTCAAGCTAAAAAAAATGCCCACCCAGACCCCCTTCAAGCTAAGTTAGTTAATTTTCTCGATAAACAAAAGGCCGATTAATTTTAAGTTACAGGCTTGCTGTCGCTCGCCTAGAAAATAATGGGGTGAAGCGTCTTATTATCGCCAAACTAATGGAGTGAAACGTCTTAAGGTATTGAAACTAATGGTGCAAGAAGGGGAGGTAGAAAAAGACCCCCCTCTGACCAAATAGTTATAATACATATAACTCCTTATCAAGGGTATGTTATCGCATGTGCATTTTAGTGAACCGTAGGAGATTCTGGGGTGTCACATGTACGAATATGTATAGTACCCAGCCTAGCCTAACCCCTATAGCATAACATAACATAGCCTAGCCTACACTACTCTAGCCTATTGCGTACCTATTATACTGTAAATAAGAAATAATGACCAGCAAAGGGGTTTATGTATTGTGTGATAATAAAAGATATGCCGAGTATTTTTAATCTTTGTTAAATACAAGAGATGGAAGAGAAGCAGTGATTGAAGCAGATGTGGATGGAGATAGATTACCCAGGCCACCCAGGTGGCAGGGAATGAATGAAAGGATTGAGGAAAATGAGGTGAAAGAAGCAGTGAAACAAATGAGAGCGGGAAAAGCAGAAGGTTTGGATGGTATTGCTGTGAAGTGTATAAAGAAGGGTGGAGATGTGATAATAGATTGGTTGGTGAGACTTTTCAATGTGTGCTTTGCTGTGTCAATGGTACCAATAGACTGGAAGAGTGCATGTATTGTGCCGTTGTACAAGGGGAAGGGAGATCGGCAGGAGTGTTCAAGTTATAGAGGTATTAGTTTATTGTCAGTGGTTGGAAAGCTGTATGGCAGGGTGTTGATAGAGAGGATAATAAAGTGTACGGAAGTTGCAATAGGAGAAGAACAGTGTGGTTTTAGGAGGGGAAGAGGGTGCGTGGATCAGATGTTTGCAGTAAGACAGTTATGCGAGAAGTATTTAGAGAAGAATAAGGAGATATTTTGGGCTTTTATGGACTTGGAAAAAGCGTATGATCGTGTGGACCGTGAAGCAATGTGGAAGGTGTTAAGGATTTATGAAATAGGAAATTTGTTAGAAGCAGTTAAGAGTTTTTAAGAAGGGAGCAGAGCATGTGTGAGAGTAGGAAATAGTGAGTTGAGTGAATGGTTTGAGGTAAAGGTAGGTTTGCGACAGGGTTGTGTAATGTCACCATGGCTGTTTAATATGTTTATGGATGGTGTGGTGAGGGAGGTGAAAAGGAGAACTATGGGAAGAGGATTGGGTTTAGTAGGAAAGAATGGTAGAGATTGGGAGTTGAATCAGTTGCTGTTCGCTGATGACACAGTATTGGTGGAGGATTCTGATGAGAAACTGCAGCGGGTAGTCAAAGAGTTTGGTGTGGTTTGTGGAAGGAGGAAACTGAAGGTGAACGTCAATAAAAGTAAAGTAATGGTGTGTAATAGGGGAGAGCATAGGGTGAATCTAGATGTGAGGCTGGATGGGGAAATATTGGAACAAGTAGAGTGTTTTAAATATCTAGGAGGAACGATAAGCAGGAGTGGAGGTATGGAAGTGGAGGTAAAACAGAGAGTGTGTGAAGGAAGGAAGGTTTTCGGAGCAATGGGAAGTATGTGGAAGACGAGAAATCTCGGAGTGAAAGTAAAAAGTGCACTGTATCAAGGAATTGTTGGGCCAACAGTGATGTATGGGGCTGAGACATGGGCTCTGAAGAAAAAGGAGAAAAGAGGCAGGGTGTCAAACGACGCTGTTTTTTTGAGTGATACCGCAAATGAATTTTTTGTATAATGATAACAGAAACTCCCCTATTTTTTTTTTTTTTTTGGGGGGGGGGGTTTGTATTAATGTTACAGAAAACAACTTCACAAGAATTTGGAGTGCCTAATTGCCAAAGTGATTGGGGATGGGGGGGGCCCCCCCCCCCCCCAGATTTTGTTTCGGACTTGTCACTTTTGGAATTAAGGATGTCCACAGTCCACAGTCCACTCGGACCACACTGTCCACAGTATTGCTTCTAAGTTCTAACTTTCTAAGTTCTATATATTATATAATACACCATAGAATCAGTTTTTAATAACTAGAAAAAAAGGTCATCTTATAAATAATTACCTTAATTGAGTTGAGCATTGAGGACCTTCGCCGTTCCCGGGTTAAGAGGTTGGGGCTCTGAGAGTCTCAAGAGTCTGAGCTTACCAGATTCCCAGATTCCAGAAATAATGAGAAAATCTCAGTAACACTAAAACACTGACATTCAGACATTACAAATTTTACAATTTACACAGTCCATTAGGGTCTTAGGGCTATCAAATTAACAATTAAACAATGGGGTCGACTTCTGGAATCTCAATCTGGTTCTGGTGATCTGGTCATCGTGCCTGCCCTGATAATCCTGATAAATTTAACACTATATTTTCAGGTCAGCATACACACGAATATCACTTATCACTTATCAGCCGCCTTAGGGCTATCAAATTAACAATTAAACAATGGGGTCGACTTCTGGAATCTCAATCTGGTCATCGTGCCCGCCTTGATAAATTTAACACTATATTTTCAGGTCAGCATACACACGAATATCACTTATCACTAGTCAGGCAATAGTCTCCAATATCTAGGTGATTTCGGCCTTATATATGTAAACACTACTAAAGTCTAAGACAGTTTAAAGGACACACAAATGCTATTACAACTACTGACTACACGAACGTTAAGCAATATGGCAGGACTGGGGAAGAACCCAATATTATTGGAACTGGAATAAACTGATACTGATAACAAGTTATTAGTATCATTTCACGCAAACCTCCCTCCCAGTCTCTGATAGCCTTCAGTTTTAAGGCTATAAATCCTTAGATTATAGAGCACAGTAACGTGTGTATACATGAATGATGTCCATAGGCCTTACAGATTCCGTGTGTGAATTAATTATTGATACACAACCCTTATCAAAACTTATATGACGCTATGCGTGTTGCGTGTTTTTTTTGCGTGCTGTCCTAAGTAGGGTCCATTTACTGTTTGTTTACATTCGTCAACATTATTCTGGGGACAATAATATGAGGCGAATTTCATTTAATATGTCAATATTTACCATTTTAAAATAATTATATATTAATAGAAGCTATTTAGAGAAACTGTACATACATTCTTACAATCTATTGTATATTATATGGCACTATACATTATTTTTACAAGAGAGCAAGTTTAGGTGTAGAATATTATCCTTCATCAGTCAGCCATATTGGTTTATACAAGGCGCCAATTTAAAAAAAACATATATAAAGGTGTAGGGGGCAAAGATTTACCCAACAACTATTCGAAGCTTGACGTAAACTATTAGAAATTGACAAATATATCGGAATGAATAGGAAACTATCCCCTTGTGTAAAAAATGAACACTGAATGAGGAAATTGACCACTTGCGAGATTCGTTCTATAAAGAAGTTAGTCTGGAACCCAGATCCAAAAATAAATTGTAGGCCTACAATTATAACCCAGGAACTACTACAAGGCTGATTATGACCGAATCATCTCAAAGTGTTCCTTAATATCAGTCACACTCTCCAGCACATCCACACCACAATGCTCTCGTACTTCTTGATTTGTCTGTCTATCTCCCCAGGTAACTCCACACGGTACTGCCTTAAAATACTTAAATGAGCTAACAGTCTCCATAATCCGACCATTCAACCTAACCTCACATTCTGTGACCGCACTACAAGTTGTTTGCTGACGACCTCAAACTCTACATCCAGCATCCAAGTAAGTCACCACAATCAAGCTCTCAAGATCTCCAACAAAATATCAACATTTTAGCATCTACATCAGACCCTTGCTTGACTTTGCTTCTCCTGTTTGGAATACTGGTTTTCAAGCCTTCAAGGCGATCTTAATCTTCTAGACTTCTAGAGTCTGTTCAACGTCGGTGGACGAAACAAGTAACCAACCCACTCAAGTCTCACTTATCATGACCGTCTCTCTACCTTAAACCTGTTTTCAATTAAAGGCAGATTGTTGAGGACCGACCTTATTCAGTGTTACAAAATATTCCATAATCTCTCGCCCATTAAACACCATGACCTGTTCACTATGTCACCCCACCAAGGAGTAAGAGGTCATAAATACAAGATCTTTGTTCCCCACACAGAAACCAAAGTAAGAAAAAGTTTTTTCTCCTGTCGTTGTTGTTGTTGTTGTTGTTGCCCAAGCTGCCTGGCCGAACAGCCCCAAGGCCCCGAGCAAGGCCAAGGCCATAACCGATCGCCCCCACAGATCCCTCCCTGCCGACCACAATAAAGCCTGGGTGACCGAAGCCACTCCATGGCGGGGAGCTGAGGAGGGTGCGGAAATCAACCCGGGAAATCAAAGCCCCACCCAGGGCCCTGTGCCCCTCAGCAATTATGAAGAGAAAGTCGAGGGGCAAAGGGAAAATGTGACGCTTTGGCTTCCAATCTTGGTAGATTGGGAGGTCAATCCACGGAAGAGACACCGTCACTTGAGATCTAGAAAATATATAAGTAAAAGGAACAGTCGGAGTAAGCTATGGGTATGGCAGAGATCGCTCAATTCTCACTCTGATAGACCAGCCCATCACCACTCCTGTCGTATAATCCATCAGTGGAACTCCCTACCAGCTGAAATAGTTGATTCCCCCTCCCTTGCTCAATTAAAATCTAAATTGACCCAACACCTCCACAACTCACTCTTCAACCCATAAAATCCCCTTTCCCATTTTTAAGCAACATCTTAACCCCTGATACCCCATCATATTATTGGTCCGACACACACTACCAGTCACCCCATTGTCAAGCATCTCCAGTACATCAAATGTTGCATCTGAAAACTAACACACCTGCCCTACGAGGAGAGATGTCAGCGACTGGGACTGCAGACACTCAGTGACCGGAGAAAAAGAGGTGATATGATCGAAACCTTCAAGCTAATGCATGGCTTCGACGACATCCCTTACACCAGATTCTTTTGCCTCAACACAAACAATCTGAGAGGACATTCACTGAAACTAGCGAAACCGGACCACTGGAGAACAAAACTAAAAGGGAACTGGTTTGCGATCCGGGTGATCGATGACTGGAACTCACTCCCAGACGGGATAGTAACTGCGCCCACGATAGCCACATTCAAATCACGGTACGACAGACACACGGGTATAGAGAACATTTAGGTTGACACGTCTTAAGAGGTGGGGACCACACAAGAAACCAATTCTTATTTCCCCACTACCAATTCATAGGTAAGCACTGACGTGTCATGCTATCTCCTGGGCTGCCTAATCCTTGGCCTGTCATGCGCTACCGATTAGCGGCCCTACCAGGTGAGCAACCCTGTTTTAAAGGCCAAAACATTACTGTTTAGGATTCAAACCTACTCACTCAGGTATGTTTGTGAAAGTTGGGCACCATATTTACTCAACCATGAGCGGATACAAGGGAACCAACCTTAGTTCATATTTGGAGAACCAGGTTATAGTGTTGCGGAGGTTTATGCCTTCATACACATAGCGAGTTTACTTGACATCAACAATGACTATTTTACACATTCCCCCCTGCCCCTGGCCCTGCCAACTTGGCTAAGTGATACAATTTTAATCGTCCTGGTACTAATATGGAACCTCTCTGATGACAAATCTAATGCTACTGTCGCTCATGGTCGAGTGAATACGGTGCCCAACTCTCACAAACATACCTGAGTGAGTGGGTTCGAATCCTGGTCAGGATACCTCTCTCCCAAGTTACCAACCTCAGCCTGTCAAACATTACATAACATTACTCTTCCGCACATTAATTGCAATATATGTTATGGTAAGTATTATACCTTCGAAGACCGAGGTATATAAGTCCAAAAATTGTGTGACACATAGAATTAAATGGCATCTCTCTCACAGATACTCACAGATACTCATAGATGATGTTTATACTTCGATGCCAATAAAAATAACAATAATAATAATATTAATAATAATAATATAGATTTAATGTTTGGTCTTGTCACTTCTTGAATAGGTAGTAGTCATTCATGACTGTCTAACTTATGGAATAGTTATACAATACAATAATTCCGAAGGGAAATTGATTGAAATCTAGAAGAGAGAATTCATGCTGTTTGTGATTATGAAATGGCCAAGATTATTCCAGGAAGAACGCTGGAGAGGAAGGTTTTTCATGGCAACGAATATCCAGGCTCCAGCATCAGTAAGGTGGAGAATCGGTAAGAAATAAGCCTACAGTTAAAGTATCCTTCTCCTACCTGCATATATTATCCACCCATCCACAATGAAAATTAAAAGAACATTAGGCTTCCTTAACTATTGGAAGTTGTTTGACTATTTCGATTTAGGGAATGTTTGACCTTATAGTTTCTGCATGAGAGGCTGCAATTTTGAAATATATAAACTCCCTAGTGTTACGAACTGGCACTCGGGTACACAAGGGCTCTCAATCAGGACTCGAATACGGCTCGCTGCCACAACGGAAACACACGATCCCAACCCCTGAGTACTGCCAGCCGAACAAAAAACACCAATACCCTCCAGAGTTCAATCTGCTACAACGGGGTATACAAGAACTCGGTACTAGTGTTCAACAACAGACTAATAAAGAGACAGGAATTCTCTAGTCTGGTCAACAATCAAACAAAGAAGTAAGAAACAACAACACCAAAGAATAGTGTTGGCCGAAGCCGAAGTAATCCACCCTTGACTAAGAACTTAAGAAGTCCTCCACCCTCTACTTCGGATCGGCACTATTACGTTACGTTAATTAATAGTCCTTAACCCTTAAAAAGCGGCTCACCACATAAGTCGTTTTTAATAAAGCTGGACTATGTGGCGGCGCTCGACATAGGTCGAGTGGCAATTTCAGCACGTAATGTTGCTGAGAGAGAGAGACAAGTGGTGGCAGGAGACTAGCGAGCGTATGACTGCTCCAGACCACCGCGGCAAACCTACTGACACGAATCTCAGCTCCCTCCTCCCTCTCTCACTCGCTACATACTGAATTGTATGGGGAAAGTGGCTAATTACCTGCTTTTTGCACTCGCGTTGCACGGTTATTGCAAGAAAACTAGCCATCATACAAGGATCATTATGGTGTCATTCGAAAGCTCTGTTTATGCCCTTTCAGGGATAGATACTTGTTTTACGTTCTGGGTCTTATTTAGGCATGAAAATTATCACGTAAACAGCCCTATTTTGGCTAAAAACACCCCGCTGGGCGGTACATATAAATAAACCGCATAGGCCGCTAAAGAAGGGTTAAGCATCGAGCAAGGAATCTTCTGAAAAAAGTTAGATGCTTCTCGGATGCTCGTAAGAAGTACGTATCGGATTTTGAACAGTAATTCAATAAGCAAAAACACTGGCAATTAAATACTATTAAAGGTTTAAATTGGCATAAGAATAATTAAAAGAATATGCAATAGTAAATGACAAACATTAAAAAGAAGTACTCCGCAAATGCAACGGCACTAGCCTACTCGGATTGTGCTCGTGGGCCACTAATCACTAAAGTAGCCAAGCGTGCAACACATGAAATCAATAGTGCATAAACAATATCATACATAAGGAAAGCTTCAATACTATTCTGTATCTACTAATCGAGTAAAGTCTAGCTGGGGTACTGTGGGCAAAAGGTAGCAGTGACTGAGCAAAAACGGCTCGTAGCCTAGCGAAGTCCTCACAACTGTTTAAAGTATTACGTTAAAACTAACAAGTGCACTTTGAGAAATCCAGATCCCTTGTATCTGGTTTTCTCCCGGCTCCTTGACAAAGTAAAAACAAACTGTTAATAAAATACAGGGTGGTTAGGCTCTTGCCCTCACGCACTGTAAATTATTAACTCAACACAGTCAGCCGCGAAGACAACCTAGGCTTCACTGAACCGAAACGAGTATGCAGGTTTATCGCTTAACCACTGCATCAAACAACAACTCGTAACACAGAAAAGCCTTACCCCAGTCTAGCATTACCTAGACTAGCAGAAAACAGGAATAATAATAATAACACACAGGGAAATGCATATACAAGTGCAATAAACATAAATCAATCCTATTCTAAGTTAACCCTTCCAAAATAGGCTATCTAATAGGCAAGTATCTCGTGAGAACTCAAGCGATAATACGTTGGCTGACTAGCTCTGCACCAACGGGACCATGGAAGTTAAACAGGCAGGGAAAAGAGGAGATAAGAATGTAAGGTAGTAGAGAAAGTTCACATCAGTCAGAAGAATATATATAGTTAGCAAAGGAAATGAGAAGTCGCTCTGCCTAATGAGTTCTGATGAAAAAATGGCTAGACTTCCCTTTTTATACCCGGCCCTCTAGTGAGCCCAACGTGAACTACTAAGGACCGCCCACTGACAACCATTACGTAATTTCTCTCTCTCCTCTGGGATAGACAAAGGCTCCCCTAGCACTGAGGGGAGGGGGGAGGGGGGAGTGCTAGTGAGTTAGGCCCACCTCCCGCCTGGCGCACCCACTGACCCCCAACGATGGCTGTTTCTCTTCCCATCATTACAAATATGTTTTACACACAATACTTATAACTAATGATATAAAATAGAACTCGTTGACTCAGATAAAAACAAAATACATATTCATATTACTTAATAATAATAATAATAATAATGATATTTATTCAGTCAGCAATTTACAGAGTTGGTACCACATAGTTTGTTACAAATATGACATGTACCAGCCTTGTATAATTCCAACTAAGGATAGCCCAATAAGGCCGTTAGGCGTATTTCCATTGGGGTCCTTGTGGGATTAGGTTAGCTGGGGAAAAGGGGAGGATAAAGAAATAGATACTTTAGAAAAAGTATTTCTAGGGGGTTATTTTAAGATACCTTACATCCTATAGTAAATATCAGTAATCCGTAATCAGTAATCATTTCAGTTTGGTTTGTCTATCTCTTATGTCGTATTTAGTAGTAGACATAAGCTTGGTGTTCCCTTCTCGCAGCTGTCCGGTTCAGGTGTTCCTTCAGGCTACGTCTGAAGGAATACAGTGTTCTCTTTTCACGGACTGACTGGGGTAGGTCGTTCCAGTCTTTGATGGCAGTGAAGAAGAATGTTTGCTTACCCTGTCCTTGGATTCTCGGGACCTTAAAATTAAACATCATGTTTCTTGTATTATGTCCACTCCTCTCATTTGCTTTAACAAAATCATTCTTTAGATACTCTGGAGCTCTGTCATAGAAAATTTTGAAGGCATTAGTTATCCTGATTTGTTTGGCCCTGTCGGAAACATTGAGCATGCCTAGTGACTGAAGTTGTTCCTGGCCAACATGTGATCTGGGTCCTAGGTTCAGCATGAACCTAACCATTTTATTTTGAGTGACCTGAAGTTTGTGCTGTGCTGATTTAGATGATGCAGAGTACCAGGATGACACAGAATAGTCAAAATGACATTGAACAAGCGCTTGGCAGAGGGTCTTTTTGGTCGCCGCGGGCAAGCATCCCACCTGTCTATACAGGTATTTTATATGTGCTCTACACTTACTCAGGATAGATTCCAAAATTGTTTCACCTGACAAACTCGCGTCCAGTTTCAGTCCGAGATATTTAACTTGTGACACTGTTGTTATAAGAATATCATTACAGTTGACCGAGAAGCCCACAATGTCTTTCAGTTTGCGTTTTGTTCCACATAAGATGGCTTCCGTCTTGCCCAGGTGAAGAGATAGTCTATTGTCCACTAGCCATTCACTACATGATGCTAGTTCTTTGGAAAGTGAAGCGGCAATACTTATTGGGTCTTTTCCTGAAACCAGAAGCACGCTGTCGTCTGCATACAGTAATAATTTACATGAGACGCTCAGTTCCATGTCGTTCACATAACAGAGAAAGAGTAAGGGACCAAGGATGCTTCCCTGCGGGACCCCACAGTTAATTGGCATAGGATCAGATATATTATCATCAATTTTGACTCTTTGGGTTCTACCACTAAGATAAGATTTAAACCAGTTCACAGACCCTATGCCCATAGCTTGTAGTTTATTACATAGGATATCATGGTCTACTGTGTCAAACGCTTTTTGTAGATCAAGAAGAACCATACCGGTGTAGTTACCTTTAGACATTTCTTTACGAATGTGATCCGTTAAGTGGATGAGACAGGAGTCTGTCGAGTACATGCATCTGAAACCTGATTGAAACTTATAGAATAGATCATTTTGTTTGAGGTAGTGTTCAATTTGGGTGTATACCGCTCTTTCAAGGATTTTAGATACAATACATAATATGCTAACTGGTCTGTAGTTGCCAACTTCTAGTTTATTTCCTTTCTTGAATAGAGGGGTTACAATAGCTTCCTTCAGTTCAGCAGGTACTGTGTTGGTGTTAATTGACAAGTTGATGATGTGGGTTAGGGGGCCTGCTATACCAATGGCTCCATCTCGTAGAAATTTGGCAGGAATTTTGTCTGGTCCTGTGCTCTTATGTACATTTAGGTTAGACAGCTCATCAAAAGTGTATTTTGGTGTAACATTTTGCAATCTAAATGTGTTCGGGTGTATGCCTTTATCTCTGTAGAAATTACGAAAGGTGGCCGTTGTTGTCGTGTATTTATTGAAAGGTTGAGGTAGGTTCTGTGCAAGTGTGTTTGCTATGGAATTGAAGAAGGAGTTGAAGTAGGTTGAAATTTGTCGTTTATCGTGGCAAACCTGATCATTAATGGTGAGAGCAATATTAGTGTTAAACGAATCCCTTGTCTTGTTGCTGTAGCCTGTTGTTTTTAGGTGCCTCCATAGTTTCTTTGGGTTATTCTGATATTCCTCTGCCTTATTGTGAAAATAATTATTTTTCGCTGATTTCATTTTCCTACTTAGTTTATTCCTGGCCCTGTTGAACTCATGTTTCAGACCTTGATCCTGTCTATGTTTCGCTAGCCTTTTTAACAGATTGTCTCTGTGTTCCAGATGGTGTAGTATGTCATTGTTGATCCATGGGTCTGACCTTGCTTTAATTCGTATGTCTTTCAGAGGAGCTATTTCGTCTAGGATGTTTGTGATGATGGTTCTGAAGCCAACCCATGCGTCATTAACGTTTGTACTTCCAAACACTGGAGACCAGTCTGTATTCCATAAAATGTCCAGAAATGTGTCCTTATTGTAGTATCTGAGTGACCTTGTTTTGATAATCTTGTGATTCTCTAGGGTAATTTTTGTGGTTTTCCGTGTGCAATATGTGACGAAGTGATCACTTATCCCAGTCTGTATAACCCCTGATTGGGATATTTTGTCCTCTCTGTTACAGTTTATGTGGTCTAATATTGTGGCAGTGTTCTCAGAGATACGTGTGGGGGTTGTGATGAGTTGTTTGTGATTGTGCATTGTCAGTATATGCCTATATTCTCGTACAAGCCTATCATTTCGTTGTTTGTAACACAGGTTAAAATCCCCTAGTATGATGGATTCATTCCGAGGGTCTAGCGATGACAAAGTTCGTTCAAATTTGGTCAAGAATTGTGTGTCGGCTGGTGGCCTATAGCATACCCCAATTGTGATGGGTCTTGTCCTCGGCAGGTGTAGGTCGATCCACAGAGCTTCGTGATTTTCTACATGGAGATCGGTCCTAGTTGTGTGTGTGAGGTTGTTTTTTACATACAGACATACTCCTCCCCCATGCCTATTGCGATCATTCCTAACCATGTTGAAACCTTGAATGTTTATTTCACCATCGTTTATACTTGAATCCAGCCAGGTTTCTGTGATTGCAATTATTGAAGCTTTGGCCTTATTAGCTAACAAGTTTATTTCTGACAATTTATGGTACATTGATCTGGCGTTAATGTGGATAAGATGGAGCCCTTTGTTGGTGAACACTCTGTATTCATCTTTGATTTTGAATGTGTCCTGGCTGGACTCTGAGTTGTTAATACTTGGATCATTTACATTAATATTCGGTAATGAATGCAAGGCACACTTATTGCAAAGGAATTCCCGTTCTTCACTGTTGGTCTTCTTAGAGATGCACTTCATGTGAGCTACCTGTTTACACTTTACACAGTTTTGGATCTTCTGACGTCGTGTTATGAGTGATTCACAAATAAAACAAATAGATTCGCGATGTTGTACAGCTGAGTTCCTACATTTAACACATTCAACTTTGTTTCTACTGTTAACGTAAGTACATCGGTTATGAACAATTTCATTACAACTGTTGCATTGTAAAAGTGAACTCCTATTGTTGAAACCAATATTACAGACTATACATAGTTTTTTCTTACTGTTTATCATACGACTGGAGGTGTGGTTTGGTCCGCGTCGATCAGCTGTTTGTGCGGGAGAGAGTAGGGGATACTCGCGGTCGGGCTGTGGTTGTTTGCTGTTGTTGTTGTTGTTGTTTTCATTGTCCGTTGATGCTGCTTCCCTGTAGATGTATTTGCGAGTGCTACCTGTTTTTATTGTTGTTCTTGTTGCATGTTGTGCTACTTGGGTCGCCGATATCTGTGGTATTAATGGTAATGCTGTGGGTAATGTAGAGTTGGTGGAGTGGGTAATTGCTAGTTCCCTGCATTTATCGCATTCCATTTATTTTCTGCTGTTAACATAAGAACATCGATCGTGTGCTGTTTCATTACAAATACTACATTGTGATGTTGGACTCCTTTTGTTGAATCTAATATCGCACACTGTACATAGATTCTTTGTATTGTTCGTCGTACGTCTGGCGTAACTTATAGTACAACGGCTCACATGAACTAAGTTAGGAAATTCTACATAGACTACAGCCAAAGTTCCTGCCCTGACGATCCTAGCGAGAGTGGGGCATGACTAGGCGTTCTGTACAGCATGCTCACACTGGACATGCGTCACACTAGTAGGCTACTTACCAAATTTAATTGACTATTATAAATGCATAATTAAAATTGCTGTACTAATTCGTATCTCCAAATCATTTTCATTTGGGCAGCTTTTCAGTCAAACAGTAGGCTGGATAGGCTTTCCCTTATGATAGGTCTTGTATTAAATTAGGCCTACTATCTTAATACACTTTAATTGTATGTATATTATCAATGATTATGCCGTATTATACACCATTGTACATAATTTTTGGGTATTCTTTTATGGCCCTATCATATTATTTCTGGAAATCTCCGATATATACTTTAGTCTAAAGCCTACATATAATTCAAAGCTACCGCCTGACCGCAATATTCATTAGTACAACAATTAAGTCTTTTAAAAAGTAATATATTTGACCATGGATTGATCACTAGTTAAACAAAAATCTGTACCATTGCCTTGCTATGCATGTTATTATTAAACGAAATATAAATTTGTAACTTGACACATCTAGCCTATGTTGTTGAACAGATAATAATATATTATAGACGACATCTTGGATGCTCAGGTTCCAATAATCTCTAATTCTTATCAGTCCAAACACAGTCCCACAGAATCTTATCTCCTGAAATCCTGCTGGTCTAGTATTGTAGAACATAATCCTATATTTTACACTTATTAAGGTAAGTAGAGATATTATTGTTATCTTACTGAACGCATTAAGGGTCAGTGGTTGTATCCTAGTCAATGGCATGGTAAATCAAGTTCAGAAACTATATTTATGACCTGAAACATAAATTATTTTTTGCTACGACCTAGCTCCTAGGGCCCCTATGGGGCCGCGCGACTATGGGATTGATAATTGATTGGGATGGCCGAGCCGCCAGGCCTATTATCCCGCCTATTAGCGGCCTATATATATGTTGATATTAGCAATTTTTTCTAATAAATTAGGGCATTAGGCTTATTAGGCCTGCCACCTAGCAGTCCTAGCTGGCTGCACCTAGGGCTAGGCCAGAATGCCAGTGCAAATGTGCAATCTTCAAACCATTTTCAGAATAATCAGAATTTGTCTAAGACTCTAAGTCACTAAGACAACTAAGTTTGCATCATGCATGAAATTATGAAAATCATGATGTTAATAGTTAATTAGGCTAATTATTTGTTTTAAATTGTTTAGGCCTAGCCTAGGCCTAGTAGGCCTATATATTTTAGACAATTTGACTTTCGTCTTACTTACAGTCTTTGCCTAGGCAGCCTAGCCTAACAGGCGCTGAGGCGCAGCCTAGGCGGCTAGGCCAGGTCTACCGTCAGAAATTACCGTCTACCGTCTACCGTCTAGCCTCTAGGTCCCTAAGGAGTAAGGCCTAAGGCCCTAAGCTATGCCTTCCCTGCGGCCTGCCGCCCAGCGGCCCAGACTCCAAAGCCTCGGGTCTTCGCATTTCGCAAGTCGCGTCTCCAAAAATAAATACAAATCCTGGGATCAGAGTTCCCGGGATTTTTAAAAAATTTTAAAAATTAGTTAGGCCTACGGTGCCGCCTACCCTATATATTTTTTGTTTCCCCCATCTCAAATTCTCAATTCTCATGATTGGCAATCTTCATTGATGATGAGAGCCTTGAGAGGAATTTGAGGAATCATGAAAATCATGACTGACTTAATATTAACGAAGTGGCTACGGGACACCACCAGGGGTGTCACGCAGCCCAGCCAGTGAGGCTGGGCTACGGGACACCACTGGTGGTGTCCCGTAGCCCAGCCTCACTGGCTGGGCTGCGTGACACTACCAGTGGTGTCTCGCAGCCCAGCCACACTGGGTAGGCTACGGGACACCACCACAAGTGTTTTCGTATTTATCGCCATATAATTCAGCCAATTAGACTGTTGAATCGAAATTCTTTGGATTATTATTTATATTATCATTAAAACGTTGGACTTTATTAAATTATAATCCTACATGTTGTATATACAGACCTATTCCACACTCAACTCCCTACGCCACACACACTCACACATACCTATTTATACATCTAACTAGACTTATATATAGCCGTTATATATGTGTGTATATTCTTCGTCTTACATATCCATCTTATAAGAACATATGGGAGTCTGCAGAAAGTCGATTGGCCAAAACAAGGCAGATCCCTCTCACACCCAACCCATCTCGTTCATACGTTTATCTAATTTTATTTTGAAACTCTCTATCGTTCTTGATCCCACAATGGCGCTAGGTATCCTATTCCACATGTCTATTGTCTACATATCTGTTACCATTATGATATAATGATCAAACAGAATTAAAGTCATTCATACTTGCATAACGTGCTATAAGACGGCTTGACGACGTTCACAAGCACAAGTGCGTCAATGTGTGGATAGTTACATGTGTTTGTGTAAATGAATATGTTTGTGAGTGTAATGTAAAGTAATGCAAATACAGTATATGTGCGTAAATAAATGTTTGTTTACGAATGTTATATGGATGTTCAAATGCATGTCTACATAAGTATATATGTGCGTGTGTAATGGCATGTACGTTTGGGTCATAATTTGGAAGGAACAAAATTATATATTTGTGAAAGAAATTGCAAAGTACACTGTAAAGTGATCAGCTCAGTAGCAGTAGGCTTTCAAGAATAAACTGAATAGCTTAATGAATTAATTGGGTGTGAGCTGGATCTGCCTTGCGTAGGCCAGTTGGGGGGGGGGGGGGGGGCGCAGTGCAAGCTTGTATGTGTGTGTGTGATAGAGAGATAATGAGAGAGTCATTCACATAACTTGTCTTTGTGAATGTGTGTTTGTGTTTGTGATTAGGAATGCGAATATGTATTTGTGCGTGTGGTTCTGAAAGAACATTAGAGTGTGGGTGCGATTGTGGGAGGGAATATCAATGTGTGTGCGTGTGTATTCTGATTGGAAATGTGAAGGCGAGTGTGTAATTGTGAATGTATGTTCGAATATATGTGCGTTGTCGAGTGGTAATCTAAAAGTGTGTGTGTGTGTGTGTAGATATATGAATATAAATCACCGAACTTGTTCGTCAAGGTGAATACACGCAATGCGAGTTAATGACATTGTGGGTAGGAATACGAATATGTGTTCCTGAATGATTTTGTGCGTGAAAATGTGAATGTGCATGAGTTTGTGTGTGTTTATATAGTGAATCAACATAGAAGATAATAGGTAAAATTTCTCAATTGATGATGCATAATTGTTGTCTGGTGATTATTGGCATCCAAATGTGATGTTTGGTTAATTTAGGATAGGGATGGTAATTGGTAAATCTATAGCATTATAAAACATTTATATTGCTACCATGTGAGTGCGGGCGAAGAAGGTTGCGAGAAAAAAAAACGCTGACCAATCTCTGGATACCAGCGTACCTGGACCCTTTACCTTAAGATCTCAAGCTAATCCAGGTAATCCAGGAAATTAACACCTACTTGTAAATTGTACCTCTCTCTCTCTCTCTCGAGAGAGAGAGAGAGAGAGAGAGAGAGAGAGAGAGAGAGAGAGAGAGAGAGAGAGAGAGACAACCTTGATGTAGGAATAACTAGCAAAATCAGTAAATTTACAGATGACACTAAAATGGAAACACTCCAAATAGATTTAGACATATTACACAAATGGGTAGTAAACTGGCAGATGAAGTTCAATGTAAGTAAATGCAGTATAGTAAAATTGAGTAAATCGATAGGAAATGCAGTATACAATTTCGATAACGTGGATATAACTAACTCAAATAATGAAAAAGACTTGAGAATCATCGTCAACTGTGATTTGAAACCACGAAATCAATGCATCAGTGTTCGAAATAAGGCAAATAGAGTTCTGGGATGTATATCTAGAAGTGTGAGTAACAGAACAGCAGACGTAATAAGTAGTAATCTTGAACTTTTATCTAGCGCTAGTGAGGCTACACATGGATTATGCTGTTCAAAATTGGAGTCCCTATTAGAGAATGAACATAGATTCCTTGGAGAGAGTACAACTGAGAATGACAATAATAATCTGTAATATTAGAAATCTTCCATATGAAGACAAGAAGCTAGGCTTACATTCGTTAGAAAGACGCAGAGTTAGATATGATATGATACGATATGATAGATATGATAGAGGTGTTCAAGTGGGTAAGTGAGATAAGCTAAATACAGGGTATATGAAAGATGTACTGAAGCTCAGCGATAGCGAGAAAACTCAAACAAATGGTTTCAAATGAGATACATTTCGTTTCAAAAAATATAGGCAAATACTGGTTTGGTTAAGAGTTGTATATACCTGTGGAACAGGCTACCTAGCGCCATAGTGCGATCAAGAACGATAGAGAGCTTCAAAATACAATTAGATAGACATATGGACAAGATGGGTTGGGCGTAAGAGGGATCTGCCTTGTGTGCGCCAATCGGCTTTATGCGGGCTCCCATTTTCTTATTTTTTCTTCTTTTCTGCGTATGAAGGAGACAAAAGGCAGTTTACTAAACTATAATACCATATATATATACATATATCTCTTATTGATACCTTTCATCCACTTAAAACACCTCTATCACCTTTCATCCACTTAAAACACCTCTATCATTATTTCCTCTACATAATCGTCTTTCTAGCAATATGATAGCAATATTAACTACTAAGACACTCAGTCACAACTAATATTAATTATAATATTTATAACACACACACAAACACACACATTATATATATATATATATATATATATATATATATATATATATATATATTATGTGTGTGTGTGTGTATGTATTAGAATATACAATGGGTGAAGCATTAGAATACAAATAGATTATTGGTGAGTGGGAGGAGTATAATCTGTGATTAGAGGACCAGGTGGATCCTCTAATCACATTTAATTGGTACCATTGACTGCCTTGGTCCTTTAATTACAATTTATACTCCTCCCATTCCCCACTACCTCTTTTCCATAGTTGATACAATTTCTATATTTAACTGAATATTTAATAGTGGATGCTAACGTGCTATTAAAAATATGTACAAATTATATATATATATATATATATATATATATATATATATGGGTAGAGGAGGAGGTAATTACAGTAATTAAAAGTAGTTACTAAACTATAACTGTAATGATATTGGAGTTGGACATTATTGAATTTATATATGTACTATGGCACATGTTGCTTAGAAGAGGAGTACAAAGGAGTACAAAGGAGTACAAAGGAGGAGAGAGAGAGAGAGAGAGCATAACATAAGAACAACCTAAGATAATGGGAGTCAGCAGAAAGCCAATTGGCCCACACAAGGCAGATCCCTCTCACACCCAACCCATCATGGTTAGAGCAATGCCCATATTTACCTTATTTACTAATAATATTTCAAACTATCGTGGTCCATCATGAAGCACTTGATGTAGGTCCTAGTACAAACTATTACCATATGAATCCATATATTTAGTCTAAACAAATCCTCTATGGTGTTATCCTAATGCCCTATTTAGTATTTATAATGGTGGTTGGGTGTGAGTGGGATCTGCCGGTTGTTGTCCAGTCGGCGCTCTGCAGACCCCCGTTTTCCCATGTTGACCTCTGATCGTTTTGGTGAGGTCAGTCCTCATGGTGTTAGTGAGTGGGCCTATTATTAGGCCCTATAAATAGTGTGGGGTGTGAGAGGGATCTGCCTTATTTGAGCCGATCGGCCTTCTGAAGACTCCCATGTTCTTATGTTCTTATATGTAAGTCCTAGGACCTTCCACATGATAGAAATCTTCCTTACGTACTAAAGTTCAGTGATAGCGAAAGAACTCGAACAAATGGTTTCAAATTAGATATTTTTCGTTTCAGAAAAAGATATAGGCAAATATTGGTTTGGTAACAGAGTTGTAGATAGGTGGAATAAGCTACCAAGTGCTATAGTGGAATCAAGAACGATAGAAAGCATTAAGAACAAAATAGATTGGCATATGGACGAGATGGGTTGGGTGTGAGGGGGATCTGCCGGGTGTGGGCCAATCGGCGCTCAACAGACCCTCATTGTCTGTCCTCTGACCGTTTTGGTGAGGTCGGTCCTCATGGTATTAGTGAGCTGAGCTAATAATTTGGCGTCGTAATTAGGGTTGGGTGTGAGAGGGAACTGTCTTGTGTGGGCCAATCGGCTTTCTGCAGACTCCCATTTTCTTATGTTCTTATACTCCCATTCTCCACTACCTCGTTTCCTTAGTTGATGCAATTTCTATATTTAACTGAATATTTAATAGTGGATGCTAACGTGCTTTTAACTCTCCCAGACATATATGACGCGATCGAGTCATATGGCAGAGTGAACCAAAAACTCATATGACGCGATCGCGTCATATGGACTTATTATATTGCTAGAAAATAAGTTTATGACGCAATTGAGCCGGTTTTTTGGCTGGTAAGTCCGATAAGTTAGATGTACATGTGGAAAAATCTAGCAACCCCCTAACGTCCCTGTGAGGGCCCCGCGGTGGTAGAGAGAGTCAGTTTCTTCCCATCAGCCAGCCTAGTAGGTGGGTGTATGCAGCCCTTTAAACCAAGGGGCCTCCATTTTGCCCAGCCTGGCTGGTATTACCGCCCTAATATAACCCAAACGAAGTGCTATATCGTTGGGTTATCGATGGTTATTGTGTTATTCTTATTTAGGGTATAAAAACCATGTTAGTGGAGTGTTTTGCTAGTCTGGTGTACGTGACCAAGGTGGGCTCCATGAGGGGCCATGGTTTCGCTTGTTTGTGGATCACTTTCATACCATATTGAGTCAATTATATTGCTATTTATCACTTGAAGTAGTGTATTTTACTTGTATAAGTGTTTATAGTGAAAACACTTTTATTACTGATCGAGCTTTCTCTGGTGTAGGCTACGTGACCAAGGTGGTGGAGGGAGGGGCCATGCTTTTTGCCAAACGTTTTGCTTGTTTGTGAACACTTTCATATAAATATCAGTCAATTATATTGCGATTTATGCGTTCAAGTAGGGTATCTTACCTTGTATTAGTGTTTCTTAGTGAAAAAACTTTCATTACTGGTCGAGCATATGTCGCCATGCTCCCTCAGCCCTGTGCATTTTTGTTCGATAATTTAGTGGTGGAAAGTGCTTGCATTTTTGCTCGATAATTTATTGGTGGAAAGTGCTTGGGAGGTAAGTTTTTTATGGGCAAAAGCACTCTACATATACGGCTTGGTGGCCACGAGGGAATCTCAGCAGTGTGAGTAAGTACAGTCAAAATTTTTGGTGGTGGTGGTGGTGGTGGTGGTGGTGGTGGTGGTGGTGGTGGTGGTGGAGATGGTGGTGGTGGTGGTGGTGATGGTGGTGGTGATGATGGTGGTGGTGGTGATGGTCGGGGTGGTGGTGGTGGTGGAGATGGTGGTGGTGGTGGTGGAGATGGTGGTGGTGTTGGTGGAGATGGTGGTGGTTTTGGTGGAGATGGTGGTGGTGTTGACACCAATAGGGTAGGGGTCCTTTTCCTGACCGTGTGCCAGTCCAGAAAAATGAACCCAACCCAATTGTGTGTCAACCCCACCACCATCTCCACCAACCACCCCCAAACATCTCCACCACCACCACCACCATTTTAATTTTTTTATTATTTTTGTGTTTACCTCCTATTTTAATATTATTTGTATTATTTATTATTATTATTATACCTGTATATTCCTGTGTATGGTATCACCCATAAAAAGTATTTATATTTGTATTTCATTTATATTTTTGCTTTATTATATTCTAATTTATTATTATTATGATTTTTATTTATTCTTATTACTTATTATTTATTATTTATTATTATTATTATTATCCCAACATAAATGTCCCCCACCCACACACTCTTATTATATATTAAATTCATATATCTATATAATTATTATATATATATTATATATATAGATATATTTAGATTTAATATATATATCTATATAATAGATATCTTATTTATATATCAGCATTATATCTAATCTATAATCTATAATGTAAAACATATATAATAATTCGTGTTTATGTATTATCTATGTTATGCCCCCTCCCCCCATATAACCTCCATCCCCCTCCCTCCCCCTCCCCCCTCACCTCCCCCCTCCCCTCCCTCCCCCTCCCCCTCCCTCCCCCAATTATACCTCCCTCCTCCCCTTCCCCTCCCCCCCTCCCCGCCCCGCCCCCCCCGTCACTCCCCTCCCTCCCCCTCACCCTTTCCCCTCCCCCCATATCTATATATATATTATTTTTTTTTTTTTTTTTTTTTTTTTTTTTTTTTTTTTTTTTTGTTTTTTTGGTGGGGGGGGGTTTATTTTTATTTATTTTATTTTTCTAATTGTAAATTGATATACATATATATTGATATATATATATATATATATATATATATATATCTATATAGTATTAATATAATTCGTGTTTATGTTTTCTCTAGTTTATGCCCCCTCCCCCCCCTCCCCCCCCCATTATACTACTCCCTCCCCCCCCCCCCCCTCCCTCCCCCTCCCCTCCCCCCCATGTTACCTCCCTCCCCCCCCTCCCCCCCCCTCCCCCCCATATATATATATATATATATATATAAAATTTCTAATTAGATTATATATATATATATATATATATATAATAATAAACTATGGGCCCCCCCCCCCCCCCCCCCCCCCCATCCCCCCCCCCCCCCCCCCCATATATATATATATATAATATATAATATATAATAAAAGTAGGGTTATTATTTTATTACTAAGTAGATTAAGAAAGATATATATATAATATATATATATATATATATATATAAATATATATAATAGATGAGAGTCTATCATGATGCCCCCCCCCCCCCCCCCCCCCCCCCCCCCCCCCCATACCCCCCCCCCCCCCCATATATATTAATATATATAAATAATATAAGAGATAATAATTAATTAATATATAATAGAATATAATATATATATATAATATATATATAAACGTATAAATTAACCGCATATATATATATATATATATATATATATATAGATAATATAATATTAAAACTAAGCAGATAAATAATAAGATATCTATATATAATAATATAAGTCATAAATCTAAGGGACCCCCCCCGCAAACACCCCCCCACGAAAAGAACCACAAGACACCGAATCATAAAAGAACACATACATCATAAAAAAAAAAAAAAAAAACAGAACACAAAAAAGACCTGGGGAAACCACGGAAAAAACACCCACAGTACCCCTTATCAACTCCATACCAGAAAATAAACAAAATCAATAAAATATAAGATAAAATATAAATAAAATAATAAAGAAGACACACAAGCCAACACATAACCAAACCAAATGAAAAAAAAAATAAAAAAAATAAAAATAAAACCAAAATAAAAAACATATAAAACAAAAAAATAGAAATAAAACAAAACACAAGAAAACATACAAAACCCCATCACAACCCAGAGCACCCCCAATACGAAAGAGGAACTGGATAAACACTAAAAAAAATCTTTCCCACCCCCAATATACTTACACCATAACTCATACAATATTGTAGAACCCAACCACACCGCGAATCATTTCAAGGAATCCCATACCACAAAGAAAGCCCTAAACAAAAAAACAACAAACAAAAAACCAAAAAAAC
>CM064520.1:30973901-30976089 GCA_032716605.1 Paralithodes platypus | reverse complement strand
CTCCCAGACATATATGACGCGATCGAGTTTCATATGGCATAGTGAACCCAAAAACGCATGAGGACGCGATCGGGGGCGTCCTATGGACTCTATTATATGGCTAGAAAATCAGTTTATGACGCAATTGAGCCGGTTTTTTTTGGCTGGTAAGTCCGATCGTTATATTGTACAATGTGGAAAAATCGAGCAACCCCCGACCGTCCATGTGCGGGCCCCGCGGTGGTAGAGAGAGTCAGTTTCTTCCCATCAGCCATCCTAGTATGTGGGTGTGTTGCATCCCTTTAAAACCACGGGGCCTCCATTTTTGCCCAGCCTGGCTGGTTATTCCCGCCCTAATATAACCCAAACGAAGTGCTATATCGTTGGATTATCGATGGATTATTGGGTTATTCTATTTTAGGGTATAACCCATGTTAGTGGAGTGTTTTTGCTAGTCTTGTGTACGTGACCAAGGTTGGCTCCATGAGGGGCCATGGTTTCGCTTGTTTGTGGATCACTTTCATACCATATTGGTGTCAATTATATTGCTAATTTATCACTTGAAGTAGTGTATTTTACTTGTATAAGTGTTCAATAGTGAAAACACTTTTATTACTGATCGAGCATCCTCTGGTGTAGGGCTACGTGACCAAGGTGTTTCGGGAGGGGCCATGCTTTTTGCCAAACCTTTTGCTTGTTTGTGGAACACTTTCAGAGAAATATCAGTCAATTATTTTGCTATTTATCCGTTCAAGTAGTGCTCTTACCTTGTAAAGTGTTTTCTTAGTGACCAAACTTTCATTTACTGTTCGAGCATATGTCGCCATGCTCCCTCATCCCTGTGCATTTTTGTTCGATAATTTAGTGGTGGAAAGTGCTTTGCCATTTTGTTGCTCGATAATTTATTGGTGGAAAGTGGCTTGGGAGTGTAAGTTTTTTATGGGCAAAAGCACATCTACCTATACGGCTTGGGGGCCACGATGGAATCTCAGCAGTGTGAGTAAGTACAGTCAACATTTTTGGTGGTGGTGGTGGGGGTGGTGGTGGAGATGGTGGTGGGGGTGGTGGGGGTGAAGGTGGAAATGGTGGTTGTGGTGGTGGTGGTGATGGTGGTGGTGATGATGGGGTGGTGTGTGATGGTCGGGTGGTGGTGGTGGTGGAGAGGGGGGTGGTGGTGGTGGAGATGGTGGTGGTGTTGGTGGAGATGGTGGTGGGGGTTGGTGGAGATGGTTGTGGTGTTGACCACCAATAGGGTAGTGGTCCCTTTTCTGACCGTGGGCCAGGTCCGAAAATGAACCCAA
Organism: Paralithodes platypus; assembly: GCA_032716605.1. Classification (NCBI taxonomy): domain Eukaryota; kingdom Metazoa; phylum Arthropoda; class Malacostraca; order Decapoda; family Lithodidae; genus Paralithodes; species Paralithodes platypus. Next base: position 30,974,809 of record CM064520.1, on the reverse strand, counting down.
CCCAATTTGTGTCAACACCACCACCTCCTCCACCAACACCACCACCAACTCCACCACCCCCACTACCCTTTTTCTTATTTTTTTAATATTTTTGTGTTTACTCCTATTTTATTATTTGTATTATTATTATTTATTATGAGACCTGTTATTCCTGTGTCTTGTATCACCCATAAAAAAGTATTTATATTGGTATTTCCTTTATATTTTTGCGTTTATTATATTATAAGTTATTATTATTAGGTTATTATTATTATTATTATTATTATCTTTATTATTTATTATTATTTAATATTATACCCAACATCAATGTCCCCCACCACAACGTCTTATTATATATATTATATATATATATATATCTATATATATATATATATATAATATATATATATTTATATTATATATATATATATAGTCTATATAGAGAACTTATTATATATATATATTTATATATAATCTATAATCTATATATATAATATAATTCGTGTTTATGGATTGATCTATTTTATGCCCCCTCCCCCTCCCTCCCCCCCCATTATACCTCCATCCCCTCCCTCCCCCATCCCCCCTCCCTTCCCCCCCTCCCCCTCCCTCCCCCCCCCTCTCCCTCCCCCCCACAATACCTCCCTCCCCCTTCCCCTCCCCCCCCCCCCTCCCCCCTCCCCTCCCCCTCCTCCCGCCTCCCCCCCTCCCTCCCACTCCCCTTCCCCCTCCCCCCATATATATATATATATATATATTGTTTTTTCTTTTTTTTTTTATTTTTTTTCTTTTTTTTTTTTTTTTTTTTTTAGGTGGGGGAGGGTTATTTTTATTTTTATTTTACTTTTTTCTAATTGTAGATTGATATCGCTATATATATATCTTATATATCATATATTATATATATATAGCATATGAATATATATTAA
>CM064520.1:30968901-30971401 GCA_032716605.1 Paralithodes platypus | reverse complement strand
GAAATAACGAGAACTCGAACAAATGGTTTCAAATTAGATAAGTTTTTCGTTTTCAGAAAAGATATAGGCAAATATGTGGTTTGGTAACAGAGTTGTAAGTTAGGTGGAATAAGCTACCAAGTGCCTATAGTGGAATAATAGAACGATAGAACAGCAATTCCAAGAACAAAATAGATTGGCATATGGACGAGATGGGTTGGGTGTGAGAGGGGGATCTGCCGGGTGTGGGCCAATCGGCGCATCAACAGACCCTCATTGTCTGGTCCTCTGACCGTTTTGGTGAGGTCGGTCCTCATGGTATTAGTGAGCTGAGCTAATAATTTGGCGTCGTAATTAGGGTTGGATGTGTGAGGAGGGAACTTGTCGTGTGTGGGCCAATCGGCTTTCTGCAGACTCCCATGGTCTTATGTTCTTAATACTCCCATTCTCCACTACCGTCAGTTTCACTTAGGTTGATGCATTTTCTATCTTTCAACTGAATATTTAATAGTGGATGCTAACGTGCTTGTATTAACTCTCCCAGACCTATATGACGCTGATCGAGTCATATGCGCAGAGTGAAACACAATAAAACTCATATGACGCGGATCGCTGTCATATGGACTTATTATATTGCCTAGAACAAATAAGTTTATGGACGCAATTGAAGCCGGTTTTTTGGCTGGTAAGTCTCGATAAGTTATATGTACATGTGGAAAAAATCTAGCATACCCCCCCGTCCCTGTGAGGGCCCCGCGTGGTGGTAAGAGGATGAGTCAGATTTTTCTTTTCTTCCCATACAGCCAGCCTAGTAGAGTGGGTGTATGCAGCCCTTTTAACCAAGGGGCTCCATTTTGGCCCCAGACCTGGCTGGTATTACCGCCCTAATATAACCCAAAACGAAGTGCCTATATCGTTGGGTTTATCGAGTGTGATTATTGTGTTATTTCTTATTTAGGCGTATAAAAACCATGTTTAGTGGAGTGTTTTGCTAGTCTGGTGTACGTGACCAAGGTTGGGCTGCCAATGAGGGGGCCATGGTTTCGCTTGTTTGTGGATCACTTTCATACCATATTGAGTCAATTATATATGCTATTTTATCACTTGAAGTAGTGTATTTTACTTGTATAAGTGTTTATAGTGAAACACTTTTACTTACTGATCGAAGCATTCTCTGGTGTAGGCTACGTTGACCAAGGTGGTTGGAGGGAGGGGCCATACGCTTTTTGCCAAACGTTTTGCTTGTTGTGGGAACACTTTCATAATACAATATCAGTCAATTTATATTGCTATTTATCTTTCGTTCAAGTAGTGTATCTTACCTTGTATTATTGTTTCTTAGTGAAAAAACTTTCATTACCTGTTCGAGCATATTGTCTCCATGCTCCCTCAGCCCTGTGCATTGTTTGTTCGATAATTTAGTGGTGGAAAGGGCTTGCCATTTTTGCTCGATAATTTATTGGTGGAAAGTGCTTGGGAGGTAAGTTTTTTATTGGGCAAAAGCACTCATACATATACGGCCATGGTGGCCACGAGGGGAATCTCAGCAGTGTGAGTAAAGTAACAGTCAACATTTTGGTGGTTGGTGGTGGTGGTGGTGGTAGGAGGGTGGTCGGTGGTGGTGGTGGTGGTGGTGAGGATGGTGATGGAGGTGGTTGGTATGGTGGTGGTGTGGATGGTTGATGATGGTGGTGATGATGGTGGTGGTGGTGATGCGGGGTTGGGTGGTGAGATGGGAGATGGTTGTGTGGGTGGTGGAGATGGTGGTGGTGTGGGTGGAGATTGGTGGTGGTGTTGGTGGAGATGGTGGTGGTGTTGACACCAATAGGTAGGGTCCCTTTTCTGACCGTGGGCCAGGTCAGAAAATGAACCCAACCCAATTTGTGTCAACACCCCCACCCATCTCCACCAACACCCCCACACATCTCCACCACCCAACCACCACCATTTTATTATTTGTAGGTATTATTTTGTGTTTACTCCTATTTTAGTTATTTGTATTATTAATTATTTATTATTTATACCTGTTATTCCTCTGTGTATTGGATCACCCATAAAAAGTATTTATATTGTATTTCATTTATATTTTTTGCTTTATTATATTATATATTTATTATTATTATTATTTTTTTTATTATTATTATTATTATTATTTATTATGTATTTATTATTATTATCGTATACCCAACATTAAAATGTCCCCCACCACAAACTCTTATTATATATATATATATAATATATATATATATATATTATAGATATCTATTATATATATATATATATTTATATTTATATATATATATATATATATAATATAATTATTATATATATAATTAATATATCCTCTATAATCTAATAATATATATAATATAATTCGTTGTTGTGATTGTATTTATCTATGTTTTATGCCCCCTCTCCCCCCCATTATTATACACTCTCCCCCCTCTCCCTCCCCCTCCCCACTTCACCTCCCCCCCTCCCCTCCTCTCCCTCCATCACCCTCCCCTCCCTCCCCCAAATT
>CM064520.1:30891401-30966401 GCA_032716605.1 Paralithodes platypus | reverse complement strand
ATATCAATCAAAATCAGATTTTGTTTTTTCGGTCACTGCATGGAAACAATTGTGCATAGCTCGCGAAACCAATTATGCTATATTATTTTTGCTTTCACCACTGGGAAGTGCACAATTTACCGATTCCGCTGATATATACAGTTATATACGTTATCCGAGCAAATAACGCAACCACGAGATGGGGAACAGCACGGCACCCGGCTAGCATCGCCGGAACAGAGATGGGTGAAGCGTAAATATTCGCATTTTGGCTCTTCATTTCAAATATTCATAGCGCAAAAAAAGTATTTGTCCTAGGAAATTCTAGTTGTTTTATACTCATCAGCATTATTTGCCGTATTCATACAGCCTAAATTTAAAACCATACACGTCGTAGCAACGAAATAAATTGAAAAATGTTATAAACCATATAAATCAAAATCATATATATTTTTTTTTCGGTCACTGCTTGAGAACTATTGAAGATAAACAATTTCTGTTTTCAGATTTGGAAAAGAGGAGAACAAATATTATTATTTGAGCAAAAAAAAAATATATGGTCATCACTCCACAATTTAGAGCTAGGACGGTTGTGAAAGACAATTGCATGGGAAATAATTGTATTCCGGACTCATTTACACTTTCATATTTCAATTTATTTACATTTTTTTTTATTTTATCATGTACTATCAATATTCCTCTTTCCATTGATATATGATACATCACAATAAACAGCATTCTGGTGGATGGAAATCGCGAAAAATGTAAGGCTTCGACAACACTCATGAGCCAAATTCAAGACCCAAAATACTTGTCAAGCGCCTACTTGGACTTATTGGAACATAATATGTCGGAGGGAGTTAAGAATATGTAGGCCTACAAATTATATATATATATATATATATATATATATATATTCACTTTTGGGGAGAGGAGGTAGTAATAATTAATAGTAGTTGCTAAACTATAACTGTGTAAGGATATTGGAATTGGACATTATCTCAGCACCTGCCCTGCAAGCATTTATTAAAATTAAGAGAGCAACTCAGTTTAGACTTGTACTGTCCCGAGACCATTGACAAACGATGGTCCAAGACCAATTACAGAAATGTTCACAGGGTCTTTCAGGAATTCCCAGGTTTAGGAAGAATTGGAGTAAGAGACTGCCGAAGGGAAGAAAAAGCACGGATTCTCTCACAAAAGGAGAAGTTTAAAAGAGCATCTGTGATGTCTCAAAAAATGTCATCTATGATTGCGGAATGTGGCATGAAAGATTATAAGAGTAGAATGGCAATTCTACATGACTTAGTTAGATTGTGGGAAGCTGGACGTAATGCTCTTGTTATAGAATTGTTAGAAAATTAAGACAATCAGACAATACATCAAGAAGACATTGATGATCCTGGACTAGCTAGCAACACTGAATCTTTTGGCCAAGATTTTCATAATGGATCAGATGATATGTATGCAAATCTTGATCAGGAAAGTGTGCATCAATATATTGATCAAGATGCTCAAAATGAGGATCATGATCAATCTAATGATGCCAATCTTGATCAACAGAGTGAAGTAGAATATCAGATGGGAACTCATGGCCAACATTTTATTCCTGATCAAGATTCTAGGAATGATCATTATGGTCAAAATATTCCTTCTGATCAAGTTGCTCAGAAAGAAACTTGTGGTCAAGATGCTCATTCTGAACAGTATGCTCAGAATGAACATTTATACCAAAATGTTCATTCAGAGTATGATGATCGGAATAACAATCTTGGCCAAAGTTCTCATTCTGCTGATTATACTCAAATTGAAAACCATGGCCAAAATCTTCATTATGATGTCAATCACTTCATACAAGATGAAAATAGCAACTCAACTGAAGTAGTTTTGCCGAGAGGGGTAGCAGAAAACAGTAGTATACCATTAAACTTACAGTCATGCAAATTGCCACCTAAAGTTAATGTTAAAGGAAGACCAAGGGGTACAAAGAAGACAGCCATTGGATTGGAAAATAAAAGAAGATCTCACAAAAGAAGACCTACTGCTTTTCCTAAAAAGACAGCACATGAAAAACACTTGCAAATGCTGCAGTGGTTTGTAGACTCAGAAACTGCAAACAATGCTGTGAGCCATGGCTCAATAATTGGTGAAGATTCTGTTGAGATTCTTCCTGACAACCTATCTTGTGCTTGCTTACATGAAAATGTTGACATAGAAAAAGTTCAAAGGTGTTTTGATGGTGATGCCTGGCTGGTGGTGATTCAGACATTTACAGTCAAGAAAAATAACTCCAATTTGACGTGCACAACATGCCAGCTAGTCATCCATGAAAGGGAGGTAAAGGTTACATGTGACTCATGTTTGTTGCCAAAACACATGACTTGCGAAGGGCTAAGAAGGAAACCCAGTAGCAAAAATTGGTTTTGTCATAACTGTAAAGATATATAAGACAATGCTAGTGCTATGAAAAGAGATGGAAAACTAAACTACAGTTTTTAATATGTATTACTATTTTTAATTATTAATATTAATATTATTATGTTATTATTATGGCCATGATTATTACCCCCACCCCTCACATGCACACCCATCCACACACTCCCCTCTAACCGTCTGATGTGTCCTATATAACCAATTTCCCTTTCAATGAGCTGTTTATAAAGCACGTTATATGTCAAACTGTTGTTTCTCTTCAATCAATTTGTTTTACATTTGTGGGTTACTTTTCCACACTCCCTAGTTACGTATGTACAGGTTAATTCTGATATTAGTTGCTAGGATTTCATATTCGAATTAGTCATTCCAATTTTTACTACTAAGGAATTTTGTATATTTTTGTTTTTTTACATAAGAACATAAGGTAACGGGAGTCTGCAGAGAGCCAATTGGCCCACACACGGCAGATCCCTTTCACAATCTACCCATCTCGTCCATATGCCTATCTAATTTGATCTTGAAACTCTATAGTTTTTTATCCCACTATAGCACTCGATAGCCTATTCCACTTATGTACAACATATGCTACCAAACCAATGTTTGTCTATATCTCCTCTGAATTTTTTTTTATCTAATTTGAAACCATTTGTTCGAGTTATTTTGCTATCACTGAGCTTCAGTACACCTTTCATGTCCCCTTTATTAATCCCACTAACCCAATTGAGTACCTATGATATCCCCTCTAACTCTGAGTCCGTCTAACGAAATTTATGCTTTAACGGGTTGGTTGTGAAAGGGATCTGCCGCATATGGGCCAATTGGCTCTCTACATACTTCCGTTTTCTTATGTTCTTATGCTATGTTATTTTGGAAAATGTCTAATATTATGGATAATTTTTGTCATTTTTAATTGTACTCTCTCCAACGAATCTTTGTCCATTCAGAATGGGTACACCAAAATTGAACAGCATAATCCATATGAGGCCTTACTAACGCTGGATAAAAAAAATAATAATAAGATTACAGCTGCTGTTCTATTACTCACACTTCTAAATATAAATCTGAGAGCTTTATTTGCCTTATTTCGGACACTGATGCATTGATTTCTTAATTTCAAATTCACAGTTGACGATAACTCCCATTTTGTTTAATTATCTGAGTTTCTTATATCGATGTTATCTAATTTATATGCTGTATTTTCTATCGATTTCCCAAATTTGACTACACTGCATTTATGTACGTTAAACTTCATCTGCCAATTTACAATAATAAAGGGCAATAATAGAGCTTTCCAATGACACCTGAATCATCCTTGTACGACAATGGGTTCGCTTGCAACGATGTTGCAACAAGAGTACAAAAACCCTAAAATACGGTAATTTCTCGAGATTTTACCCTGTCTAGCGAGGCGAGGGATGTGTTATACACGCCAGTAACCTCGCTAGGCTGTTAGAGCCCGCCTGCAGTCCTCCCACCGCGTGGACTCTCTCTCAGAGCCGATAATGTGCTCAAAATCCCTTGCGACTTAAGTCGGGACCCGATGTTTAGGCCTTAGTTCTCTAACCAGACTTAAGTCGAGAGGTGAGGCCCGTGAGGTCTTGCTCCAATCTAGGGAGTGAGACATGCGAAGCTTCACGGCTCGAAGCAACTCCATCTCTGAAGCCGCCTTGCCTCCGCGCTCCGCGCCTCCGCACTTCAGTCTAATTAAAAAAAAAAAAAAAAAGGTAAATTGACACAATTTTGGTCTCCATATTTTCCATCTTGATTGATTTTAGATTGCAGGAAATGCTGTTTTAGACACCTAAATTCTCAAATTTTTACGGGGGGGCATGCCCCCGGACCCCCCTAGAGCTCGCGCCTTCGGCGCTCGCCTCTGCGTCGTTCGCGCTATAATGATAACGAAATAATAAACCATAATGATACCACAATTCATATTTTGTGGATTGACACCCTGAAAAGAGGGCTGGATGTGATGGACTTGAGCTGCTTGAGGAGTATGTGTGGAGTTACTCGTAGAGACAGATTGAGGAATGAAGAGATACGTAGGAGAGTGGGGCAGCAAGAACATTTGTCAGCCAGAGTGGACAGAAGGGTGCTGAGCTGGTATGGTCATGTTGAACGAATGGGAGATGAAAGGCTTACAAAGAGAATATGTGAGTCAGGTACATGGGGAGATGGGGAGAGGGAGAGACTGTGTAAGAAAGGCTTTGGATGATAGAGGAATTACTATAGATCAGGCAGGGGAAGTGGTGGTGGATAGGAGTGAATGGAGAATGCTTGTGAATAGTTGAGTGAACACGTGGTCATTTGGAGTAAGGGGTCGGGCGCAAGTTGGACTAGATAATAGTCCATCAGATGCCTGGCCCGGGGAGATGATTAATATGAAGGGTGCGCCTGGAAGTGTGGTGGGAGGGCTTGTGGCTTTGGCTCCGCTGCATGTCTGCCTGCCGAGATTGGAACCTCTCCGGGTGGTCGGGGGCCTGGGGAGTGCTGGAGCGACCTTGGTGACTCTGGTCTCTGGGTCTTCTCCTGGGTGACCTGGATGTGTGTGAGTTTGTGCTTTTTATCTGTGTTTATTTGTTGTTTTATGTTGTTTTTGTGTTTTCCCTGTTCTTGCTCTGTCTTGAGTCGGCTACCCCCAAAATGGGGATTGGGCCTGAGCATATAGATAGATAGATAGAGTGATAATCATGTGTTAGAAGCGTGAGTGCCATACGTACGATTACCCCTATCCCATCCTATAAAATAACATAACCTACTCTCCTCTAGCCCATTTCCTATCTACCATATTATATAATGTAAGTAATAGTTACCAACAGCACACTATGGCAGTATATGAACTCTGAGTTGTGTTATGAATGTGGGTGTCATACGTACGAATACCTCCCCCATTGCATATCAAAAGACTGTATCCTAGACAGTCTTATTATAGCTTTTTCCGTTAGTTTATACAAGTTTAATGAGTAATTTCAAACAAAACCCCAAAGAGGTATACTGCATTCTAAGATATTCATGTTAGAAGCGTGAGTGCCACACGTAGACCTACTCATTCCGCCATCCTAGGAAAAACAACAAATAAAGTAAATTACGCGTTGTGGCGCCAACTGGTCGCGGGTGTGGCCTGGCGTTCTTTGCCCAGGATGAACGCCGGCAGCCTGGGGTCAAAAGAAGGAGGAAGTGGGGAAGGTTAGTTGGATCTACCTTAGAGTTTGGACAGAAGCATGGAGGTGAAACAGTAATTTGGGGTAGTAGTGACAGTGGCATGGTTTAGTTTGGTATTTGTTTATGTTGTGGATTATTCGCTTTGCTTTATGTCACTGAGACCATTTTCTATCCAATTCAACACACCGTCTTGTATTCCATGCGCTTTTAGTTTTATCTATACTCGTTTGTGGGGAACCTTGCCAAAATCCTTTTTGATAATCAAGGTATTTAATATCTACAGTTTTACTCTCATCATACAGGTTGAGGATATCGTGGAAGAAGTCTAAGATCTACCTTTAAATCAAGTAATGCCACTTGTGTGAGGTTATTCTAAGAGGTTAGTTAACCCGTACAGTACCAGTGACGTCTTTTTCATCGTATTCTGGCAACTATTAGACGATTTTATTCAGCTTAGGAAAGACCTCTAGCAATAATAAGGTTTCAAACTTTCTCAACCAATCCTTTTAATTACCACAGAACCTTCCTAAGCTGCATAATATCGTCTAAATATAGCTAGAATAAAATATTACACACGTCGCTGGTACTGAAAGGGTTAAGCAGGACCACCTACATCAACAAGGACAGCCTTGGATGGTTTGGGGATCTTCATTTTCATTAAGGGCGGTGACCTGTTTTTGTTCTGTCCTTTTCTATCTTTCTCTGGCTTGTATCCTTTTGGCCCCATTCAGCCTACTGTTTTAAGACTTTTACCCCCATCCAGGTGTCAATGTTTTATTGGTGAGCGGTAGCGAGCCAGCATATTTTTTATTTTTGTTTGACAGCAGGCTAAATTTGTACATTTTTCGATAGAACAAAATTTCCGGCGAAACCGGATTTCTTAATATAATGCTGGCTCGCTATCGCTCGCCAGGAAGAAATCGACACCTAGATGGGGATAAACGTCTTAAAATAGTTGGCTGAATGGGGCCGAATGGATTCAAGCCAGAGAAAGAGAGAAAAGGACAGAAATAACAAAAAGCAGGTCACCCCCCTTAAGGGGGCCCACCTCGCTTTATTTTTATTTCTCTCCCTCTCTGTTTGGCTTGTATCCATTCGGCCCCATTCAGCCTACTGTTTGAAGACTTACCCCCATCCAGGTGTCAATATTTTCCTGGCGAACGGTAGCGAGCCAGCATATATACAGTATATTTTTATTTTGACAGCAAGCTAAATTTGTACATTTTTCGATAGAAAAATTCTCCGGCGAAGCCGGATTTCTACATACAATGCTGGCTTGCTATCGCTCGCCAGGAAAAAATCGACACCTGGATGGGGATAAAAGTCTTAAAACAGTTGGCTGAATGGGGCCGAATGGATAAAAGCCAGAGAAAAAGAGAAAAGGAGAGAAAGATAACAAAACCGGTGACCCCCCTTAAGCTAGGGAGGGGTTGGCCTATTTGTTCCTTTCGGGCTGTTTTGGGGCTTTGGCCAACTTTCAATTTTATTTTATTTGTATATATATTTATTTGTTTAATAGATGTCAAGGTAGTCAGAAAGCAAGCTGTTTTGATACAGAACCTTTTAAGGGGAGGTATTTAGTTTGTTCCCTAGACCTCCATCAAACTTAAAATTACACCCCCTTGAGTCCCTTTCAAGATAAATTTGTACATTTTTCGGTAGAAAAATGTACCGGCCGAAGGTCGGTTCCTCTTATATTACAGGCTCGCTATCGCTCGCCAGGATAAAATCGACACCTGAATTGCACGAAAGGTCTTAATATGGGGTGAAAGTTCTTAAAATCGCTAAACTAATGGGGAAAACGTTTTATAATATCAAAAGCAATGGGGCTAAACATGAGGGAGAAAGGGGTCAAGAAAAAAATCCCTCAAGTGGAGATCTCCCCTTAAGGAGACGCTGGCTGTTTGTTTGGTCTATTGATTAATTGATTGATATATGTTTTTTAGTTTCCTCCCTAGACCTCCATCAAGGTTAGAAAAACACCCCCTAGACCCCCCTTCAAGATAGATTTGTACATTTTTCGGTAGAAAAATGTCCCGGCCAAAGGCCGATTCCTGCTAAAAATTACAGGCTCGCTATCGTTCCCCAGGAAAAAATCGACACCTAAATGGCAGGAAGGGTCCTAATATTGACAAAGAAATGGGGTGAAAAGTCATATAATCGCCAAACTAGTGAACGAACGTCTTAAAATCGCAAAACGAATGGGTCTAAACATGAGGGAGAAGGGGGTCCCGAAAAGCGAGTACCTCCCTCTTACAGGTATATTGGTAGTAATAAACCCAACTAATATAAGGATAGCAAGGTAACTCACTCTCAATACACCCATCAGTTGTATACACCCATCAGTTGTATACACCCATCAGTTGTACACACCCATCAGTTGTACACACCCATCAGTTGTATACACCCATCAGTTGTATACACCCATCAGTTGTATACACCCATCAGTTGTATACACCCATCAGTTGTATACACCCATCAGTTGTATACACCCATCAGTTGTATACACCCATCAGTTGTATACACCCATCAGTTGTATACACCCATCAGTTGTATACACCCATCAGTTGTATACACCCATCAGTTGTATACACCCATCAGTTGTATACACCCATCAGTTGTACACACCCATCAGTTGTACACACCCATCAGTTGTACACACCCATCAGTTGTATACACCCATCAGTTGTATACACCCATCAGTTGTATACACCCATCAGTTGTATACACCCATCAGTTGTACACACCCATCAGTTGTATACACCCATCAGTTGTATACACCCATCAGTTGTATACACCCATCAGTTGTACACACCCATCAGTTGTACACACCCATCAGTTGTATACACCCATCAGTTGTACACACCCATCAGTTGTATACACCCATCAGTTGTATACACCCATCAGTTGTATACACCCATCAGTTGTACACACCCATCAGTTGTACACACCCATCAGTTGTATACACCCATCAGTTGTACACACCCATCAGTTGTATACACCCATCAGTTGTACACACCCATCAGTTGTATACACCCATCAGTTGTATACACCCATCAGTTGTACACACCCATCAGTTGTACACACCCATCAGTTGTATACACCCATCAGTTGTACACACCCATCAGTTGTATACACCCATCAGTTGTACACACCCATCAGTTGTATACACCCATCAGTTGTACACACCCATCAGTTGTATACACCCATCAGTTGTATACACCCATCAGTTGTATACACCCATCAGTTGTATACACCCATCAGTTGTACACACCCATCAGTTGTATACACCCATCAGTTGTACACACCCATCAGTTGTATACACCCATCAGTTGTACACACCCATCAGTTGTATACACCCATCAGTTGTATACACCCATCAGTTGTATACACCCATCAGTTGTACACACCCATCAGTTGTACACACCCATCAGTTGTATACACCCATCAGTTGTATACACCCATCAGTTGTATACACCCATCAGTTGTATACACCCATCAGTTGTATACACCCATCAGTTGTATACACCCTTAATATACTATTGATATTGAAGGGGGGGTCACCTGCTTTTTTTCTTCTCTTTCTCTCCTTTTCTCTTTCTCTGGCTTGTATCCATTCGGCCCCATTCAGCCAACTGTTTTAAGACGTTTATCCCCATCCAGGTGTCGATTTCTTCCTGGCGAGTGATAGCGAGCCATCATTGTATGGAGAAATCCGGCTTCGCCGGAGACATTTTTCCATCGAAAAATGTACAAATTTAGCTTGCTGTGAAAACAAAAATATATATATGCTGGCTCGCTCCCGCTCGCCAGAAAAATATTGACACCTGGATGGGGACAAACATCTTAAAACAGTAGGCTGAATGGGGCCGAATGGATACAAGCCAAAGAGAGAAGGAGAGAAAGATAAAACAAAAAAAGCGAGGTGGGCTCCCTTAAAAGTGTTTGAAAATAATTGGCTCACAAGAAACTAAGTCTAATCTTTGATCCTGCCAAGTTAATCTGTCATGCTTGTATTCGTTATGTCAAGTGTCAAGTGTCAGTGTCATCGCTGTCATAGATAGGATGTCATGCCAATAGTGTCAATACCACTGCTAGGTTAGTAGTAGTGGTCGTAGTAGTAGAAATAGTACTGGTAGTTTTATTTGTTGTGGCACTCAGATTTTGGAAACATAGAAATGATAGTAATGATCGCATTTCTGCAAATATATATTGACTTACACATACACACACACACGCACACAGACTACACACACACACACACTCATACACACACTACACACATGTGAAAAGAGTTGAAATTAATATACATATATGAAAAATATAGATAGTCAAACACCCACCCCAAGGCAAAATAGAGAGGCGGATGGACTTCATCAGGCCACAACCACCCGCCGTAATCGGATTTTTGTTATAACTGGCAATAATATGACCTTTGGGCCACACACACACACACACATGCAGTAGGCCAACAGGATATAACTCAAATGATCTCAAATTCAACCTCAGTTTTCATTTTTCTTACATCGAATTATTAAAACTTTCCCCAGGAATATTTAATATTTCTTATATACTTACGGAGATAGTAAATGTGGATGTTATAACATATGGATAACACTTTTGGTTTTACTGTATACTAAAAAAGAGATTTAAGAAGGCTCGGTGAAAATTAATCAAAATGCCGCTATACAGTATTTACCAAGTACGATTTTGATATTAGAAGGTGGTGTTATAAATACTATGCTATACCTATACAATTTAATCAGCATCTGGCAGGCATTCGTGCAGCCCACGTCTAGAAAACTGTGATGACATTTGTAACATTGTTTATTTCTACTGGCAGTAGCTTATTCTACCGTTAATAATTCGAATAAAACATGTGCTTATTATATATATTTCTATAAGTAAATTACCACTTGCCCTATGGTAAGCGACCATTCTCCATCTAGTGGTCACCACAAGAAACATGTGTGTAGGACTTCTAATTGCACTTAGAATAACTGTCTTGATAGCGTAATGCATAGTGCGCGGAATTTCGATGTGAGTATCCTAGGTTCGAGTCCTCTGAGTGCCACATGTATTTGTTGATTTCATTGAGTTTAGATGTGAAGTTGGTTAGTGTTAAAAACACAAAAACAAACAAAATCATTTCCTCTGGTCTACTACCCTTGCCGTAATGAGGTCCTTTAATTGTCAGAGGCCCCCAGCAATTGACCACTTGCGAGTTTCAGGCTATAAGGAAGTTCGGCCTGTAAACATCGATATTAAACACAAATACAGTAATTATGTAAGTTTCTGATGGATAAATCGTATGTTGAATTTGGTTTTAATTATTTATAAATGTATTATTGCTGGTTATTCTCCTAAATATCGATGTCTACAGCTCCAACTTCCTTATAGAACGAAACTCGCAAGTGGTCAATTTACCCACTTCTGCAGGAGTAACAGAACATTGAATTCCTTGTCACCTAATTATTGGTAAAGGAATTTCGAAGACAAATTATGCATAAGCTCTGGTCTTCGGTCTGGTCACCCATTTCGTTCTTGGGCACCTCTAATGCTTCCCTTCTGCATGCAGTAGTTGCTTAAGAGGACATGGGCCATTTTTCTGGTCCCCTTTCTTCCTCATGTTTAGCCCCATTAGTTTTCAGATGTTAAGATGTTTGCCCCATTAGTTAGTCGATTTTAAGACCTTTCGCCCCACTTCTTAGTCAATATTTAGACCTTACGTGCTATTTAGGTGTCTATTTTTTTCCCCTGACGAATGATGGTGAACCTGTAATGTTGGAAGAACCAGCCTTCAGCCGGGACCTTTTTCTACCGAAAAATGTACAAGTTAATCTATGTAAAGGCTCGGCAACATTAAAAAAAAAAAAGATTCTCACACCTAACACAGAAGGTAACCAAAAGGAAAAGTCAGAAATAAAACTTTAAATGTATTTGCAATATATATAAAAGTTCTTGCCAAACATTAAGTAGCAATTAGCTTCTGTAAGCGAAACGAAAGAAGAGTATAAATTCATATAATTCCCTCGAGTAGTCTACCCAGGTATACTTAGCCCCACTAATATAAATATTAATAGTAATAGTAATAAAGTATGTGTCTTTAGAAGTTCTTGATTTCTCCCTCCCGAAGCTATGGCCGGGAAGAAGACAAACAGGGTCAGTCTCAGTGAGGGATAATGCAGGGTAGCACGCCAGAGACCATCACTACTGGGCGGCTCCAAAGGGGACGATCTGGGCAGACTCTCATTGGCAGGGGAATGATGGACGCCTCACCAACCCGGCCCTCGGCTGGTGTAGGATACTTAATAGAATAAACAAAACAATATATAAACTATAAAATTGACATACAGCTTAATAAATAAATAACTTTAGATTAGCCTCCTAATATTTAAAGATTTATTATTCTCGTCAGAGAAAAGAACTCAGATAACTTAAAGAGTAATTAACTAAGTAAATAAAACTAAAATTACACTCTTATAACAGGAACTGAATATTAAGGTTCTGAAGTGCAATACAAAACAAAGTATCTTTACCTTACAGAACCAATGAAAATCTGTCTTATTATAGTTACAACAATATTTACTCCCTATCAGTTAAAATTCGTCTAATGTGGTAGAAAGAAAAGATGAAAAGAAACAAAAGAATATGAAGAGTGTTAAGCTCCTTTACCTTAGTCCCGTTGATTCTGAGGCTGGACGTAGAGTGAAAGACTAGCTCCCACAAACCCCTACATTACCTCTGACAAGACCCATAAGTACAGGATTTATATACTCAAATCTGTTATATCAGCCTACAATTGAATATACACTGATTTAGTCCCTAATCATAACTGACACCACTCTCCAACTTTCACCCAGGGCACCTTGTTACTCTTTCTCTTCTGCACGAGTGATGGAAAGTGAGATTACTTCTTTTTTGGTTATTACTGAACCACATATAGTGTACACAAATGTATTTTAAATTATTAAGGGGAGGCAGACCGTTTTTCTGGACCCCCTTCTCCCTAATGTTTAGCCCCACTAGTTTTGAGATTATAAGACGTTCGGCCCATTAGTTTGGCGATTTAACACCTTTCGCCCCATTTTGTTGTAAATGTTAAGACCTTTCGTGCCATTTAGGTGTCAATTATTTCCTGGCGAGCAATAGCGAGCCTGCAAGTTTAAGATAAACCGACTTTCGGCCGGGAAATTTGTCTACCGAAAAATGTACAAATTCATCTTGAAGGGGGGTCTAGGGGGTGTTTTTCTAAGCTTGAGGGATGTCTAGGGAGGAAACTAAAAAAATATATGAATACATTAATTAATAGACAAACGGTCTGCCTCCCCTTAACTCTCTAGCTCTCAAAAGTTCTTCCTAAGCTGAATATAATCGTCTAATAATATCCAAAATATACTGCTAATATGCATCATAACTCTCAAGGGGATAAACAAGCAGGAGGTCTTTCTTGGTTAACCCCTCTAGTACAAACACACATTTTTGCACTATATTATGACTAACCTTAGACGATTCTTTAGCTAAGTCGGGACCTATGGAATTCGTATGGTTGAGATCATTTCAGCCCCTTTGATTCAGAGAGAACCTTCCTTAGCTTAATACAATCTTCAAATAATAGCTTGAATATAATGATAAAAAGCGACATCGGATATCAAAAGAGGTGTTAAATTACACCCTTATTTTTAGCAGATCATGCATAGAACCAGAGAACGCCCTGGTGGTAATTATGTGCATTTATCTAATTTATCTTATTATCTTGTTTATTTATTTATTTTGTAACCCATATTTCTATTTTCAACATTTTCTAGGATCGATGTTTGTTCACGCTTGTATTTATTTGTATTTTATTTTTTAACCCATATTTCTATTTTCAACATTTTCTAGGATCGATATGTTTATTCACGCTGCATGCTGATTTTTGTTTTAATTTGTTTAAAGAAAAACCTTCAAGCCTCTCGATTCGCGGTTCTGAGCGTTGTGTCATTTTTGTAATGAAATAATTGGTTGGTAGAGGGACACTTTATTGTTGTGCTGTCCGTTCCCTCTTTCAAGCAGGCTTAATAGAATAGGTCACTAGCTTCAAGCATGACTTATTATATTATTGTTTCATGACTATTGTGTATAAATGGGCAAAGAGGGTATCACACAGGAATTCTTTTCATTAAAAAAAAATATATATATATATCGGGAGCTGCTAGATCAGTGTTGTGACGTTTTTTACATCGATATTTAGCAGAATTACTGTCTATAATAGGGTTGCATTGCGCACATACAAGTACATAAAACCAATTGTTCCCGAAACTCGCAAGTGGTTAATTACTCATATGCTTACTAATGAGCTCAATTAACCCACGTGCACCATTATCTAAATTTATGTTCCCACCTGTTGCTCATGATTCATGGTTCTCAGTGCCAATTAGGAGGACTATCATTTTGGCGAGTTACCCAAGTAAGTATACAGTATTAAGCAAAGCGCACATCGTGTCACAGGCGACACAGCAAAGAGCAGGGCAGAAATCTGCTGATTGTTATTTCAAATTAAAGTGTGTACATTGGGCCACAGGGCAGTGCAGGTCTAGTGTATATCTAACTTGAAAACAATATTTTCAGATTTCAGGCCTGGTCTGCGCTAACATCTGGCCTTATAGTCTGTGCTTTTTCCAGCTGACGGTAAATTGCCATCTTTCCATTTTGATTACTCTGTTTACTTTGTAGCGGACAAAAATATATAACTATTCTGTCTTCCCGTCATATTAATGCCAAGTTTTCATACTGAACCCCTTCAGGATTCAATAATGCATTTCTTCATTATAATCTGACTATCATTAGACAATGCTTTGTAGTTTAGGAAGGATATCTAGGAATAAAAGATGCAAAAACTATTTTATCCCTTTCCCTGCTGCCGACGTATATTTACGTCCTATGTAAAAAAGGGCTATACTGCTGCTGACGTCCATATGCGTACTGGTAGTAACGGCTGAGTTTGTTGCACCAACCCACCCTGCTTTCTGCCAGATGCTTCCAGGAAGTTCTAAGCTTGCCACCCATACATATATTTAGGTGCTTAATATTAGTGTATTGGTTGAGGAAGGTATGTGTACAATGAAGAGGTGTTTTAGAAGCTGAAAATCAATGAAAACAAGGCCACTTCTCCATGTAATTGTGACAGCTATTCACCAGGTATGAAGATATTGTTATTTTATCTCCATTTCAACAACTCATATTGTCTTGCAAACACAAAACATGATAAAATAACTGTAAATATCATCAAGTTATCGGGAGTGGAAAGAAAGGATAAAATCATATATTTTTGCTCGGCTTTCAGTGACGAAACAAGCAAAGCTTTGATCAATTCTCCTGGATATATACTGTAGAGTCAGTCAGTAGAGGAGGGTCACATCCGTCGCGGTCCGGGATTTTTCGACTATCCCGCGGGATACTGGTGATTAAACTTCCAATAAATCACACACAAAAACAAACGTAGTGTCGCGGTTCTGTGAAGTGCAAAATCGAACCGATTGATAAAATATCTGGAGAGATATACGCGTTTTGGAGAAAAAATCCGTTAACTCCTACAGCAATGCCACGGCGCTGGTCTAGGACAGGCCTAGGGCAGGCCCATAAGGCGGGTGGAAAGAAGAAGGGAAAGAAAAAACCGTTACGTCCCAAAAGCAAAGTGTTAGCTATATAGTCCTATGAAATCAAACAGGGCTATGGGAAAATAGGAAGCCTAAGTTAAAAGTGATAGTGAACATCGTATATCACGTAAATAAACTAGGAAAGTATAATACAGAGAATTAAAGTCAGGGGAACTTTTAACTTTTAGCTTGGGAACAGGACGTATGCTGTAAACAAAATACCCTCAGTGACCGCAAAGACCATAAACACATTATATCCCCTTGCTCTCCTGGACACGTCCCCTCCCCTCCCCCTATACGATTTTACCAAAAGCGAAACTTAACCTCGACAGGAAAGGGTACCGACAAAACAAATATCGTAAATAATAGCAAACAGAGAAAAACAATATTTAAACAATTAATCAGTGCAGATTATTTCTCGACCATATCGCAGGTTAGCAGTGACGTTATTGGAGAGAAAGATCTCCCACGCAACCAAATGTGGTGAAAAATCGAACCTGCGCAGTGTTGAATCAAGTTGATAGGTAAAATAGGAAAATTAAAATAGATACTATATTATACAGGTATAGGTAGCCTGGAAAGTTCGTTATTTTCCTAGAGTGCCGTATATTCCGTTAAACAGTCGACCAAAAACGGGAAAAGTGGTTAGGGCAGTGAGAATTCTGTTTCATAAGGTAATTATTGAAAGTGTTACTTAAAGTTACTTAAAGTTTAAACATAACGAGTGTAAACGAGTGGCACTCCCCCCCCCCCCCCCCCACACACACACACACACACACACACACACTCCCCACAAACCGCGTAACAAACACCTCCTTGTCCTCCAAGCCCCCCCCCCCCTCTCTCTCTCTCAAATGTGGTGAAAATTCGAACCTGAGCAGTGTTGAATCAAGGTGATAGGTAAAATATGAAAATTAAAATAGATACTATATATACTGTAGGTAGCCTGGAAAGTTCGTTATTTTCCTAGAGTGCCAGTGAGAATTCTGTTTCATAAGATAATTATTGAAAGTGTTACTTAAAGTTACTTAAAGTTTAAACATAACGAGGGTAAACGAGTGCCCCCCCCCCCCCACCCACACTCCCCACAAACTGCGTAACAAACACCTCCTTGTCCTCCAAGCCCCCCCCCCCCCCTCTCTCTCTCTCTCTCTCTCCCCCATGTAAGGGCGGGTGGAAAAAAACAAAAAAACCAAAAATTTTACCAGAGACAACTGTACGAGTTGTAAGATGAATATACACATGCATGAAGGCACCGCATGTCGGATATGCAAGCAACCATACCACTGGATTTGCATAGGACTGACACCAATAAATGAGGCGTACAATACAAGAGGGAAGAACCTCCATTTCTGCGATAGTTGTTTCGATATCACATGGCAAGTCATACAGACTGTAGAAAATACAGAAGTACAAGATAGACTGAAATATTGCCAAGACATAGCTACCTTTCACAGAAAATGGGGAACTATTGGGGCCTCAGGGCCCATACAAATATCACAACCCACACACGCACACCTTCCCATGATAATGCCCACATTGCCTCCTGCACATCAACACACATCGCCTGCCGAACAACAACCTTTCGCACCCTACATATACACAAACCCTGCCGCACATCTCCCCACACCTCCCCAGACCCAGAAAACACCCACATTAATCCCATCTATGGCCATTGACCACCCTACTGCTGTTGATCAAATAAAATTGCAGGATGAACATAGGATGCAACAAGCCCCCATATCAGGCTCCCCTTCCACATCGTCTCCCCCCTCACCACTGCCACCTGCCCACCTACAACCGACCCGTAACTCCACCCCCCTGCAGGCCTCACCCACCCATACACCAAGCCTACTATCACCCACAACCACACTTAGCTCACCACATAACCCCTTGCAGCCCCAGCCCCACCTACTGGGGTTGTCTACACCAGTGTGCAGATATTATCTGGAAAGAAGGTGCTACTTTGGTCAAAAGGGCGAATATAATGGGAATTCATGTAGATTTGCTCATCCCAAAATTTGCAACAACATAACCAGTCATGGAAAATGTAGATTTGGTGAACCCTGCAAATACCACCACCCATCCCTTTGCAAGACATCACTTAAGAACAAGACCTGCTACAATATGAAATGCCCAGCTTTTCATATTAGTACAAAGGAGTACAAAGGAAATCAAGCAACAACAGATCTAGTGACCCTTCTAGGTTGCTTGTCCTCCAAAACACTGAGGATCAAGTGTCCAAACAGTGGTTTAGAGTGGGTAAGGGAACATTGGAAAGGGAATTACTGCCCTGGAACTAATGTCCGTGGCAGGATTAGGAAGTTAGTAGGGGACAGATGGGTTAGTAACTGAGGGGGGGATAAAATAAAGTTATTCATTTACAAACGCAGTCAGTCGCGGGTTGATGCGAGATATATGTCTAGGCGGAGTTTAAATGAATCAACGGTGCTGCAGTCTATAACGTCTCGGGAAGCCCATTCCACAAGTTGACAACTCGATTGAAGAAGAAATTCTTAGATTCGTGTGAGTTAAAAGATTTACCAATAATTTTGCAACCGTTCCCGCGTGTAATTAGATTGGTCGATAGTGAAGTACTTACTACAGTTCATATTGTCGATGCCTTTGATGATTTTGAACACTTGAATTAAGTCACCTCTTAATCTGCGCTAGGTTAAAGGAAATAGATTTAATTCTCTAAGACGCTCTTCGTATGGTTTGTTCTTTAGGCTAGGTATCATTTTGGTAACTCTACGTTGAACTCGTTCTAGCTTGTTTATATCTTTTTGGTAATAAGGGCACCAGGATTGAACGCAGTATTCCAGAAGAGGGCGGACTAATGAATTGTAAAGGGTTAGGATAACTTCTTTGGATTTATGCTCAAATGACCTGCCTATAAAGCCAATTATTTTGTTTGCCTTCTTAACAACTTCTGAACATTGTTGACTCGGTTTTAGGTTACTCGATATTGTTACTCCCAGATCGGTTTCTCTGTTTACATTCTTAAGCTGACTGCCATTCATCGAATAGTTTGCTTTCTCATTTAGGTATCCGATATGTAGTACTTTACATTTATCCGCATTGAAACTCATTTGCCAAATTTGGGCCCAACATGACAATTTATCTAGATTATGTTGCATATCGTCAACTTGTTCTTTTGAGAGTACGCTTTTTGCAATTTTTGTATCGTCAGCAAATTTTGAGATTGTACAGGTGAGACCCGATTCTATGTCGTTGATGTAAATTAGAAAGAGAATTGGTCCTAGTACGGATCCCTGGGGTACCCCGCTACTTACATTGGTCCATTTAGATGCCTTACCGTTTATGACTACTCTTTGCTTTCTGTCGCCGAGCCAATTTTCTATCCATTTCAACACACCGTCTTGTATTCCATGCGCTTTTAGTTTTAGCAGTAAACGTTTGTGGGGAACTTTGTCAAAGGCCTTTTGAAAATCAAGGTATAATATCTACAGCTTTACTCTCATCGTAGAGGTTGAGGATATCGTGGAAGAAGTCTAAGAGGTTTGTTAAACAGGAACGTTTTTTACGAAAGCCGTGTTGAGTATCTTTAAGTATGTTATTTTCCTCTAAGTGATTTACGAGTCTGTCTCGTATGACGTTTCTAGCATTTTACATACAACTGAGGTTAAGCTAATTGGACGATAGTTACTGGGTAGGGATTTGCTGCCTTTTTTAATATCGGTGTTACGTTGGCTAGCTTCCACTGATCGGGCATAGTTCCAGACTGCAAGGATTTATTGAATAGTAATGTCAGTGGTTTAGAGGGACTTGGAGATATGCTAGACCTAACACGAATGGTAGCCCAAAAAACTCTCTAGCTATGCGAGGACGAGACAGAGGAAAAAGGCAAGGAGGGAAAGGGCAGATGAAGATGAAGAGACTGAGGGAGATGGAAGAGCACATAGAACACCTCGAGCACCTCCTGGCCTCCCAAGAGTGGCCAATACATCCCGAAGACTATTAGGTACACATAGTACTCCAAACAATCCCTCCCCAATCTTGTTTGCAAATATCCAAGGCCTAAAAAATAGAACCACGAACAAAGTACCATTTATTAGGGGCCTGCTAGAAGAAGGAAACGCTATATTTGCGGCTCTCACAGAAACTCACATTAAAGATCAGGAAGATAGTGAGGTATGGATTCCTGGTTACAACCTACATAGGGCAGACAGAACGCATAGATCACATGGAGGTGTAGCCTTGTACATACATGACTCACTGATATGTACTGAATTCCTAAATAACAGTAATGAAGTGGTGGAAATACTTGGAGTTAAAATAGAATCCCTAAATTTAGCAGTTATTGTTACATACAGGCCTCCAGACTCATCCCGAGAAGAATTCAAAACCCAGCTCAACAAAATAAAATCAGAAGTGGAAACCCTGGGGAACCCAACACCAAATATTATATGGCTAGGAGACTTTAACCTACCAAACATTAAATGGAGACAACTAGAAAACCAGTTAGTGGCAAATAACACCGGAGAAGCAAATACTAATATGAGAGAGCTTATTGAACTTTGTGATTTTTTTAGTCTTACCCAACATATTGCTGAACCCACACGGGAAAACAATATCTTAGACCTGGTCTTCACTAACAACGACTCTCTAGTACACAGCATTAACATATCGGACACAACATACTCAGATCATAAATTAATTGAGATCAAAACAACCTTAGAAAGTGTACAGACAACCTCAGAATCGAGAACAAAAACCGGCCCCTTCAATAAATTTAACTTCAATAACAAAAACATTAGGTGGGAAGAGGTAAATCAAGAAATGGAGGAAATAGACTGGGAAGATTTAATGGATAACCTGACACCAGCAGAATGTCTAGTCTTAATAACAGAAACCATGACCCAAATCTGTAGCCACCATATACCTGCAAGACAAACAAAACGAAGAAGCAAACAAGATCGGGAAAGGAGGAGGCTGTACAGAAGAAGAAAATTACTCACACAAAGACGCACACATCAAAATCTACAGGATAGGCAAAAGGTCAAAATAGATAGAGAAATTGTGGCAATTGAACAAAGGCTAAGAATATCATATGAACTACAACATATGGAAGAGGAGAGGAAAGCTATTGCAGGTATAAAGGAAAATTCCAAATACTTCTTTTCATACGCCAAACAAAAGGCTAAAACAACATCAAACATCGGCCCACTGAGCAAAGGGGACGGCTCTTTCACAGGGGACAAAATGGAAATGAGCGAACTCTTAAGCAGGCAGTATGAAATGGCATTCAGTGAGCCTGATGAAACAAAAGTCATCAGAGACCAAAATATATTTTTCATGGAAACCTCCCCCACGGAAACCCCTCAGATGCTGGATATTGATTTCGGTCCAAAAGACATAGAAGAGGCCATTTCCAACATGCCATCCCACTCGGCACCAGGCCCGGACTCTTGGAATTCGATCCTAATGAAAAAATGTAAGGAAAACCTCTCAAAACCCCTGGCTATAATGTGGAGAAGGAGTCTAGACACTGGTGACATACCAGATAGCTTGAAAAACGCAATAATTGCCCCACTGCATAAAGGAGGGAGTAAAGCACTACCAAAAAACTACCGCCCAGTAGCTCTAACCTCTCACATCATTAAAGTTTTCGAGCGAGTCCTGCGAAGCAAAATTTCAACATTCATGGAGACAAATGAACTACACAACACCGGTCAACATGGGTTCAGAGCGGGAAGATCATGTCTCTCACAACTTTTGGAACACTATGACAAAATTCTTAAAGCGCTAGAAGAAAAGAAAAACGTGGATGTCATTTACACCGATTTTGCTAAGGCATTTGATAAATGTGACCATGGTATAATAGCCCACAAACTGAAAGCAAAAGGTATAACTGGGAAAATCGGAAGGTGGATATACAATTTCCTCGTAAACCGAAAACAATCGGTAGCAGTAAACCAAGTCACTTCTGAGCCTTCGGATGTCAAAAGCTCAGTGCCCCAAGGAACAGTGCTAGCGCCCCTTCTGTTCCTCATACTAATTTGCGACATAGATACCAACACCAGACACAGTACGGTGTCGTCTTTTGCTGATGACACAAAATTAAGCAAGATAGTAAACACACAAGAGGACACGGGCCGACTGCAGGAAGACATGAATGTAGTGTTCCAGTGGACCAGGGAAAACAACATGCAATTCAATGAGGAAAAATTCCAATTAATACGGTGTTAATTAATAATGGTCTTAAAGAAATTACAAATTACTTAACAGAATCTAACCACATAATAGAACGGAAAGACAGTGTGAAAGACCTTGGGGTATTAATGTCTGAAAATATGGGTTTCAAAGTACATAACCAGGTCAAAGTGGCGGCTGTGAAACGTCTAACGGGTTGGATTCTGCGTACTTTTAAAACACGCGGTGAATTGCCTATGATAACGCTCTTCAAATCTCTAGTGCTACCGCGGCTTGAATACTGTAGCGTATTAACATCCCCATACAAAGCAGGTGAAATAAATGACGTAGAGAGTGTACAAAGAAATTTCACTTCGCATATAAGTTCGATAAAACATCTACACTATTGGGAGCGTTTAAGAGCACTGAATCTGTACTCACTGGAACGTAGAAGAGAACGTTACCTAATAATATACACGTGGAAAATCGCAGAGGGTTTAGTACCAAACCTACATACTCCGATAGTCATGAAATTCAGTGATAGGAGAGGCTGGGAATGCGAAATCCCCCGGATGAATAATAGGGGTGCTATGGGCTCTCTGCGAGAGGGCTGGTTATCACACAGAGGCCCACGTCTCTTCAACAAACTCCCACGGCGAGTAAGAGACATGAGGGACATCTCGTTAGACAACTTCAAGAGAGCCCTAGATGTCGAACTGCAAAAAGTGCCAGACGAGCCCATCCTCGCAAGGGAGCGAGCTGTCGCTTCAAACAGTCTACTGCACCAAATCACCACCCATAACGAGGGGCGTCGCGCTCCTTGGTGCCGCTAGAGGAGCGGCGAACACATCCAAAGGTATCCAAAGGTAAAGGTAAGGTGGTGTGAGGAGGTAGGGAGTGCACGGTGACTGTTATAGGTAGAATTCGAACCCAATCTTTTCATTGGAGCATGTTCCAATTCGCTCAAGGCTACATACATGGCGCTAGGGCGACGTATATTGAGCGGAATTAACGGGAAAATAGCCGCTTGGGTTTATTCATCCAATAGTAGCTACTGCAGGGAAAAGGTTAATTTACCCTCTGGCTTACAAAGTTCCTTCCTAAACTGAATAAAATCATTAAAGGTTAACTTACTGTTAATAATAGAGAGAATCATATCCTCAAATACTGAAAAGGTTGCCAACATATTAAGCTACAAAATCATCAAAATATTTACATTAAATACATTAAACCATGTCAGCCTTTCACAGCACTTGTTTAGGTTCATGTTTTGGCTTCTGTATGTATTTTTGAAGGATATGTTTGTTTTTTCATAATTCGTGGGCCTGGGGCTGCTTCAGTTTATAGGTGGAGTAAAATGGGTGTTGAGTGAGAGAAATAGATAATTAAACTTTTCTCCTCTGTCCCTTTCCATTCTAAATGTATGCACCTTCTCAACAGTTCAAGAAGATGGCTTGCAACCAGTCCTCTGTTAAAGCTCAGGTGAAATCCTCGAAACCTGATTCAGCGAAGATGTCTCGGCAAATTATGATGATAGAGTCGCTGGAGGATGGTTCCGAGAAGGCTCTTCAAAAACCTTTGATAGTAGAGTCTCCAGAGGATAACTTAGAGAAGGTGCCTCCACACCCACTGATGGTAAAGTCGTTGGAAGATGGCTCAGGAAGGGCGCCTCCACAAACTATGATGTTAACTTCGTTGGAGGATGATTCAGGGAATGCATCTCCACAAACTGTGGTGGTAAAGTTGTTGAAGAATGAATCAAGCAAGATGCCTCCAGTGACCCTAATAGTAAGATCACCTGAGGAAGTGGCGAAGATGGAGGCTGCAGGGATCTTATTTTTCACTGAGCTGGTCAAGGTTGTGGAGGCCAATATATTGCTTCCCATAAGGTCAGTCTATCTTATGAAAATGTGTTAATAGTTATTAAAGCTTTTATATCATTTAATTCTCCACTCAATTTTATGCAGAAATAGTACAGAGATTAAAAGATAATAGCATAATACCAATGACATACTGTATACTGTACCAAAAATAATTGTACACTGATACATTTACTTGCTATGTTGCACCTGCAGGTATCTTGATCTTGCAGAGACTTACTACAACCTTGAGTTTGGCAAAGATGATGTAGTGGTAATGTCACACCCGAAGTCTGGAACGATGTGGACGCGGGAATTGGTGTGGGCCCTCCAGAACGTGGACAACCTGGATCTGGCAGACAGGGAACAATTAACGCTTCGCACTTTCGGCCTGGATAATGTGAGTTTGGAGTCATTAGGCGTTTGTCAATTATTATTGAGCATTTTTGTTACTTTTAAGTTTTCTATAATTATTTCATTAGTATTTTGGTTGCCCCCTATAACTTTTTCAGCTTAACAACGACACCTTCTATAGACCCTACTTCATCGCAATATTTAAAAAAAAATATAGAAAAATGTTCCAGCAAATGCCAGTTTTCCCTAAATTGCTCACTATCGATCGCTAGGATAAAAACAGACACCTAAATTGAGCAAAATGTCTTATAATAATCAAACTAATGGGACAAAACGTCCTTAAATATTTTAATCTAAAGGGGTAAAAAAAGGGGAGTCCAAAAAGACCACCCTCAGGAGAGACACAGGTAAGACGAACATCTAGTAATTATAATTAGGTTACATATAAGACCTTTTATCACCAACTTTGTTTTTGGCAACATTTCTGGGATCTTTTGCGCTGGCATCGGAAACTAGACTGAAAAGCTGCCAGATCAGTGTTGACAATAGAAATTGAGGGGAAAATCACTTGTGAGATACTGGCTTAACCCCTACTGTACCAGAGGGTATTACCATAAATGTACCCTCCAGTACCAGGCATTGATGCCAAAATGGCTTCAGAGTAGAGAGAGAATACCCTTCCACTTCAAAAGTTGGAGAAATACTGGACCACTGAAGCAGCTAGTCTGTGATACCTTGAATATAAGCTGAGTAGTGTTGCCAAGGTCTCAAACCAGTGTGTACAAGTCACGGTACCTGGTACTGCTCGATACGGGCAGTTACATTTACCGCATAGTACTGACAGCGATCTTCCGTCGCTGGTACTGACGAGTGACTTTATTACTGATAGTGATTCACCGTCGCTGGTACAGTAAGGGTTAACCTCTAGAATATGAGGGAGATGGATCCATCGCACTCACCCAATATAGATGTGGAGTTAATTTAGAGTATGCAGTGTGCTTATTTTACAGCATAAAAATACCTTGTTCTGGTGCAGGACATGCTTGGACTTTTTCGTAAGGACATTATCCACGAGCAATCCCGTCGGCTGAAGGAGAAGTGTGGCGAGACAGTAACAGATGGTGATGGGTTGACACTGAAGCTGGCTAGGGCACACCTTGGCTCCCCTAGGGTCTTCGCCACTCACCTGCCCTTAATGCTGCTCAACCCAAATATTCTCAACAATTCCAAGGTGAGAATCTGAACTTATATATATTTCAACTTTGATGTGCCTATAATCCTTTTGTATTATATATGTATATATATATATATATATATATATATATATATATATATATACAGTATATATATAAATATATATATATATATATATATATATATACATATATATATATATATATATATATATATATATATATATATATATATATATATATATATATATATATATGCACAGTGCACACATAATATATAGATATTTATATGTATAATGTATGTAACCCCAAAAATTCATCACAAGAAGTTTTTGGTCGATCTTCATGATAATCGGTGTGAGGCATACCGGTATTTGATTGCTCGGGATATTTTTGGCCACAGACCAAAACAGACAAAAATCAAGACAGACAGAGACCAAAACAATCACTAATCAAGACAGAGACCAAAACAATCACTAATCAAGACAGACAGAGACCAAAACAATCACTAATCAAGACAGAGACCAAAAGAATCACTAATCAAGACAGACAGAGACCAAAACAATCACTAATCAAGACAGACAGAGACCAAAACAATCACTAATCAAGACAGACAGAGACCAAAACAATCACTTGTGACGCCTCCCGGCATTAGCAGAATGGTTGCGTGGGGCATTGCAGCTCGCTAGCGCTCGCCAGGATGGGGGGATAGGCTACAGTTGTCCTAGAATGATCTGCTTTATTTCATTAGTGTCGTGTTGCCACAGACAGTCTAGAAGTGGTCTTTGTTTTGGTCTGTGGCCGCGCCTTATATTTTATATTCGCTATAATATAAATGTTGCTTGTGTGGGAGGCGAGCGAGAGAGTGTGAAGGAGTACACCCAGCAGCGTGGTGAGCTATGACACGGCTCGCTTGGGCGCTGACGGCGTTGGCGGCCGGGTGGTCAACTAGTCCCTTCCCGTCGCTGCCTCGTGTTCTTTACCAGCTCAGAGCTTGCCTGACACGCGTATCGCCTACATCCTTTGCAATTCTGTCCCCCATACTCGCTACTTTGCATACTATTTCTCTCTCTCGACTTCTCCTTTCTCATTCTCTAATCTTTATTAAACTCAACATCCCTTCTGGTTTCAGCATAGACATTCACCGTCGACCAGTCGTATTGTACGCGAATCTCTCAGATATTTCCATGTATTAGGTTAAGGAGGTATGCTTTATTGAGGTTTAGAGAGACGGACTTTTCCGTATGTGTCCTCTCTCGGGAAGGTTGTAGACCGGTATATGTCTCCCTTGCAAGGTGTTGAGTGATTCTTCTTGGTTATCTAAAGCTAGACTAGGGGTAAGGTTACTGTGTCGTTGTCTCCGATGTGTGCAGTGTTAGCTAAGCTCTGCACGACATCGACAGTTACTCTGGGAGCCTAAGTTGTCTTCGGGTTGGTTTACTTTGGGAGCACAGCGCTGTGGTGTGAGAGGGCCATAGCCTATCCCTCACAACATAGTGCTGCCTCTTTGTGTTGACTTCTGAGGGATCGCCAGGATAGAGCTAGGTACTAGAGACCTAGATTTATCAAGAGAGCATCCCCGTCATATAACGTAATCTTCATTATACCACCCTTGGACAACGTTAGGCTACGAGCCGCATGCTCTCCCATTGTTGCCCTGCCTTGATACCCCAGCTAGACTTTATTAACTGAGCAGACACTGGTTAGAGATAAGCCCCATTATTATATGTATGCAGCATTATTATTCACTGCACTTTTGAGCCGAGGTTGTTGTTGAGTTGCACAACCCGAGTAGGCTGTTGCGTTGTGTCACAAAGCATTTCTTTAGTTGTCGAGCATTACTACCTTTGCGCAGTCTTTATTATTCGCCTGCCTATTATTACTATATGTCCTAGCATTTATTGTGACCCGTATTCTGCATTATAATTGTTCAAGATTCTTTACGAACATCTTCCCAGCATCAGACTTATTTCAGAAGTTTCCAGTTGATGTTGCAGGACTAGCATTGCACTTTCTTTAATACAGGAGTGCCAGTTATTTGAGTATCTACTGTAACGTTAATTAATCACGTTAACTATCTTTTCTTTGTGTAACATAATCGAGTAATCTTTTACTGTTTGAGAATAGGCTGTTTCATTGAGCGTCAGCCTAGTGTGTGTGCACCAGTTACCGAGTCATAGGATACCTCGTTGTCCAGGCACGACTCAGGGCGGTAATGGTGTTTTGTTTTCCAGTGTTTAAGGCAGGGGTTGGATTTAGTGTTACCGTTGTTGCTTTTTGCCATTATCTAGTCCAATGTTGAAGACCCCTGTGTCTTTGAGAACTTGGATCGTAACAAATGGCGACCTTGCCAGGATCTTGTGAACTAAGAGATAATTGCAGGATTGTTGTGGTCATTTGTTTTATTGAGGAATATAGTGGGCACGTTAGAATTTGTTTGGCAAAGTAGTATAGCACTTGAGAGTCTTCAGACATTTTTGGCAAGTGAATAGTGCTACATAGGAGCTTGGGTACTTTTTTTTTTTTTTTTATAAACGTGAGAATTTTTGGTGGACACCATGGGAGACGAATCAGATCATACTGAGGGTTCAGGGAATGATGCAGGCTCTGATGGGCAGATGCCAGGGGGGTTAGTAACTAGTGAGGAGGCCGCAAAGAAGTTTTTGGAGATGCCTATAACAGCTGATCGACTAGAGGGAATTAGCAAGTATGGTCTACAGTGTTTGGCTCCCCTCATGGGGCTTAAGGTGGCTCATGGCATCAAGAAGAACGATTTGAGGGCTTGCGTACTGGGGGCGGCTAGTGAGGTCCAGGGTGGAGAGGGTGCTCGGGGACTTCTGCTCGAGCCCCCCTCCACTCTACTCCCATCGGGACCTCTAGGATGCCGGAGTTTAGTACGTTCTCGCAGGACGATAGCCGCTGGCAGCATGGTTTAGGATCTCTGGGTGGGCCTCCAATAGTTGCACCTCCTCCTCAAGGTTTCACTACAGAAATGCTCTTCCAGCTTGAGATGGCTAAGATGCAGGCTGAGCGTGAGGAACGTCTCGAACTCGCTAAGATAGAGGCTAAGCGACAGGCTGATCTCGAACTCGCTAAGGCTAAACAACAGACTGATCTCGAACTCGCGAGAATAAAAGCCCAGTCGGAGGCTGAGTCTACCAGGTACCGTGCAGATATCGATCTTGAGAAGACTCGGGTGGAAACGACAGGGCAACGTCTCGGTGGTGGGAATTGTGGGCATGATCAGTCTTTGTCGCACCGGTTGAAGCTAGTCCCTGTATTTGATGAGTCGGGTGTCACCGAATTTTTCAT
This sequence comes from Paralithodes platypus, assembly GCA_032716605.1. Classification (NCBI taxonomy): domain Eukaryota; kingdom Metazoa; phylum Arthropoda; class Malacostraca; order Decapoda; family Lithodidae; genus Paralithodes; species Paralithodes platypus. Next base: position 30,938,312 of record CM064520.1, on the reverse strand, counting down.
GAGATTCGAGAAGAAGTGCCAGGAACACCAGTGGCCTGGGGAGAAGTGGGCAGCCCTTGTTTCCTCTAGACTTGTGGGCAAGGGACTCAAGGCTTATGATGCATTGCCTATAGAGTCGTGTATTATCTATGAGGAACTCAAGGAGGCTGTCCTGAGAGCATACGAACTACAACCAGAGACGTACAGGTTGAAGTTCCGGGGTGTTACCAAGGGTCGGGAGAGCACCTTTTTGGAACATGCCCGGGAGCTGTCCGATGCATTTGGGAATTGGCTGAGGTCGGAGAAAGCTACTACGTTTGACGACATTAAACAGTTGGTGCTTTTAGAGCAGTTTTTTAAATGCACGGGCGGCGACCTGACGTTAAACCTGAAAGAAAAGCAACCAAAAACTCTACAGGAGGCAGCTGAGATGGCTGACCTCCGGCTATCACTAATTCGTGGGTGCGGGTCTGCCCAGCGTAGTGAGGCAGGTAACAAGGGGGTGACGCCCCAACCCCCCGAGTTAGTGGTATACCTTATGCAAACAAGTACAAGAGCCATGATACCAAGACTGACCACAAGACTAGCACCGTCCCGTTTAAGAAGGGGCCGGGCCCTTCCCAGTACCAAGGGAAGCCCAAAGGGGAGTTGGAGTGTTATCATTGTCATAAAAAGGGGCACTTTGCAAGAGTCTGTCCTAGCAAACCACCTACAGCAGCTGTGTCATTGGCCTGCAACATTGGTGTGTCTCCGAAGTCGTCTGAGTTTGCCCGGGGCAGTTCGTCAGAGGCTGAGGCACAGCCAATGCAGAAGCACCTGGGAGGCTCGAACCCTGCTCGGGATGTTTTTTGCGACCATAGAGGGCGGGGTTGCGTGATGTGGGCGGGGCGCAAGCATGGAGTAGAGGTCTTGCGTGATACAGGTGCTTCCCAGACTCTGATGAAAAACTTGACTGGCTACCCTATAAACGCGGCTCGGGTGGTAGTGGTGCAGGGTATTAATGCAACTCGGTCATACCCGCTGGTGCGGTTGGAGATGGAGGTGGATGGTGTGGCACGTGAATTGGATGTCGGGATTGTGGAGAAACTGCCAGTGGAGGGCGTCGACCTTCTTCTCGGCAACGACTTTGCAATGCCTGCTTCTGAGGTTCTACCCTTAGTCGTTGCCAAGAGGCCGGCCGATGTGAGTAGGGAAGAGCAAGAGTGGGTCGAGCGGTGCCAGACACAACCCATGGCGTGTGTTGTCACCCGAGCTCGGGCAGCTATAGTGTCACAGCCTAGTCCTCCGTCTTCAGACCAGCGGAGGAACGATCAACAAGAGGAGGCTAAAGCTGGAGTTGGTTTTAAGAGTTTTGACTCGGCGGCTCTCTTGGGTGATTCAGTATTAGCACCATTACTTAATTCTGGAGTAGCCCCTGGGCCTGTCATCGAGAGTGACGAGGCTGGGCATGACGAGACTCCATGACAGCAACGTTATGTACATCGAGAGAGACAGAGGGAGCAGCCCAGTATCGGGGAAGGTCATGCATTGCTCCGGGAGCAGTTAGATCGCTTGGCACCCTCAGATATACGTCGGTTGCAGCTAGAGGACCCTGAGCTCCAAACGTGTGCTAATGGAGCTGTAGAGCTCGACGAGGACAGCGATGCACAGCCAGGAGATTTTTTTTATTTAGAAGGCATCCTCTATAGGCGTTTTCAAGACCCTAAACGTAGTTGGCAAGAGGGGTCCAGAGTAGTGGACCAGTTGGTGGTGCCACGGGAGTGCAGGGATAGCCTACTGAGGTTGGCGCATGACGTACCACTGGCAGGACATCTAGGGGTGAGAAAAACGGTGGCGGCTTTAGAAAAATTGTTTTGGTGGCCGGGGTTGAAGGGGCAGGTAGTAACCTGGATAGCAATGTGTCATACGTGCCAGAGGGTTGGAAAACCTAACCAAACAATTCCGAGAGCCCCGTTGCACCCTATTCCTGTCAGTGGACCGCCCTTCAGTAAGGTCATCATTGATATGGTCGGACCCCTACCCCCTACTAGTGCCGGTAATACATTTCTATTAACTATCATGGATGTGGCCACTCGTTATCCTGATGCATATCCAATGAGAAATGGCACGGCGAAAACTGTTGTCCGGAACCTGCTCTTGTATTGCTCGCGGTATGGTTACCCGCAAGAGGTGCAATCGGACCAAGGTTCTAATTTTACATCTAATCTGTTCAAACAAGCTATGATTCAGCATGGCATCAGCACTGTCATCTCTTCTGCGTATCACCCGGAGAGTCAAGGGGTGTTGGAGAGGTGGCACGCCACGCTGAAAAGCATGTTTCGATGTTACTGCGCAGAGAATGGAAAGGATTGGGACCTTGGTCTGCCGTATGTTTTGTTCGCGGCAAGAGAAGTACCTGGAGAGAGTCTCGGTTTCAGTCCGAATGAGCTTGTTTTCGGGCATCAGGTGAGGGGCCCTCTCCACATGGTGAAGGAGATTTGGGAGGGTACCGCTAAGACATGTTCTATGTTGAGATATGTCCTCGAGAGCAGGGAGAGAATGCTTAGAAGTCTGGAGCTGGCAGGGCATAATTTGGTGAGTTCGCAGGCCCGTATGAAGGACAGGTACGATACTAAGGCGAAACTCCGGGAGTTTCAGGTAGGTCAAGAGGTGTTGGTCCTGTTGCCTTTGTCAGGTCATCCTCTGGCTGCCAAGTACGCTGGGCCTTATCGGGTGGTGTCAAAGATCTCCGATCTAGATTACCTAGTTGCCACTCCAGACCGGAAGAAGCGTAACCAACTATGCCACATTAATTTGTTGAAGGAGTATGTGAGGCGCCCACCTGAGTCACTAGCTGTCCCTGTGTTGACCTGCCGCGGTCATGGTGGAGAAGGAGAGGGAGGCAGCAATGATCAGGTGGATGATAACTGGGATTGTCATGTCTCGGCTGATCAGTGGGCGGGGAATTCGAGCCAATGTGCGCACGATGCTCTGGCGCACCTGCCGGACGAACAGCAGGTGGCAGTGCAGCGCCTGTTCGATTCATACCCCACTGTATTTGCCGAGCACCCAGGCCTCACTACTCAAGCGGTGCACGATGTCGAAGTAGGAGAGCACCCCCCCTTCAAATCGATACCTTATCGGGTGCCACCCATTAAACTTCCAGCGCTCAGGGACGAGCTGGAGCATATGCTGGCGAGAGGCTTGATCGAGAAGGGGGCAGTACGGTGGACTTCTCCTGTCACTCTGCAGCCCAAACCTGATGGAAAAGTTCGGTTCTGCATTGACTTTAGGCGGTTGAACGGGTTGACCCCCACCAATGCATATCCTCTTCCCCGGGTGGATGACAGTGTGGATAAGATCGGGAAAGCAAGGTACTTGACCAAGGTAGACCTCGTCAAAGGCTACTGGCAAGTACCACTGTCTGAGCGTGCTAAAGAGGTGTGCGGGTTTGTGGTGGATGGCAGTACTTACCGTTGCAACGTGATGCCATATGGTCTGAAAAATGCACCGGCCACTTTCCAGAGCTTCATGAACGACATCGTAGCAGACATCCCAAACTGTACTGTCTACCTTGATGACGTGATCATTTATGACAACGATTTCCAAAGTCACTGTGAGCAAATAGAAGCCTTATTTAGTCAACTTAGTAAAGCAGGCTTGGTGGTTAATCTGGGCAAGTGTGACTTTGTGCAAGCCACGGTGCAGTATCTGGGGTTTGTGGTTGGGTTAGGGCAGGTGAGCCCGCCCCAACAGAAGATACAGGCTATCGACTTGTTCCCCGGGCCGACCACCAAGCGGCAGATCATGAGATTTTTGGGCATGATTGGGTATTACCGCCGCTTTATAAGAGGCTATTCTACTGTGTTAGCTCCTTTGACAGATCTACTAGCTAAAGATAAAAAGTTCCGCTGGGCACCTGAGTGTGAGCAGGCGTTTCGAGTAGTTAAACACCTTTTATGCACTCACCCTATCCTCAGGGCCCCGGACTTTGAACGACCATTTCAGTTGGCGACTGATGCCAGCGGAGTAGGGGCTGGTGCTGTACTTTTGCAGACAGACGAGGAAGGTCTTGAGCATCCAGTCAGTTTCTTTTCAAAGAAATTTAATTCAGCACAGAAAAACTATTCGGTTGTTGAAAAGGAACTGCTGGCAATCGTGTTAGCGCTCAGACACTTTGAGGTCTATGTTCCTGCATATGGGCCAGTCGTGGTAGTGTATACCGACCACCACCCGCTTAAATTCCTCAATCAATTCCACAACCGGAATATGAGGCTGACCAGATGGTCGCTCATGTTGCAAGAGTACAACTTAGACATTCGCCATATTGCCGGTTGTGAGAATGTGATTCCGGACTGTCTGTCGCGGGTGGAGGATCCGGGGTAGGCTACCACAGTATGTTGATATAGCCTCCTGTCTTGGCTCGCGGTGTATTTTTGCGCTGGTGCTTGTTGGCTCGCGTGTGTAGCATCAGCGTAGGGTCGCAGGGCAGGAGTTGTTGGCTTTGATTAGAAGAAAATTAGGCTACATCTATACTAGCCGCCAAAAACAACATTAAAATAAAATATGAAAAATTAAATAAAAACTTTCTTTTTAATAATTAATTTTAAGATAATATTGTAGCTGAGTACTGAGTGCAGATGATTTTCCCTCAGTAGGCTGTGCTTCTTAAAGCTCGCTCTGGGAGCACAATGTTATGAATTAATGTATTATATTTGGGAAAGGTGATAAGATTTTTTTTATATAAACATTTTGTTAATTTTTTTTTGAGGAGACTGAGCTTGCATTCCATGAGTGGCAGAGTGGTTAGGAGTGGCAGATTTTTAGCGACATTCTGCCTGTTCAGATATGGGCTCATGGTTGAGTGTCCCATATCTTGGGGGGGTGTGACGCCTCCCGGCGTTAGCAGAATGGTTGCGTGGGGCATTGCAGCTCGCTAGCGCTCGCCAGGATGGGGGGATAGGCTACAGTTGTCCTAGAATGATCTGCTTTATTTCATTAGTGTCGTGTTGCCACAGACAGTCTAGAAGTGGTCTTTGTTTTGGTCTGTGGCCGCGCCTTATATTTTATATTCGCTATAATATAAATGTTGCTTGTGTGGGAGGCGAGCGAGAGAGTGTGAAGGAGTACACTCAGCAGCGTGGTGAGCTATGACACGGCTCGCTTGGGCGCTGACGGCGTTGGCGGCCGGGTAGTCAACTAGTCCCTTCCCGTCGCTGCCTCGTGTTCTTTACCAGCTCAGAGCTTGCCTGACATGCGTATTGCCTACATCCTTTGCAATTCTGTCCCCCATACTCGCTACTTTGCATACTATTTCTTTCTCTCGACTTCTCCTTTCTCATTCTCTAATCTTTATTAAACTCAACATCCCTTCTGGTTTCAGCATAGACGTTCACCGTCGACCAGTCGTATTGTACGCGAATCTCTCAGATATTTCCATGTATTAGGTTAAGGAGGTATGCTTTATTGAGGTTTAGAGAGACGGACTTTTCCGTATGTGTCCTCTCTCGGGAAGGTTGTAGACCGGTATATGTCTCCCTTGCAAGGTGTTGAGTGATTCTTCTTGGTTATCTAAAGCTAGACTAGGGGTAAGGTTACTGTGTCGTTGTCTCCGATGTGTGCAGTGTTAGCTAAGCTCTGCACGACATCGACAGGTACTGTGGGAGCCTAAGTTGTCTTCGGGTTGGTTTACTTTGGGAGCACAGCGCTGTGGTGTGAGAGGGCCATAGCCTATCCCTCACAACATAGTGCTGCCTCTTTGTGTTGACTTCTGAGGGATCGCCAGGATAGAGCTAGGTACTAGAGACCTAGATTTATCAAGAGAGCATCCCCATATAACGTAATCTATTATCCCACCACCCTTGGACATTTAGCTAGCATGCTCGCCCATTATTGCCCTGCCTTGATACCCCAGCTAGACTTTATTAACTGAGTAGACACTGGTTAGAGATAAGCCCCATTATTATATGTATGCAGCATTATTATTCACTGCACTTTTGAGCCGAGGTTGTTGTTGAGTTGCACAAGTAGGCTGGCTGTTGCGTTGTACAAAGCGTTTCTTTAGTTGTCGAGCATATTACTACCTTGCGCGCAGTCTTTATTATTCGCCTGCCTATTATTACTATATGTCCTAGCATTTATTGTGACCCGTATTCTGTATTATAATTGTTCAAGATTCTTTACGAACATCTTCCCAGCATCAGACTTATTTCAGAAGTTTCCAGTTGATGTGCAGGACTAGCATTGCACTTTCTTTAATACAGGAGTGCCAGTTATTTGAGTATCTACCGTAACGTTAATTAATCACGTTAACTATCTTTTCTTTGTGTAACATAATCGAGTAATCTTTTACTGTTTGAGAATAGGCTGTTTCATTGAGCGTCAGCCTAGTGTGTGTGCACCAGTTACCGAGTCATAGGATACCTCGTTGTCCAGGCACGATTCAGGGCGGTAATGGTGTTTTGTTTTCCAGTGTTTAAGGCAGGGATTGGATCTAGTGTTACCGTTGTTGCTTTTTGCCATTATCTAGTCCAATGTAGAAGAGCCATGTGTCTTTGAGAACCTGGACCGTAACACACTAATCAAGACAGAGACCAAAACAATCACTAATCAAGACAGACAGAGACCAAAACAATCACTAATCAAGACAGAGACCAAAACAATCACTAATCAAGACAGACAGAGACCAAAACAATCACTAATCAAGACAGACAGAGACCAAAACAATCACTAATCAAGACAGACAGAGACCAAAACAATCACTAATCAAGACAGAGACCAAAACAATCACTAATCAAGACAGACAGAGACCAAACAATCACTAATCAAGACAGACAGGGACCAAAACAATCACTAATCAAGACAGACAGACCAAACAATCACTAATCAAGACAGACCAAAACAATCACTAATCAAGACAGACAGGGACCAAAACAATCACTAATCAAGACAGACAGGGACCAAAACAATCACTAATCAAGACAGACAGGGACCAAAACAATCACTAATCAAGACAGACAGGGACCAAAACAATCACTAATCAAGACAGACAGTGACCAAAACAATCACTAATCAAGAGACAGGGACCAAAACAATCACTAATCAAGACAGACAGGGACCAAAACAATCATTTGATCAATACCAACTGGAGTAACTTAACCACTCACCACTGCCTATATCAGCCATGGACCAAAACTGTCGCACACAAAAACAAAGTTGTGAGGGTGATACAAGGTGGTTAAAGGTTTGAAAGCTCCCATGCTGATTGGTATTAGTGGTAGAATTGTAGTCGGGGTATTCTTGGTACTCTACACAATGATATACTGTACAATCGGGGGTATTAAGTGTTGTCATAGATTCCAGTGGTTTTCGCTCAAAAAGTGTTATTGGTATCTTTATAGTTACTGGGAAAAGTGCTTATCCCTCAAAGTATTAGTCAATGTCCGAAACTTTGTGAAATATTTGACAACACTTATTACCTCGACCGTACATGGGACAGAGAATGTTATCTTATGAAATAGATTGAATTTGAAGCTCAGCAAATCTTTTTGTAGTACATCATCTCCATTTCTGAAAAGTTCAACAAAATATATTCCTTGGATTTTTGACCAAGACTGCACACTAATCAACAGAAAAACAAAAGACTCAAGGATTTACTGACAGTATAATTTTACACTAATCAACAAATAAACAAAAGACTCACACGATTTACTGAGAGTATAATTTTACACTAATCAATAAATAAACAAAAGACTAGCACGATTTACTGAGAGTATAATTTTACACTAATCAATAAATAAACAAAAGACTAGCACGATTTACTGAGAGTATAATTTTTATGTATGGCTCCAGACTTATTTCCACTCTATACTGTTATACCCACCCACATCCTTAGACAGCTCATATTTAATCTCCAACAGAAAACAATAACCAGCTTGGTCTCAGGGTTATCAAAACGAAAAACAAAGTACCGCTAGATCCGTTCTCGAAGGTTGCTAGAATGTTGCTAGATAGTAAATAAATGGCCAAAATCACTGATCTCTCTCATGTTGTTTTATATGTCCAAAATTCACAAAATATTGCTAGAATTCATCACTAGATGTAAGAAAATGCTGCTAGATCAAAGTAAATGCCTATACAGTAGATCTAGCAGTAAGTTAGCTAAATTGACAACACTATTCAGTTACATGAGAAGCCCTTCATAAAGCTATAAATGGGGACATAATATTGAAGGGTTCCCGCAAAGCTATCATGATGCAACCCTCTCTCACAGCTTGCCTGACAACAATTTGTGCAGAAAATAACTGATAAATAATTAAAATAAGAGGGAAAACAGCCGATAATTGAGGAGGGGGAAGAGGAGGGAAAAGGGGGGGGGGGTTAAGACACATATTCATGAGTGTTAGGAAGTACTAGAGGGGAATTATCTCTCCTAATATAATATTCCTTTGTTTTGAGAGCCCCTGGGGCATTTTGGAAGGGTTTTTTCATGGGTTTGCTCCTGTGAGGCCTATCGCATTCACTATACATACACATACTTCCGTAAGACTTGTTGCATTTGCCGGGTTAAGGGTAAATGGATGAAGTTCAGGGATTTCCATGACGCATGCCTATTACAAGCAATATATATAATTTATTGGGTGAATAATACAATTATATGTGAGAAAGTGTTCGTGAGAGTTAGCTACTGGTATATTAGTCTCTGCGTTGGTGAGACACAAATAGAAACAGTGGAGAAAGCCAGGCAAATGAAACAGGAGTTTCATAAACCCCTTCTATTGTGCTCGATTGGTGCCTACAATCTCACCTGGTTGTTATTGCTGTTGATATTGGTGCTTATTATAATTAATATTAATATTATTATTATTATTATTATTATTATTATTATTATTATTGTTGTACTTAAATTTCTAAGTTCAAGCACACTAATAAGGTGGGGGAATAATTAGACAGTTGTTGGAGTTTTGTATATTTATTTAACAGCCCAACTCTTAAGCTAACACGGGTCCAGTAACCCACTTCCTGTTCGGGCCGAAATGAGTTCAATACACGAATTGAATAGTTCGTTGACCCACACCAGATAGTACATTGGAACTCGAGAGCTCCCGTTACCATCTACTTGGATTCCCGCTATTCAGGTAATGACTCACTTCGACTTCGATCCATTGCAGGTTACCAGACTCAACTAACAATTTTACAACGCCCTCGGATGTCTAACTAAGAGACCAGGGCTTCTCTGACCAAAGACTCTTATTCGTACATCTAAATCACAAATGCTATTTCCTAAATAATATAACCTTTACCGAGCCCCTGGATGTCTATCTATAAGACCGGGGCGTTACGAACATAAATCCTCCTAATACAATAAAACACCTGGATACAACACTGGCCCGTAGACCACTTAATTCCCCACAAATTATATAATCTTTATCTCACGATATTGAACTCTTTATCCGTTACACTTATTCCCGGATACGTACATAATATCTTAACGCAATAGATACGTCCTTACTAATTCAAAGATTCTACTTTAGGCTTATTCTCTATCGCAGCTCAACCGACGGACTAACCATTAATAAGATTATTAATTCAATTTCCTCCACAACATAAGATATAGTATAATTCTTGGACTAGTGTCCTTCCTATATATATTTCCCTAATACTAGGACTAGTGTCCTTCCTATATATATTTCCCTAATACTCGGACTAGTGTCCTTCACATATATATCTATATCTATATCCCTAAGCTGAAGCTCATCTATCCGCAACTATCTATTATTCCCACTGAACCCTATAGTTGCTTTCAAATCTCAATCTCTCTTACTTTAATTAATTCTCGTCCTATAAGATCCTATCTATTTGGTAGCTAATGGCATGGAGCCTTCTCTATCAACAAACACTAATACTCTATGAACACATCATCCCTTTATTTTGTTTCGTAAGTCAAGTCTATTTCTCTTTAGTCTGTTCTAATAAGAACACATTAATTATTTAGGGGTAACCACTGGGTCAGTTAACATGATCTCTCTCTCTTTCTCTTTATCTCTTGGAAACGGTCACTCTCAGCTACTACCTGTCGCCCCTCTTGAATCGTCTGGCTACAGGTGTGTAAACCAGCAATGTGGCGCCAGGCGGAGGGATACTGGTGGTGTAATCTCCACGTAGGTGAGAGTGAGGCCAGTCCCGAGGGAGTATTCACGGGAACTGTTGAGGTGGGCTGGAAGGCTGTAGTAGGGTAAGCCAAGTTTCCTGAGGTGCCCTAGGAAGAGAGAGAGGCTGGGCTGTGGCAAGCTGCCTCAATGGTGCGGGTGCCTGAATAAACGGGGAGCTGAATGAATGAATGAATGAATATAGAAAAGGTGGGTGAGGGTGAAAGAAGGGAAGTTGTTATTGGTTAAGTAGGAGAGACAGTGGTAATAGTGAGAGAAAATAGGGTGTCGGGGCTTGACCCAACGTGGGTGAGTTGATTACTTGAGTTGGGGTTAAATTGTAATCGTTAGAGCAGAGTCTTTAATGAAATTCAGTGTGGCTTGCCAAGAAGGGGGCTGGGGATGGTGAGTGTAAGACAGATGAAGGTGGGAGATGGTGGTGGTGAAGAAACCGATGGTGTTATTCTTGGGCCAAGCATTTAAGAAGGCTTCTCTGGTGCATACACTTGGAGAACTGTTTCTTGAAGGCTGGTGAGAGAGGTTTTCCTTCTGCTGCAGCTGCCTTGATCTTCTTGGACAGCTCGCTGAAGGTCTCCTGAAGCTCGCTGGCGGTGGCCCCCAAGTCGACGTCTCCATCATCTTCCTCCATCTCCTCCACGTCGACATCTTCTCCTATGGTGGACTCGGAGTAGTCGGCAGAGGAGGAGGCTGCCACCGGATGTTCAATGGTGGCTGGTGGTGGAGTGGAGGTCGAGGCTGGTCCTGCAGAGGTGATTGGTGGTGGTGGAGAGTCAGAGACTAAAGGTGGTGAGGTGGTCTTTGAGAGAGGCTTCTGGAGGTCCAGACGCCTACTCGGGTGACTTCTTTGCCTCATAGCCTGAGTGGGAATGAGGTTGGGAGCTGAAGGTGGTCCTGGAAGAGGTGGGATGATAATGGGAGGGAGGTTGTTTGCCTTCAGGAGTGTAGGAAGATACTCCTGAAGCAGCTTGTGATCCCCTTTGCAGAGGGTCACTGCAGTTGTCACAACAACCTGGATCAAGTCCGGTGTTGTGCAACTGACTGCTGCTGTGGCTTGGTGGTAGTCCTCCCTCTTGCCTCTTCTACCATGTCTTGAACCCCTCAGGATCGCTCCATCAGGGCCCATGACATTGATGGCTTCATCTCCTTTCCTTCTCCTCTTGATGTTGAATGTTACCCTCTCATTGGTGGCAAGAAAGGGCACTGGATGGAGACGATTAGGGTTGGAGATACCTGTGGAGTGAACAAAAATGTCCCCTCCACTGTAGGTGATGAAACCATACCCCTTTTTAACGTTGAACCATTTGACATGGCCCGTGAGGTTGGTGGTGGCACTGGAACTCACAGCAGGCATGGTGGCTGGCTGTGCTGTACTGGAGCTCCTCTCCCCCCACCCCTTAATATAGGCCTGCCGCCCGGCCCGGGGCGCTGTGATTGGCTGGCACGCACGCGTGGCTCGCTGCTGCTGGGCACGCGCGAGCTGCATATTCACTTTTGTCTCTTCTTCTTCTCTCTCTCCATAGTATGTCCCAGGAAGTCGTTTGCAATTATCTTTTAGTGGCTTATGGGAGTCTAGGGCTGGCACTGAATTATTTGACATATTGCAATCCGAAGGGACGGCCTGTGGAGAGAGCGATAGCGAGTTTTGGAATGAGGCTGTACGGGCATATTTCGGCTCCAACAATGGAGCCTTTTGATTGGCAGAGCGAGGAGGGGTGCAGATGGTGGAAGTCATGCCTGGAATGTCCACGTTATCTGGCCACAAGGCTCGGCCAAAAGGAGCACGCTGATTGGCCGGCCGCCTTTCTACTTTAATTATTATTATTATTATTAATACTTATATCATTATTATTGTTATTATTATCATTATTACTATTAATTTCTTTTATTTGTTATTATTAGTATTATTTTTGGTTTTCGTGTTACTCCAAGGGTGGTAGATCATGCTTCCTTCGCCAATATGAAGGTCAGGAACCAACTACTCCCCTGGACCAGCATGAAGGAGGGCCACAATCACTACCACAAGGGCCAGGTGGGACACTGGGCCAACAACACACACTTCAACAACACAATCACCAGGATGGATGCGTGGATTGAAAGCAACTCACGCGATCTGAACATCACTTTTAATTATTCGTAATCCCATCCATCCATTTAATTGTTATGGCACTTTTTGTTTGTATTATTATTAGTATTATTAGTATTATTATTAGTAGTAGTAGTAGTAGTAGTAGACCTGGTTTAGGGTCCAAAGATATGATGTACAGGCTGAGTGGTATACAAAGTGTTGATGACTGTTCTGACCTTGTTTAGGGTCCATAAGGGGGATGTACAGGCTGAGTGGTCTATAAAAATAGTAGTAGTAGTAATTTCCTCCCTAGACCTCCATCAAATTTAAAATAAATATCCCCAAGACCCTCCATTTGAATCTGTATCGAACATAAACGAGAAACTGCATTGTTTAAATATACCCCAGATGTTTCAGAATTTAAAGGTTCAAAATAATATTCAAATGGGAGTAACCATATTAGTGCTCTCGACTGTGAATCTCCACAAAGGTCTACTGAGAAGTGATGTTATACAACAGGTCAAGAGCTTCTTCAGTTATGTATTCATTCTCTAAACTCTATATTACAATACATACAATTATGAGCACAATACTGCAAATTAAATAGTATGCAATTGTTGATACACATGGGTAAAATACAATTTTAAGGGGAGATGGGCTGTTTATTTGGTCTATTAATTCAATTATATAGCGAACCAGCATTATATGGAGAAATCCGGCTTCACCGGAGAAATTTTTCTATCGAAAAATTTACACATTTGGCTTGCTCTCAAAACAAAAATATATATACGTTGGCTCGCTCCCGCTCACCAGGAAAATATTGAAACCTGGATGGGGGTACAAAGGAGTACAAAGGAGTACAAAGGAAATCAAGCAACAACAGTTCTAGTGACCCTTCTAGGCTGCTTGTCCTCCAAAACACTGAGGATCAAATGTCCAAACAGTGGTTTAGAGTGGGTAAGGGAACATTGGAAAGGGAACTACTGCCCTGGAACTAATGTCCGTGGCAGGACAAGGAAGTTAGTAGGGGACATATGGGTTAGTAACTGAGGGGAGGATAAAATAAAGTTATTCATTTACAAACGCAGTCAGTCGCGGGTTTGATGCGAGATATTTGTCTAGGCGGAGTTTAAATGAATCAACGGTGCTGCAGTCTATAACGTCTCGGGGAAGCCCATTCCACAAGTTGACAACTCGATTGAAGAAGAAATTCTTAGATTCGTGTGAGTTAAAAAATTTACCAATAATTTTGCAACCGTTTCCCCACGTGTAATTAGATTGTTCGATAGTGAAGTACTTACTACAGTTCATATTGTCGATGCCTTTGATGATTTTGAACACTTGAATTAAGTCACCTCTTAATCTGCGCTGGGTTAAAGGAAATATATTTAATTCTCTAAGACGCTCTTCGTATGGTTTGTTCTTTAGGCTAGGTATCATTTTGGTAACTCTACGTTGAACTCGTTCTAGCTTGTTTATGTCTTTTTGGTAATAAGGGCACCAGCATTGAACGCAGTATTCCAGAAGAGGGCGGACTAAGGAATTGTAAAGGGTTAGGATAACGTCTTTGGATTTATGCTCAAATGACCTGCCTATAAAGCCAATTATTTTGTTTGCCTTCTTAACAACTTCTGAACATTGTTGACTCGGTTTTAGGTTACTCGATATTGTTACTCCCAGATCGGTTTCTCTGTTTACATTCTTAAGCTGAGTGCCATTCATCGAATAGTTTGCTTTCACATTTAGGTATCCGATATGTAGTACTTTACATTTATCCGCATTGAAACTCATTTGCCAAATTTGGGCCCAATGTGACAATTTATCTAGATTGTGTTGCATATCGTCAACTTGTTTTTTTGAGAGTACACTATTTGCAATTTTTGTATCGTCAGCAAATTTTGAGATTGTACAGGTGAGACCCTCATCTATGTCGTTGATGTAAATTAGAAAGAGAATTGGTCCTAGTACCGATCCCTGGGGTACCCCGCTACTTACATTGGTCCATTTAGATGCCTTACCGTTTATGACTACTCTTTGCTTTCTGTTGCTGAGCCAATTTTCTATCCATTTCAACACACCGTCTTGTATTCCATGCACTTTTAGTTTTAGCAGTAAACGTTTGTGGGGAACTTTGTCAAAGGCCTTTTGAAAATCAAGGTATATAATATCTACAGCTTTATTCTCATCGTAGAGGTTGAGGATATCGTGGAAGAAGTCTAAGAGGTTTGTTAAACAGGAACGTGTTTTACGAAAGCCATGCTGAGTATCTTTAAGTATGTTATTTTCCTCTAAGTGATTTATTAGTCTGTCTCTTATGACCGTTTCTAGCATTTTACATACAACTGAGGTTAAGCTAATTGGATGATAGTTACTGGGTAGGGATTTGCTTCCTTTTTTTAATATCGGTGTTACGTTGGCTATCTTCCACTGATCAGGCATAGTTCCAGACTGCAAGGATTTATTGAATAGTAATGTCAGTGGTTTGGAGAGCTCATCCTTAGCTTCCTTTAGAACTCTAGGCGAGATTGTATCAGGTCCAGGCGTTTTATTTACCTTGAGTTTATCTAAATAATTCAATACTTCTCTCTCTGTAACAGTGATATTGCTTAGAACATCTGAATTATCAATCTGAATCGGCGATGGTGTAGGGATATCACTGAGGTCTTCTGTTGTAAAAACTGATGCAAAGAAGGTATTGAGGGCATTACTCATTTGTACTTCGTCTTTGGTGTATTCTCCATTTTCATCGACTTACGGTCCAACAGTTGAAGTAACTACTTTTTTCTTTCTGATATAAATATAGAATTCTTTCGGGTTTGTTTTACTTTGATTCGCAATATGTAACTCTAGGGTCTTTTTACTTTGCTTAATTTACTTTTTGGCTTTGCGTCGTAGCTCTACAAATGTCACCCGTTCTTCGTCATTTTGTGAGGATTTTAATCTATCATTAGCAAAATTTTTAGCATGCAGGCAGTTTGAAATATCTTTATTCCACCATTTGGGCTTATTATTATGGCCTGGACGCCGTATTTTCGATGGTATGCAGTCTTGCACTGCTTTTAGGTAAGTGGTTTCGAATAACTTCCAAGATGTATGTTATGCCCGGTCCAAATTGGAACGCGAGATATTCTTTGTACAATGAGCAGCTCTCTAACTGGATAGGTATACCTTAAACTTTAAATAAAGAGACAACACGGCAGGATAGTAAGTACACAGGTAACAAGTTAACATGGGTTTTATTCAGTTTAACACCTGGTTCATGGAGGAGCAAGACATATATTTTATACCTGTAACCTGGAGATCAACAACAATAAGAATAATTAAGACATACAATACTCAGGTTATCAAGTAAGCAATAGGAGTCGGACAATGGGTCCGGACTCAAGGTAATAATAATACTCCTAGGATACAATTATAAGGTATCCAAAATGGTGGAGGTACACCTCCTACCCAAATAGATCTCAGAGAGGATCTCAACAAAAGACAAGAGTGCAGTAATGGCAAATGCCGTCTGGATCATGCAATGATGTCCCCGGCATATAGTGACGTTAACTGACTCTAAAGCAATAATGGCCAAGTGGTCATCAACAATGAAGTGGGCTCGGAAAGGCTCCCAATGATTATAATACTATAGGTGTGCTAGATCTCACCTGGCAAAGATTAATCCTTAACTCTAATTGTGTACTAGCAAGGTGCTGAAGGCTGAGGCAACAATCGTCGGGAGCTGAGATAGAGTGAAATCTATTCGAGTTATGAACCTGACAGAATGTTAAATGAATTAGGCTAGAAGTTATACAAAGGGACTAGATTACGTGCAATATGTGTTTGTGTTTGATGCTATGGGTCTTATATAAGCACGCCCCCTCTGTCGGGCTATGGGAGACCAATAACCCGGGAAGGTGCATATATAAGGATCCCCTGATAGGTATGTATAATGGGTCCCGGCAAGTGGGCTAATTAACGTCAATTTAAGTAGGGAGAAGAAAGACCTCTCGCAAGACGTAATGTTAATGAGAACCCTTGAAGATAACTTCTACCACAACCCTGAGTCAACTCTATACCCAGAAACGGTACAAAAGCACTTAAAGGAGAGCTGTAGTGAAGAGGAGGGCCCATAGATCGAGGGAGGATCCAGTAGTCCGGAGGGCGGCTGGGCGTGATGACCCCGGAAGTTGGTCCAGGGGGGGGCGGCTGGGCGTGATAACTCCAGCTACTGGTCCAGGGTGAGTCACAAGATGATTCCTTAGACCTTGGCGCTACCACGGGACAACCGGGTTCCTCTTGCACTCCCACAGTGCAGTGATCCCCAAAGGATATGCTGGAGTTCTGCTACAAGGTTTGGGGGTTAGGGTGACTAGCATAATGATCTACCTAGAGTGGCAAGCAGTCTAGATAGTGACATTATAGGTAGTCTAAGGGGGGTCAAGGTAAGTGTCTTCCTTCCTTGCTAGTTCGTGGAACTATCAGAACCATGTAGCAAAAAGAGAATCCAGAAAGGGGAGCCCAAAGTGGGTTGCCCAAATTAGTCCTCTTCCTGAGGGGGGAACCCGATCTGGTAGATCTCAAGTTACTACACTATCCTCAATTATCTATCTATCTATCTATTGCCTGACGCCGTGATCCCCGAAGGGGTGGCCACGAACGAACCGCCCCCATGCACCTCTGTCCCCAGTCAGTCGACGCCCCTCCCCCCAACCAGCACCGCCTTCGTTCATGTACTTCCTCACTCCATCCTTCCACCTCATATTCGGTCTACCTCTCCCCCTCTGTCCCTCCACCTCGCTCTCGTACACCCTCTTAGTCATTCTCTCGCTTTCCATACGTTCCATATGGCCGAACCATCTCAAGTTGTTCCTTTTCACACTTTCCAGCACATCTACCTCCACACCACACCTCCTTCTTACTTCCTCATTAGTCTGTCTATCCCTCCATGTAACTCCGCACGCACTCCTTAAGTAATTCATTTCCACTGCTCTCACTCTTGGTCTGAGTCTCTCAACCAACGTCCATGCTTCGCTTCCATAAGTCAGTGTCGGGATTACCACACTGTCATGCAAGGACTTCTTCACTTCCATACTGACCACCCTATTTCTTGTTACTGCTTTAGCGTTCCTACAACCCTCTTCCCCTGTTGTACCCTCTCCCGCACCTCTTCATCCATAGTCCCATCTTTACTCAACACACTGCCCAGATACTTAAAAGAGTTGACGATCTCCATAGCCTGACCGTTCAGCTTCACCTCACACTCTGTGACTTCACCCCTTTCGAAGACCATAACCTTGCTCTTCCCCGTATTTACCTTCAAATTCCGTTTTTCGCACACTGTTCCAAACTCATTTACCAGACCCTGCAACTCCCATTCATTATCACTCATCAGAACTGTATCATCCGCAAACAGCAGTATAGGTAGCTTCCACTCAATTCCCTCCCTTTTCAGCAATACACCAACATCCACTGCTCTTGATAGTATTTCTTTCATAACTCCATCCATATATACAGTAAACAACCACGGGGACATCACACACCCCTGTTTCAAACCAACATTCAGGTCAAAGAACTCGCTCTGCTCACTCTCCACACATACTGCCGCCTTTGCACCCTCATACATGCTCTTCACTGCTTTCAGCAACTTGCCCTCTACTCCGTATATTCTAAGTACTTTCCACAAACCTTCTCTATCCACTCTGTCATAGGCCTTCTCCAAGTCCATAAAGGCAACATACACCTTTTGTTTCTTCTCCAGATACTTCTCCACAACACAATTCAGGGTAAAAATCTGATCTACACATCCTCTTCCCTTCCTAAAACCTCCCTGCTCGTCGCCTATCCATTTCTCCGTTCTCACTCTCACTCTCTCAATCACTACCCTACTGTATACCTTCCCTACTACGCTTAGAAGACATATTCCTCGGTGGTTACCACACACTCCTCTTTCCCCTTTGCCCTTATATAGGGGGACTATTATGCCAGTCTTCCAGTCATCGGGTGCACTCCCCTTCTCCCATGCTAGTTTGCACATTTTCCATACCCATTCTATCACTATCTCACCACCATACCTCAACATTTCCCCACACACTCCATCTGTTCCTGGTGCTTTCCCCAACTTCACTCTTTTCATGGCTTCCCACACTTCTGACCTCCTGATCCCCACCTCCTCCTCCACTACTTCTTCTTTCTCCCTCCCATACCATATCCAGCTATGTTTGCTGGCTCTTCATTCCTTTCATTTAGCAACTCACTGAAGTACTCCCTCCATCTTCGACTCTCTCTTGCTTCTCGGCTAGCATTCTCCCATTCTTATCTTTCACACCCTTACTGTTTCCCTTGCTACCTTCCCTAACTTTCTTGACTTCTTTCCAGAACAGTTTCTTACTCTCCCTCCATTTTACACTCAGATTCCTTCCAAATTCCTCATCTACTCTTCTCTTACTTTCCTTCACTACTCTCTTCACCACCCTCTTACTCTCCACGTACCTCGCTCGTTTCTGTCTCTCGGAATCTTCATTCCCTCTACTACCCAACCACTCTCTATATGCTTTCTTCTTTTCTTCCACAGCTATTCTTACCTCTTCTGTCCACCATGCTGTACCTTTCACTCCCCTCCCTCTTCTCCTCACTCCACACACCTCCTCACATGCTGCACAGATCTCATCCTTAAACACCTTGCTCATCTCCTCCACTTCCTCCATAACTTCCAGGTCGAACCCACCTAGTCGTCTTTCCACTGCTCTCCTGTACTCCTCCCTGACTTCCTCCTCCTGCAACCTCTCCACCCTCCTCACCATTCCACCCTCCTCTCGCCTCCCTCCCGCTCTCCTCACCCACTTCTTTTGTATCCTAACCTTAGCTACCACTACATAATGATCAGACAGACCCCCTCCAATACCCCTATACACCCTAGCATCCATCACAGATTTCTTCATTCGTTCATCCACACATACATAATCAATCAATGACTTTCGTTCCACCACTGTCTTATCCTTCATCGTCAACAACCGTTTCCACGTGTACCTGTGGATCATTCTGTGTCGGAAGAAGGTGTTGGCTATCCACAGCCTCCTCCCCACACATACGTCCACAAGTGCACTACCATTCCCATTCACCTCTGATGGTACCCCCCACCCTCCCACCACTCCCTCAACTTTCCTATCACCCACCTTACCATTCATATCCCCAATCAGAAATATTCTTTCGTTCTTGTCAAACTTCTCCAGGCACGCCTCCACATTCATCCAGAACTCCTCTTTCTTTCTTTCAAGTATATCCTCTGTCGGGGCATACACGCATACAATCACCCACGTTTGTATTCCTACTTTCATTCTCACCCACACAATCCTTGAAAACCACAGACCCATACTCTCTTACACATTCCTTCCATTTGCTACTTACAAACAAACATGCACCTTCTCTCGCTGTTCCTTCACTCACTCCAGCACACACACCCATTCCACATTCCCATTCTCTCACATCTGAACCTTTCCATTTGGTCTCTGTCATTCCACATACATCCAGCCTGGCATTCACTAACACTTCCAGAACCTCTCTCTCTTTTGTGCCATCATTCATGCCACTAACATTCCACGTAGCCATTCTCAGAATGTCCGAAGGCATGTCCTTAGTCGGTCTTGGTTCGTCAACGTTGGTTCCGTCCGCATCCGAGGCTGTTCGTTCGTTTTTCTTTGCTTAGATATTTTTTCCGGGTGGGGGTCGCAAGCCCACCGACCCAACCTCTTTAGTCGCCTCTTACGACACGCAGAAGGCACGTAATCCCTTGAACAAAACAAGGTAGGAATCCTTTGGTACTTGGTTTGTGCACCGCATCGAAGGCCAGAAAGGGGGAGCCCAAAGTGGGTTGCCCAAGCTAGTCCTCTTCCTGATGGGGGGAACCCGACCTGGTAGATCTTCGATCACAGCACACAACTGACAAGTTGAACACCAGCTATCTCTGGCTGTTCTTACCCTGAACTAAATAATACCAAATGGCAAGCTTAGTTAATGATGTCCCGGCTGGGTGAGTATAAGGCAATCTTCTTGCCCCTACTTAAGGCGCCCGGCTTGAGAGGATCAAGGGCGTTTGGCGCGTGGTGGTTATGTCCTTATGGCTCTGGGGGTGGCGCGCCTGGACTCTGGCTGGCAGGAGTAGGGTTGGCTGCAGGTTTTAGTGGCAGCTAGAGATGCGGTCTTATCATCCTGAGACCGCATCTCACTACCGTCTGGTAGAGAAAAGTCCCGACCCCGGGACTGGAGATGGTAATGTCTTGAAGTATTATCTTCGTAGACAGGGGTCAGGTGCTGGAGGAAGTGGTAATAAATGACTCCCTGGTTGTTAGGGGTGGCCATCTTGTCTCCGGTGAGGGTGAGGAGAGAAGAGGAGTCATAGTACCTCAAATGGTCGAGGAGGTGGTGAGGTGACTTGATCACTTTGGTGGAGTCGTTCCGCGCCAGGGTTACCATGTCAATCCGCATCTTGGTGGTGGTCGTCAGTGAGGGCGTTGTCGTGGCTGGAGGTGGTTGGAGAGTGATGACAGAGAGCCTGGCTTGGCCCAGGTCATGAGGTTGTGCGGACGTCGAAGTACCAGGCTGGGGGGAGGAGCTTGGTGCGGACACCGAAGTACCAGGCTGGGGGGAGGAGCTTGAAGACGCTTGATCCTTAACCTTTCTCGCTTTAGGCTGAGACAGGGCTGGTTCCCATCTGGTGGGTGGCTTCACAGGTCTTCCACAGCGGGTATGAGAAGGGAGTCTGGGAAATGGGGGAGATGGAGTTAGAGGTGACATTGAGCGAAATTTGGGTATTGTTTTTCGCCTGGGAAGTTGAGAAGGAGGGGAAATAGATTGAGGAGAAGGAAGTAGGGTTTTAGAGATAGGAGGAGTAGATGAGGGTTTTTTAGGACGGAAGCTGGGGGTGATAGGCAAAGTGGGGGGTATGTTGGTGAGTTGTGGTGGCGAGGGGGGAAGACTAGACGTGGCAAGGTTAATTAAAGGTTATGGTTGAGAAGGAGGTTGCGGAGGTGAAACGAGAGGAGAGGGAGAAGGAGAGGAGATGTGAGAAGATTTGGGCTTAGGAATGCGGGAAGGGGTGAAGGTGACAGGAGGTGAAAGAGAAGAGGGGGGAAGTTTGGGTTTGAGTAGAGAGAACAGGAGGAGGTCGATGTTTAGGAAGGTGAGAAGGGGTGAACTGGTTGAGGCGGGTGGGAAGGGTGACAGGAGGTTGCAGTACAGGAGAGTGAAGGGCAGGCAAAGGAGAATTGAGAGGGGGAGTGGAAAGAGGTGGAGGGAGAGGGACAGCATGGTTGAGAGGGACAGGTCTGGAAAGACAGGAAGTTTGAGGGTGAAGATTTGAAACAGGGGTACAGTCAACATCCTGATCAGGCTCAGCTACAACAGTAATATTCTTATTAATAGGTTGAAACCTTCTGACAAACCTATTCCTATAAGTGCGAGATTCCCCATGATAGTTAATTATGACCTGGAAAACGTTTCGTATCCTAAGGATCTCAAATGGACCCTTGTACCGTGGCTTCAGTTTGGAGGGTACAGGTAAGATGGCGACCATGACTAGGTCGCCTACTTGGTGAGGGTTGTTCTTGGGGGCTTCATCAGGCTGGAGATCTTGGGAAAACTGGAGCTGACGTAGGCGGTTCCTGAGGTGGACGAGGTTGGTATTTAGACCTGGTGAGGCCTCAGTAGGGGCAGCTAGGTGACGTAGTGGTATGAGGAGAGGTGGGCTCCCAAAAACCATCTCATGAGGGGTGATCCCGTTGTCTCTGGGGCAGGTGTTTATTCCCCATTGTATGATGCGAATTTGGCTGGTCCAGTCCGATGAGTTCATCTGTTGGAGGCGTGTCCGGATTTGATTGGCGATGGTTCTATGAGATCGCTCGCAGATGGAGTTTCCTTTTGGCCAGTAGGGTGAAGAGTGGCTGATGTGAAATCCAAACATTTCGGAGATCTGCGTCCAAATTTGCCCGGTGAATTCAGGGGCATTGTCGGAGTGGATTGCCTGTGGCAATCCAAAATAGGGAAAGACATGTTGTAATAATGCCTCGGTGACGGCCATAGCAGTGTGTTCTCTGGCAGGGCAGGCGATCACGTATTTTGAGTACGTGTCCACGAAGGTGATGATGTAGCGGTTATCCCCTGTCGTTTTGTAGAGGTCCCATGACGTCTACTGCCAAAAGTTGCCAGGGTTTAGAAGCGATGAGTTTGCCGGAAGGTCCTGGGGTGCGTGTTTGGTCTTTTCCCAGGGTGCAGGCACGGCAAGCTTCAGTGATTTTCTTGGCCGTGGTGTAGGGGCGAGGAGTCCAGTAGATGTGTTTGAACGTGTTCACCAACTTCTTTTGGCCTAGATGGATCCCGTGTTGGTGTGCAAAGAAGACATCATTTGTTCAGCATCCTCAGGCCCTAGTACGATCTGACCTTCTGGGGTAAAGAGGGCGTCACCCCTTCTTGTAAGAGGCCAAAAAGTCGGGTGGAGATCCAAGTTGGTTTGTCGTTCCGGAGGTAGGCCTGGATGAGAGGGGGAGTGGTAGTAGGTGGTGGTCGAGGTTCTTGGATGGTGTTGAGTTGTTCTGGTGCCAGTGGGAGCCGGGATAAGGCGTCTGCATTGGTATGGAGTTTTCCCGGCCTGTAGGAAATCTCAAAATCAAACTCCTCAAGTGATTCTCGCCAACGGACTGTTAGGGCATTCTTAGAATCAGATTTCCTGAGCCATTGTAAGGCTTGGTGGTCAGTGATGATGGTGATCTTGACGCCAGCTAGGTAGGCCCGGAAGTGTTGGAGGGCCCAAACGATGCCTAAGCATTCTCTTTTAGTTACCGGGTAGTTGGTTTCTGCTGGGGTTAAGGTCCGGCTGGCACAAGCAATGATGTGCTCTCGTCCTTCTCGATTTTGGGAGAGGACTGCACCGACGCCGAGAAGGGACACGTCGGTGTAGAGTCTAAAGGGTAGTTGGTAGTCCGGAAAAGAGACGACAGGGGAAGACACGAGTAGATCCTTGAGGGAGGTGAAGGCTTGGAGACGGTCGGGGGTCCACACAAAAGGTTCTTCCTTCCTAGTTAAGTCGTGTAGAGGTCTGGCAATGGTGGCGAAATTCTTCACAAATCTCCGATAGTAGGAGGCAAGGCCTAGGAAAGCTCTTACTCCTTTTACTGACTTCGGGGGTTGGATCTCCTGGATTGGCTTGGAGTTCTTGGGGTCAGGTGCAAGTCCTTCTTCTGACACCAGATGTCCTAAGAATTGGTCCTGGTGTCGAGCCATGGTGCATTTAGTAGGGCTTCAGCTTTAATCCGGCTTGTCGGATCCTCTGGAAAACTTGGCTGAGGCGTTGGAGGTGTTCTGCCCAGGTTACGACCAAATACTATGATGTCGTCCAAGTACGCCAGACATGTTTCCCAAGTTAATCCCTGAAGTACGGATTCCATCAGTCGGGAGAAGGTGGCGGGACCGTTACATAATACGAATGGCAGCACCGAGAATTCGTAAAGCTTCCCTTGGCTGGTGGAGAAAGCTGTTTTTTCTTGGTCGGTGGGGGCGACGGGGACCTGCCAGTATCCGGATTGCAGGTCTAGTGTGGAGAACCATCTGGCCCCTAAGAGGGAGTCTAGGGAGTCGTCGATGCGTGGTAGTGGGGTGGCATCTTTGATGGTGACATCGTTGAGTTGTCGGTAGTCGATGCAGAATCGAGATGACCCATCCTTCTTCTTGACCAGTACCACTGGAGAGGACCAAGGGCTAGTTGATGGGTTGACGATGCCAGCTTCTAACATCTCTGCAACTTGCTTCTGTTCTTCTTGGCGCTGAAGGGGGTTCTTTCTTCGTATAGCCTGTCTGACTGGGGGTCCAACAGTGTGAATGTGGTGTTCTAGGACATGGGTGTGGCCTACATCTTGGGAGTTGGTGGCAAAGATGTCCTGGTATTCGGCCATTAAACTGGCACAGATCGTCCTCTTGTTGAGGGGTGAGGTGAGTAGGAACGTCTGGGAGTGATGGAGTTGATGCAGGAATGGAGGTGGTGGTGTCGGTTGAAGGCTGGTCATCATAGGTCTCTAGTTCTCCGATGGTGAGACCCCTGGGTAGGGTGATAGGGTGGTCGGAGATGTTGGCTATTCTTACTGCATTTTGTTTTAAAATGGCAGGAGCAGTGAGACAATCCCTGTCAAAAGGGCTCTGAAGAGAGGGAGTGTGAATGAGTTCTCCGTTGAGGGCTGGATGGATGGGTACCCAATGTTCATGATGTGGCAGCAAGGTGATGGGTTGAATGGTGATGGCCGATGCAACACGGATGGCTTTCAAGGTTTGAGGAGGGTCATGGAGCGGTGTGGCAATCTTCGGAGTGGTGAGTCCTGGGGGTTTGGTGGAAAATAACAATCTTCTTTCAACACACTGGATAGTAGTGCGGAGGGCCGTGAGAAGGTCGAATCCCAGGTATCCGTCGTAGGTGGTTTTCTTGGGAGGGAAATACCATGAAAGCGTGGTGATGGCCGTGGTTAGGTTGAGGGGTGGCCACATACAGTGGGGCCGTGATGCCAGTACTAGAAATAAGGTTGTCGTTGGCATCAATGAGGGTGGTGGACGAGTGTTGAATTGGTCCAAAAGTGTTGTGATGTCTCTGGTGGTTAAGAGGAAAAAATACAGGATCTTGAAGCTCCGGTGTCGACAAGGAGTCGAGAGTTGACTCCCTGGATGGTCAGGTGGGTGTAAATGGGAGGCTTTATCATATCATAGCTGCCCCTATCTCGAGCCCCCGCCAGTTTGCAAGTTGGTGGGCGGGGGGGCGGTCTAAAAACCCGGTTTGATGACTTCCGGCTCGACTGTACTGTGGTCGTCCGGGTCACCAACCTCGTCGTAGTCCTCAGCTCCTGCGGTGCCGTCTTCTAGGATGGTGGCAACCCCTCTGGAGGGCTTCAGCCAGGGAATCTGTCCCCAGAACAGTGGAACCCTCGAGCGTTTGGCCAGCAACTCGGCAAAAGACCTCTTCAACCCATTAATAGGGCACTGGGACCCGCAGGGCTTCCAGTCTCCAGGCTTGACTCTGGCCCATTCTTCCGGCTTGTCCTGGTTGCGGCTAGGGTGGTAGGTTGGTCCGGAATGAGCTCCTTGTGGCTTAGTGGGAGCTCGTTGGATACCCGCGATCTTTCCTTGCTCCTGGGATTTTGGCAGGGCCAGAATACGGCGTATGATAGGGAGGTCTGTATCATATCCGGCCGGTTCTGTGATGGTAAAGTGGTCCCGGACTGCACGCGGAAGGATCCTCATCAGGGTCCGGCGGACGTTCTCCTTCCTCTCTGCAGCTGTAGCCGTTGTGAATGCGGTGGAAGCCAGCCTGTTAAGCTTGCTGATGGTGGCGTCGAGGTCCCCGTCGTAGGTGATGGCGTGAAATTGCTGGTCGGCTATTACAGTACCTAAGACGGGGTTAACCCTTAATTAGCGGCGAGCAACATAAGTCGAGTTAAATAAAGCTGGACTATGTGGCGGCGCTCGACATAGGTCGAGTGGCAATTTCAGCACGTAATGTGGCTGAGAGAGAGAGACAAGTGGTGGCAGGAGACTAGTGAGCGTATGACTGCTCCAGACCACCGCGGCGAACCTACTGACACAAATCTCAGCTCCCTCCTCCCTCTCTCACTCGCTACATACTCAAGTATGTACCGAAACTACCGAATTACCTGCTTTTTGCACTCGCGTTGCACGGTTATTGCAAGAAAACTATCCATCATACAAGGATCGTTATGGTGTCATTCGAAAGCTCTGTTTATGCCCTTTCAGGGATAGGTACTTGTTTTACGTTCTGGGTCTTATTTAGGCATGAAAATGATCACGTAAACAGCCCTATTTTGGCTAAAAACACCCCGCTGTGCGGTACATATAAATAAACCGCATAGGCCGCTCGTAAGGTGTTAATGGCAGTTTTAGTGTATGTTTCAAACTGTTCCCAGGTCATTCCGGGGTTCTCTTTTACATAACTGGAAACTAGGGCCATAGACCGCCCCAGCTTCATGACTACAGTATGTATTTTAGGGGCAACTTCATCTTTAAATATGATGTCAAGCACTGGCTTGACAACCTCTAAATAGGTGGTAATGTCAGTTTCCTCTGGTCTGAAAGGAATAATATCCAGTGCTTTCCCTGCCATCCTGACTACTTATCCCTGTCGTGATACTCTCAAAATATTTAAAGCAGGAAAAAACCTGAAAGGCTACCTTCGAGAAAGAGACACCGCTGTCACCAGTGTTATGCCCGGTCCAAATTGGAACGCGAGATATTCTTTGTACAATGAGCAGCTCTCTAACTGGATAGGTATACCTTAAATTTTAAATAAAGAGACAACACGGCAGGATAGTAAGTACACAGGTAACAAGTTAACATGGGTTTTATTCAGTTTAACACCTGGTTCATGGAGGAGCAAGACATATATTTTATACCTGTAACCTGGAGATCATCAACAACAATAAGAATAATTAAGACATACAATACTCAGGTTATCAAGTAAGCAATAGGAGTCGGACAATGGGTCCGGACTCAAGGTAATAATAATACTCCTAGGATACAATTATAAGGTATCCAAAATGGTGGAGGTACACCTCCTACCCAAATAGATCTCAGAGAGGATCTCAACAAAAGACAAGAGTGCAGTAATGGCAAATGCCGTCTGGATCATGCAATGATGTCCCCGGCATATAGTGACGTTAACTGACTCTAAAGCAATAATGGCCAAGTGGTCATCAAACAATGAAGTGGGCTCGGAAAGGCTCACAAATGATATTAATACTATAGGTGTGCTAGATCTCACCTGGCAAAGATTAATCCTTAACTCTAATTGTGTACTAGCAAGGTGCTGAAGGCTGAGGCAACAATCGTCGGGAGCTGAGATAGAGTGAAATCTATTCGAGTTATGAACCTGACAGAATGTTAAATGAATTAGGCTAGAAGTTATACAAAGGGACTAGATTACGTGTAAATATGTGTTTGTGTTTGATGCTATGGGTCTTATATAAGCACGCCCCCTCTGTCGGGCTATGGGAGACCAATAACCCGGGAAGGTGCATATATAAGGATCCCCTGATAGGTATGTATAATGGGTCCCGGCAAGTGGGCTAATTAACGTCAATTTAAGTAGGGAGAAGAAAGACCTCTCGCAAGACGTAATGTTAATGAGAACCCTTGAAGATAACTTCTACCACAACCCTGAGTCAACTCTATACCCAGAAACGGTACAAAAGCACTTAAAGGAGAGCTGTAGTGAAGAGGAGGGCCCATAGATCGAGGGAGGATCCAGTAGTCCGGAGGGCGGCTGGGCGTGATGACTCCGGAAGTTGGTCCAGGGGGGGCGGCTGGGCGTGATGACTCCAGCTACTGGTCCAGGGTGAGTCACAAGATGATTCCTTAGACCTTGGCGCCTACCACGGGACAACCGGGTTCCTCTTGCACTCCCACAGTGCAGTGATCCCCAAAGGATATGCTGGAGTTCTGCTACAAGGTTTGGGGGGTTAGGGTGACTAGCATAATGATCTACCTAGAGTGGCAAGCAGTCTAGATAGTGACATTATAGGTAGTCTAAGGGGGGTCAAGGTAAGTGTCTTCCTTCCTTGCTAGTTCGTGGAACTATCAGAACCATGTAGCAAAAAGAGAATCCAGAAAGGGGAGCCCAAAGTGGGTTGCCCAAAATTAGTCCTCTTCCTGATGGGGGGAACCCGATCTGGTAGATCTCAAGTTACTACACTATCCTCATAATCCCTTGAACAAAACAAGGTAGGAATCCTTTGGTACTTGGTTTGTGCACCGCATCGAAGGCCAGAAAGGGGGAGCCCAAAGTGGGTTGCCCAAGCTAGTCCTCTTCCTGATGGGGGGAACCCGACCTGGTAGATCTTCGATCACAGCACACAACTGACAAGTTGAACACCAGCTATCTCTGGCTGTTCTTACCCTGAACTAAATAATACCAAATGGCAAGCTTAGTTAATGATGTCCAGGCTGGGTGAGTATAAGGCAATCTTCTTGCCCCTACTTAAGGCGCCCGGCTTGAGAGGATCAAGGGCGTTTGGCGCGTGGTGGTTATGTCCTTATGGCTCTGGGGGTGGCGCGCCTGGACTCTGGCTGGCAGGAGTAGGGTTGGCTGCAGGTTTTAGTGGCAGCTAGAGATGCGGTCTTATCATCCTGAGACCGCATCTCAATGTATTTATGTCGTTATTGTTAATTAAAAAGCTCCAGTCAGTTTCTTTAAACATAGCTCTAAGTTTATGAAAGTTTGCTTTCTTGAAATTAGGGACTTTTTCGATGCTACTATTTGGTTCGTTACTAGTAAAGTTTAAAATGAAAGTTATCGTACGATGGTCGCTGTTACTGAATTAATCACCAACATTCAAAATCTCTATTAATTCTTCTTTTGTTGCAAGTACAATGTCAAGAACGTTATTACCACGGGTCGGGTCGGTGTTCGAACAAATTGATAAAGCGAACTCTCTTGCAAGTTCGTATACAAGTCATGTCCGGAGTGTGAAGTAAGAGTATCGCCCCACTTGGTCACAGGTAAATTAAAGTCGCCAAAAATTACGGTATCTTGTGAGTTCTTACATCTGCAATTTGTTCGTAAATTTCTCGGTCAGTTTGCACTGATTGAGCTGGAGGTCTGTATATTAACGCAAGTATTATTTTTGTACCTTTATTATTCTTTATTAGCAGAAAAGATGTGTCGACGTTCACAATTTGAGGTTTTGACAAGAGGGTAGGGTTAAGACTTTCTTTGATATAAAGTAAAACGCCACCTCCATTTCGATTTATTCGGCTTTTCGGGTAAACGTCTTAAAACAGTAGGCTGAACGGGGCCGAACGGATACAAGGCAAAGAGAGAGGGAGAGAAATAGAAAAAAAAACAAAAAACGACGAGAGAGGGAGAGAAAGAGAAAACAAAAAACAGCGAGGTGGGCCACGGCCTTCTATATACATAGAAGGCCGTGGGTGGGCTCAATGTTTGCGTTACGGCTTAACAATTGAGCCCACCTCGCCGTTTAGTTTTCTCTTTCTCTCCCTCTCTCCTCGTTTTTGTTTGTTTTCTATTTCTCTCCCTCTCTCTTTGCCTTGTATCCATTCGGCCCCGTTCAGCCTACTGTTTTAAGACGTTTACCCCCATCCAGGATTCAATATTTTCCTGGTGAGCGGTAGCGAGCCAACATATATATTTTTTGTTTTGAGAGCAAGCTAAATTTGTACATTATTTGATAGAAAAATGTCAGAATGCCAGAATGAAAGTTATGGGGGTGAAGGGGTTAAGTCCAAGTTTATATAATTAGCACCACATTTCACTACAAAATCTTCAAAATAACTGAGAAATCCTGATGGGAACTTTGTATTTTTTTACCGTCAGTTGAAAAGAAACAGACATCAACAGTCACATAAAAACCCACCAATCACCTCAGTTCGCCACATGCCGCATGTCATTCGTATTGCATTGGCAATAATTCGTGGTCACATTCGCTGCATTAGCGCTACTGGCGCGCTACTGGCGCCCTATTCGTTCAAAAAGCAGCGTTGCCAATAATTGGAATTTTCAAATTGGCGAATCAGGGTGAATTGGTGGGAATTGTGCGACTATAGTGCGACCAAGGGCGAATGAAGTGAGACAAAGGGCGAACATTCGCCAACATTCGCCAACATTTTCAGTTCGCCGCCGTTTTTTGGGTATGTTTAAAATTTAATGGCGAATCTGGGTGAATCTGGCAAACATGGGTGACGCTAGGACGACCGTTGTGCGATTTTGGCGACAATTGGAGAATGTTGGAGCGAATATGGCTATTTTTGGAACATAGACAAAAAAATCATGTCGCCTTCTGTCGCTGGGCGTTCGCCATCGACAAATCTCACAGTGGGATACCCCCTTTAGTTTCTTCGCTAGACCTCCATCAAGCTTAGAAAAACACCCCCTTCAAAAGAAATGTGTACATTTTCGGTAGAAAAATTTCCCGGCCAAAGGCCAGTTCCTCTTATAATATCAAGCTCGCTTTCGCTCGCCAGGAAAAAAATCGACACCTAAATGGCACGAAAGGTCTTTAAATTAACAACGAAATCGGGCGAAAGGTGTTAAAATCGCCAAACTAATGGGCCGAACGTCTTAACACCTAAAAGTCGGCGCGCAACTTAAGTCGAGTTAAATAAAGCTGGACTATGTGGCGGCACTCGACATAACTCGAGTGGCAATTTCAGCACGTAATGTTGCTGAGAGAGAGAGACAAGTGGTGGCAGGAGAGTAGCGAGTGTATGACTGCTCCAGACCACCGCGGCGAACCTACTGACACGAATCTCACCTCCCTCCTACCTCTCTCACTCGCTATATACGGAATTGTATCGGGAAAGTGGCTAATTACATGCTTTTTGCACTCGCGTTGCACGGTTATTGCAAGAAAACTAGCCATCATAAAAGGATCGTTATGGTGTCATTCGAAAGCTCTGTTTATGCCCTTTCAGGGATAGATACTTGTTTTACGTTCTGGGTCTTATTTAGGCATGAAAATGATCACATAAACAGCCCTATTTTGGCTAAAAACACCCCGCTGGGCGGTACATATAAATAAACCGCATAGGCCGCTCGTAAAGGGTTAATAACATTTCAAAACTAATGGGGCTAAACACGAGGGAGAAAGAGGGACCAGAAAAACGCCCATCTCCCCTTTAAATGAATCCGCAGATATATTATGCAACCGACTGCAATGTGTTACTATGTCCTGTTATAATTTATCGTTGTTGTCTATTCATTTATATGTATGTCAAAACCGGACAGTTCCTCCACAAACATTTGAATACAATTATGTGAGTAATCGTTTCATATATGATCCTATCAATATTAAAATATATACTATGATGTTGTTTATTATATATATATATATATATATACTGTATATATAAAGAGAGAGAGAGTGTGTGTGTGTGAGAGAGAGAAAAACAAATCTATAAATGCATATGCATTGCATCTTTATTGCTTAATTCTTCAATGCAACTCATATAATGTTCGTTCTCATCACTGTGAACCATTGCACACATACAGTATATTATTCTTGCATCATTCAACTTCCTCTGACGTATATCGTAAACCAGGGTGACAGGAAATTGAACCAGTCAACCTTATCAGCCAGTAGCTCTCAACCAGTGCACACAACTCAACCACTACTTTGAGGCTATAGGTTAGGTTAAGTGGGGATGGTCCTTATCAGCCAGTAGCTCTCAACCAGTGCACACAACTCAACCACTACTTTGAGGCTATAGGTTAGGTTAAGTGGGGATGGTCCTTATCAGCCAGTAGCTCTCAACCAGTGCACACAACTCAACCACTACTTTGAGGCTATAGGTTAGGTTAAGTGGGGATGGTCCAGCCAGTAGCTCTCAACCAGTGCACACAACTCAACCACTACTTTGAGGCTATAGGTTAGGTTAAGTGGGGATGGTCCTTATCAGCAGTAGCTCTCAACCAGTGCACACAACTCAACCACTACTTTGAGGCTATAGGTTAGGTTAAGTGGGGATGGTCCTTATCAGCCAGTAGCTCTCAACCAGTGCACACAACTCAACCACTACTTGAGGCTATAGGTTAGGTTAAGTGGGGATGGTCCTTATCAGCCAGTAGCTCTCAACCAGTGCACACAACTCAACCACTACTTTGAGGCTATAGGTTAGGTTAAGTGGGGATGGTCCTTATCAGCCAGTAGCTCTCAACCAGTGCACACAACTCAACCACTACTTTGAGGCTATAGGTTAGGTTAAGTGAGGATGGTCCTTTTTTATAGTCCCTTTCTCCCTCGTGTTAAGCCCCATCTGTTGTGAGATTCTAAGACATTAGGCCCATTAGTTTGGCGATTTTAACACCTTTCACCCCATTTAATTATCAATTTTAATACCTTTCGTGCCATTTATGTGTCGATTATATCATGGCGAGCGATAGCGAGCCTGTAATTATGAGAGGAACCGGCCTTTTTTACCGAAAAATTTACACATTTATCTTGATTTTTTTTTAAAGCTTGATGGAGGTCTAGGAAAGAAAACTAGAAAAATAATTAATGCATGAAAAAACGACGGAAAAGTGAACCATCCTCCCTTAAAACTACTATTTGGCACTGGTTTGGTTTGTTAGGGTTGAGGCTACTTTTTTTTTTTTTTTTTTTAAGAGATAATGAACGGAGGAAGGAAACACACAGATAACAAAAGGTCCATGTGCCTAAAGGCATCCCCATTCATAAATTTTGTAACAACTGGATTAAACATTTGTAGATTGTAAGTTTGTGGAAAGCATTCGAGGGAAGTGAATTCCAAAGAGTAGTAGCTCTGGGGGATTAATGAATTCTGATAAGCAGAAGTTCTGCAATGTGGAGGAGAAAGTGTAAATTCATGGGCGCTCTCAGCTGCCCTAGTTCTACAGGGAAAGATGTGGAGAGGCGGCACAATTGAAGCAAGTTCGAAACAATTGCTGTGAAAATATCTGTAGAATAATGCAAGGGATGCAACGTTTCTTCGTATGGATAATGTAGGAAGGTCCTGTGTGATTGCAGGGTTATTGATTAATCAAAGCTTTATTTTGAATTTTGTCCAACTGCCTCAATGCAACCACTCCACTACCACCACAGAGGTGAACAGTAATCCATCTGAGAACGCACATGACTTTTATATATCACGGCAAACTGCTCGTCAGTGAAGAATTCTCGAACTCTGTACAGGAGTCCCAGTTTTTTAGAGGCATTCTTAGCAATGCTTCTACCATATGTGTCCAGCTCAAGTTAGTAGTTAATGTTACACCGAGAATGTCATACTAGGGGAAGTGGAATTTACATCATTAAAAAATATATGGGAGTCAGTGAGATTCTCGGTTAGAAAATTGAATGTACTTGGTTTTCTGTGCATAAAAGGAAACTAGATTCTTTTGTCATCCATTAATTCCAGAAAGGTCCTGGTTCAGAGAACTTGCAGTGTTTATTTTTGAATTTATAAGATTGGGTGAGAATTGGTAAATGTGAAGGAACTGTGGAGTGTTGAGTCATCTGTGTAGGAATGTATTGGATTATGAGTGGTAGATATGAGATCATTGATATGAATGAGGAACAGAATTGGGGCCAAACTGATCCCTGGGGAACACCAGCATTTATTGAGTGAATGAGAATAAAGGCCATCTACCATTACACATATTTGTCTGTTATGAAGATAAGAAGAATTAGTGGAACTAATGATGCAAGGCCGTAGTGTGACATCTTCACAAAGGATTGATGCCAGACTCTATCAAATGCCTTTGATATATCCAGTGCTATTGTATGTGTTTCACCCGCCGGCTTTAGCACCGCCTACAGCTCCGCATCGCCACTGAGAAAACTCTATCCTAATTTGAGTATTTCATATCCCAATTCCTTTATTCATTGCATGAACAGTAGTTAAGTGCTTGTTTAACCTCCACATAGTTCTGTAGTTGCCGTGCATGTTATTTTATTGCTTTTCTGACTGATAAACATTGTTGTTTACATTTGTTATCCTAGCTTGTAGCAGACGACGCACGCGCACCTCTAAATCGACCTAGCTTTGTATTTTCTTATTAACTCTAGTAGTTATCGTATTCAGTATCCTACTGTAGCTATATATATCTGTAATTTTAGTTGTTGCTTGCATGATCTTGTACTGTAGTAACCTTTGACTGATAACTTTGTTTATCTAAATATAATCCTGCTTGACTAGCCTACAGTGACACCAGCGCCATCTGTTGATACAGTATATTAACCCCTTGTGTGCAGTTACACTTTATTTTTATATAATCTCTATTTGGTGAATTGTATATATATATATATATATATATATATATTTGTTTAGCTTTTTAGGTAGGTTATCACCCCTGGTAGCCTACTTCTGCATATTTCATACTTTTTTGTTTGTGATTATTTTTGTTTTCGGTTAGTCTAGGCTATCATCCCTGGTGGCCTATTTCTGCATACGGTACTTCAATTTTTAAATTTTCAGTTAGGCTATCACCGCTGGTGGCCTATTTCTGCGTACCGGTATTACATAATTTTGTTTCGGTTAATTTTGTTTTCGGTTAGTCTAGGCTATCCCTGGTGGCCTATTTCTGCGTACTTCAATTTTTAAATTTTCAGTTAGGCTATCACCGCTGGTGGCCTATTTCTGCGTACCAGTATTTCATAATTTTTGTTTTCGGTTATTTTTGTTTTCGGTTAGTCTAGGCTATCACCGCTGGTGGCCTATTCTACGTACCGGTATTTCATAATTTTTGTTTTCGGTTATTTTTGTTTTCGGTTAGTCTAGGCTATCATCCCTGGTGGCCTATTTCTGCGTACTTTAATTTTTAAATTTTCAGTTAGGCTATCACCGCTGGTGACCTATTTCTGTGTACCGGTATTTCATAATTTTTGTTTTCGGTTAGGATAGGCTATAACCCCTGGTGGCCTATTTCTGTTTAAATAAACATAAAATTGTTTTCGGTTCGGCTATCACTGCGTATTCAAATTTAATTTTGTTTGTTTTAATTTTGGTTAGGCTATCACCGCTGATAACCTATTTGTGTGTATTTCAACATTTTTGTTTTCGGTTAGGCCTATTTAAGTAAGTGAAGCGACCTGAAGGGAGTGAAGTGTTTTTAAAGTGAGTTTAGTGTTTTTAAAGTGAGTTAAGTGTTTTTAAGTGAGTGAAGTGAACTGAAGAAAGTGATCGTCACCATGCCTCGTGCCTGTACGAACTGCGCCGGTAGGTTTGGTGCTTCCATGTTTGCTCCTGCCGATCCACAAGTCTGCCGACTCTGCCAGCAACGAGGGGATTTGACAGCAAAATTGGATGAAGCCCTCAACAAGATCAACGCCCTCACCAGGAAGCTGGAATCACTCCAAGAGTTTGTAACACTCAACGTTGGAGTATCACTAACTCAAATTGTTTCAACTCCAGCATCCACCACCGCCCCAACGTCATCTGCCAACAATCCAACACCTGCAGTAGACACTGCAGCAGATGCTTCTGATGAACCTGAGCCGACATCAAACCAGGACAGCCGCCCTGTTCACCTTAGTCTCTCCCCCACTCCTCGTGCAAGAAGCCTGCTAGCACGAACAGTACCAACCCCTCGCCCCCGTTCTAACCACTCCTCTCCCCGACCTGTACGTAGAGTCCCGCCACCACAGGTTTCCGGATTTACACCAGTGAGGAACGGTGCACGGCCAACGCAGAAAAGGTCTCATCTACCAGTCACAATGTCCAACAGATTGATATATTGGTAGAGATAGAAGACGAACCAGAAGAGACCAGGCTCGTTGGGGATTCCATCCTACGAGGACAGGTCGAAGAGTTCTGCGACAGAGTCCCAAATCAACGAAAAAGATTTTGCATCCCAGGAGCTGGACTGGACGACATTGTGGAAGCCTTCGAAGATACCACAAAGGATGCAAATGAAAATACCCTTTTTGTCATCCATGCTGGTTCAAATGACGTCATGCGCACCAGATCCGAAGAGTTGATGGAGAAATATCGCAAGATGATCCAGCACTACAAAAACAAGTCAAGGAATATCATCATCTCAGGCATTCTCCCCAAGATCGACGCACCTGACAAATTCTACGACAAGGCTTTCAGCACAAATAGCCGACTAAAACATTTGTGTCTGAGGGAAGAAGTTGAATTCATCAACCTCTGGGACAACTTCTACAACCAGCCTACTCTGTTCCGCAAGGATGGCACTCATCTAAACCCTGTGGGTTCAGCACGCATGGGTCGTCTCCTACACGAAGCAGTCCGCAGCCATGGATCAAAAAACGCCATCCGAGAAGAAGCAGCAGTGACATAAATCATCCAACGCCAAGAAAAAAACAGAGGCAACCGAGGACCACCAGCGATAAGGACCGAAGACAGCGAGGACCGAGGACAGCCATGAACATAAATGTAGATCCGACAAGAACCAAAAATATTATTAAAGAGCGTTCCAGGAGTTCTAAAATAACAAATTTAAAGGTTTTCTATGCAAACGCTCGTAGCATACGCAATAAATTTTCAGATTTAGAGGAGCTAGTGTTTACAGAAAATTATGATGTGATTGGCATAACAGAATCTTGGCTCAATACAGAAGATAGAGACTTTTTAGCAGAGTATTCACTTCCCGGTTATGTAATGTTTGAGAAAAGCCGAATAAATCGAAATGGAGGTGGCGTTTTACTTTATATCAAAGAAAGTCTTAACCCTACCCTCTTGTCAAAACCTCAAATTGTAAACGTCGACGCATCTTTTGTGCTAATAAAGAATAATAAAGGTACCAAAATAATACTTGCATTAATATACAGACCTCCAGCTCAATCAGTGCAAACTGACCGAGAAATTTACGAACAAATTGCAGATGTAAGTAACTCACAAGGTACCGTAATTTTTGGTGACTTTAATTTACCTGTGACCAAGTGGGGCGATACTCTTACTTCACACTCCGGACATGACTTGTATACGAACTTGCAAGAGAGTTCGCTTTATCAATTTGTTGGAACGCCGACCGTGGTAATAACGTTCTTGACATTGTACTTGCAACAAAAGAAGAATTAATAGAGAATTTGAATGTTTGGTGATGAATTCAGTAACAGCGACCATCGTACGATAACTTTCACTTTAAAGTTTACTAGTAACGAACCAAATAGTAGCATCGAAAAAGTCCCTAATTTCAAGAAAGCAAACTTCCATAAACTTAGAGCTATGTTTAAAGAAACTGACTGGAGCTTTTTAATTCACAATAACGACATAAATACATCTTGGAAGTTATTCGAAGCCACTTACCTAAAAGCAGTGCAAGACTGCATACCATCGAAAACTCGGCGTCCAGGCCATAATAATAAGCCCAAATGGTGGAATAAAGATATTTCAAACTGCCTGCTTGCTAAAAAATTTGCTAATGATAGATTAAAATCCTCACAAAATGACGAAGAACGGGTGAAATTTGTAGAGCTACGACGCAAAGCCAAAAAGTTAATTAAGCAAAGTAAAAAGACCTTAGAGTTACATATTGCGAATCAAAGTAAAACAACCCGAAAGAATTCTATAGTTATATCAGAAAAAAAAAAGTCGTTACTTCAACTGTTGGACCGTTAGTCGATGAAAATGGAGAATACACCAAAGACGAAGAACAAATGAGTAATGCCCTCAATACCTTCTTTGCATCAGTTTTTACAACAGAAGACCTCAGTGATATCCCTACACCATCGCCGATTCAGATTGATAATTCAGATGTTCTAAGCAATATCACCGTTACAGAGAGAGAAGTATTGAATTGTTTAGATAAACTCAAGGTAAATAAACGCCTGGACCTGATACAATCTCGCCTAGAGTTCTAAAGGAAGCTAAGGATGAGCTCTCTAAACCACTGACATTACTATTCAATAAATCCTTGCAGTCTGGAACTATGCCCGATCAGTGGAAGCTAGCCAACGTAACACCGATATTC
This sequence comes from Paralithodes platypus, assembly GCA_032716605.1. Classification (NCBI taxonomy): domain Eukaryota; kingdom Metazoa; phylum Arthropoda; class Malacostraca; order Decapoda; family Lithodidae; genus Paralithodes; species Paralithodes platypus. The sequence continues at coordinate 30,900,685 of CM064520.1, read as the reverse complement.
AAAAAAGGCAGCAAATCCCTACCCAGTAACTATCGTCCAATTAGCTTAACCTCAGTTGTATGTAAAATGCTAGAAACGGTCATACGAGACAGACTCGTAAATCACTTAGAGGAAAATAACATACTTAAAGATACTCAACACGGCTTTCGTAAAAAACGTTCCTGTTTAACAAACCTCTTAGACTTCTTCCACGATATCCTCAACCTCTACGATGAGAGTAAAGCTGTAGATATTATATACCTTGATTTTCAAAAGGCCTTTGACAAAGTTCCCCACAAACGTTTACTGCTAAAACTAAAAGCGCATGAAATACAAGACGGTGTGTTGAAATGGATAGAAAATTGGCTCAGCGACAGAAAGCAAAGAGTAGTCATAAACGGTAAGGCATCAAAATGGACCAATGTAAGTAGCGGGGTACCCCAGGGATCGGTACTAGGACCAATTCTCTTTCTAATTTACATCAACGACATAGATGAGGGTCTCACCTGTACAATCTCAAAATTTGCTGACGATACAAAAATTGCAAATAGCGTACTCTCAAAAGAACAAGTTGACGATATGCAACACAATCTAGATAAATTGTCATGTTGGGCCCAAATTTGGCAAATGAGTTTCAATGCGGATAAATGTAAAGTACTACATATCGGATACCTAAATGAGAAAGCAAACTATTCGATGAATGGCACTCAGCTTAAGAATGTAAACAGAGAAACCGATCTGGGAGTAACAATATCGAGTAACCTAAAACCGAGTCAACAATGTTCAGAAGTTGTTAAGAAGGCAAACAAAATAATTGGCTTTATAGGCAGGTCATTTGAGCATAAAATCCAAAGAAGTTATCCTAACCCTTTACAATTCATTAGTCCGCCCTCTTCTGGAATACTGCGTTCAATCCTGGTGCCCTTATTACCAAAAAGATATAAACAAGCTAGAACGAGTTCAACGTAGAGTTACCAAAATGATACCTAGCCTAAAGAACAAACCATACGAAGAGAGTCTTAGAGAATTAAATCTATTTCCTTTAACCCAGCGCAGATTAAGAGGTGACTTAATTCAAGTGTTCAAAATCATCAAAGGCATCGACAATATGGAACTGTAGTAAGTACTTCACTATCGACCAATCTAATTACACGCGGGGAAACGGTTGCAAAATTATTGGTAAATCTTTTAACTCACACGAATCTAAGAATTTCTTCTTCAATCGAGTTGTCAACTTGTGGAATGGGCTTCCCCGAAACGTTATAGACTGCATCACCGTTGATTCATTTAAACTCCGCCTAGACAAATATCTCGCATCAAACCCGCGACTGACTGCGTTTGTAAATGAATAACTTTATTTTATCCCCCCCTCAGTTACTAACCCATCTGTCCCCTACTAACTTCCTAATCCTGCACGGACATTAGTTCCAGGGCAGTAATTCCCTTTCCAATGTTCCCTTACCCACTCTAAACCACTGTTTGGACACTTGATCCTCAGTGTTTTGGAGGACAAGCAACCTAGAAGGGTCACTAGATCTGTTGTTGCTTGATTTCCTTTGTACTCCTTTGTACCATTGGTCTGTAGCTTGGTTTGATGGTAGAAGGCAAAGCATGTCGCAGTGATCGACATCGTCTAAAACCATATTGCCTACACTGATTAATTTTTTATGATTCTAAGATGCTTAATTATGTGATATTGTTATTGTGTGTGTATTTTAATTTCAAAGACTTTACCAAAGAGTGGAAGTTATGCTATTGGTCTGTAGTTTGATGGATCATGAAGAGGCACCTTTTTTAGGACCTGGGATGGATGTTTGCTTCTTTCCAGGGGGTTACTGGGAAGGCATGAGGTATGAGTACAAAGACGGAAAAATTTTGCCAAATACAGGAGCGAGCACCAAAGGAGCAATATCATTAAGTACTATGGGATGCCGAGGCATTGTCATCTGGACCAGGAGGCCTTATCTACTGAGAGCTTCCTGCCAAAAATAGGTTTGGAACATGTCTGGTGTGGATCGTTAAGTGAAGGGAATTTCAGTGCGAATTAAAAGTAAGTACAGGGACATCTTGATTTATTTCTCTAAGGTCTAAGGTGAGTTGGTGGAGGAAACATATCCGCCCAAGAAGGTTAGCTTTACCTCGTGGGTCACTTACACGATTGCCAGTCGGAGGCGCGATTTTAATGGTGGAATGGCTGGAAGCAGTAAGTAGTGAAGTGTGGATTAAATTTTGGGTGGGGGGGGGAGGGGGAAAGTTTAAGAGTAGACCCAAAATATTTTGTTATCATTTGGATTATTTAATTAGAAGTTTATGTGCCTGCGTTGTGGAGGAAGTTTTGATTTAGTTAGGTTTTAATACAGTTTGCTGATTTATGATGTCGAGTTTCGAAGTAATTAAAGGCTTCAGCTGTGTTTTTTTTTGATTTTCTTTTTTTTTTTTTCCTGTGTATGCATTGTAGGCTATTGCTTTTTGGTCAGTTACTCTAGCCAATTTTATGGTCAAAAACCATATTTTAGGGTGAATTAGATCTTTTTCTGTACTTTTGATGAGGAATAACAAGTTTCCATTCCAACTGGTTGACAAGTAGTCTTATATACCGCTGACGTTATCCGACCAAACATGGCATACACAGCAGTGTGATCACCAGGCCATGCTGAGGTATTTCCGGAATCTCAACTAGTAGATCATGTTCAACCAGTTAGACTAGCTCTAAATCCAGCTACCAAACCAACAAAAACCAGTGCCAAAATATAGTTTACTAACCTAACTCATAACCCCGTATTGGAAGATTTCGCAGCCTGGTTGCGAGATACTGGTTGAAATGGGGGCTACTGGTGGAGTTGTCCGGTCCCCTATTGAGGTATCTGAGACGACGGAATGCTCAGGGGGAAATTTTCCGCGTTTAACACTATCTAATCAGAGGTAGGGGAATTATTGCAGAATTTTCTAGATTATTGTTCAGATTCTTGTAAAGTATAACTTCCTTAGACCTCCTTCAAGTTGATCTTTTTGTGCAGGGCGGGGGGGTGGGGGGGGGGGGGGGGAGATGATGCGAGAGAGAGAGAGAAAATGTCCCACCACAGCCTAGATTCTCGCAAGCTTCCGTCAGAGCTCGCTATCGCTTCGCCAGGAAAAAAATCTATATCGGAAGGAAGGAAACTATTATATGTCCGCCCCAACAGATGGGGTGCAACAACGCCTTAAAATCTCCAAAACTATATGAGGTGAAATAGGGCCGAGGGGTTCCCAAAACACACATTAGATATGGTTCAAGCCAGGAGTAACACTAACTACATAAGAGCTTGGGTATAATTTCCACTCTTTCAAAAAATACTAATTGGCCATGTGCTTTTCTGGTTTCGGTCTATTATTAGCCGATTTTATTCAGATTAGGAAGGGCATATGGAAGTCAGTGGGTTTAATGGAGGTAAGCTTTAAGCTTTATCCATTCCCTATCCTTAGATCCTTCCAAAGCCTGGTATGATATCGTCCTACTGGTAAACAGAAGAAAACTGTCAAATGCCTCTCAGCTAAGTCCTTGCTAAGGCAGCCTCCCAGAAGCTGGGTTGGTGCTTCATACCGCCTTAGGGGGTTCTTTTCCCCTGCACAGCTTCTTGCTCTGTACAGGGCATAGTGCGCCCTTGTATTAGTATTGTTCACATGTGTGGGGAGGTTCCTCTCACCACCGCTCTCCTAGACAAGGTTGAAAGGAAGGCCGTTCGTATCAATTAACTCCCGTCCACTCACCAACTCTCTGCAATCTACTCTCTCTCCGCCGCAATGTTGACATCTCTGCTCGCGGAGTTCTATGCTACTATAAATATACAGTGTTCTCCGGCTATCCCAGGCATACCACCCTCCTTTAAGTAGGGCACGTGGTCCCCGATCTTGACAACTCAATCCCACCCTAGACTCTGTGCAACTCTCCAACCCCAAGATGTGAAAAACGTTACTCTCAAACTTTCTTTACTATACATCTGAGCTCGGGAACTGGAACTCTCTCCCCGAAAGAGTATGTCTCTCCCTCCTATCAGACTTAAATTGCTTTCAAACTCCGTTGTGTCCCAGGCAGTTTGGCTCGAACGTCCCTTGATTTTGGCCCCTGTCACTCTTTCAACTTATGGGGGAGGCACTCGCTATAGGCAGTAGTTATGCCTTTTGCTCCTAACTCAATCACATAGAAAACAACAAAAAAAAAAAAAAACAAAATGTATCCTCACAGCCGGTAGACCTAGGGGAGGCTCATAGGCATGGCAGGCATGGCATAAGGAGTGCTGGAACTCCTTTTTATTTGACTGGCTTCCCCCTTGTTTCTGGCTGTGCCTCGCCCTACACAGACAGTAATCCAATTAGTCTCTCCCCAACAAACCACCACCTCACTCCTATTCAATTCATACATTAAAACAAGGACACCACACTTCTTTCCAAAACAACACACACAACTCACACACAAAGAGTTGATATTAGAGACTATCATGCCTTCAAGTTTTTGTTGGAGGACACTTGTGCGACAGCTTTGCCCTTCGTTTCCTTCATACACACATAGAAAAAAAACTCTGAATGGCGCGGTTTATTTCGAGGTTACTAACTATGACACTGGTTTACAGACTACATTCACATCCACAAACATGGCCAACAGTACGATTAAACACTCCACCTGCATCTCACAACACTCTTACCTCAACAATAGGTGGTTTAAGGGAGCCCACCTTGATTTTTTTCTCTTTCTCTCCCTCTCTCTTTGGCTTGTATCCATTCGGCCCAATTCAGCCTACTGTTTTAAAGGACCGTTTACCCCAACCAGATGTCACTAATTATCCTGGCAAGCGAGTAGCGAGGGCCAGCATAATATACAGTATATATATACATTTCTGACAGCAAGGTAAAATTTGTAAATTTTTTTTTTGCGATAGAAGCAATGTCTAGCCGAGAAGTCGGATTACTGCCAGGCTCGCTATTCGATCGCCAGGAAGAGAAATCGACCACCTGGATGGGGATAAATTTTTGAAAAACAGTTGGCTGAATGGGGCCGATTGGATACAAGCCAGAGCAAAGATGAGAAACAAGAGTAGTAATGAGAAAAAAAAGCAAGGTGACCCCCCTTAATATAGACGGCTTCCCCGAACACGAGCCTAAAGAATAGATCTAATTGTCTCGATGGAGGCGATTCAATCGTGGGCCTCTCCCTCGCGGAATCCAAGCATCTGGCAACAACATGAGAGACAGAGAATATACACTTTTGCACGAGCTGACTGTACTGGATTCGCATATGGTATTGCTACATCATGTTAATCAGTGAAGTCCGTGAGAGCCGGAGAGCCATTTACCTCACCTTCTGATGACTCTGACAGGTTTGCTGAACGGCTGTTTGCAACTTAAATTGGACATTGATCTCACTTAGGATCTAGTAATCTCTAACGAAATGTAGAAGGAATCGATAGAGCAGTAGTTTTTTGCAGGGAAAAAAATGTAGGGTCAATATAAATAGAAAGGAGTATACTGTTATAATATATATATATATATATAATATCTCTAATATATCTATATTATATATATCATATATAGTATCCATATATATAGTATAGTACCCAATTACATTCTCTTGTTTTCGCCCGACAGTACAAGCACAAAACAAAACCTTAGTACGATTATCTAAGCTCCACATTGTACCCTTCACATTAAGAGGGAAATAGTTGAGCCGACCCGTCACACGAACACTTGTATCGTAAGTCTGAACCAGTCAGGTATCCACAACAATCTATAAAACCAAACAAAAAATAGATAAAACTACAATACAATCCTTTTTTTGTCTTTCTTTTTTGTCCGGGTTCAAGGTTTCTGTTTTATATTTGTATTCAGTACAGACTTTGAACTGACGGTCCAAAATGGAAAAGCTGCATTGGTCGAATACAGAGTTTCTTTAGTAATATTTTGAATCCGATAAAGGGACTCCGCGCTATACCCTGTTCAGTTAGGCAGGCACAATTTCCGACCCTACCTTCAATTAACTCAAGAACCGGACTAGAGTTACTCGAGCTATATTTCTACTAATTGGGAATAGTCAGCCAGGGAATAAATATTTTGGACATTGACAGCCCATTTGCTCCAGCCTTTTTGAGTAACAGCGGATCGAGGGTTCACGATTTTTGGCCTACCTAGAATGAACGCACTTACTAGTATCCGAATCCGACCCATGCCTTAGTGTGGTAACGGCTTCAGCGTGGGAAAAGGTGTTGCGTCGGTTCGTTATTGAACGAGCAGGCTTCGAAGAATACTGAATAGTCCTTTAAGGGGGCGAGCGGCGTTTTTCTAGACTCCCTTCTCCCTCAAGTTTACCCCCATGAGTTTTGCGATTTAAGATGTTGTGCCTATTAGTTTGACGATTTTAAGACCTTTCGCCCTATTTCTTTGACAATATTTAGACCTTCGTGCTACTTAGGTGCGATGGTTTTTCTGTGCGAACGATAGTGAGTACGGAAATTTGGTTTTTTTTTTTCTTGGTAAGAAACGGGCCCTTCGGCCACCAGGCATGTGTTTTTACCGAAACTGTACAAATAAATCTATAAGGGGATCTACGGCGTTTTTTAACCAGTTTGATGGAGGTTCTAGGGAAGCAAACAAAAATATATAAAATACAAAATATTATAACTGAGGAAAAACAGGCCCATCTCACCTTAATTTCAAGATAAGTTGCGGAAATCTCTCAGTATGACAGGCTATTATAAAACCAAAATTTCAACCCTTTTTCCTTCCCTCTCTTCCCTGGGCATTTTGTATTGTTCTAACCATCAGTATTCCGAGGACGCGTGTTTCTTTATTATTGCTATTCGTCGATGAGTATTGTCGGTTTAGGAAGGATCCTAGGAATCGAAGGGGTGACGGTATCCCAACTGGGAACCTCCGCCTTCCTTAAATTTCTCCACATCGCCTATTGCTAGCGTAAGTCAAAAGAGGGAAACACGTCCTCGAATATTTAAAAGGGTTACGGTTTTCTATGGCTACCCTTCTCCCCTAATGGGTAGTCTCATTAGTCTAGCCATTAATTAACGACGTTCGCACAAGTACTTGGCGATTTTAAAACCTTTCGCCTCATTTCTGTTTTCATTTTAAGCCTGTTAGTGTCATTTAGGTGTAAACGTTAGGTTGACCGATAGCGAGCCTGTACCTACGAGCCTTTTTTTTTTTTTTTTTGTTTTGTTTAGCTTGATGGAGGTCTAGAAAGGAAACTAAAACAGAATCCTAATACATACTACAGTATACTCTGAATGCATAAATTACATACCAGTAAATATGAAGCCTAAATACATACAATATAATATGAATGCATAAACCTATCTTCCCTTATCGCATAAAAGACACTCCCGCGGGAGATGTCGTGTTATTTCCTATGAATACCTTAGATTAGTGTTATGTCCTGTTTATTACCCCCTTTCTTATCACTCTGGACGATCGGACGCAGGAAATGCTAAGGCAGCTAAGGTATATAGTCACCAGACAGACTGTTACGGGGGGGATGGTTCACTTTTGGCCGATGTTTGCAACTGTATTTATCTTTTTCTAGTTTCCTCCTAGACCTCCATCAAATTAAAAAACATCCATTAGATCCCCCTTCTAGATTAAAATTTGTACACTTTTTCGGTTTTAGAAAAAATTCCCAGCTGAAGGCCGGTTCTCCAACATGATAGGCTCACTATCGCTACATCAAATGACCTAGATTTAGGTATAACTAGTAGGATTAAGTTAAAGTCCCAGACGATACTAAAATTGGTGGAGATCCATTGATTCAGATAGCGAGATAGAGTTGCCTCCAAAGGATTGATCTAGATACCTTACATGAATGGTCAGTAAATTGGCAGATGAAGTTTACCATTGACAAATGCAAGGTATTATAGATCGGGAAGATGCAAACAAATGTTAAATATAAACTAGCTAATTTAGATATTAGAAAATTCAGACATGCGAGAAAGATATAGGTTGTGTTTGTTAGCAATGATTTGAAGCCTAGAAATACAGTGTATAAGCGTTCGTAATAAGGAGACACAGGAATACTCGGGTTCATCTCTAGGAGTGTGAGGAACAGAACTGCTGCTGTGATCTTAAAACTTTACTTGTCATTAGTGAGCCCCCCTATGGATCTATGCTGTCCAATTTTGGTTGTCCTTAATACAGAATGGACATAGATTCATTGGAGGAGAATTCAGCGTAGAATGACCAAAACATCCCTAATATTATAAATTTTTCCGTATGACGATAAGGTTGACGAAATTAGGTTTACATTCGTTCGAGCGACGCAGAGTAGAGTTAGAGGGGATATGATAGAGGTGGTCAAGTGGGTTAGTGGGATTAACAAAGGGGACATGACAAATGTACTAAAGCTCAGTGATAGCGAAAGGAACTCGTACCAATGGTTTCAAATTAGATAAATTTCGTTTCAGAAAAGATATAGGCAACTATTGGTTTGGTAACAGTAGGTGTAGATGGTTGGAATAGGCGCTACCAAGTGATATAGTGGGAGCAAGAACGATAGGGAGCTTTAAGAAAAAATTGGATAAGCATATGGCCGAGAGGGGTTGGGTGTGAAGGGGGACCAGCCGGGTTGGGCCGATCCGCGCTCTGCAGACCCCCGGAATCCTGCGGTAATCTCTAACCAGTTTGGTATCGATGATCCTCAGGGTATTAGAGTGTTGGCCCTATACATTGGGCTTTGTAATTGTGGGTTGTGGGGGACAGGGATCTGCCTTGCTTAGGCCAATCGGGCTTTCTGCAGACTTCCAGTTTCTTATGTTCTTATGTTCTTAGGTTCGCCAGGGAAAAAATCGACACCTTACATAGCACGACAGGTTCTAACATATTGCCGAAGTAAGAAATGGGGCGCAAGGTCCTTAAAACTCGACTAATTACTTGGGGCAAACATCTTAACATCGGACAATGAATGAAGCTAAACATGAGGGAGAAATTGGTCCAGAAAACCGGCCCATCTCCCCTTAACCCTTGGTTACCAGCGACGTGTGTTTATTAGTTTTTATAGTTATATTTGAGACGATTTTATGCAGCTTAGGAACGATCTATGGTAGTTTCTAGGGTTGGTTGAGATAAGCCTTCTTATTACTTGAATTCTTTCCGGAGCTGAATACAATCGTCGAAAAGTTGTGCCAGCATGTGATTAAAAACGACACGTCCCAGTTACTCAACAGACACGTTCCCTGGTACTCAAAGACACGTCCCTCGGTCCCTGTACTCAAACGACACGTCCCTGGTACTCAAAGACACGGTCCCTGGTACTCAAAGGACACGTCCCTGGTACT
>CM064520.1:30368114-30891301 GCA_032716605.1 Paralithodes platypus | reverse complement strand
TAAAAGGATCGTTATGGTGTCATTCGAAAGCTCTGTTTATTCCCTTTCAGGGATAGGAACTTGTTTTACGGTTCTGGGTCTTATTTAGGCATGAAAATGAATCACATAAACAGAGCCCTATTATTGGCTAAAAACACCCCGCTGGGCGGTACATATAAATAAACCGCATAGGCCGCTCGTAAAGGGTTAATAACATTTCAAAACTAATGGGGCTAAACACGAGGGAGAAAGAGGGACCAGAAAAACGCCCATCTCCCCTTTAAATGAATCCGCAGATATATTATGCAACCGACTGCAATGTGTTACTATGTCCTGTTATAATTTATCGTTGTTGTCTATTCATTTATATGTATGTCAAAACCGGACAGTTCCTCCACAAACATTTGAATAAAATTATGTGAGTAATCGTTTCATATATGATCCTATCAATATTAAAATATATACTATGATGTTGTTTATTATATATATATATATATATATATACTGTATATATAAAGAGAGAGAGAGTGTGTGTGTGTGAGAGAGAGAAAAACAAATCTATAAATGCATATGCATTGCATCTTTATTGCTTAATTCTTCAATGCAACTCATATAATGTTCGTTCTCATCACTGTGAACCATTGCACACATACAGTATATTATTCTTGCATCATTCAACTTCCTCTGACGTATATCGTAAACCAGGGTGACAGGAAATTGAACCAGTCAACCTTATCAGCCAGTAGCTCTCAACCAGTGCACACAACTCAACCACTACTTTGAGGCTATAGGTTAGGTTAAGTGGGGATGGTCCTTATCAGCCAGTAGCTCTCAACCAGTGCACACAACTCAACCACTACTTTGAGGCTATAGGTTAGGTTAAGTGGGGATGGTCCTTATCAGCCAGTAGCTCTCAACCAGTGCACACAACTCAACCACTACTTTGAGGCTATAGGTTAGGTTAAGTGGGGATGGTCCTTATCAGCCAGTAGCTCTCAACCAGTGCACACAACTCAACCACTACTTTGAGGCTATAGGTTAGGTTAAGTGGGGATGGTCCTTATCAGCCAGTAGCTCTCAACCAGTGCACACAACTCAACCACTACTTTGAGGCTATAGGTTAGGTTAAGTGGGGATGGTCCTTATCAGCCAGTAGCTCTCAACCAGTGCACACAACTCAACCACTACTTTGAGGCTATAGGTTAGGTTAAGTGGGGATGGTCCTTATCACCAGTAGCTCTCAACCAGTGCACACAACTCAACCACTACTTTGAGGCTATAGGTTAGGTTAAGTGGGGATGGTCCTTATCAGCCAGTAGCTCTCAACCAGTGCACACAACTCAACCACTACTTTGAGGCTATAGGTTAGGTTAAGTGAGGATGGTCCTTTTTTATAGTCCCTTTTCTCCCTCGTGTTAAGCCCCATCTGTTGTGAGATTCTAAGACATTCGGCCCATTAGTTTGGCGATTTTAACACCTTTCACCCCATTTAATTATCAATTTTAATACCTTTCGTGCCATTTATGTGTCGATTATATCATGGCGAGCGATAGCGAGCCTGTAATTTTAAGAGGAACCGGCCTTTTTCTACCGACAAATGTACAAATTTATCTTGAAGGGGATGTTTTTTTAAGCTTGATGGAGGTCTAGGAAAGAAACTAGAAAAATAATTAATGCATGAAAAAACGACGGAAAAGTGAACCATCCTCCCTTAAAACTACATATTGGCACTGGTTTGGTTTGTTAGGGTTGAGGCCTACTTTTTTTTTTTTTTTTTTTAAGAGACAATGAACGGAGGAAGGAAAAACACAGATAAAACAAAAAGGTCCATGTGCCTAAAGGCATCCCCCATTCATAAAATGTTTGTAACAACTGGATTTAAACATTTGTAGATTGTAAGTTTGTGGAAAGCAATTCGAGGGAAGTGAATTCCAAAGAGTAGTAGCTCTGGGGATTAATGAATTCTGATAAGCAGAAGTTCTGCATTGTGGAGGAGAAAGTGTAAATTCATGGGCGCTCTCAGCTGCCCTAGTTCTACGGGGAAAGATGTGGAGAGGCGGCACAATTGAAGCAAGTTCCTCGGAACAATTGCTGTGAAAATATCTGTAGAATAATGCAAGGGATGCAACGTTTTCTTCGTATGGATAATGTAGGAAGGTCCTGTGTGATTGCAGGGTTATTGATTAATCTAATAGCTTTATTTTGAATTTTGTCCAACTGCCTCAATGCAACCACTCCACTACCACCCCACAGAGGTGAACAGTAATCCATCTGAGAACGCACATGACTTTTATATATCACGGCCAACTGCTCGTCAGTGAAGAATTCTCGAACTCTGTACAGGAGTCCCAGTTTTTTAGAGGCATTCTTAGCAATGCTTCTACCATAATGTGTCCAGCTCAAGTTAGTAGTTAATGTTACACCGAGAATGTCAATACTAGGGGAAGTGGGAATATTTACATCATTAAAAATATATGGGAGTCAGTGAGATTCTGTCGGTTAGAAAATTGAATGTACTTGGTTTTCTGTGCATTAAAGGAAACTAGATTCTTTTGTCCCCATCCATTAATTCCAGAAAGGTCCTGGTTCAGAGAACTTGCAGTGTTTATTTTTGAATTTATAAGATCGGGTTGGGTGAAAGAATTGGTAAATGTGAAGGAACTGTGGAGTGTTGAGTCATCTGTGTAGGAATGTATTGGATTATGAGTGGTAGATATGAGATCATTGATATGAATGAGGAACAGAATTGGGGCCAAAACTGATCCCTGGGGAACACCAGCATTTATTGAGTGAAATTGAGAATAAAGGCCATCTACCATTACACATATTTGTCTGTTATGAAGATAAGAAGAAATTAGTGGAACTAATGATGCAAGGCCGTAGTGTGACATCTTCACAATAAGGATTGATGCCAGACTCTATCAAATGCCTTTGATATATCCAGTGCTATTGTATGTGTTTCACCCGCCGGCTTTAGCACCGCCTACAGCTCCGCATCGCCACTGAGAAAACTCTATCCTAATTTGAGTATTTCATATCCCAATTCCCTTTATTCATTGCATGAACAGTAGTTAAGTGCTTGTTTAACCTCCACATAGTTCTGTAGTTGCCGTGCATGTTATTTTATTGCTTTTCTGACTGATAAACATTGTTGTTTACATTTGTTATCCTAGCTTGTAGCAGACGACGCACGCGCACCTCTAAATCGACCTAGCTTTGTATTTTCTTATTAACTCTAGTAGTTATCGTATTCAGTATCCTACTGTAGCTATATATATCTGTAATTTTAGTTGTTGCTTGCATGATCTTGTACTGTAATAACCTTTGACTGATAACTTTGTTTATCTAAATATAATCCTGCTTGACTAGCCTACAGTGACACCAGCGCCATCTGTTGATACAGTATATTAACCCCTTGTGTGCAGTTACACTTTATTTTTATATAATCTCTATTTGGTGAATTGTATATTTAGTCACATATTCTATTATATATATATATATATTTGTTTAGCTTTTTTAGGTAGGTTATCACCCCTGGTAGCCTACTTCTGCATATTTCATACTTTTTTGTTTGTGATTATTTTTGTTTTCGGTTAGTCTAGGCTATCATCCCTGGTGGCCTATTTCTGCATACGGTACTTCAATTTTTAAATTTTCAGTTAGGCTATCACCGCTGGTGGCCTATTTCTGCGTACCGGTATTTCATAATTTTTGTTTTCGGTTAATTTTGTTTTCGGTTAGTCTAGGCTATCATCCCTGGTGGCCTATTTCTGCGTACTTCAATTTTTAAATTTTCAGTTAGGCTATCACCGCTGGTGGCCTATTTCTGCGTACCAGTATTTCATAATTTTTGTTTTCGGTTATTTTTGTTTTCGGTTAGTCTAGGCTATCACCGCTGGTGGCCTATTTCTACGTACCGGTATTTCATAATTTTTGTTTTCGGTTATTTTTGTTTTCGGTTAGTCTAGGCTATCATCCCTGTTGCCTATTTCTGCGTACTTTAATTTTTAAATTTTCAGTTAGGCTATCACCGCTGGTGACCTATTTCTGTGTACCGGTATTTCATAATTTTTGTTTTCGGTTAGGATAGGCTATAACCCCTGGTGGCCTATTTCTGTTTAAATAAACATAAAATTGTTTTCGGTTCGGCTATCACTGCGTATTCAAATTTAATTTTGTTTTGTTTTAATTTTTGGTTAGGCTATCACCGCTGATAACCTATTTGTGTGTATTTCAACATTTTTGTTTTCGGTTAGGCCTATTTAAGTAAGTGAAGCGACCTGAAGGGAGTGAAGTGTTTTTAAAAGTGAGTTTAGTGTTTTTAAAGTGAGTTAAGTGTTTTTAAGTGAGTGAAGTGAACTGAAGAAAGTGATCGTCACCATGCCTCGTGCCTGTACGAACTGCGCCGGTAGGTTTGGTGCTTCCATGTTTGCTCCTGCCGATCCACAAGTCTGCCGACTCTGCCAGCAACGAGGGGATTTGACAGCAAAATTGGATGGAGCCCTCAACAAGATCAACGCCCTCACCAGGAAGCTGGAATCACTCCAAGAGTTTGTAACACTCAACGTTGGAGTATCACTAACTCAAATTGTTTCAACTCCAGCATCCACCACCGCCCCAACGTCATCTGCCAACAATCCCACACCTGCAGTAGACACTGCAGCAGATGCTTCTGATGAACCTGAGCCGACATCAAACCAGGACAGCCGCCCTGTTCACCTTAGTCTCTCCCCCACTCCTCGTGCAAGAAGCCTGCTAGCACGAACAGTACCAACCCCTCGCCCCCGTTCTAACCACTCCTCTCCCCGACCTGTACGTAGAGTCCCGCCACCACAGGTTTCCGGATTTACACCAGTGAGGAACGGTGCACGGCCAACGCAGAAAAGGTCTCATCTACCAGTCACAATGTCCAACAGATTTGAGATATTGGTAGAGATAGAAGACGAACCAGAAGACCAGGCTCGTTGGGGATTCCATCCTACGAGGACAGGTCGAAGAGTTCTGCGACAGAGTCCCAAATCAACGAAAAAGATTTTGCATCCCAGGAGCTGGACTGGACGACATTGTGGAAGCCTTCGAAGATACCACAAAGGATGCAAATGAAAATACCCTTTTTGTCATCCATGCTGGTTCAAATGACGTCATGCGCACCAGATCCGAAGAGTTGATGGAGAAATATCGCAAGATGATCCAGCACTACAAAAACAAGTCAAGGAATATCATCATCTCAGGCATTCTCCCCAAGATCGACGCACCTGACAAATTCTACGACAAGGCTTTCAGCACAAATAGCCGACTAAAACATTTGTGTCTGAGGGAAGAAGTTGAATTCATCAACCTCTGGGACAACTTCTACAACCAGCCTACTCTGTTCCGCAAGGATGGCACTCATCTAAACCCTGTGGGTTCAGCACGCATGGGTCGTCTCCTACACGAAGCAGTCCGCAGCCATGGATCAAAAAACGCCATCCGAGAAGAAGCAGCAGTGACATAAATCATCCAACGCCAAGAAAAAAACAGAGGCAACCGAGGACCACCAGCGATAAGGACCGAAGACAGCGAGGACCGAGGACAGCCATGAACATAAATGTAGATCCGACAAGAACCAAAAATATTATTAAAGAGCGTTCCATGAGTTCTAAAATAACAAATTTAAAGGTTTTCTATGCAAACGCTCGTAGCATACGCAATAAATTTTCAGATTTAGAGGAGCTAGTGTTTACAGAAAATTATGATGTGATTGGCATAACAGAATCTTGGCTCAATACAGAAGATAGAGACTTTTTAGCAGAGTATTCACTTCCCGGTTATGTAATGTTTGAGAAAAGCCGAATAAATCGAAATGGAGGTGGCGTTTTACTTTATATCAAAGAAAGTCTTAACCCTACCCTCTTGTCAAAACCTCAAATTGTAAACGTCGACGCATCTTTTGTGCTAATAAAGAATAATAAAGGTACCAAAATAATACTTGCATTAATATACAGACCTCCAGCTCAATCAGTGCAAACTGACCGAGAAATTTACGAACAAATTGCAGATGTAAGTAACTCACAAGGTACCGTAATTTTTGGTGACTTTAATTTACCTGTGACCAAGTGGGGCGATACTCTTACTTCACACTCCGGACATGACTTGTATACGAACTTGCAAGAGAGTTCGCTTTATCAATTTGTTGGAACGCCGACCCGTGGTAATAACGTTCTTGACATTGTACTTGCAACAAAAGAAGAATTAATAGAGAATTTGAATGTTGGTGATGAATTCAGTAACAGCGACCATCGTACGATAACTTTCACTTTAAAGTTTACTAGTAACGAACCAAATAGTAGCATCGAAAAAGTCCCTAATTTCAAGAAAGCAAACTTCCATAAACTTAGAGCTATGTTTAAAGAAACTGACTGGAGCTTTTTAATTCACAATAACGACATAAATACATCTTGGAAGTTATTCGAAGCCACTTACCTAAAAGCAGTGCAAGACTGCATACCATCGAAAACTCGGCGTCCAGGCCATAATAATAAGCCCAAATGGTGGAATAAAGATATTTCAAACTGCCTGCTTGCTAAAAAATTTGCTAATGATAGATTAAAATCCTCACAAAATGACGAAGAACGGGTGAAATTTGTAGAGCTACGACGCAAAGCCAAAAAGTTAATTAAGCAAAGTAAAAAGACCTTAGAGTTACATATTGCGAATCAAAGTAAAACAAACCCGAAAGAATTCTATAGTTATATCAGAAAAAAAAAAGTCGTTACTTCAACTGTTGGACCGTTAGTCGATGAAAATGGAGAATACACCAAAGACGAAGAACAAATGAGTAATGCCCTCAATACCTTCTTCTTTGCATCAGTTTTTACAACAGAAGACCTCAGTGATATCCCTACACCATCGCCGATTCAGATTGATAATTCAGATGTTCTAAGCAATATCACCGTTACAGAGAGAGAAGTATTGAATTGTTTAGATAAACTCAAGGTAAATAAAACGCCTGGACCTGATACAATCTCGCCTAGAGTTCTAAAGGAAGCTAAGGATGAGCTCTCTAAACCACTGACATTACTATTCAATAAATCCTTGCAGTCTGGAACTATGCCCGATCAGTGGAAGCTAGCCAACGTAACACCGATATTCAAAAAAGGCAGCAAATCCCTACCCAGTAACTATCGTCCAATTAGCTTAACCTCAGTTGTATGTAAATGCTAGAAACGGTCATACGAGACAGACTCGTAAATCACTTAGAGGAAAATAACATACTTAAAGATACTCAACACGGCTTTCGTAAAAAACGTTCCTGTTTAACAAACCTCTTAGACTTCTTCCACGATATCCTCAACCTCTACGATGAGAGTAAAGCTGTAGATATTATATACCTTGATTTTCAAAAGGCCTTTGACAAAGTTCCCTACAAACGTTTACTGCTAAAACTAAAGCGCATGAAATACAAGACGGTGTGTTGAAATGGATAGAAAATTGGCTCAGCGACAGAAAGCAAAGAGTAGTCATAAACGGTAAGGCATCAAAATGGACCAATGTAAGTAGCGGGGTACCCCAGGGATCGGTACTAGGACCAATTCTCTTTCTAATTTACATCAACGACATTGATGAGGGTCTCACCTGTACAATCTCAAAATTTGCTGACGATACAAAAATTGCAAATATCGTACTCTCAAAAGAACAAGTTGACGATATGCAACACAATCTAGATAAATTGTCATGTTGGGCCCAAATTTGGCAAATGAGTTTCAATGCGGATAAATGTAAAGTACTACATATCGGATACCTAAATGAGAAAGCAAAACTATTCGATGAATGGCACTCAGCTTAAGAATGTAAACAGAGAAACCGATCTGGGAGTAACAATATCGAGTAACCTAAAACCGAGTCAACATGTTCAGAAGTTGTTAAGAAGGCAAACAAAATAATTGGCTTTATAGGCAGGGCATTTGAGCATAAATCCAAAGAAGTTATCCTAACCCTTTACAATACATTAGTCCGCCCTCTTCTGGAATACTGCGTTCAATCCTGGTGCCCTTATTACCAAAAAGATATAAACAAGCTAGAACGAGTTCAACGTAGAGTTACCAAAATGATACCTAGCCTAAAGAACAAACCATACGAAGAGCGTCTTAGAGAATTAAATCTATTTCCTTTAACCCAGCGCAGATTAAGAGGTGACTTAATTCAAGTGTTCAAAATCATCAAAGGCATCGACAATATGAACTGTAGTAAGTACTTCACTATCGACCAATCTAATTACACGCGGGGAAACGGTTGCAAAATTATTGGTAAATCTTTTAACTCACACGAATCTAAGAATTTCTTCTTCAATCGAGTTGTCAACTTGTGGAATGGGCTTCCCCGAAACGTTATAGACTGCATCACCGTTGATTCATTTAAACTCCGCCTAGACAAATATCTCGCATCAAACCCGCGACTGACTGCGTTTGTAAATGAATAACTTTATTTTATCCCCCCCTCAGTTACTAACCCATCTGTCCCCTACTAACTTCCTAATCCTGCCACGGACATTAGTTCCAGGGCAGTAATTCCCTTTCCAATGTTCCCTTACCCACTCTAAACCACTGTTTGGACACTTGATCCTCAGTGTTTTGGAGGACAAGCAACCTAGAAGGGTCACTAGATCTGTTGTTGCTTGATTTCCTTTGTACTCCTTTGTACCATGTTGGTCTGTAGCTTGGTTGATTTGATGCGTAAGAAGGCAAAGAATGTCTGCAGTTGATCGACATCGTCTAAAACCATATTGCCTATCACTGATTAATTTATTATTCTCAAGATGCTTAATTATGTGATTATTTAATATAATTTCAAAGACTTTACCAAGAGTGGAAGTTATAGCTATTGGTCTGTAGTTTGATGGATCTGAAGAAGCACCTTTTTTAGGAACTGGATGGATGTTTGCTTCTTTCCAGGGTAATGGGAAGCATGAGGTATGAGTACACAGACGGAAAATTTTTGCCAATACAGGAGCGAGCACCAAGGAGCAATTCTTAAGTACTATTGGAGGAATTTCATCTGGACCGGAGCTTATCTACTGAGAGATTCTGCAAAATAGTTTTGACATGTCTGGTGTGGATCTTAAGTGAGGGAATTTCAGGCGAATTAAAATTAAGTACAGGGACATCTTGATTTATTCATCTAAGGTTGAGTTGGTGGAGAAAATATCCGCAAGAAGGTTAGCTTTACCTCGTGGGTCACTTACAAGATTGCCAGTCGGAGATTTTAATGGTGGAATGGATGAAGCAGTAGTGAAGTTGGATTTAAATGAGTTAAGAGTAGACCAAAATATTTTGTTATCATTTGGATTTTAGAGTTTATTTGCCTGCTTGTGGAGAAAGTTTGATTTAGTTAGGTTTAATACAGTTTTGGCATGATTTCTGATGTTTCTAAAGTAATTAAAGGCTTCATGTGTTTTTGATCTTGTGTATGCATTGTAGGCTATTGCTTTTTGTTCAGTTACTCTAGCACAATTATGGTCAAACCATTTAGGTGAATTAGATCTTTTACTGTACTTTTGATGAGGAATAAAAGTTTCCATTCCAACTGGTTGAAATAGTCTTATATACCGCTTGAGTTATCCGACAAACATGGCCATCCAGCAGTGTGACACCAGGCCATGCTGAGGTATTTCCGGACATCTCAACTAGTAGATCATTTCAACCAGTAGCTCTCATCCAGTACCAAACCAACCAAACCAGTGCCAAAATATAGTACTAACCTAACCTAACCGTATTGGAAGATTCGGCACTGGTTGAGAGCTACTGGTTGAAATGGTCTACTGGTTGAGTTGTCCGGTCACCCTATTGAGGTATGAGACGACGGAATGCCAGGGGAAATCCGCGTTAACACTATCTAATCAGACGTTTAGGGGAGATTATTGCAGAATTTTCTAGATTATTGTTCAGAGTCTTTTTAAAGTATACTCCTAGACCTCCTTCAAGTTTATTTTTTTGCAGGGGGGGGGGGGAGAGAGAGAGAGAGAGAGAAAATGTCCCACCACAGCCTAGATTCTCGCAAGATTCAGGCTCGCTATCGCTCGCCAGGAAAAAATCTATATCTGAATGGGACGAAACTATTTATATTCGCCCAACAGATGGGGTGAAACGCCTTAAAATCTCCAAACTAATGAGGTGAAATAGGGGAGAGGGTTCCCAAAACACACATTAGATATGGTTAAGCCAGGAGTAACACTAACTATATAAGAGTTGGGTATAATTCAACTCTTTCAAAATACTAATGCGCATTTCTTTTCTGGTTTCTGTCTATTATTAGCCGATTTTATTCAGATTAGGAAGGGCATATGGAAGTCAGTGGGTTAATTGAGATAAGCCTTTATCCTTTCCATTCCCTTAGATCCTTCCAAAGCTGTATGATATCGTCTAAATGGTAACCAGAAGAAACTGTCAAAATGCATCATGCTAAGTCTTGCTAAGGCAGCCTCCCAGAAGCTGGGTGTGCTCAACCGCCTTAGGGGGTTCTTTTCCCCTGCACAGCTTCTTGCTCTGTACAGGGGCATAGTGCGCCCTTGTATTGAGTATTGTTCACATGTGTGGGGAGGTTCCTCTCACACCGCTCTCCTAGACAAGGTTGAAAGGAAGGCCTTTCGTATCATTAACTCCCGTCCACTCACCAACTCTCTGCAATCTCTCTCTCTCCGCCGCAATGTTGCATCTCTCTCGCTATTCTATCGCTACTATAATCAGTGTTCCTCAGAGCTATCCCAGTGCATACCACCTCCTTTACGTAGGGCACGTGGTACCGTCTTGCAACTCAATCCCACCCCTACTCTGTGCAACTCTCCAACCCAAGAGTGAAACGTTACTCTCAAACTTCTTCTACTCAACATCTGAGCTCTGGACTCTCTCCCAGAATCAGTCTTTCCCTCTTCCTATGACTTAAATTGCTTCAAACTCCGTGTGTCCAGGCATTTTGGCTCGAACGTCCCTTGATTTTGGCCCTGTCACTCTTTCAACTATGGGGGAGGCACTCGCTATAGGCAGTTATGCCTTTTGCCTCCCTCAATCACATAGAAAAAAAAAAAAAAAAAAAAAAAATTATCCTCAAAGCCCGGTAGACCTAGGGGAGGCATCATAGGCATGGCATAAGGAGTTGCTGGAACTCCTGTTTTATTTGACTGGCTTCCCCATTGTTTCTGGCTGTGCCTCGCCTACACAGACAGTAATCCAATTAGCTCTCACAAACACCACCTCCTCCTATTCAATTCACTACATTAAACAAGGACACCACACTTCTTTCCAACACACACACACACACACACACAAAGGTTGATATAGCGACTATCATTCCTTCAATTTTGTTGGAGACACTTGTTGCAGACAGCTTTGCCCTTCGTTTCCTTCATACACACATAGAAAAAAAACTCTGAATGGCGGTTTATTTCGAGTTACTAAATGACACTGGTTACAGACTACATTCACATCCACAAACATGCCAACAGTACGATAACACTCCACCTGCATCTCACACACTATACTCAACAATAGGTGGTTAAGGGAGCCCACCTTGCTTTTTTTCTCTTTCTCTCCCTCTCTCTTTGGCTTGTATCCATTCGGCCCCATTCAGCCTACTGTTTTAAGACGTTTACCCCCATCCAGATGTCAATATTATCCTGGCAAGCGATAGCGAGCCAGCATATATATACAGTATATATATTACATTTCTGACAGCAAGGTAAATTTGTAAATTTTTCGATAGAAGAATGTCTCCGACGAAGTCGGATTACTCCATGGCTCGCTATCGCTCGCCAGGAAGAAATCGACACCTGGATGGGGATAAATTTTTTAAAACAGTTGGCTGAATGGGGCCGATTGGATACAAGCCAGAGAAAGAGAGAAAAAGAGAGTAAGAGAAAAAAAGCAGGTGACCCCCCTTAATATAGACAGCTTCCCCGAACACGAGCTAAAGAATAGATCTAATTGTCTCGATGGAGGCGATTCAATCGTGGCCTCTCCCTCGGGAATCCAAGCATCTGGCAACAACATGAGAGAAATATACACTTTGCACGAGCTGACTGTACTGGATTCGCACATGGTATTGCTACATCATGTTATCAGTGTGTCGTGAGAGCCGGAGAGCCATTACATCACCTTCCTGATGACTGACAGGTGTGAACGGCTGTTGCAACTTAAATGACATTGATCTCAATTAGGATCTAGTAATCCTAACGAATGTAGAAGGAATCGATAGAGCAGTATTTTTTGCAGGAAAAAATGTAGGGGCAATATAAATAGAAAGGATATACTGTATATATATATATATATATATATATATATATATATATATATATATATATATATATATATATATATTACCAATACATTCTCTTTGTTTCGCCCGACAGTACAAACACAAAACACTTGTACGATTATCTAAGCTCCAAATTGTACCCTTCACATTAAGAGGAAATAGTTGAGCCGACGTCACACGAACACTTGTATCCGATAATCTGAACCAGAGTCAGGTATCCACAACAATCTATAAAACAAACAAAAAATAGATAAAATAAATACAATCCTTCTTTTTGTCTTTCTTTTTTATCCGTGTTTCAAGGTTTCTGTTTATATTTGTATTAGTACAGACTTTGAACTGACGGTCAAAATGGAAGTAGCATTGGTCGAATAACAGCTGTTTCTTTAGTATATTTTGAATCCGATAAAGGGACTCCGAGCCTATACCCTGTTCAGTATAGGCAGGCCACAATTCCCGACCCCTACCTTCAATAACTCAAAAAGGACTATAGTAATCGAGCTAATATTTCTACTAATTGGGAACAGTCAGCCAGGGAATAAATATTTTTGGACATTGACAGCCCATTTGCTCCAGCCCTTTTTGAGTAACAGAGGATAGAGGTCACGATGTTTGGCCTACCTAGAATGAACGAACTATAGTATCCGAATCCGACCCATGCCTTCGTGTGGTACCGGCTTCAGCGAGGAAAGGTGTTGCGTCGGTTCGTTATTGGGAACGAGCAGGATCTAGAGAATACTGAATAGTCTATTAAGGGGAGATGGGGCGTTTTTCTAGACTCCCTTCTCCCTCATGTTTACCCCCATTAGTTTTCAGATTTTAAGATGTTTGCCCTATTAGTTTGACGATTTTAAGACCTTTCGCCCTATTTCTTTGACAATATTTAGACCTTCGTGCTACTTAGGTGCGATGTTTTTTCCTGGCGAACGATAGTGAGTCTGAAATTTTGGAAGAACCGGCCTTCGGCCAGGAATGTGTTTTTACCGAAAAATGTACAAATAAATCTATAAGGGGGATCTAATGGATGTTTTTTTTTAAAGTTTGATGGAGGTCTAGGGAAGAAACAAAAATATTATAAAAACAAAAATATTATAAATGAGGAAAAAACAGGCCCATCTCACCTTAATTTCAAGATAAGTTGCGGAAATCTCTCAGTATGACAGGCTATTATAAAACCAAAATTTCAACCCTTTTTCCCTTCCCTCTCTTCCCTGGGCATTATTGTATTGTTCTACCCCTTCAGTATTACGAGGACGCGTGTCTTCCTTATATTCTGGCTATTAGTCGATGATTATATGCGGTTTAGGAAGGATCTCTAGGAATCGAAGGGGTGACGTGTATCCCAACTGACCCTCCGACTTCCTAAATTTCTTCCAAAATCGCCTATTGATAGCGTAAGTCAAAAGAGGAAACACGTCCTCGAATATTGAAAGGGTTAAGGTTTTTCTATGGCTGCCCTTCTCCCTCATGTGTAGTCTCATTAGTCTAGACATTAATTTAAAGACGTTCGCACAATTACTTTGGAGATTTTAAAACCTTTCGCCTCATTTCTGTTTTTAATTTTAAGACTGTTCGTGTCATTTAGGTGTCAACGTTAGGTGACCGATAGCGAGCCTGTCTACGAGCCTTTTTTTTTTTTTTTTTTTTTTTTAGCTTGATGGAGGTCTAGAAAGGAAATTAAAACAAATAATAATAAATACATACAGTATAATATGAATGCATAAATACATACAGTATAATATGAATGCATAAATACATACAGTATAATATGAATGCATAAATATATCTTCCCTTATCGCATAAACACTCACGCGGAGATTAGTGTTATTTCCTATGAATACCTAGATTAGTGTTATGTCCTGTTATTACCCCCTTTCTTATCACTCTGGACGATCGACGCAGGAAATGATAACTGGCAGATAAGGTATAGTCACTGACAAGACTGTTAAGGGGGGATGGTTCACTTTTTGGCCGATGTTTGCATGTATTTATTATTTTTCTAGTTTCCTCCCTAGACCTCCATCAAATTAAAAAACATCCATTAGATCCCCCTTCTAGATTAAATTTGTAAATTTTTCGGTAGAAAAATTTCCCAGCTGAAGGCCGGTTCTTCCAACATTATAGGCTCACTATCGCTACATAAATGACCTAGATTTAGGTATAACTAGTAGGATAAGTAAATTCGCAGACGATACTAAAATGGGGAGATCAATTGATTCAGATAGCGATATAGAGTGCCTCCAAAGGGATCTAGATACCTTACATGAATGGTCAGTAAATTGGCAGATGAAGTTTAACATTGACAAATGCAAGGTATTAAAGATAGGGAAGATGCAAACAAATGTTAAATATAAACTAGCTAATTTAGAATTAGAAAATTCAGACTGCGAGAAAGATCTAGGTGTGTTTGTTAGCAATGATTTGAAGCCTAGAAAACAGTGTATAAGCGTTCGTAATAAGGCAAACAGGATTCTCGGGTTCATCTCTAGGAGTGTGAGTAACAGAACTGCTGATGTTATCTTAAAACTTTACTTGTCATTAGTGAGACCCCATATGGATTATGCTGTCCAATTTTGGTGTCCTTATTACAGAATGGACATAGATTCATTGGAGAGAATTCAGCGTAGAATGACAAAAAAGATCCATAATATTAGAAATTTTCCGTATGAAGAAAGGTTGAAGAAATTAGGTTACATTCGTTAGAGAGACGCAGAGTTAGAGGGGATATGATAGAGGTGTTCAAGTGGGTTAGTGGGATTAACAAAGGGGACATGACAAATGTACTAAAGCTCAGTGATAGCGAAAGAACTCGTACCAATGGTTTCAAATTAGATAAATTTCGTTTCAGAAAAGATATAGGCAAATATTGGTTTGGTAACAGAGTTGTAGATGGGTGGAATAGGCTACCAAGTGATATAGTGGGATCAAGAACGATAGGGAGCTTTAAGAAAAAATTGGATAAGCATATGGACGAGAAGGGTTGGGTGTGAAGGGGATCAGCCGGGTTGGGCCAATCAGCGCTCTGCAGACCCCCGTAATCCTGCGTTAATCTCTAACCAGTTTGGTAAGATGATCCTCAGGGTATTAGAGTGTTGAGCCTATACTTGGCTTGTAATTGGGGTTGTGTGGGACAGGGATCTGCCTTGCTTAGGCCAATCGGCTTTCTGCAGACTCCCATTTTCTTATGTTCTTATGTTCTTATGTTCGCCAGGGAAAAAATCGACACCTAAATAGCACGAAAGGTCTAAATATTGACGAAGAAATGGGGCGAAAGGTCTTAAAATCGACTAACTAATTGGGCAAACATCTTAACATCTGAAAATTAATGGAGCTAAACATGAGGGAGAAAGTGGTCCAGAAAACCGGCCCATGTCCCCTTAACCCTTTGAGTACCAGCGACGTGTGTTATAGTTTATTATAGTTATATTTGAGACGATTTTATGCAGCTTAGGAACGATCTATGGTAGTTTATAGGGTTGGTTGAGATAAGCCTTATTATTACTTGAAGTCTTTCCTGAGCTGAATACAATCGTCGAAAAGTTGCCAGAATGTGATTAAAAAGACACGTCCCAGGTACTCAAAGACACGTCCCTGGTACTCAAAGACACGTCCCTGGTACTCAAAGACACGTCCCTGGTACTCAAAGACACGTCCCTGGTACTCAAAGACACGTCCCTGGTACTCAAAGACACGTCCCTGGTACTCAAAGACACGTCCCTGGTACTCAAAGACACGTCCCTGGTACTCAAAGACACGTCCCTGGTACTCAAAGGGTTAACCCCTCATGGTTATCACTAAAATTTTATCTATTAAAATAATTATTCATGGGTGTTATTTATTAAGCCATATAGATAATTATTCATGGGTGTTATTTATTAAGCCATATAGATAATTATTCATGGGTGTTATTTATTAAGCCATATAGATAATTATTCATGGGTGTTATTTATTAAGCCATATAGATAATTATTCATGGGGGTTTATTTATAAAGCCATATAGAATATTCATGGGTGTTATTTATAAAGCCATATAGATAATTATTCATGGGTGTTATTTATAAAGCCATATAGATAATTATTCATGGGTGTTATTTATAAAGCCATATAGATAATTATTCATGGGTGTTATTTATTAAGCCATATAGATAATTTAATGAAAAGCGAACTAAAATAAATTATTCGTGAGTTTAAAGTTATATATATTATTTATATAACCATTTAGATAATTTAATGAAAAGCAAATTACATCCATAAGCCTATTCCGAAGATTGTATTTATTTTAAGTATAACAGAAATAGTCCGCGATCTTTGACGAGTGACTGAACAGTACAAATATCATGTAAAGAAAGAGTTTCAATTCAGCCTGACACAGCTTCGAAAATACATGTACCAGCATTAATGATCGCGAGTGTACATGTGGCAGATAAGAACTACGATGAATAATTGCATAATTTATCTTATATTAACCCTTCTCCCTCATGTTGAGCTCCATAAGTTTTGAGATTTTATGACGTTCGCTTCCTTAATTTGACGATATTAAAAACTTTTGCCCCATTTCTTTGCCAATTTTAAGACCTTTTGTGCCATTTAGGTTTCGATGTTTTCCTTGCAACCGATAGCAAGCCTATAATATAGAAGGAACCGGCCTCCTTGGAGGCGGGAGCACTTTGCTACAGAAAAAGATACAAATATATATCGAAGGGGGGTCTTGGGGAATGTGTTTATATATCGAAGGGGGGTCTTGGGGAATGTGTTTTTAAGTTTGATGGAGGTTTAGGGAGAAAGGCACACACACACCCACACACACACACACACACACACACACACACACACACACCTTACGTTTACCCAGCTGCACTGTATAATATGTTTTAAATGTAAACACAGCCTGTAATGAAATTTGTACACATAATCGATATAAAAAAAATAACTTATAATATGATACTAGGGACTTGTGTTTAATGTGTTAGCACATTTCTGATGAAACTGTGCTTTGTTATAATGTCACTTTAGTTATTATTAAAAATATGTTAATAAATATCTTACAACGCATATCAACCATGTATACACAAGAGAACATTTTAGATATTCATAAAGACAAGTAACTACTGCCTTATCGAGCGAGACAAGCATGAGAGTATGCATATTTAGATATCCCTCTCTCTCTCTCTCTCTCTCTCTCTCTCTCTCTCTCTCTCACACACACACACTAGCTGATGAACTACGACTCAAGACAGACCGAGGCAAGATACTTAGTATGTTGCCAGGATGTATGGAGGGGATTGTGCTACCAGCAAAGCAATATAGGTATAAATAGTAGGTTAGCTGAACTGTGTACCCAGAGAGGGGTGAGATATGTTTGACCCATGTTATGAGTTCTATGGGAAGCGCAACCTCTACCACCACGACGGTGTGCACTTAAGCATCAACGGTAAAATCAAACTTGGGAATTTTCTGAATCACCATCTTTACAGCTTACTGAGGGCAAGCAAAAATATAGAAAGCATCCCCCAGTAGGAAAAGTGCAAACCCTCACCATAGGTTGAGCTCCAGCTCCCAAAAAGAGGTCCGACACGAGGGATTAGTCCCTCCGAGAGCAAGAATACCTCTCTACCAATGGCAGAGCTCCCCAGTAGAATGAGAGATAACTCGCAACTCACTTTAGACTCAATACCTCAGTTGCGAATTTCTGAACCATTAGATAGTTGTTCTTCTACCTCACCACATAAAGGGAATAGCAACACCTCTGATAGTGTACAGAGAAATAGTGTGCTAGAAAATGCACTACCCCCTGAGACCCCTTGCCCTTCGACAAATGGGGTAAACTAGGGGGGTTCTAAGAAAAGCCTTAACCCCCTTAAGGTAGTATCTTATAATTATAATATCTGTTCTACCTGGAAAAAACTTCCCTCAGATACTGTAAACAGTTCTTCTGTAGAGCAGTTCAAAAAGAGAGTAGATTGTATTTTTCACTCTGTAATGAGTGTAGTGCACTAAACAATCTCTCCCCTTCCACCTCGAGTATCTCCCCGGAATGGACCACAAGGTCTTTGCGATACTACCTATTCCTTGTAACACTCTCTGACTCACTGTCTGCTGATTAAACTTATGCTGAGTGTAGAAATCTGCTACCTGATGTTTACAAACCTCGCTCCAGTAACCTGCATTATAGCAGGAATAAACTATGTGAGTGAGTGTGTAACTACTGTGTATGTATGAGTAAAGGGGTTGTGTGGGTGTGTGTACAGTATGTATGGGTGAAGGGGTTGTGTGGGTGTGTATGTATGGGTGAAGGGGTTGTGTGTGTATGTATGGGTGAAGGGGTTGTGTGGGTGTGTATGTGAAGGGTTGTGTGTGTATGTATGGGTGAAGGGGTTGTGTGGGTGTGTATGTATGGGTGAAGGGGTTGTGTGGGTGTGTATGTATGGGTGAAGGGGTTGTGTGTGTATGTATGGGTGAAGGGGTTGTGTGGGTGTGTATGTATGGGTGAAGGGGTTGTATGGGTGAAGGGGGTTGTGTGGGTGTGTATGTATGGGTGAAGGGGTTGTGTGGGTGTGTATGTATGGGTGAAGGGGTTGTATGGGTGAAGGGGGTTGTGTGGGTGTGTATGTATGGGTGAAGGGGGGTGTGTGTGTATGTATGGGTGAAGGGGTTGTGTGTGTGTGTATGTATGGGTGAAGGGGTTGTGTGGGTGTGTGTATGTATGGGTGAGGGGGTTGTGTGGGTGTGTATGTATGGGTGAAGGGGTTGTGTGTGTATGTATGGGTGAAGGGGTTGTGTGTGTATGAAGGGGTTGTGTGGGTGTGTATGTATGGGTGAAGGGGTTGTGTGTGTATGTATGGGTGAAGGGGTTGTGTGGGTGTGTATGTATGGGTGAAGGGGTTTGTTGGGGTGTGTACGTGTGGGTTAAGGGGTGTGTATGTGTGTGTGTGTATGTATGGGTGAAGGGGTTGTGTGTGTGTGTATGTATGGGTGAAGGGGTTGTATGGGTGTGTATGTATGGGTGAAGGGGTGTGTATGTATGGGTGAAGGGGTTGTGTGGGTGTGTATGTATGGGTGAAGGGGTTGTGTGGGTGTGTATGTATGGGTGAAGGGGTTGTATGGGTGTGTATGTATGGGTGAAGGGGTGTTACTCAGTTACTTGTTCGTCAAGGGGAATCCACGCAATGCGAGCTAAGCTCATTATTATCGCGCCTCCTTAACTGGGAATGTATTGCGTGAAATGCATGTTAAGTGTTTTTATGTACTGTTGGAATGGCTGTGGATGTGTGTGTAGTCTGTATTTTAGCCAATTGGCGACATCGGAAACGAAGGCTTAGGGTGGATCTGTATGGTACCATTCTCACTATAGACGGTACCGTCTCGCCCGAAGGCTTAGGTAGCCATCAGCTTAGGTGAACCATATGATACCCATCTCGCCTTGTACCATTTTTGCCAACCCCAGATGGGACGTCACAACGTCGTCCACTTATTCCAGGTACCTATTTACAGCTAGGTGAACTGAGGCTAACACATGAAAGGAGACAAGCCCATTTGTCTCCGCCCGGCCGGGGATTGAACCCCGACCCCTCGTGTGTGAGACGAGAGCTCTACCTACTAGGCTACGGGCTGTGTATTATGTATTATGTATGTGTATGTATGGGTGAAAGGGTTGTGTGGGTGTGTATGTATGGGTGAAGGGGTGTGTATGTGTGTGTATGTATGGGTGAAGGGGTTGTGTGGGTGTGTATGTATGGGTGAAGGGATTGTGTGGGTGTGTATGTATAGGTGAAGGGGTTGTGTGGGTGTGTATGTATGGGTGAAGGGGTTGTGTGGGTGTGTATGTATGGGTGAAGGGGTTGTGTGGGTGTGTATGTATGGGTGAAGGGGTTGTGTGGGTGTATATGTATGGGTGAGGGGGGTTGTGTGGGTGTGTATGTATGGGTGAAGGGGTTGTGTGGGTGTGTATGTATGGGGGAGGGGGTTGTGTGGGTGTGTATGTATGGGTGAAGGGGTTGTGTGGGTGTATATGTATAGGTGAAGGGGTTGTGTGGGTATGTATGTATAGGTGAAGAGGTGTGTATGTGTGTGTATGTATGGGTGAAGGGGTTGTGTGGGTGTGTATGTATGGGTGAAGGGGTTGTGTGGGTGTGTATGTATGGGTGAAGGGGTTGTATGGGTGAAGGGGTTGTGTGGGTGTGTATGTATGGTTGAAGGGGTTGTGTGGGTGTGTATGTATGGGGGAAGGGGTGTGTGTGTGTGTATGGGGGAGGGGGTTGTGTGGGTGTGTATGTATGGGTGAAGGGGTTGTGTGGGTGTGTATGTATAGGTGAAGGGGTTGTGTGGGTGTGTATGTATAGGTGAAGGGGTGTGTATGTATGGGTGAAGGGATTGTGGGGGTGTATATGTATGGGTGAAGGGGTTGTGGGGGTGTGTATGTATGGGTGAAGGGGTTGTGTGGGTGTGTATGCATGGATGAAGGGGTGTGTATGTATGGGTGAAGGGGTTGTGTGGGTGTGTATGTATGGGTGAAGGGGTTGTGTGGGTGTGTATGTATGGGTGAAGGGGTTGTGTGGGTGTGTATGTATTGTATGGGTGAAGGAGTTGTGTGGGTGTGTATGTATGGGTGAGGGGGTTGTGTGGGTGTGTATGTATGGGGGAGGGGGTTGTATGGGTGAAGGGGTTGTGTGGGTGTATGTATGGGTGAACGGGTTGTGTGGGTGTGTATGTATTGGTGAAGGGG
This sequence comes from Paralithodes platypus, assembly GCA_032716605.1. Taxonomy (NCBI): domain Eukaryota; kingdom Metazoa; phylum Arthropoda; class Malacostraca; order Decapoda; family Lithodidae; genus Paralithodes; species Paralithodes platypus. The sequence goes on along the minus strand of CM064520.1, from coordinate 30,870,315 downwards.
TTGTGTATGTATGGGTGAAGGGGATGTGTGGGTTTATATGTATGGGTGAGGGGGGTTGTGTGGGTGTGTATGTATGGATGAAGGGGTTGTGTGGGTGTGTATGTATGGTTGAAGGGGTTGTGTGGGTGTATGTATGGGTGAAGGGGATGTGTGGGTTTATATGTATGGGTGAGGGGGGTTGTGTGGGTGTGTATGTATGGGTGAAGGGGTTGTGTGGGTGTGTATGTATGGGTGAAGGGGTTGTGTGGGTGTGTATGTATGGGTGAAGGGGTTGTGTGGGTGTGTATGTATGGGTGAAGGGGTTGTGTGGGTGTGTATGTATGGGGGAGGGGGTTGTGTGGGTGTGTATGTATGGGTGAAGGGGTTGTGTGGGTGTATATGTATGGGTGAGGGGGGTTGTGTGGGTGTGTATGTATGGGTGAAGGGGTTGTGTGGGTGTGTATGTATGGGTGAAGGGGTTGTGTGGGTGTGTATGTATGGGTGAAGGGATTGTGTGGGTGTGTATGTATTGGTGAAGGGGTTGTGTGGGTGTATATGTATGGGTGAGGGGGATTGTGTGGGTGTGTTTCTGCGTTCATGTGTTACTCGATATACTTAAATGATGAATCAACATTAGGAGCGTTTCCTGCGAGTGATTCCTAAGCTGGACAAAATAGTCTCTTGTTAGACACCATACAGTTGCTTGACAATTGACGGAAAAGAAATCGACACCTAAATAGCACGAAAGGTCTAAATATTGACAAAGAAATGGGGCGAAAGGTCTTAAAATCGCAAAACTAATGGGGCGAATGTCGTAGAATCTGAAAACTAATAGGGAAAAGGGGGTCTAGAAAAACGACCCATCTCCCCTTAAAGGACTACAGGTGTAGAAGAATCGATTCCCGGTAGCAACTAGTTCATCCTGGATAATAAACTCGATGGAAGTGATGTAACGGTTGACAGGTTGGAGGTCTAGGGAGAAAACTAGAAAAATAATATATAAATGAAAAAATCAACCAAAAAGTGAACCATTAAGGAGGTTGGAGCCGTAGCCATCAAAATTAAACAGAAGTATAACAATAATGTGAGTATATTATAAATATAAAGTGTATTAAATGTGTGTTTGTGTATCTATAAATGTGTGTTTGTGTATCTATAAATGCACTATAACCGCATTTTGGCCGGTAATTCTGCTAAATATCGTTGTCTTCACGTCCACCTTCCTTATAGCTTGAAACATGGAAGTGGTCAATTGCTTTAGTTTCGCAATATACACTATTAAAACGCATACTACATATGTGTTGCAGTATGGGGAAATGGGTCGTTTGTCTAGACCCCCCTTCTCCCTCATGTTTAGACCCATTAATTTTCAGATTTTATGATCTTTGCCCCATTAATTTGTCGATTTCATGACCTTTCACTCCATTTTGTTGTCAATATTTAGACCTATCGTGTTATTTAGGTATCGACATTTTTCATGGCGAATGATAGTGAGCCTGTAATTTTGGAAGAACCGGCCTTCGGCATTTTTCTACCGAAAAAATGTACAAATTAATCTAGAAGGAGGATCTAATGGATGTTTTTTGAAGCTTGATGGAGGTCTAGGGAGGACACTAAACAAATAATAGACATATGAAATAATCGACCAAAAAATAAACCCTTCCCCCTTAAAGAGAGGACACAAGGCAAAATGAGTTCAATGTATAATGCTGTATAAATATTTGTTTAACATAAAATAATGAAAGAAAAATATATACTGTATATAATGAAAACGAGAGAGAGAGAGATAATGTGTGTGTGAGAGAAAGAGAGAGTGTGTGTGTGTGTGTGTGTGAGAGCGAGAGAGAGTGTGTGTGTGAGAGAGAGAAAGTGAGAAAGAGTTGTAGAAGGTAAAAGAGTATAATTAGGGTAAGTAGAACGCATTACCAGGGAGGGAGGGAGGGAGGGAGGGGAGCATGTTAGCCTGTTGTGTATGTTTTGTATATTTGTAAACTGTGTTGGTGGTGATCTTATGGTTTAGATGTTTATGTTCTGGGTGTGGTGTCCCGAGTTCGAATCCCGGAAGGACCATATGGTTTCATAAGTTTATTCAAGTACATTGGGGTTTGTAAAAAAAATTATGTGAAAGGTCTCAAAATCGCCAAACTAACTGAACGACCGTCTTAAAACCTCAAAATTAATATGCTAAACATGAGGGAGAAGGGGGTCCAGAAAAAGCGAGTACTATCCCCTTATAGTCCATGAGCCAAGACCCGAATTTTAGGATATCGGTACCACCCGGGGTGACTAATTCTCTTAGGTGTTTTTAGCTTGCTACATGTCTCTAGTTTATGTTTTGATATGATAGCCCTTGCACATTGGTAGCTTAATGGTCGTTATCACTTCTTGAATAGACATACCCTACCGAAAATTCCGAAATTTTTTTAAATGTCAAATTTGGGGACAGGAATGCCTAAATGTCAACAAAATGCATATAGTAATTGTCACATTTAATACAAGTCCTGTAAATACACACTAAGCATGCCATGGGCTTGTACATACTATTATGGCAAATTACTACTCCTAAATATCATCTACGTCAGACTCGGAATCTGACTGTTGTGCCACCGGCTCTTCTTCAATAGCCTTGTTCTGACATGTCTGTAACCTGCACATGTCCGTGCATTTTAGACCATTGCTGAGGCAAGTACACTTAGGGAGTTCGCATGACCGCACACACTTGCAAGACAGTAGCTGCATAACAGCATCTGGTGCTGGTGAGCCTCGCATCCAGTTGACGGCAAGCTTACCGTCCTCATCTGTCATCCAACCGCAGTCTGTTGGGTTCGCAACAAATGGCTGGCTCTGAAGACTTCTCCTCCAGATCGCAGCCTGGTAGTTTGCACGCAGTGCATGCATGAAGAGGCAGTCCTCACAAGGAGGGAGTTGACTTGACTCTACCTCTCCACGTCTTGCACAGAACAGCTCATACCGAAGCTTGTTTACCTTAGTTGTGTGGGTAGATGGTAGGTACATGTGGCAGGTGATTTCCTGTAGCTTCTCAAAGAGTTCAGGAGACACTTCCCATGAGCGTCCAAGTTCGTGAAAAGCATGCTGGTATGTCTTGTCCATCTTCACCTGCTTGAGTGTCGTCATCTTCCCTCGGCCAGCGAATGCACTGACGGTATCACAGCCTGTAAAGGCATGCATACCAATCAATGAATCACACACGCTGCCTCCCAGTGTGCGGCTCAGTGTGGTGATATCCAGGAATCTTGTCCGGTTCTTCGTCCCGCACTTCTGGAACAGATGGGATGGGATCTTGTGGCACATGCCAAGACACAACACCATGACGTCTGTATCTTCTGCAGTGATGATGACAGACTTGTTCCCAGATTCTGCTGCATGAAGTGCATGGAGAAGAAGGCGTGTGTCTGCTTCTTCTTGAGTTGACTTAAGCTCAGGAGCCTCTTCCCACTGCTCTTTGGTGATCTTGAAGCAGCGCTGCTCACATGTGACATACAGCTCCTTGTCCTTGAGCTTCTCCCTGTGCTGTGGTGCCTTCCATTCTTCTACCAAGAACTTGATAAGACTTGCCTTGTTGGAGGAACTACCGAGTAACTTTCTCCACTGCTGGATGTTGTGCCCAGGTTGAATGTTCTTGAAATGAATTCCTGTGCCTGCACTTCTTTTGGCTCGTTCTGCATCCTTGATGGATGTCTCCTTGTAGATATCAAACACAACATCAATGCGCCTGCTCTTAGCACCTTCATGAACAGCGTGACTCAGTGCTGTACCTGCAAGCTGTGAAAAAGTTTTGTCGTTTCCCTTCAGTTTGTGGACCAGGCTCATCCCATCAATTATGGTAGCAGAGGGCTCGGGTATCACTTCTGCAGGAGAAACATTCCTCTCTAACTCCTTTGCGAGGGCAGCCTTGTTGGTCTTGCGGAGAGACCCATCACCGCTGGCAAGTGCCCAAGGCAAAGGCCCCAGGGGATGAGCCAAGACATCACTCATTTTGAGCTTTCTGTTCTCGGCAACAAGGATCATCTGGCCAAATAGGTTCCTGTCAGCCTTTAAGATAACCTCCTTGGCATGGTCTTGTGAGCGTGGCTTCATTCTGATGTTAGTGAACGTTCTCAGTTTCGTCTTCGTCATCGTGTCATGAAACTGTATAGTTGGCGTATCGATCTCCAGGCGCTCTTCCTTGAAGGCTTGATATGCATCCTCTCCTATTCTGTAGGCCCCTAGAAGGTCTTTTGACAACTTCTGGTGGTTCCATAGTCGCAGTTGACAAACTGACAAGATCTTCTTGCTCTGCGTTGAAGGGGTTCAACCAGCTGGTCTCCATCAGTTGAACTAAAGATTGGACATCGGCCTCATCTCTTCTAATCCTGGGCATCTGTAGGTCTGGGTGGCTGAAGTCAGTATACTTTTGGCCTACTACCATAGTCCTGAGCTGCCTTAAGTACCTGCTGCGATACTCCGATGTCAGGTAGTACCTGGCGACAGCTCCGCCTTTCAGGCTGAAGCCTTTTGTGCCCCCTGATGTCTGGGTGTCTTTGTTGATCGTCTCTTCGATTGTCTGGTCCACAGGGATCCGTCCAAAGGGATTCTTGCTACCGATCTGGACCGAAAAGCCACCTTGCATGAAGTGTTCATGGACCTCTGGGTGTTCAATGGGCAGTCGAGACATCAAGGCATAGTAGTAGGTTAGGAACCGGGCATAGTTCACTTTGTCATAGGCAAAACACCACGGTATCATCTGTCGGATTGCTCCTAGGTGGAGCATCCAGTTGCCTTCTCTGGAGGCTCGAATTAAGTCCAGCATGATCTCAACCATGTCCAGGTATGACATCCAGAATGCTGAGAGGTTGTGTTCATCTCTGAGGGTCTCAAGATAAACTTGGAAAAGCTTCATGATATGTGTGCATGATTCACTCTCCATCAGCTCTTGAAAGAGTCCCTGAGACACATTGCTGTGAAAGCTGTTGATGTCCTTCAGTGTTTCATCTAGATGGTGTATGTCCCTTGAATGGTTTTCTTCTAGCCATGAAAGGAAGCCTTTCCATGCAAGCCTCATCAGTGCTTCATACACGAGCTTGTGTAGTCTCACTGCTCTGTTGTACCTCTTGCCGTTCATCACTCCTGACACTGATCCTTCTGCGATGATACCTGATTCCACACACAGATCTCTAAGACCTGCATCTTGAAACCTCTTTCCTATGGTGGAGATGAGATTACAGATTGTGTGGAAGACGCCCATCCTGATGATAATGTTCTTGAACTTCTCTTGTTTCCAGATAACTTCGGCAGCTTTGGCATAGAGTGCTTGATCAAACACGCACACAATCTTGTTAAGCTGTAAGGACTGCATGATAGCATGCGTTTGTTCCAAGATTTCATTAACGGTGGACATTTCTGTTGCGGGAGCATTGATAGTGGGCAGGTAGCTTACAGTGTCCTGAACCACTGCAATGTCTCTGCGCATTTTGATGTTGAACCCAGTCCAACTGCTGATGGACTGGTCCTCATGGTCTGACATTCGAGTAAGAAGCCAGATATGGTTCTTTGTCTTTGAATCCTGGACTTCCTTGGTAGTGTCGACATACGCAGTCTCAATCCTAGGTGGCCCTGCCCGCCGCCCAACATTGTATATTGGCAGCATTGATGATGTCTGAGTGATGCTTCTTATCTTGGACTTGGTAATCTCTGGCAGGACTTTCTCTGGCACAGAGCCTGCAACCTTGGACTGGACAGCAATGCCATTGACTCTATGAGAAGTACCTGCTCCACTTAGGGTCTCTTCAAGTCGGTCAATGTTATCCCAGGCCAGGGTTGTGAACACACCAGGGTAGATGTTTGCTGGCAGTGGAATGTCATCCTTTGAGCATTCCAGCTTCTGGATACAAAGGGCTGTATCGATCTCCTCAAACATTGAGTAAGACACACAGTGACCAAGACGATTCAGAGTTCGGATCAGTTCTGTGTTTCCTGTCAAAGACTTTACAGCATTGGTCAGCAGTACGTGCTTGGGTGGTTTTGTCTTGCCACTGGTAACAGCAAAGACCAAGTCACTGCCAAAGGAAGTGGCAAGACGTTGAGCTCTTTCAGAGGGAGTTTCACACTCACACTCTCCTGTCAGCAGGGTGTGCAGGAATTGAGTGACTGCTGCAGGAATGACATTCTGATCTGTATCGGGAGGCCATGGCTGACTCACATCTTGTTTATTGATCTCATTCCTCAGCTGCATTCCTGCTTTGGTTAAGACATCTTCAGAGTTAGCTGCTCTTGCTTCTTGCAGGTCTTTTGCCATTTTGTGTGCTTGCCGGGCAAGGTCGTCCATTGAGAGGCTGCGTGGATAGATTAGAAGCTTTCCTTTCTCATCTGGGACAAAGCGTAGTGATTCTCCAAACTCGGTTTCAATCTTTCGGCGAACATGTTTCATTGTCGCTGGTTTCAGTTGGATAATACCACGGGACATCATGGATCTCTCAAGCCTAGATGTGAGGTTTGTCATAGGCAGTACCACTGGGTTGGGGAATAATTTGGTCCTTATATACAAGCAGAGTTCCTCGAGGGCTTCTGTCTCAACCTCTTCGTAGCGTGCTTCCTCGCTTTCTTCCTGATTTTCACCTGCACCCGACCTGGCGGCCGCTGGGAAATCATCTTTTGTGAAGAGTTTGTAGCACGACTTGTGGTAGTGACCCTCTGCAGCAACAAGGTCTCTGCTAACTAAACCAAGGATTCTCTGGTTGAGTTTCCTTATTGCTGCTCTGCGAATCTTCTCATCTGCTCGTAGCTCAACACACTGTATGAGTGGCTCCCTTGTCTTTGTTGTTTTTATGTACTTGCTTGACTTCTCGCAGAAGATACATACTTTGGCATACACCCTGCTAGTACTAGGGGCATCCCTTGATGCCCTCCTCCTGGGGTCGACGCTTGCTGATTCTATCTTGACACCCTTGGCAAGGATAGAATCCAGTGACTTCTTCATTGTAAAGAGACTACGACATTTACGGTGATAATGTATGTGTGGTATTCCTCCTTCTTCAAGGCCCTTGGCTGCTTCCAGGACTGGATCATGCTGCCTGATTTCTGCAGCCCTGAGCAATGTGTTCCAGGAGTCCAAATCCTGTGGTGACACCAGAGCATCGCTGTCATCATCAGAGCAGTGGATGATACAGTCGATCCGTGCTCTCTTCCTCGCAGATGGTTCCATCCTGCCGTCAAACAGTCGACACACACCTGCAAAAAATATCACCATTAAACCATGAACAAACAAACACATTACATGGAAACCACTCTACATATGTTTGCTCCTTCCAATAATAAATTATCCCCAAAATATAACAAAAAATCCCCAAATATGAAATAAACCCCTAAATATGGAGAAACTTGAAATACACATCGGAATAATTCTTGTAGAGAATCAAATAAGCTACAAGAGCTGTTAGAATATATTTTTCAATGTTCCCCATATTTAAGGATTTATTCTAGATTTAGAGGAAAATACCCAAAATATAGAGTATATTCCGAAATATGAGGAAATTTGAAAAATACCTAGGAACAACTCTGGTAGAGAATATAATTCTACATAGGTGTTCAAAGTTTCGCGATGATTGTGTGATGGATTTTAAAGAAAATGAGGAAAACGCCGAGCGTCACGCTAAAAATCTTTATTTTTGGGTAGCGCCCCTATTGCATCAAAAAAATTAGACTAAGCTACCAGTGCGAGAAGGCTATCATATCTTAATGTACTTACAGTCACTCTATAAACATTTTAGTACCATTCGTGTTTAGTCACCCCAGGTGGTACCGATATCTGGCCTGGCTCATGGACTATTAAGAGCCAGACAGTGTCATAACTTTTTCTACGACGTAATTCCCAATTGCTTCACCAGACATAGTTTAGAAATTTACAATTGGCCTAATAAGTGATGTCTCGGCACCAAGTATATTTTGATCCATAATTGGTTTCAGCAATATCTAAACTTAATGTATTCATTTCGAGGGGGATATACAAACCTACTCCTACACTTACACACCCTATTCAACATCTGGCAGACATTATTTCACCACTGAGCAAGCCAAACGTAAGGACAGCTGAATCATGACTTATTAGCGCGACCGTACCGAGTGTCCTCTTTTGTACTGCCTACCCCCTACCGTAATCAATGTACAGTCGCGCTAATAAGTGATGTCTCAGCACCAAGTATATTTTCATCAATAATTGGTATCAGCAATATTTAAGGTTCATTTCTTCATATTGAGTGAAATATACAAACATGTTCCTACACTTACCCACCCTATCCAACATCTGACAGACATAAATACAGCACAGAGAAAGCCAAACGTAATGACAGCTGAGACATGACTTATTAGCGGGACTGTACACCGGATATCACACATGTATTCTTTCTCACCCTAGCACTCATTCACTATACCACTTTTAAGCGGGTATCACACGAGCACTAATCCGACCAACCAATTGACCAACCAACGTGCATCGGGGCGATCGACGTTGGTAATAATTAGCACACGTCATCATACTATCACCAACCAACTGCAGCTTTCACAGCTTTCTCCTAGCTTCAAACCTGCTTAAAACACGCAATACTTGTTGTGTAATTGTAATAACTATACCTAATCAAATCTAATAAATGGATATATATAGGAAATGTAAAATTTAAATGCTAAATATCGCTTACGGGAGGTTAGTATGTAGAGTTTGACAAATTGAAGGATTTCGCATCTACGGTTCCATATGTACTGCATTTTGTAAGGTGTGTACATAATTCAATAGTTAAGGCCGTAGATGAGTAAACTAGTTTATTAGAATGACCATTTAACACTATTTACCAATCTGAATACATTGATAACTATGGCATTACAAAACAGAGTTCTCGGCGACGTAGACATGTTTGCTTTTGTTGTGAGAGGCTCGCATATTAGTCGGGCAGATATGTCAAATAGATGTTCACTTCCGGAAGAAAGCATGAAAATTTGTCTATAGGGGTTTTTGAGTATGCTGAATCCGATTTTAATGGGATCCACACTGGCAAACCAAGGGTTCCCACTCAAAATTGACATTGAACAAAATATATATTAAAAAAAAACGTTTGTCATAGTCAACTTATATTGTTGTGGTCTAGCCACGTTAATCCGTTCATATTTATGTGCAGTATGTGCCTCATGTATTTGACAATAATGACATATCCAAGGATATCAAAGGAAGGATATAAGGGTGAACGATTTTATTTAAAACTCCATCCGAACATTAATGAATATATCTCTTTTCATTTATTTTTCAGGAAAATCATATCCATTGTGCATGCATACATATGCATTAATATGATGATGTGTTTAATTTGCAGAACTTGCCAACGTTCATCATGATTAGCCTTCAATAATTAATCAGGTCTAACTAAACCTTTGATATAGATTTCTGATTAATATTGAAACGAACGTAACAAATGTTTCTAATCTTTTCAGGAATCGAGATGGATGGTGTCTAATACAACCAAGCTATATGGAGCGATGGCGACCAAGAAAATAAAGCTTGACAGTGCTTCTGCTCATCACCCGGTATTAACCGAAACAGACTGGACGCTATGTGCTATGTGCCAGAAAAGTTCAACTGAACCCCTGAGAGACCCGTCCCAATGTAAGAATGTAAACCAGTCCAAAGGCTATGAATCGTTAGCTGAGCACATCCAGGAGCTACACTCGCTTAGTGCACTGCCAATGAACATACAGTTGTCACGTTTGGATGACTGTCAAGGTATCGCTGCAACCCTCTTTCAGCACAATGCAAGATGGCACAAAACATGCTACATGAGGTTTAACCAAGCCAAAGTTGAGCGTGCTCGCAAGAAGGTTGCCAAACTAGAAGATCCTGAACCGAAGACTTCTCCACTCAAAGGTAGACTGCGTTGTGCGTTTCCTGGAACCTCCTGCCAAGCTAAAGAAAGTCTCTGCTTCTTTTGCGATGAAAAAATGGAGGACACTTATCACAGAGCAGCCACACCACGAATGGACGCAAATGTTCGGAAGATGGCAACTGAGCTTCGTGATACCCGGCTACTAGCAAAGCTGTCCTCTGGAGACATGACTGCAATAGATGCGATATACCACAAACAGTGTTTGACTGGCTTCAGCAATAGATATCGTGCATTCACCAGGAAAGTGGAATCGAAGGAAGATTCAGATCTAGCCCCTGATGCTATAGCCTTCGCAGAATTGGTGTCCTACATTGAAGAGACTCGTCAAGTAGATGAGCATGCGGAACACATATTCAAGCTGTCAAGCCTCGTACAACTCTACAGATCACGACTTAAGCAACTTGGCGGCGATATGTCAGAGCGCATAAAACTCAACTCGTCTGAAGGAGAAGCTTCTCGCACGAATTCCCGAGTTGGAAGCACATAAAAGCAAGTATGAGGTCATGATCACGTTTAAGAATGACGTTGGAGATACCTTGTTGGAGGCCAAGAAGCGGGACCCTGAGAGTGATGCTGTTGTGCTCATGAGAGCTGCAAACATAATCAGGAAAGAGATCTTTCAGAAACGCTACACATTCACGGGATCGTTGCTAGACGAGCAGTATAAGGATAATCCAACTTCCCTACTTGCTTTGGTTCAGATGATTCTTGGAGGTACAAACATCCAAAACCAGACAGAAAACAATCAGGTCGTGAAAACAGCTGCAATATCAATAGTTGAGCTGCTCACATTCAACACTCTGAAAAGTAGCAGGAAAGAAGCCACTGCTCTACAGACTCGACACAGCCTGGAACGAGAAACTAGACTTCCTTTGTACCTTGGGTTGCTGATCCACAACAAGACCCGAAAGCGTGACTTGATTGACACTCTTTTCGAGAAGGGATTGTCTGTATCATATGACCGAATACTACAGCTGTCCACAGATGTAGCAAACAGTGCATTGACCTCGTTTGAAGATGCTGGGGTTGTGTGCCCAACAGTCCTGAGAAAAGATCTCTTCACAACAGGCAATCTCGACAACATAGACCACAATCCTACATCGACTTCAGTACAAACTGCGTTCCATGGAACAGCCATCTCTCTGATGCAGCATGTTACGAATGAATGTGCAGGCACAGAGCTCCAGAACAAACCTCTCATCCACTAGGACACACCAAGCGCAACGAAGATCAAGCCAATCATGGACTCGTACAGTACTGTCCCACCAGCTACATTCCCAACCGATAACCCTACACCATGCAAGACTGAGGGACAAGCTGTCCCCGAAAACTCACCAGTCGACTCAGATGAGCTGCAGATCTCATGGGCACAGGCAGTTGAGAAGCTGCTGGAGAAACCTGAAATTAATTCAGATGATAACATCTCTTGGTCCGCACATTTTGCAGCGTCACAAGATTCCTGCCCCAGACCACCAGCGATATCCGGGATCATGCCATTATTCCGTGATAATGCGCATTCTTTGGCGATGGTAAAGCATGGCATGGATGTAATCGCTAAAGCTACCGAACATGTGCATCCAGGACAAGTCCCGATATTGACTGTTGATCAGCCGCTGTATGCCATCGCCAAGAAGATACAGTGGACCTGGCCAGCTGCCTATGGCGAAGACAAGTATGTGGTGATGATGGGTGGATTGCATATAGAGATGGCGTTGCTGAAAGTTCTGGGAGATTGGCTAGATGGCAGTGGATGGTTGATTGTACTGACGACTGCAAATGTTACCACAGATGGTAGGGCTGATGCTCTTAGGAAGGGATCATTCACAGCACGTTCTCAGTGGGCTCATCAAGTAACAGCTGCTGCACTGTTTTGCTTACGTAGCCAAGCCTACAATTCATACAAAACAGAAACAGAGGCAGACGCGAGGCCTGTGATGCCATTCGAAGACTGGTGCACACACATGGACACGCAGCATCCGCAGTTTCGGTACTGGAGCAAAACCTTCAAACTTGAGGCGCTCTTCCTCCAGTTCATGCAGTCACAGCGTGAAGGAAACTTTGAGCTCTACATTGGCACACTGGGAAGAATTGTGCCATGGATGTTTGCCATGGATCACTTCCACTATGCGAGGTGGTTGTCTGTTCATGTGCAAGATCTGCTGCAGCTACAGCGTGAATGCCCAGCAGTGTGCAACGAGTTCAAAAAAGGACACTTTGTGACACAGAAGACAACTCATCGCTTCTCCATGATGGCACATGGCCATGTGCCCATGGCCATCTGCTGGTATTGTGTAAAAGAAATGCAGCAAGTGAAACCTAGAGCTGAGGCTGCATGTAGTAGGCTATAGCCTATAATTATGACAAGCAGTGCATTCTGTATGAATGAAAATACTGTATCGGAAGTCCATTAACGACATCTGCTGCAGATATAATATCACTATTTATCACCATAACATGTCTCCAAGGTCACAAATAAAAATAAGAGAATTTATAATTTTAAATAAGACAATATACCCCGACATTTCTGGCAATGTTTGCGGTCTAGGTCTATCGTGAGCATGACCAGTTTAATCATCTTTTCCCGAACGTTCGTACTAGATATATGTATTTACGCTGTGTACTTCGACAGACTAGGCATTATTTCGTTAAAGAGAAGACTTAATTGCTTAGCATAGCATAATATATCGGTAAATACTAATGCTAACCGATTTATTTGACTACAGGTTGGCGACTTGGCCAACGGTTTTCGCTCACGACCGACGACAGTTGGTTGCTCCGATTGACGTCGGACGGTCGGAGCAACACAATCTCGGCAACAGATTGTCCAGATTCCAGTTGGTTGGCCAGATTAGTGCCCGTGTGATACCCGCTTTACAGACACCCTGGCAAACACACACTAATTTTTATTTATTTATTTTTATATTAAGTGACTTTTACGAAATGGTGTCCCTCGTAGCTTATTATAGTTCCCTTATAATTTATCATTTTAATTTTGCTCTTGTATTTTTTCTGTAAGAGAAATTGTAATTTTAAGGGATGTTTGATTCTCGTAGGGTGCAACCTTTACTGGGTTTATAATACCCATACCTCCAAATCTTTGTGAAAGAGCCAATAGATTTCTTAAAATTTGTGTGACACCTTGCCTCTCGGTTCAAGCAGGTATCAATATTCCCCTCAGATTCCACTGATTGCTTCTTCCAGTGGTTGGAGCATCGGCCCAATCCTTTGCACGGTTGTCACAAGAAAGGTCCACCTGTGCTTAACACCATTGTGAAAGCAGAATATGCAGCATGTGGTTCAGATTTTGCAATGCCTGCCAGGGTTCTCACTTCCTTTACCCATTCTTCTACCCTTGTTTATATGTACATTCCTCTGTGCCTATTAACAATCTCAAAGGGTGTTGGACCTCCTTTGTAATTTTCACTATTGTCCCATGAAACACACACTGATACTCGGTCACGGTGGCCTAACACTTTAAGTTACTGTATTTGAAGTGTAGCTCTATCGATGGTGGCTCAAACCCAATGCCGGGAGGTAAGATTTCTCTCAAAAACCTTTCCCGACCTTGGTGGATAGGCATGAGGCGCATTTAATTTGTCTTAAAGAAGTTTCTTCTACTGTCTGCTTTGGATGTCAATTACCATCTTCATTGGGGCACCAACATCTATCTATCTATCTATTGCCTGACGCCGTGATCCCCGAAGGGGTGGCCACGAACGAACCGCCCCCATGCACCTCTGTCCCCAGTCAGTCGACGCCCCTCCCCCCAACCAGCACCGCCTTCGTTCATGTACTTCCTCACTCCATCCTTCCACCTCATATTCGGTCTACCTCTCCCCCTCTGTCCCTCCACCTCGCTCTCGTACACCCTCTTAGTCATTCTCTCGCTTTCCATACGTTCCATATGGCCGAACCATCTCAAGTTGTTCCTTTTCACACTTTCCAGCACATCTACCTCCACACCACACCTCCTTCTTACTTCCTCATTAGTCTGTCTATCCCTCCATGTAACTCCGCACGCACTCCTTAAGTAATTCATTTCCACTGCTCTCACTCTTGGTCTGAGTCTCTCAACCAACGTCCATGCTTCGCTTCCGTAAGTCAGTGTCGGGATTACCACACTGTCATGCAAGGACTTCTTCACTTCCATACTGACCACCCTATTTCTTGTTACTGCTTTTAGCGTTCCTACAACCCTCTTCCCCTGTTGTACCCTCTCCCGCACCTCTTCATCCATAGTCCCATACACTGCCCAGATACTTAAAAGAGTTGACGATCTCCATAGCCTGACCGTTCAGCTTCACCTCACACTCTGTGACTTCACCCCTTTCGAAGACCATAACCTTGCTCTTCCCCGTATTTACCTTCAAATTCCGTTTTTCGCACACTGTACCAAACTCATTTACCAGACCCTGCAACTCCCATTCATTATCACTCATCAGAACTGTATCATCCGCAAACAGCAGTATAGGTAGCTTCCACTCAATTCCCTCCCTTTTCAGCGATACACCAACATCCACTGCTCTTGATAGTATTTCTTTCATAACTCCATCCATATATACAGTAAACAACCACGGGGACATCACACACCCCTGTTTCAAACCAACATTCAGGTCAAAGAACTCGCTCTGCTCACTCTCCACACGTACTGCCGCCTTTGCACCCTCATACATGCTCTTCACTGCTTTCAGTAACTTGCCCTCTACTCCGTATATTCTAAGTACTTTCCACAAACCTTCTCTATCCACTCTGTCATAGGCCTTCTCTGTCATAGGCCTTATGTTGGGGCACCAACATAAAGATGATAATTCTGTAAATAGCAACCTTCATTTGGGATATCAAGTATAGATGAACACAGCCAATTTAGTACCAAATTGTATAATTTCTGTTTTCGTTCATTTAACTTGATTTAATAATTTAGCTATAGAAAACATTTTCTTATTAGTATATTTCTCTGTAGTTGATATAGGAAAGTCTTATCAAAATAAATAGCCTTCGTGTTTTTATCCCAGAGGACGCATCAGAATGTTTTGTTGAGCATGAACGATATGATAGACGACAAACGGTGCATCCAATCTGCAGATTACATAGTTTAGAATTATGTGTCATAGGAGGCCACATTTCCACAATGCATATGGGCCGCTATACCAGCAATAAGTGCTTTCATACATTGGCATTTTGTGTTCGAATCATGTAGCTTGATATGAAGCACAGGTGTTTGCTGGGCCTATTCAAAAGCTTACATTTGCTCAATGATGCCATCCAAGATCAACAGGTAGTAAGGATTTTAATTAACATTGATAAACCCTGGCAAGATTTTTGGATTGTCCGCAAAAGTCCATATCTAGTCATCACACAAACGGATCGGACAAAAAAATCGGACATGCGGCTAGAGTGAAGGCGCCTATTGGTAACAAGAGAACCAACAACAGACCGGAGGCTTTTCACACCAATATCAACACACAATTTTCTCTCACATCTATCTCTTTTCACCTTCAATATTGTCCGGAAGAACATGCAGAGTGCCACATACATCAACACCATTGAAACTTGATGCACCTGTATCTGCTAAAGCTGACAGTTTTGCCAAAACACAAAACAGTCGGGAAGTTGACTGCAGATATTGAGCCAGAGCCGATTTATGAACAGGGTAAGTGCATATACCACGATGAATGACACGAAAATATATTCCATATGCTGTTATATTAATTTGTTATGTTATCCACTTATTTAGATAGCAGAAATGATGCACTGTATTAGTTAATGTAATTTTCACGTAAATAAAACATAAAATATGTTTAAATTGAGAAAGGTTTGTTGACCACTTAGGACAAAATTGGTTAGGGAATTGCGTATTTTCATTCTCATTAGCTGCTGTTTCGAACAAAATATTGTTATTATTATTATTATTATTATTAGTAGTAGTAGTAGTAGTAGTAGTAGTACTAGCATTACACACATGTGAAAGCAATGTTTTCCCCTCACTCCCTCCACCATACACCCACTGGATCCCTCACTCTTGCCACATACACTTCCTGTTCCAACCTCTCCCTCTCCTCCCCCCACCCCTACCTGTCCCCCTTCATTCCTCCCCCTCCCCTACCTATCCCTCTTCCCTCCTCCCCCCAGCTCTACCTGTCCCCCTTCCCTCCTCCCCCACCCCAACCTGTCCTCATTCCCTCCTCCCCCACCCCAACCTGTCCCTTTCCCCTCCCCCACCCCCACCTCTCCCTCTCCCCCTCCCTCTCCTCCCCCACCCCTACCTATCCCTCTCCTACCCCACCTTCCCCCTCCCCAGGCTCCCCCCTCCCCATACACTGCGAACAAAGACTGCCCCACACACACACACCACACACCCTAACAATAACGTGGGGAATACACGTAACATGGGAGCCTATACGAGCCTCACCATACTGTTCTCTCCTTATTATTATTATTATTTTATTATTATTATTGAAATACCACAGGAACGAAAATTCCTGGGAGCGAAACTTCCACCCCCAACGAGATCCCTCTCTTTCTACCACCTCCCTCCACATGTTACACGTCTCGTTAATCACAGTCTTCTAATATACAAATCACATTTCCTTACCCCCTGACATTCTTGAAATACTCACTAAGTATATTCAATTAGATACCAACCATGCAGACTATAATACGTTCGTTGTGTGTGGGTACGAGGCGATCTCAAGACACCTTAGCTCCCAGTGCACAACGAACCCGATCATGATTATGTCCGCCTGTATTAAATTATGTATTATGTTGATTTATACCATTGCCTATTTTTGTAATAATTGTATTCAGCTAACTATGATCTCAATAATCATTGATGTAATGAAAATATGAATAGTCTCCTCATACGATTGCACTAGTTCTGTAGTGCTATTATTTACAACCTGTCAATTAATAATTCAGTCACTACAAGCTTGCTTGCTTGCTTGCTTTTTTTTTTTTTTTTTTTTTTTTTTTTTTTTTTTTTAATGAAATACGTATATACAGACCATGTGACAATTAAATGAGGAAACTATAATAACGCATCTGAATAATGCCAACCTGACTTATAAACACAAATATGAATGTAACCAGACGACGATGCTGTTGTTTCAGTGGAATAATGGCTCTTTGAGCAGTATGTATCGCCTTACTAGTGGTTGTCCCCTCACAGGATGGGGGGCGCTGCTCAATAAACTCGCCCCCTCGGGGCAAAATCAAATCTCTCTCTCTCTCTCTCTCTCTCTCTCTCTCTCTCTCTCTCTCTCTCTCTCTCTCTCTCTCTCTCTCTCTCTCTCACAAGTCAATAGTCAGACATACAAAGCCAATATTCGTCCTTGTGACTAAAATGGTATATTCAAAAGTTTCAGTTTTGTTTTGTTTTCTTAATAATTTGCTACAGATAGGCTAACATGTAAGACTTGCTAACATTGGGATTAATTGGGAAGTAGTTGGAGTTTGTTAGTTTGTATGAAACGCTAATTTCAGATATATTTGAGTGTTTAAAATATCACTAGTAGTAGTAGTAGTAGTAGTAGTATTTTTTTTAAATTTAATATTGTACATACATTATATTTTACAAGCATCAGATATTACTATTCTACACCATGCAACTTCAATCCAGTAGCAAATAAACAAAAAAAAGTAGTAGTGGTAGTAGTAGTAGTAGCAGTAGTAGTAGTAGTAGTAGTAGTAGTAGTAGTAGTAAATAAATGAAAACACAACAAAATATTCCACGATGATGAGGCTGAGCGCAAACCCCGGAATAGGAAGCAGCTGTATGACCACCAAGTCATGTGCATTGATGACTGTTCCGACCTAGAGATCCTATTTATAACTATAGGAGATCTATTCCGACCTTGTTTAGGGTACACTCGGATGCCATAGACTCTAGCCCACTCATACAAATTCGTGGATTTCACCTATTTCTAATTATGGAAATATATCTCTGGAAACGAATTTATGAATATATTTGTCTATAAATCAACTACAAAACTATGTACATTATTTATTGAAAAGCAAATGTTATCCAAAAATCAATCCAGAAAGTTATAATTACATAAAGAAAAACATCAGGGGTCCACAAAATCTTAATGAGTGGGCTAGAGACTATGGTATCCGAGTGTACAAAGGATGGATGCACAGGCTGAGTGGTTTATATATAAACAAAAGTAGTAGTAGTAGCATTAATATATGATGTTTGTAAAATATAATGAATGTACTGTATTAAATAAAAATCAAAGAATAAAAAAAAATCCACGATGATGAGTCTGAGTGCAAACCCCGGAATAGAAAGCAGCTGTATGACTGCCAACAGTGCCAAGTCGTGTGCATTGATGACTGTTCTGTCCTTGTTCAGGGTCCATAAGGAGGAATGCACAGGCTGAGTGGTAGTAGTAGAAAAAAAAGTAGTAGTAGTAGTAGTAGAAGTAGTAGTACTCACGACGTGGAACGGCACTGAAATCAATGGAAGGAACCACACAAGGGGACCCAGTAGCAATGGCGATGTACGCATTAGGTCTCTCGGTGTTGCAATCATTAACAAGACATGAGACGACACATGTTAAGCAGGCGGCCTATCCAGATGATCTCACTGGAGCAGGGAAAGTCAACGATCTCAAGAGCTGGTGGGAGCAAGTATCACAAGTGGGACCAGAAATAGGATACTTTCCAAATGCTAGTAAGTCTATACTGATAGTAAAAGCAGAACATTACGAAAATGCCTTAGAAGCTTTCAACGGTAGTGAAGTGGTCGTAACAAAGGACGGACAGCGTCATCTAGGGGCAGTGATTGGCACAGAAGAGTTCAAGAAGCAATACATGGAAGAGAAGGTCAGAGAGTGGGTAAACGAAATAGAAATACTAGCCAAACTTGCAAAGACAGAACCACAGGCTGCATATTCGGCATTTACATATGGGGCCAAACATCGCTGGACCTACTTGATGCGTATCATTCCAAACGTGGGTCCACAACTTCAACTGCTAGATTAAATTTGAACTAGAAGATGCCATCAGAGACAAACTCATCCCAGCTTGGATGAAGTCCCACACCCCAAATGCTGCAGAGAGGGAGTTGCTCGCACTTCCTCCTAGGTTAGGAGGGCTTGGAATCATTAATCCGGTGAGGAGGGCGACAACGGAACACCAGAACTCAGTAAAGATAACAGAATCTCTCACTGAACGCATTGTAGCGCAAGATCCTGACGGCGAAGTGGACCAGGCGGATATCTACAACATCAGAAAGACCATCACGTCAGAGAGGCAAAACTCACAGAAAAATGACCCGGCACAACTGATGCGACAACTTTCCCCGAGACTAACAAGAAAAGTACAAATAGCACAAGAAACGGGTGCTTTAAATTGGCTGACAACACTATACCAATCAAGGTAAAAGGCTTCAATCTAAACAAACAAGAATTTAATTATGCTACTGCACTGAGGTATGATTGGCCGATTGAAGGACTGCCCGATCGATGCGTGTGTGGAATCAACAACGATGCAGACCACAGCATGATATGTAAGAAGGGAGGATTCATCAGCATCAGGCACGATGAAGTAAGAGATGCAACGGCGAACATGCTCAGGGAGGTGTGTCGAGATGTGGTGCGCGAACCATCACTCATTCCCTTGGAGGGAGAGATCTTGCAGCACAGGACGGCCAACACATCCAACGAAGCACGAGTGGACGTTAGTGCAAGAGGTTTTTGGACAAGAGCACAGCGAGCGTTCTTTGACGTAAGAATATTTGACCCAATGGCCCATAGCTACAGCGGGCTGTCTCTGGAGGCTGCACACAAGAGGAATGAACAAGAGAAGGTCAGGGCATATGGGGAAAGGATCTTAAATATCGAACATGGCAGCTTTACCCCACTAGTCTTCACCACATCTGGAGGGATGGGACCTAGGGCCCAGTGCTCCTATTCAAGGCTTGCAGAGATCATCGCAGAGAAGAAGAAACAGCCCAGGAGCCACGTTGTAGCCTGGATGAGGTGCCGTCTATCTTTCTCGTTGCTCAGATCAGCACTACTATGCCTGCGGGGAACAAGACTGTCTGCACCACAACCAGCGACGGTGGCAGAAGTGGACTACGAGGCAGCAGTGGCAGAGGGTCGCATAGGAAGGAGACTGGATTGAAGTTGCATGGTATAGAATAGTAATATCTGATGCTTGTAAAATAAAATGTATGAACAATATTAAAAAAAAAAAAAAAAAAAAATAGTAGTAGTAGTAGCAATAGTAGTATTCAAGGCTTGCAGAGATCATCGCAGAGAAGAAGCAACAGCCCAGGAGCCACGTCGTAGCCTGGATGAGGTGCCGTCTATCTTTCTCATTGCTCAGATCAGCACTACTATGCCTGCGGGGAACAAGACGGTCTGCACCACAACCAGTGACGGTGGCAGAAGTGGACTACGAGGCAGCAATGGCAGAGGGTCGCATAGGGAGGCGACTGGATTGTAGTTGCATGGTGTAGAATAGTAATATCTGATGCTTGTAAAATAAAATGTATGAACAATATTAAATAACAATCAATTAAAAAAAAAAGTAATAGTAGTAGTAGTAGTAGTTGTAGTAATAGTAGTAGTAGTAAAAAACAGATAAAACTATGATATTCTACCACTCTATCATCGATCACAGGCTATACAGAACATACTGCATGTGAGCTACGCACGGACACCTGGATTCCTGGAACCAAAACACACACACAGAAAAAAATAATAAATAATAAATTATCAGATTCTTGGAAATTATATCATATACAGTCACAGAAGAGAGGCTGTGTGCAAGTAGATTATAGACGTAATGTTAAGCTTATTCTGATTAGTATTAAGGGAAGATGGGTCTTTTTCTGGTCCCCCTTCTCCCTCATGTTTAGCCCCATTACTTTTCAGATTCTAAGATGTTTGCCCCCATTAGTTTGTCGATTTTAAGACCCTTCACCCCCTTTATTTGTCAATATTAAGACCTTTCGTGCCATTTACTGTAGGTGTCGATTGTTTCCTAGTGAGCGATAGCAAGCCTGTAGTTTTAAGAGAAACCGGCCTTTGGCCGGCACATTTTCTACCGAAAAATGTAAAACTTTATCTTGAAAGGCGGTCTAGGGGGTGTATTTTAAAAGTTTGATGGAGGTCTAGAGAGGAAACTAGAACAATAATAAATTAATGAAAACAAAAATCGACCAAAAAGTTAACCATCCCCCCTTAAACGATTTTCTTTAGCTTATCATTTACCTTCAAGAATTAAATTGGTAAACACGACCCCAATAAACCCTCGTAATATATAGGGCCTTCTTTAATTGCATAAAACCGTCTAGAAATAGTCATAATTAAATTAAACACGCGTCCTCATACATTGAAAGGGTTATTTACATTAAAAATAAAACCATACCAATCATTCGTATATTGCTCATTCCATTCATAAATCTACCCCAATGGCTCGAATTGTATACGATTAACATCCAAGGTTCATCAAATGTTATTGAGTGTACAGTGTCAATAAAGCATGTGTACCGCCAAACGTCAAGCAATTATAAAAACAATAAATTATCTCAGTATATTTTGCTGTTATTTAACCCCTTCTGTACCGGCGACGTCTTTTTAACTTTATTCTGGCTACATATAGTCGATTTTATGCAGTTTAAGAAGGATCTGTGGTAATATAAATGGTTAAGTGAGATAGTTCCAAGTTTAAGAAGGATCTGTGGTAATATAAATGGTTAAGTGAGATAGTTCCAAGTTTAAGAAGGATCTGTGGTAATATAAATGGTTAAGTGAGATAGTTCCAAGTTTAAGAAGGATCTGTGGTAATATAAATGGTTAAGTGAGATAGTTCCAAGTTTAAGAAGGATCTGTGGTAATATAAATGGTTAAGTGAGATAGTTCCAAGTTTAAGAAGGATCTGTGGTAATATAAAGGGTTAAGTGAGATAGTTCCAAGTTTAAGAAGGATCTGTGGTAATATAAATGGTTAAGTGAGATAGTTCCAAGTTTAAGAAGGATCTGTGGTAATATAAATGGTTAAGTGAGATAGTTCCAAGTTTAAGAAGGATCTGTGGTAATATAAATGGTTAAGTGAGATAGTTCCAAGTTTAAGAAGGATCTGTGGTAATATAAATGGTTAAGTGAGATAGTTTAAGAAGGATCTGTGGTAATATAAATGGTTAAGTGAGATAGTTTAAGAAGGATCTGTGGTAATATAAATGGTTAAGTGAGATAGTTTAAGAAGGATCTGTGGTAATATAAATGGTTAAGTGAGATAGTTTAAGAAGGATCTGTGGTAATATAAATGGTTAAGTGAGATAGTTCCAAGTTTAAGAAGGATCTGTGGTAATATAAATGGTTAAGTGAGATAGTTCCAAGTTTAAGAAGGATCTGTGGTAATATAAATGGTTAAGTGAGATAGTTCCAAGTTTAAGAAGGATCTGTGGTAATATAAATGGTTAAGTGAGATAGTTCCAAGTCCGTAATTGCTGGAGGCCCTTTTTAAACTGAATAAAATCGTCTAATAGTAGCCAGAACAATGTTAAAATAACGGCACCGGTACTGAACGGGTTAAGCATTATTAATAACATATCAATTACAAATACCTCTACCTGATCTGTTGGGAATATAATAAACAATCCCAGTTATACAGTCGCAATCATTAAAGCTATTACGTACATATTTTAAGCTGTTTCGGGCTTAATTGAATCATTAAAATGTATCAGAATAAATAACCGCGAATGTACAATCAAAATCAACAGTTCGCCGATAGTCTTACTTATAAATTGTGTAGCATAACGTTACGCCGGTATCACACGAGAGCTTGTATAGTCAACATTCGATGATCAAAATTTTCTGGCAATATTTCTGGAAAGAAAGCAAATGGGACTAAACATGAGGAAGAAGGGGGATCAGAAAAACGATCCATCTCCCCTTAATCTTTCGGAGCGATCTTGGACTAAATCAAATAATCTTTTCAATCCTGTAACCAGTATTTTCATTTCTAGGATTCATTAAAACAAGTCGAGGAGTCAGAAAGAATCATGATTTGTGTCATTAATTCATTACCTATTACTTACATTTATAAGCTTCGTTAACGCTGTTCGATGTCTCATAATGGATAAGGATTTGTGACTTAGAGTATAAACAATTTACTGAGGCAGCTGTACAGTTGAAGGGACGGGAGTTCTCGCAAAGAGGCTCCAGTCCTGACGTTAGTCTTGACTTACAGTGTGCTGGCTTAATAATCCAATAGGGTTGATAGCCTCTGAAGTCATATTTAAAGTAACTGTACTGTTACATGATCCTCCCAGGCTCTCCTGTGTGTCTTTACCAATATGGGGAGAGTAGGAAAGGTTACCATGGGAGACGACGCTGGTCTTGGCTCACTGTGGAAGACGTCAACTGTGATTATTAGGCAAGACTTCTCTCTCTCTCTGGCATACGCTGTGCAAATTATTATTACGTGTATTCCTGTGTACGAGAGCATTTTGAAAACTTGTCTCGTGAAACAGTAATATTTGTCCTTATATTGTAATGAGTAAAATAAGAATCTGATACGATATACCCAATAGTAATTGATTTGCTGAATATGTATCATAATGTATTGTATGTCCGCGTTGACAATATGTATCATAATGTATTGTATGTCCGCGTTGACAATATGTATCATAATGTATTGTATGTCCGCGTTGACAATATGTATCATAATGTATTGTATGTCCGCGTTGACAATATGTATCATAATGTATTGTATGTCCGCGTTGACAATATGTATCATAATGTATTGTATGTCCGCGTTGACAATATAGGGCGGCAAAAAAAGAGTAGGCCTACCAGTCTCAAGTCTCTCTCTCTCTCTCCAAGTGATTACATTGCTAACAGGTATTGTATCGAAAAGTATCATTGTCTGGCCATATCCTCTCTGTGGGCGGTAAATAAGAGTTATTAACGCTTTCACGCATTTATGACTCAGAGGTTGCCAGATTAACAATAAGAAATAGAGTTCTCTTACTCTTATAATTACCTCCAAAATTAGTTTTCTGCCCACAGCTAACTCAAAGACAACTGCAGAGGTTGAAGTAACTAAACTAAAGGTTTCTAAATACCCTTGATGGTAACAAAGGCTTTAAAATACCCCAATAGGCTCAAAATCGCGTCATATGTCGGAGAGAGTTAAGTTGAGTCACCAAGGACACTCGTCCCTCCAACCATGACTTTTGTTTTGTTCTGTTTTTTACTTGTAGGCTTATCATTTGTGTTACATTGTACAAAGGAAGGATCAGATGGAATGCTACGTTCTACATCTAATTGATTTACTTGGCTATTATTATTATTATTATTATTATTATCTTGTTTTTGCTTTATTTACTAATGGTTCTCTGATCGTAGAGTACATTAAAACATATTATTATTTATATTTGGCTCTGCGAGTCTGCAGGAATACTGATTATTGTTTGTACAATAGTGGAAACTATGTAATGTTCTGTAGTTAGGATGACGCAAACAAAAAATCTCAGGATACGAAAAACAAAAGTATAGTGTTTATAACGTATTTGGATTAGGATCAAATTATGTCGTTTTTTTCAGCTAGAGGGGGATGTGGGAAAGTGTAATTATTTTAGTGTATGTGAACAATTAAGAATAATTTTGCTTGAACGTGGCAAGAATAAGGAAAACTCTTTGATAATGAAATAAACGAAACACCATAATATTGATCCACAAAAGCGGATGGTCTAGTGTCATTAAAGGGAGATGGGTCGTTTTTCTGGTCCCCCTTCTTCCTCATGTTTAGCCCAATTAGTTTTCAGATTTTAAGACGTTTGGCCCATTAGTTTGGCTATTTTAAGATCTGTCCCATTTCGTTGTCAATTTTAAGACCTTTCGTGCAATTTAGGTGTCTATATTTTCCTTTCTCAGCCTTCGGCCGGCACATTTTTCTATCGAAAAATGTACAAATTTGTTTTGAAGGGGGGTCTAGGGGGTGTTTACTAAGCTTGATGGAGGTCTAGCGAGGAAACTAAAAACAAATAAATTAATAAATTAATTAATAGACCGAAAAACCAGCCACTAGCTCTTTAAGGGGGGTGATCTGCTTTTTGTTATTTCTCTCCTTTTCTCTTTCTCTGGCTTGTATCCATTCGGCCCCATTCAGCCAACTATTTTAAGACGTTTATCCCCATCTAGGTGTCGATTTCTTCCTGGCGAGCGATAGCGAGCCAGCATTATATGAAGAAATCCGGCTTCGCCGGAGAAAATTTTCTATCGAAAAATGTACAAATTTAGCCTGCTGTCAAACAAAAATAAAAAATATGCTGGCTCGCTACCGCTCACCAGTAAACAATTGACATCTGGATGGGGATAAAAGTCTTAAAACAGTATACTGAATGGGGCCAAATGGATACAAGGCAGAGAAAGATAGAAAAGGACAGAACAAAAACAGGTCACCCCCCTTAAGGTGTTAAGTGCCGGAGCTGGTCGTCGCCATAATAATGTAGTACCAATCCTCGTCTATCCTAGGGTAAGAAAGTACAAAGTTATTCCTGCCGCCGGCAATAACTACGCAGCCAGGATTGCGTTTTACCACCATAGCAGGCAGCAGTTTACCTATGAAGGAATGATGGCTAGAGTAAAGTAGGAGGTTGGAGAGTTTTGGATAGTGGAAGAATAAGTTGAGAAACGGGAAGTACAGCCAAAGATAAAAGTACTTGGGCCGTAAGTAAATGAGTAAATGACAGTAAATTAGTGAATATGCAAATGAGACAGTCAATTTCTTTAAGGGGGGTGACCTGCTTTTTGTGATGTCTGTCCTTTTCTCTCTTTTCTCTGGCTTGTATCCATTCGGCCCCATTCAGCCAACTATTTTAAGACGTTTATCCCCATCTAGGTGTTGATTTCTTCCTGGCGAGCGATAGCGAGCCAGCATTATATGAAGAAATCCGGCTTCGCCGGAGAAATTTTTCTATCGAAAAATTTACAAATTTAGCCTGCTGTCAAACAAAAATAAAAAATATGCTGGCTCGCTACCGCTCACCAGTAAAAAAATTACACCTGGATGGGGATAAACGTCTTAAAACAGTAGGCTGAATGGGGCAAATGGATACAAGCCAGAGAAAGATAGAAAAGGACAGAACATAAACAGGTCACCCCCCTTAACCCTACTACTTCCTGTGTGTTTCTACTTGCTTCATGGCGTTTCATATTTCTTACATATTTCACCTTTCCTAAATATCTAAGTCATACTATGTTAACCCTTTGAGTACCAGCGACGTGTGTTATCGTTTATTCTAGTTATAGTTAGACGATATTATGCAGCTTAGGAAGGATCTGCAGTAGTTAAAAGGGTTGGTTAAAATAGTTTGAAGCCTTATTATTGCTATACTGTAGGTCCTTCCTAATCTGAATAAAATGGTCTAATAGTTGCCACAATATAATAAAACAGAAGTCACCGGTACTGTAAGGGTTAATGATATTTCCGTGGGTAGAAGGCCTATACATGTCATCTCCGCCTATGAAGTTGGGGAGGTAATGTTTTTGGCTCTGTGTGTCGTGTTTGTTTGTTTGTCTGACAGTGAAACTGTAAACAAGGTATCTCAAAAAGTTATTAACCGATGTTCACGAAATTTGGTGGGTAGAGAGGATATGCGCCAAGAAATAAATTATTTAATTTAGGAGGCGATAGGTAAAGTACATACCTCCGCCAGCGTAGGCGGAAGTACACTCGACCAAAAAACAATCTTTACACTGGTGAGCTGTAAATAATCTAGTGTGAACGGAATGAATCGGGTGAAACATACGTCTGTGAGGTATAAGATTTCGACCCACTTCCAGAATGTTTAGAGCGTTAGTGTAAACAAAAAATTGGTCGAGTGTATGAGCTCTCCACTGCCTCTCTAGTTATAGCTGTTTCAAACAAGCTATGCTGGAGAAGCTGCAGTATAATTATGCTATGAAATATCGTGCATGGTTGAATGCAAAGCTATGCTATATGTGCCACAGGTAAATTCTAAGCTATGCAGTGCAATACAAAATTGGAACGCAACAACACAGACCATTCGACATATCCCTTATCATGGGTTTTTCCGTGGTCTAATTTATCCTGGGGTTAAAATTCGTTGCCCGCCAGGCAGAAGCGAGTTTCTGGTAACTCCGTCTGCGCAGTCGCCAACCCAACAAACCCAAGCTGCCTGGCTGACCTTACGGCAGGCGCGCCGCGCGTTTGTTGCCATTCTGTTTCTGGCATTCTGTAGTTATACCTTGGTGAGGGAGGAGTGCGTTGGAAGTACTGCTCTCGTCCACAACTAAATTTCGCGTTATTATTGATCCTAGTGCATTAGATCAAGGTAAGCATGCCCGTGTGGACCTGGTGTTGGTAGATTATCGGTGGAGCACAGATGTTACTTTCGTTATTTTAGTTGCTGGATGGATAATGGAGTGTGTGTGTGTTTGTGTGTGTGCGTGCGTGCGTGCGTGCGTGCGTGCGTGCGTGGAGTTGCCAGGGGCCCCTCACTAACCAGACTAGGGAGGGATACAACATAGGATTTAAATAAATCTATTTCACACATTAATTATTAGGAATTCGATTTGTCATGCCGTGTAAAAATTTCCGAAGAAATTATCGTGGTTGACATAATTTTTCGCCATATAAAATAGGATACTTGGAAAAAGTTATAGCAATATACGGGTAACTGATGCGTAATTCAGTACTTTAGTCCACACTGCAACAAGTATGCGGCGTTCCTCATTTTGTTCCTAGACATTAGTAGTGTTATCCCTTAACACTTTCGGTCAGATTACGCCAATTTACGTGTAGGCCTTATCGAACTAGCTTCAAACTATTTCATTCAACGGGAAAACTATGTAATATCTCGCACGCAGTTATTCCTGATTGATTAATTCCTGTTCTCGTATATGCAGATACAAATTTGGATATGGAAAAGGCTCGCACCCTTATTGTTCATGTTGTTTCCTCTCGATTCTGATAAATGAGTTTTCATGGTAGTTATAATTCCAACGTGGGATACAAGATGAGTATAGGCCTAGGGCCCCACCCCAGGACTTATCGAAATTATTTATGTTGCCAGAAGGGGGTAAATATAGATTAGCCTATACTAGCTATACTCCATAATGATGTTTGTAAACAGCGAGGACGCCCGAGGGAGCTCTGGGAGTGAGGACTGTGACGGTTACGGTGTTTTTTTTCCAGTATTGTCGGGTTTTATAAATGTGATCAAATTTATTCTCACACAGTGGATTATACACAAGTACAGTATAAGGATTCCATAGACCTTTTGTTTTTCTATGTGAATGATGGAAACAAAAGGCAACACTGCCTGTGACGAGTGCCTCCCCTTGAGTTAAAAGAGTGACGGCCAAAATCAAGGAACGTTCGAACCTGCATTGTCCCTAATAAATTATTATAATAAGGCGGTTCCAAATAATTATTCAAATTTCTTTAGGTCGCTTCTATGCTCCAGTAGTCGTGTGTAATGTAAGCTGACTGTAGTATTAAGGACTTTCAAGCAGTATGCATAGTTATATACTGAATTTGTTGTACAAATCAATATATTAAGCCACAAATTATTCAATCAAATCATAAATGATAAACCCACAGGTTCGGCTATGTACTGTATGTCGGCTAAATTTGGACATACTGTATACGTAGTGAACTTCCTTATTGGCTGAAACTAGCAGACAAAAATATATATATATATATATATTGGTGATGTATTAAAAGATTGATAAGTTACTAGGGAAGTAGACTTAGTTTACATAAGTGGTGCCCTCGATAAACAAAATAATAAAATTTAAAAAGTAGGCAGACCAGAGATTTTTAAAGTGATGGACCGATATATAGAGGCAGGCAATACGGAGGTATTTCCTAAAGAGGTAAATCTATGAATTACTGAAGTGACGAAAGAGGTAGATTGATAGAATCTTTAACAGGCACTTACACATACACGCCCAACACTTATACATTCAGCAATTACATGCACAACACTCGCACACACAACACTTCCACAAAACATTAGCATACATGTTCATTTAAGCTAACAAACACAAACCCCAATAGCAACAACGGTCTCCAGAATGTTGGGGCTTGATTAAATAAATAACTAATGGTCAAGGTCTACATAGATAATAAAATAGGCAGACATATTGATAATTATATTACTTTTTAAGCTTGAGAACCCTCAGAAGGCTGTTTTCAGGCAACGTAATGGGCGTTGGTTGGTGTGGGGGGGGGGGAGAAAATAAAGGATCCGGATAGTTAGGCCTATATGCTTGTTTTTATACTAGACTATTTATACAGTGCTTGTTTGTATAGCTGATCTAGAATCTGCGCTCTTATGAGGTATATATATATATATACTGTATATGTGTGTGCCTATGTGTATGTAGACAGTATATTTTCTTTAAATTTTAGGAGTATGGTTGGTTGTTGGAAGGAACATAATAATTCAAAATTAATTGAAGATTGGAGCATATAATAATTATGTACGGGATCGAATCCAAGTATATACACACTAAGAAGTATACACTGATAGAATCCCCCCTACTCACTGTTTGTCTATTAACCCGGCAAGCGCGATAGGCCTCACGGAAGGCTTCCTATAGGGAACGCGATAGGCCTCACGGAAGCAGGACCATAAAAAAAGCCTTCCATAAAAAAAAAGGGCCTATCAAAACAAAGGAATTTGTCTCTAGGTGAGATAATTCCCCTCCAGTACTCATCCATGTAAATCTCACCCACCCCCCTCCCCTCCTTCCCCACCTTATTCCCCCCTCCCTCCCCTCCTCAATTATCACCTATTTTTCCTCTTATTATCATCATTTATCGGTTATTTTTCTCTCCCGCGATAATGTAGCACAAGTGGGTTGCATAAAAGATCGTTATGCAACACCCAGACACCGGCACACACCGCCCCGCTCGGCTCAGTTGACTCCCAGACAGCGAGAGGGGAAGGCTGCCTGTCTCTCTCTCTCGCCTGAGATTATGACCGGGTGGCCAATATCTTCGTTTTTCACCACCCAAATGCTTTTCCCACTTATTTTAGCACTCTTGAAGGTTCATATATACATCATATATGTAAAATAAAAGCATACCGAAAACAAATAATGGTTTATATTGTAAATATAATGAATTCTGTCAGAATCCAGGGCTAGAAATGCACAAATAACTACCCTAGCACCTATGTCTATATCGCGCTTGTCAGGTTAATGGGCTCACTATCTAGTGCTCCTCCGCCCGCGCGCGCACACGCACGCACGCACGCACGCACACGCGCGCACACACACACATAGTCTACTTTTGCACCTGTATGTTAATCCTTTCATTATGATAACACATGCCTAGTACATACCTCTAGTATATTCTCTCTCAGTATACAGTACGAATGGTTTACAAGACTGTTGCACATTTAATAACTTTAATTTCCGCAAAACACGCATTACCTCGCGTGTCTATTTTGCCAGGATAGATTTATTACTGTCGTGTACTGCCTTACCAAAACGTGCCAACACTGTTTGCTTACTATAGTTTGATCATCAGCACACGACTTCCGGAATTAACTTTGATGACACCGACGGCCGTATTGTACCATAAACCTTGCCACTGAGAAACCCTTGGTGCAAATGGACGAACTAACTAGAAATATGACGCTACCTTTAGAAACCGGGAATGTTAGTCGAAACATTATCTTTAAACAACACTCATTCCTATAGCATCTGTTCACTATGGGGAAGAGAGTACAGTCCAGGCTGTCAAACCGGAGCAATTGTGTTTGAAGATTTGAGACATGAGAAGGAATACAGGGAAATTGACATGATCTAGCATTCTTTCGGCCATTTTATCACTTCCAAAGACAATTTGAAGTGTAAACCATAACCCATACAGTACCAGGGGCGTCCTATTCTGGCAAATATTAGACGACTTAATTCAGCTTAGGAAGGACCTCTAGCAATAATAAGGCTTTAAACTATCTCAACCTACCCTTTTAGCTACCACAGATCCTTCCTAAGCTGCATAGTATCGTCTAAATATAGCTAGAATAAAATATAACACGTCGCTGGTACTCAAAGGGATAATTATAGCTACACATGTAGTACACTATTAATGACTACAAATAATGGATTCGACTTCGTATTTATGTGTAGCTTTATGTGTACTGTAATGGTGAACATCGTTCAGCTACACTTAGAGGGTCTTTTGCCTTGGTGTTGGAAACTAGACTGAAAATTGACATATTTATGGAACAGAATTATTATTGTTTGTCATAAACTGCCAGACCAGTGGTGACCATAAAAGTTGCGTGAAAAAATCGCTCTTGTGATACCGGTTTAGGAAAGAGAGTGAGTGAGAGAGAGTGAGAGTGAGAGTGAGAATGAGAGAGGAGAGAGAGAGAGAGAGATGGGGGAGTCACGAGGGAGAGGAGCCAGCCTGTTGCCTATGGTTAGTGGATATGTTGCGAGGGGTGTGGTCCGTCGAGGTATTCGGAGGGATCTATATTAAGAGCAATATTGTAGCACTTTCCTCCCCCTCTCTCACACACACACACACACACACATACACACTCTCTCTCTCTCTCTGGTTTACCCTTTACTCCCCCCACCCCTTTCGGTTTGCCGCCACCACCAGCCGACACCTTCCCTCAACTAGGAATACCGTAGGCCTATAGCATAGCCCTCCCTGTATAAACATTTGCTTTTTTATCATTCTCTTTAATCCTCTTTTTTCCGCCTCTCCATTTCCCTATTCTCCTTCCTTTTCTATTATCTCTCCATTCTCCCTCTCTCCTGTTCTTTCATCTATAATTAATGTTTCCCTTTCTCTCTGTTCTGTTTCCTTCCCTCTCTCTCCTTTTCATTCCTCTACCATTGTTCCCTCGCTGTTCTGTTTCCTTCCTATCTCCCTGTCCTCTCTCCTGTACGCCAGCCCTAACAGCCCCGTCGCACACACTACTACTGCCACACACACACAGCCCGTAACCTACTTTTCTGTCCGTGGGAGGAAGTCTGGCGCCGCCGTGGAGTATTTTCTGCAGCCACTCCCTTCTCTCACTCTCTCCCCATTCCTGGTTCTCACTCTCTCCCATTTTCTTTCTCCCCCTCTCTTCCCTCTGCTCTTGTTCACTCTCCCATTTTCCTTTTCACTCCCTCATTTTCTCCTTTCACTCTCTCCTTTTCACTCTCCCATTTCGTCTTTCTCTCTCACCTATTTTCTCTTGTCCACTCTCCCATTTGTTCTTGTTCACTCTCATTTCCTTTTCACTCTCATTTTCTTTTTCACTCTCCCAGTTTCTCTTGTTTACTCTTCCATTTTCTCTTGTTTACTCTCCCATTTTCTCTTGTTTACTCTCCTATTTTCTCTTGTTTACTCTTCCATTTTCTCTTGTTTACTCTCCCATTTTCTCTTGTTTACTCTCCCATTTTCTGTTTACTCTCCCATATTCTTTCTCACTCATCTCTTTCCTGTTTTCACTCTCTCTCCTTTCATCTTTCTGAAGGGGTTAAGGGTAGAAACAATCGAGCATTGTGGGATACAGTAACGTGCGTAGTAGATCAGCTCAGGCAGAGTATCAAACTGGAGTAATTATGTTTGAAGATTTGAATGCATATGAGAAGGAACACAAGAAAATTAACATGAAATAGCATTGGTTTGGCCATGTTATTACTTTCAAAAGACCAAATTCGAACTATAAACCATAATTTTGTCTGTATATATACAATAAAGAAGACTGAAAATAATGGACTTGGCTTTCGTTTGACACCCTGATCAGCTGAGCTCTAAAACCGGCGTCACACGAACACATTTATCGGCTACACATATCGGAACCTTGAATACGATACAAGCTACATAATACTTGTATTGGTTTTGCAGTGTAGGCCTATTCTTATATAACATATATGAATGAACAGGATTAAGAGCTTTAAAAAAAATAGCCATAATGAGATACAATTGTCGGAATTTTTTTATTTTAATACCACGAATTTTCCGAGTGTTTTTTATAAACAAAATTGGTCATTTGCATCAATATATAGTGTTTGTAATTAATTAGAAATCTCGGGAAAACCTATTTTCCCCATTAGGCCTATCGATCGATGTTGAGACACGCTCGCTCTCCATAGTGATTTGAAAAGACATTAGCCTAACCTAGCAACCTTACCTAACCTAACCCAGTATTATGGGTGGGGGCTGCCGCCCCCACACCCCCGCTGGTTGAGTACTAATCCCTTAATAAAAAAAAAAAATTGGCTGTCGATTATACGAAGTTGAAAAAAAGGTCGATGAAGTCTATGGTGTTTACTCTGCAATTTTCAGCTTGATTGTACATTGATAACGGGAAAGTACCGTATTGACAACCTTGTAACGAAAATTAAATTTTAGTACCATACTTTCATATTAGGCTTTTACGAGGGTTTAACACATTTTCATATGATCTTTAGAGCTATCGATGACTGAAAGTACCGTATTGACAACCTTGTTACGATTTTTTTTTTTTAGTACCATACTTTTTTATTAGGTTTTGCCGAGGGTTAAAACAAAATTTCTTATGATCTTTACAGCATATAGATTCAATATTTATCTTCAAATATATCAACAAAATTCGTGGTATTAAAATAACATTGAACCCAATTGTCTGATAGTAGGGTCGATATTAGCTACTTTTTGTACCCTGATACATCCGCCACAAAAGCGTTCGTGTGACACCAGCATAAGGGCTGGTATTATAATATTATTATTATTTATTTATTTTTATTTTTTTTTTTTCTATGTGATTGAGGGAGGCAAAAGGCATAACTGCCTATAGCGAGTGCCTCCCCCATAGTTGAAAGAGTGACAGGGCCAAAATCAAGGGACGTTCGAGCCAAAATGCCTGGACACACGGAGTTTGAAGCAATTTAAGTCATAGGAAGAGGGAAAGACTGATTCTGGGAGAGAGTTCCAGAGCTCAGATGTTGAGTAGAAAAAAGTTTGAGAGTAAAGTTTCACTCTTGGGTTGGAGAGTTGCACAGAGTAGGGGTGGGATTGAGTTGCAAGACGGGTACCACGTGCCCTACGTAAAGGAGGTGGTATGCACTGGGATAGCTCTGAGGAACACTGATTATTATAGTAGCGATAGAATAGCGAGAGAGATGCAACATTGCGGCGGAGAGAGAGAGATTGCAGAGAGTTGGTGAGTGGACGGGAGTTAATGATACGAAAGGCCTTCCTTTCAACTTTGTCTAGGAGAGCGGTGTGAGAGGAACCTCCCCACACATGTGAACAATACTCAATACAAGGGCGCACTATGCCCCTGTACAGAGCAAGAAGCTGTGCAGGGGAAAAGAACCCCCTAAGGCGGTTGAGCACACCCAGCTTCTGGGAGGCTGCCTTAGCAAGACTGGTAATATGGTCCTTCCAAATGAGAGCAGAAGAAAAAGAGACACCAAGAATATTGAGAGAAGATGAAGGGTTGATTTTTGTATTGTTGAAGAATAAGGGATAGTCCGCTGGGAGATCCTGACGGGTAGATAGATGGAGAAATTGGGTTTTGGAAGCATTAAAGTTAACAAGGTTTTCTCTGCCCCAATTGGAAATAGTATTTAGATCAGAATTTAAGAGTTCTATGGCTTCATTACGTTTGTCGTTGAGGGATTGCTGGCTGGGGCGTTCTGAAAAACTAATGGAGTAGTGTAAGGTTGAGTCGTCTGCGTATGAATGGATGGGAATTAAGGTACAGTTAAGGAGATCATTTATAGAAATTAGAAAGATAATAGGAGATAGGACAGAGCCCTGAGGAACACCGGAGTTTATAGGGTGAGGAAGTGAACAATGGCCGTCCACAACCGCAGCTATGGAACGGCCGGAAAGGAAATTAGAGACAAAGGCACAGATGCAGGGATAGAAACCGAAGGAGGGTAGTTTAGAAATTAAAGATTTATGCCAGACTCTATCGAAGGCTTTCGATATGTCTAGTGCAATAGAAAAAGTCTCACCGAAGTCCCGAAAGGAGGATGACCAAGAGTTAGTAAGATATGAAAGAAGATCACCAGTAGAGCGACCCTTAAGGAAGCCATACTGGCGATCTGAGAGCAGATTATGAGAAGAGAAATGCTTAAGAAATTTGGAAGCAAGAATAGTTTCAAAAACTTTAGAAAGACAAGAGATAAGAGCAATTGGACGATAGTTGGAGGGTTGAGAGCGGTCACCCTTCTTTGGGACAGGTTGAATGTGAGCAAACTTCCAGCATGAAGGGAAGACGTTAGAGGATAGACAGAGACGAAAGAGTTTGCCTAGGCAGGGTATGTATATATTATTCACGAACATCCTGGAAGGGCGCTGTATATTCCATGCCAAGAGTAGTTATGTTTGGAATAGTAAAAGAATAAACTCCATTTGAGAATGAGCCTTTATTATTACACCGTTTTTCTTTAGGCTACCTGCAGAAGTTGTAAAGCGAAACGTACACTCGGATGCCATAGTCTCTAGCCCACTCATAAATATTCGTGTAGCCTACCTCCACTTTCTAATTATGGAAGTATATCTCTAGGAATTTATTTATAAATATAGTTATCTATACATAAAGTACAAAACTATATACTGTATACAATTTATAGAAATGAAAGTTCCATCCGAAAATCAATCCAGATAGTTATCACTGCATAAAGAATCGGTCTTTATCTCTTCCTATGACTTAAATTGCTTCAAACTCAGTGTGTCCAGGCATTTTGGCTCGAGCATCCCTTGATTTTGGCCCTGTCACTCTTTCAACTCTGGGGGAGGCACTCGCCACGAGTAAAATCATCTAATGTTAGCCAAAACATAGTGCAAATAATATTGTACTTATTGCCATTTTAAACAGTATGGGTGTAATTATCAAGTTATGAGGTAACCTGTTTGGATCGCGTTAAGTCACACTGGGGCGTAGCCGCAGAATTCATTTATAGGGAGAATCACACCAACTCGTCTTTGTAAATTTCTCTCTCTCTCTCTCTCTCTCTCTCTCTCTCTCTCTCTCTCTCTCTCTCTCTCTCTCTCTCTCTCTCTCTCTCTCTCTCTCTCTCTCTCTCTCTCTCTCTCTCTCTCTCTCTCTCTCTCTCTCTCTCTCTCTCGGTCTCTCTCACGAAACAACGAAAACAACGCCAGTCAGGACCGAGAAATAACTATGCTAATAGACTCCTCTGAGTATTGATATCGCTACCCCCGGAAAAGCCCTCCCACAACCCCACCCAATCAAACTCCACCCGCACAGTTAAGAGAAATAAATAACCCCGCCCAACCCTTCCAAGTCCATCACAACCATTTAAACGAAACCGTCAACCCCAATGGCCCACAAGTTATGAAAACTTACCTACCTGAACCACAAAACAAACTAAACAACCCCACCCAACCCCATCCAAGCCAACCCAACCAACTGAATGAATTTGACAACCCGCCGCGGCTTCAAGTCATAACCCCAAACCCATCCTCACCAATAAGAAAAACAAATCCAGCGCATGCTGAGAGAAATGATATAAAAATAATATCCATAAATGCCTGCTCAATAAGAAACAAAATAGACGAACTCAAATGTCTGTTATTAAATGAGAAAGTTGACGTTATTTGTATAACGGAAACACATCTGAACCTTAAAAATAAAGATCTACTTCATGAATATCACATAGAGCCATATAATTTTTTCATAAAGACCGTAACAATGGAAAACAAAGAGGGGGGGTTGCAATGTACGTTGCAACCTACTTAAACCCAGTCGAGGTGACTCTCCCCGAAAGTAATGCAGAAATAGTGTGCGTCAAAATTAATACAAAAAACATGAACTTAAATATCACTACAGCGTACCGACCACCGAGACTAACTGTTGCCGATGATACAATTTTTTTATGAAATACTAGAGAAAACCCTTAATTCCGACGAAACAGTTTTACTAGGTGACTATAACCTCCCCCTAATTGACTGGAATACCACGACCGGAAAAAATGCTGAGTCACGCCTAATGACAAGCTTCATCCAGGACAATTTTTTGACTCAACACGTAAAACAGCCGACGCGAGACAGGAATATTAGACCTCGTAATCACTACCCAAGAAAATTTATTATCAAACCTGGATGTAGGTGAACATCTGGCAACGTCCGATCATAAAATCTTAAGAATCAACGTTATAAGCAAATATTCCTCAGTTAAACAACAGGAATGGTTTCGGACTTCAAAAACGCAAATTATGACGGACTTAAGGAATCGCTATCAAACATACACTCAAACCTCATAAATATAAACGAAGTAAATGAACTATGGGGACATTTTAAGTCTACAATTACAGAAGCGCATAAACAATTTGTACCCATGAAACCAAAACGTAATACGAAATCAAGTATGCCCCCTTGGTACAGTAGAGACATTGGCAAGGCAATAAGGAAAAGGAATCAACTCCACAAACTTGTAAAAAATAACACAAACACTGAAGTAATTAAAAACTTGTACAAAAATAGTAGAAGGGAAGTGAAAAAAATAATTAGGGCGAACAAACAAAATTACGAAATGACTATTGCCAGAGAAAGTGCCACAAACCCCAAAAAATTCTACAGTTACGTAAACAAAAATAAACAGATCAAAAGCGGAATCGGACCGCTAATAGAAGATGGCCAGACAATAACAGGCGACACAAACACGGCAAATCTGCTCAACAAATATTTTGGCTCAGTTTTCACAGAAGAAATTATCGATCATACCCTTGAAAATAACACCTCAACTCATGTGATAGGAGATTTCACCATCAGTGTTACCGAAGTACAAAGCAAATTGAGTAATTTAAATGTAAATAAGACCCCGGGACCCGACATGCTCCACCCGAAAATAATTAAGAATGTCAAGGACGAAATAGCAAAACCCCTGACACAACTATTTAACTTATCACTACTACAGGGGATTGTACCGAGTGATTGGAAAGATGCGAACATTACGCCGATATACAAGAAGGGTAGCAAGGCCAAAGCGAGTAATTACAGACCAATTAGCCTAACTTCAATTGTAGGAAAAATCATGGAAAAAATCATTAGAGATAAGATAGTAGATTACCTCGAATCAAACAACCTAATCAAAAATAGTCAACACGGCTTTAGATCAAATAAGTCATGCCTAACAAATTTGATTGAATTTTATAACAAACTATTCACATATAACGACATGACGAAATCACTAGATATAATCTTCTTGGACTTTCAAAAAGCTTTCGACAAGGTGCCTCACCGAAAACTATTGGCTAAACTGGAGAGGATAGGTATCAAAGGTGAAATTCATTCTTGGATAAAAATTGGCTTACAGACAGAAGACAGAGAGTGGTGATAAATGGAGTGGAATCGGAGTGGGAGCCTGTCACTAGTGGAGTTCCACAGGGTTCAGTCCTTGGACCGGTCCTGTTTCTCATTTACATTAACGATATCGATGTAGGGGTAAACAACACCATTTCCAAATTCGCCGACGATACAAAAATAGGAAATACAGTCCTGAACGAAGATGATAGAAATGCGTTGCAATCTGATTTAAACAAGATATCAGAGTGGTCGAAAAAATGGCAGATGCCCTTCAATGTCGATAAATGTCAGGTGCTGCAGGTTGGTAGCAGAAATATGAAATACAAATACGAAATGAATGGCAAACAAATAAAAACCGCAACGGTAGTAAAAGACCTAGGGGTACTAATATCTGAAAACCTAAAAACTTCCGACCAATGTATAGCAGCTGCAAATAAGGCAAACATAGCATTGGGCTTTATTAAACGAAAATTTACATATAAACATGAAAACGTAATAGTGCCACTGTTCAAAAGTATGGTGAGGCCCCACCTTGAATATGGTGTGCAGTTCTGGTCACCTTATCTGATCAAGGACATTGTAAGACTCGAGTCAGTACAGCGTAGAGCGACGAAGATGATACCCTCATTAAGAAATAAACCATATGAAGAAAGACTTAAACGATTGAACCTGTTCTCATTAAAAAAGAGGAGGTTGAGGGGTCAGCTTATTGAGTGCTTTAAGATACTAAAAGGTTTCGACAAAGTCGATGTAAATGCACTATTCACATTAAACAATACTAATCAAACTCGCGGAAATGGAATGAAATTAAAAACCAAAAAGGCAAACCTAGATGTCACAAAGAGTTTCTTCACCTACAGTGTGGCGACAGAGTGGAATAAACTACCAGAGAGAGTGGTGGAGAGCGACACAATAAACGCCTTCAAGGGAAGGCTTGACCTCTATCTGCAGAGGGCTGGGGTGATATGAATGAAAAAAAAAAAAAAAAAAAAAAAATGTATGTATATGTATGTGTGTGCACTGTACAGTATGTATATATATACTGTATATATATGTGTGTATGTATGTATGTGTATATGTATGTGTATATATATGTATATATATGTATGTGTATGTGTGTATGTGTATATATGCATATATGCATATTATAGTTTGTAAGGCCAGACTGCCTAGTAAGGACCTTGAGGTCTGTGTGGTCTGTGTATCTATGTAGCTCTATGTAGCTCTATGTAGCTCTCTCTCTCTGTCTCTCTCTCTCTCATATTGCATTATACAGTTCCTTGTGTGTGAAGTTCTAGGATGTCAAACCAGAACAAATTGGACTTACGACTGGAATGAAAATGAGGAATACAGGAAAAGTTAAGAGGGAAGGTTCACTTGTTGGTCGACTTGTTCATTTATTCATTATTTTTTCTAGTTTCCTCCCTAGACTTCCATCAAACTTAAAAAAAAAAAAATACATCCGATACCCCTTCTAGATTAATTTGTATTTTTTTTTTTCGGTAAGACTCTTAGCTTAGACTGTGGTTAGCAACATGGCGGACACAATGAGAATGAATCCCCCTGTTGCTTCTCGTATTTCCCACCCAACCCACTTATCCCCTCCCTCCCTCTCTCCTTCCCTCCCGTCATCCAATCCCCCTCTCATTGTGGCTTATCTCTGTCCCACCCTCTATTCATTCTCTCTCTCTCTCTCTCTCTCTCTCTCTCTCTCTCTCTCTCTCTCTCTCTCTCTCTCTCTCTTAATTGCAAGAATGTATAGAATGAGTCCTGGACTACTGAAATATTAAAATACCGTCGTAGTTACTCGAGGTCTGTTTAATGTTAGCAAGATTGATATTTAGACAAGAGTCCTAATATTGAAGAGGCCTATATATATAATATATATATATATATATATATACAGTATATATATATATATATATATATATATATATATATATATATATATATATATGAGGAAATATAGGGAAATAACTCCACGGAGCACCATCTTTATTTCGAATTTTCGGCTTGCTCAAGCAGTCATCCTCAGAATGGCTGCTTGAGCAAGCCGAAAATTCGAAATAAAGATGGTGCTCCATGGAGTTATTTCCATATTTTCCCTCCTATTATGGAAGCTGCGTTGTCCCAGTCCACCCACTGAAGTCCTGGTATATATATATATTGCTCAGGCCCAATCCCCATTTTGGGGGTAGCCGACTCAAGACAGAGCAAGAACAGGGAAAACACAAAAACAACATAAAACAAATAAAACACAGATAAAAAACACAAATTCACACACATCTAGGTCACCCAGGAGAAGACCCAGAGACCAGGGCCACCAAGGTCGCTCCAGCACTCCCCCGGCCCCCCGACTACCCGGAGAGGTTCCGATCTCAGCAGGCAGACATGCAGCGGAGCCAAAGCCACAAGCCCTCCCACCACACTTCCAGGCGCACCCTTCATATTAATCGTCTCTCCGGGTCAGGCTCCTGATGGACTATTATCTAGTCAAACTTGCACCCGACCCCTTACTCCAAATGACCACGTGTTCACTCAACTATTCACAAGCATTCTCCATTCACTCCTGCCCGATCTATAGTAATTCCTCTATCATCCAAAGCTTTTCTTACACAGTCTCTCCATCTCAATGGGGGTCTTCCTGCCCTTCTATCTCCCCTTGTACCTGACTCACATATTCTCTTTGTAAGCCTTTCATCTCCCATTCGTTCAACATGACCATACCAGCTCAGCACCCTTCTGTCCACTCTGGCTGACAAATGTTCCTGCTGCCCCACTCTCCTACTATCTCTGCATTCCTCAATCCGTCTCTACGAGTAACTCCACACATACTCCTCAAGCAGCTGATCTCCATCACATCCAGCTTTCTTTTCTCCTTTTTCATCAGAGCCCATGTCTCCGCCCCATACATCACTGTTGGCACAACAATTCCTTGATACAGTGCACTTTTTACTTTCACTCCGAGATTTCTTGTCTTCCACATACTTCCCATTGCTCCGAAAACCTTCCTTCCTTCACACACACTCTGTTTTACCTCCATTTCCATACCTCCACTCCTGCTTATCGTTCCTCCTAGATATTTAAAACACTCTACTTGTTCCAATATTTCCCCATCCAGCCTCACATCTATATATATATATATATATATATATATATATATATATATATATATATATTCTATATTATATATTATATATTATCTAGGGGAAAAAACACTACACAAATTACCGATGGGCGACACGCTAATCGGTGCCACTTGCAGGTGGCGATTTTTATAACAGATAACAGATAACAGATACCCCTCTCATGAACTCTTATCTCTGCCACTTTATTACCATCCATTCACTCTCCTTATCTGCCTTCCCACTCATTTTCCCATAAATTCCCTCCCTCCATCTCCCATTTCGTAAACTCTCATTTCCCTTAAGTTTCCCTCTTTCAACCCCCCCCCCCCCACCCCCTCCCCCGCTCTTTCCTCTAAGGATTTCCTTCTATACCTTCGCCTCCTTGGACTCCCTTCCCTTCCTATATTTCTCTCCTTTGAATTCCCTTTTATTCCATCCCCTCCCTAACCATTGAACTCTCTCTCTCTCTCTCTCTCTCTCTCTCTCTCTCTCTCTCTCTCTCTCTCTCTCTCTCTCTCTCTCTCTCTCTCTCTCTCTCTTGTACTCCCAATCCCCATCTTTTGAATTCATTCCCTCTCTCTCTCCTCCTGTACTCCCACTCCAATCCTTGCATTCCCTTCCCTTCCCCCGTCTACCCCATAATTTATTCCCCCTCCCTCCCTTCCTTCAACCCTATATTTACCAGTAGCCTTCCCAACCTACAGCACGCACTCTCTCTCTCTCTCTCTCTCTCTCTCTCTCTCTCTCTCTCTCTCTCTCTCTCTCTCTCTCTGTGCAATTAGTAAAATAGGCATATGTTGCACATGGCCAAGACATTGAAATTATGTGCCCAATTTGCAACAGATAACGGATAATTGTAGCTATATTATTGTATCACAAACACTTATTGTATCACTATGTAGTATTGTCTGGCCGCATCTACTGCAGTGTGTCAAGCCAGATACCTTTTTCTTTCTTTATAGTCATCATTACTAAATATACAGAGATTAAATTTATGCTTCAGTTATGTCCTTGGAAGTGATCAAATGGCCGCGTCTACTGTTAGTGGCAAATGAAGGTTACTAAGTCGAGTCAAGTCTCTCGCAAACAAAGCTCCTAAGAAATATTTCGCAACTCGTCCTTCACGAGAGCAAAAAACGCCCTGACTTGAGGCGTATTGTTCATTCCAACATCTTGCCATGACCATCACTGCCAGTCTACGAGAAGTCTAATCTAAGCATATACCCTTAAGGGGGATGACCTGTTTTTGTTCTGTCCTTTTTTTATCTTTCTCTGGCTTGTATCCATTTGGCCCCATTCAGCCTACTGTTTTAAGACGTTTACCCCCATCCAGGTGTCAATTGTTTACTGGTGAGCGGTAGCGGGCCAGCATATTTTTTATTTTTGTTTGACAGCAGGCTAAATTTGTACATTTTTCGATAGAAAAATTTCTCTGGCGAAGCCGGATTTCTTCATATAATGCTGGCTTGCTATCGCTCGCCAGGAAGAAATCGACACCTAGATGGGGATAAACGTCTTAAAATAGTTGGCTGAATGGGGCCGAATGGATACAAGCCAGAGAAAGAGAGAAAAGGACATAAATAACAAAAAGCAGGTCACCCCCCTTAAGGGGAGATGGGCGTATGTATTTGCTCATTTGTATATAATTATATATTTGTATATAATTATATATTTGTATATAATTATATATGTGTATATAATTATATATTTGTATATAATTATATATTTGTATATAATTATATATGTGTATATAATTATATATTTGTATATAATTATATATTTGTATATTATACATTTTTATATAATTATATATTTGTATATAATTATATATGTGTATATAATTATATATTTGTATATAATTATATATTTGTATATAATTATATATGTGTATATAATTATATATTTGTATATAATTATATATTTGTATATAATTATATATTTGTATATAATTATATATTTGTATATAATTATATATTTGTATATAATTATATATTTGTATATAATTATATATTTGTATATAATTATATATTTGTATATAATTATATATGTGTATATAATTATATATTTGTATATAATTATATATTTGTTTATATTGTTGTTTAGTTTCCTCCCTAGACCTCCATTAAGCTTCAGAAAACACACACCCAAAACCCTCCTTCAGGTTATATTTGTAAATTTTTTCGATAGGCCGGTTCCTCATAAATTAGTCTCGCTGTTGCTCGCCAGG
Organism: Paralithodes platypus; assembly: GCA_032716605.1. Taxonomy (NCBI): domain Eukaryota; kingdom Metazoa; phylum Arthropoda; class Malacostraca; order Decapoda; family Lithodidae; genus Paralithodes; species Paralithodes platypus. The sequence continues at coordinate 30,826,799 of CM064520.1, read as the reverse complement.
AAATAATTGACACCTGAATGATACGAAAACTCTGAATATTGACAAAAAAATGGGCCGAACGTCATAAAATCAGAATATTAATGGGGATAAGCACGAGGAAGAAGGGGGACCAGAAAAACAACCCATCCACCCTTGGAAGGCCCTCGAGGAATCGAATCGGTAACATGTAAATCCTTTAACCTTCCGAATCCCACCATCCCTTTCTAAGCTGAATAAAATGTATCAATGATAGCCAGAATATATAGAAGAGCTTTATTATATACTGAAAGGGTTCAAAGGAAGGAGTTGAGGAGAGATGGGCCGATTTTCTGGACCACTTTCTCCCTAGTGTTTAGCTCTATTAGTTTCGAGATTTTAAGGCATTCGGCCCATTAGTTTGACGATTTTCACACCTTTCGTCCCATTTTCGTTGTCAATTTTAAGACCTTTCGTGCCATTTAGGTGTCTATTTTTCCTGGCGACCGATAGCGAGCCAGTATTTTTAAGAGGAACGGCCGGGACATTTGTCTATCGAAAAATGTACAAATTTATCTTGAAAGGGGGGTCTACGTTTTATTTTTTGTTCAAGTTTGATGGAGGTCTAGGGAGGAAACTAAAAATTATATGAATAACTGAATTAAAGAAAAAAAAAAAAAAAAAATCAGCCACTATCTCTTAAATTAAGCCCTTCGGGTTACGATGACACATTCTTTCATTTTCGTACAGCTGATAAACGACAGGAAGTGTCGATAAAGGCATCAAACTTGGCACACACACAGTCAGGAGGCAACTGGGAATATAAAGTAGATGTGGAGCCTTCCTTGTATCTATGGATCGGCTTTGGCATACGTCGGCTTTGGCAGCGTTAACCCCTACTTTACCGCTAACATCTTATTTATTTTTCTGGCTACTATTTGACGATTTATTCAGCTTATAAAGGGCCTCCAGCAATAAAAAGGTTTCGAACTATCTCACTTAGCCATTTTTACTACCCCACAACCTTCTTAAACTTCACAAAATCGTGTAAATATAGCTAGAATAAAATAAACAGACGTCGCTGGTACTCAAAAGGTTAAGGGGTAGAGTGTGGAGAGTAGAGAAAAGTGTTAGAAGGAAGTAGAAGAGTAGGTCATGGGCTGCCAGACTTGTTATGTTGCTAAAAAAAACGATATATACAGTATATAATTATCTGTCTCTGTTTCTGGTTCTCTCTCTCTCTCTCTCTCTCTCTCTCTCTCTCTGTCTCTGCCTCTGTCTCTGTCTCTGTCTCTCTCTCTCTCTATCTCTGTCTCTGCCTCTGTCTCTGCCTCTGTCTCTCTCTCTGTTTTTCTCTCTGTCTCTGTTTTTCTCTCTCTCTGTCTCTCTGTCTCTGTCTCTCTCTCTCTCTCTCTCTCTCTCTCTCTCTCTGTCTCTGTATCTCTCTCTCTCTCTCTCTCTCTCTCTCTCTCTCTCTCTCTCTCTCTCTCTCTGAAAACCTAAAAACTTCCGACCAATGTATAGCAGCTGCAAATAAGGCAAACATAGCATTGGGCTTTATTAAACGAAAATTTACATATAAACATGAAAACGTAATAGTGCCACTGTTCAAAAGTATGGTGAGGCCCCACCTTGAATATGGTGTGCAGTTCTGGTCACCTTATCTGATCAAGGACATTGTAAGACTCGAGTCAGTACAGCGTAGAGCGACGAAGATGATACCCTCATTAAGAAATAAACCATAGAAGAAAGACTTAAACGATTGAACCTGTTCTCATTAAAAAGAGGAGGTTGAGGGGTCAGCTTATTGAGTGCTTTAAGATACTAAAAGGTTTCGACAAAGTCGATGTAAATGCACTATTCACATTAAACAATACTAATCAAACTCGCGGAAATGGAATGAAATTAAAAACCAAAAAGGCAAACCTAGATGTCACAAAGAGTTTCTTCACCTACAGTGTGGCGACAGAGTGGAATAAACTACCAGCGAGAGTGGTGGAGAGCGACACAATAAACGCCTTCAAGGGAAGGCTTGACCTCTATCTGCAGAGGGCTGGGGTGATATGAATGGAAAAAAAAAAAAAAAAAAAAAAATGTATGTATATGTATGTGTGTGCACTGTACAGTATGTATATATATACTGTATATATATGTGTGTATGTATGTATGTGTATATGTATGTGTATATATATGTATATATATATATGTATATGTATGTATGTGTATGTGTGTATGTGTATATATGCATATTATAGTTTGTAAGGCCAGACTGCCTAGTAAGGACCTTGAGGTCTGTGTGGTCTGTGTATCTATGTAGCTCTATGTAGCTCTATGTAGCTATGTAGCTCTCTCTCTCCTGTATATTCATTCAGCACTATCATTCGCAAATCAAACATCAGAATTTCAGTGTATCTATATTTTTAGTTGAGTATTTATGAACACTGCTGCTGTATAGTCCGTTACAAAACTCTTGTAACACTGATAGTATTCAGTCTTGTGCATGCACTAAAGTGACGCCTTTAACCCCTTCTGTACCATTGACATCTTATTTATTATATTCTGGCTATCACTAATAGATTTTATTCACTTTAGGAAGAATTGAGATAGCGTTTACCCCTTTGGTTCCTAGAGATTCTTCCTAAATTGCATAAAATCGCTTAATTCGTTCTCACATACTGGAAGAGTTGAGGGATAAATATGCAGTCGCCAGATGAGCTTTATCTCAAGTGACAAATCCGCGGTCATTTCGTTTATCAGTCCGTTCATTTAAATTCGGCCTATTTTCCGACGCCAAACCGAATTTTAAGATATTTTATTCAAGCTATAGGATCTAATGGATGTCTTTGGTTTAGTTTGATGGAGGTCTAGGGAAGAAACTAGAAAAATACTAAAAAGATGCATAAATTAGCAAATAAATAAGTCCATCCCCCCTTAAACGAATATAGCTAAATTATTAAGAATCTCTTGAGAGTTTAACGGCATGATATAATACATTGCAGCTCTTTGATTTCAAGAGGCCTACACTAAACTGAATAAAAGCGTCTAATGACAGCCAAAATAAAGTTAAAATGCTGTCCTCAAATACTGAAAGGGCTATGTTGATAAAAAGAAAACTATATATACAGTTTATAACTCTCTCTCTTTCTCCCTCTCCCTCTCTCTCTCTCTCTCGCTCTGTCTGTCTGTCTGTCTGTCTCTCTCTCTCTCTCTTGATGTGGGAATTCCAGTACTGGTAGTGTAGACAACCCTAGGCAACCAAACCTATAATTTACTATAAGCCTAACTACCTTACCTTGCCTTACGTAACATACCTGTACATAATTACTGCACCTTGCGTAACACATCTTTCCTATTTTACTAAACAGGATGTCAAACGAAAACCAAGTCCATTCTTTATCGTATGGCTAAATTTATGGTGTATAGTTCAAATTATGTTTTTGGAAGTTATATAATGGCCAAAACAATGCTATTTCAAGTTAATTTTCCAGTATTCCTTCTTCTACTCATTCAAGTCTTCGTAAGAAATTGCTCCGGTTTGACACTCTGCGTAACCTACCTGTACATAGTTACTGCACCTTGCGTAACCTACCTGTACATAGTTACTGCACCTTGCATAACCTACCTGTACATAGTTACTGCATCTTGCGTAACCTACCTGTACATAGTTGTTGCACCTTGCATAACCTACCTGTACATAGTTACTGCACCTTGCGTAACCTACCTGTACATAGTTGTTGCACCTTGCGTAACCTACCTGTACATAGTTACTGCACCTTGCGTAACCTACCTGTACATAGTTGTTGCACCTTGCGTAACCTACCTGTACATAGTTGTTGCACCTTGCGTAACCTACCTGTACATAGTTACTGCATCTTGCGTAACCTACCTGTACATAGTTGTTGCACCTTGCATAACCTACCTGTACATAGTTACTGCACCTTGCATAACCTACCTGTACATAGTTGTTGCACCTTGCGTAACCTACCTGTACATAGTTGTTGCACCTTGCGTAACCTACCTGTACATAGTTGTTGCACCTTGCGTAACCTACCTGTACATAGTTACTGCACCTTGCGTAACCTACCTGTACATAGTTGCTGCACCTTGCGTAACCTACCTGTACATAGTTACTGCACCTTGCGTAACCTACCTGTACATAGTTGTTGCACCTTGCGTAACCTACCTTTACATAGTTGTTGCACCTTGCGTAACCTACCTGTACATAGTTGTTGCACCTTGCATAACCTACCTGTACATAGTTGTTGCACCTTGCATAACCTACCTGTACATAGTTACTGCACCTTGCGTAACCTACCTGTACATAGTTGTTGCACCTTGCGTAACCTACCTGTACATAGTTACTGCACCTTGCGTAACCTACCTGTACATAGTTGTTGCACCTTGCGTAACCTACCTGTACATAGTTACTGCACCTTGCGTAACGTACCTGTACATAGTTGTTGCACCTTGCGTAACCTACCTGTACATAGTTGTTGCACCTTGCATAACCTACCTGTACATAGTTGTTGCACCTTGCATAACCTACCTGTACATAGTTGTTGCACCTTGCGTAACCTACCTGTACATAGTTGTTTCACCTTGCGTAACCTACCTGTACATAGTTGTTGCACCTTGCGTAACCTACCTGTACATAGTTGTTGCACCTTGCGTAACCTACCTGTACATAGTTGTTGCACCTTGCGTAACCTACCTGTACATAGTTGTTGCACCTTGCGTAACCTACCTGTACATAGTTGTTGCACCTTGCGTAACCTACCTGTACATAGTTGTTGCACCTTGCGTAACCTACCTGTACATAGTTGTTGCACCTTGCGTAACCTACCTGTACATAGTTGTTGCACCTTGCGTAACCTACCTGTACATAGTTACTTCACCTTGCGTAACCTACCTGTACATAGTTACTGCACCTTGCGTAACCTACCTGTACATAGTTACTGCACCTTGATAGTTGTTGCACCTTGCGTAACCTACCTGTACATAGTTACTTCACCTTGCGTAACCTACCTGTACATAGTTACTGCACCTTGCGTAACCTACCTGTACATAGTTACTGCACCTTGCGTAACCTACCTGTACATAGTTACTGCACCTTGCGTAACAAATCTTTCCTAAATCAAACGAAAACCAAGTCCATTCTGTATTGTCTTTATTACTGTATATGCAAAGATGAAATTATTGTTTATTGTTCAAATTAAGTCTTATGAAGTGATAAAATGGTCCAAACAATCGTATTTTATGGTAATGTTCTTGCAATTTCTTTTCATAATCATTCAAGTCTGCTAACAACATTTCTTCGGTTTGACACCGTTCCTGAACATTACTAACCTTTTCCTAACTTATCATAACCATACTCTCAATGTTTTCTTGATTTATCAAACCTATCCTTAACTTCTCAGAATTGTACTTCTCTTTTAGTACTATTGACGTCAACATGATTTGCTGCTGGCTAGCAGTAGTCAGTTTTATACAGCTTAGGATGGACCTTTAGCAAATCAAAGCGGCAAAATGTAGCTTATTATTTTATATACTCCCACAGAACTCTACTAAACCAATAATAGTCTAATAATAGCCACAATATATGACAGAATGTGCCATGGTATAGCACTTATTAAATTATTCATACGAACCGAATTCAATTAAGGGAGCCCACCTCGCTTGTTTTATCTTTCTCTCCCTCTCTCTTTGGCTTGTATTCATTCGGCCCCATTCAGCCTACTGTTTTAAGACGTTTACCCCCATCCAGGTGTCAATATTTTCCTGGCGAGCGGTAGCGAGTCAGCATATATATATTTTTGTTTTGATAGCAAGCTAAATTTGTAAATTTTTCGATAGAAAAATTTCTCCTGAAGCCGGATTTCTCAATACAATGCTGGCTCGCTATCGCTCGCCAGGAAGAAATTAACACCTGGGTGAGGATAAACGTCTTAAAACAGTTGGCTGAATGGGGCCGAATGGATACAAGCCAGGGAAAGAGAGAAAAGGAGAGAAAGATAAAAACAAAAAAAACGGTGACCCTCCCCTTAACCCTTTCACGCACATATGACGCAGAGGTTGCCAGATTAGCAATAAGAAATAGAGTTCTCTCACTCTTATAATTGCCTCTCCAAAATTAGTTTTCTGCCCACATCTAACTCAAAGAGAACTGCAGAGGTTGAAGTAACTAAACTAAAGGTTTCTAAATACCCCTGATGGTAACAAAGGCTTTAAAGTATCCCCAATAGGCTCAAAATCGCGTCATATGTCTGAGAGGGTTAATGGGCCAAGCTAGTCAGCAACTAGAGTGTACACTGAAAGATTCTACAATATTAAACTCACCATTGTAACACAACTACGGTACCCACAGTATAACCCAAGTATAGCCCGTATGTTATGGATTCTACAATATTAAACTCACCATTGTAACACAACTACGGTACCCACAGTATAACCCAAGTATAGCCCGTATGTTATGGATTCTACAATATTAAACTCACCATTGTAACACAACTACGGTACCCACAGTATAACCCAAGTATAGCCCGTATGTTATGGATTCTACAATATTAAACTCACCATTGTAACACAACTACGGTACCCACAGTATAACCCAAGTATAGCCCGTATGTTATGGATTCTACAATATTAAACTCACCATTGTAACACAACTACGGTACCCACAGTATAACCCAAGTATAGCCGTATGTTATGGATTCTACAATATTACTCACCATTGTAACACAACTACGGTACCCACAGTATAACCCAAGTATAGCCCGTATGTTATGGATTCTACAATATTAAACTCACCATTGTAACACAACTACGGTACCCACAGTATAACCCAAGTATAGCCCGTATGTTATGGATTCTACAATATTAAACTCACCATTGTAACACAACTACGGTACCCACAGTATACCCAAGTATAGCCCGTATGTTATGGATTCTACAATATTAAACTCACCATTGTAACACAACTACGGTACCCACAGTATAACCCAAGTATAGCCCGTATGTTATGGATTCTACAATATTAAACTCACCATTGTAACACAACTACGGTACCCACAGTATAACCCAAGTATAGCCCGTATGTTATGGATTTGCGTAACAATGTGAATGTTTGGTGTAGACATATTCCACATATGTATGATGCATATTTGAATGTGCTCTGGAATGAACTCCAAATTCATTATTTTGTTCTAAAACATGTAGAACATTATTACGCTTATGTTAACCGTGTTGTTACAGAAATCGTCCAATAAATGAACTTATTATAATTGTGTAATAGACGAAAACTCCTGCGGGCGAAGTGACTGGCCATACTCAAGACCAGTTTTAAGTTTCACTCGAGACGTAGTGTCCTTCCTTCATAAGTTCATCTCCGGTTAGCTCTCTAGTTTAAAGAAATTACAGCCCATAACAGCATTGAAGAAAGATTACTATATAATTATATGCAAGCTAAATTAAGATGATGCGAGTTATTGCTTGTATTCTTTAAACAAAAATCACTTTCGCAGCGCCGGTAATGGCCGAAATAACTGGAGAAAAAAAATACTACCTCTAGAAATGAGTGTTGACCCATGTAATCACTGAAAACAACTCATTCCCAAAGTAAAAAAAAAAAAAAACAAAAAAACACTACCTCTAGAAATGAGTGTTGACCCATGTAATCACTGTAAACAACTCATTTCCACAGTATGCTTTGAGTATTAGGAGATATATATTTCATCAAAAGAAGAAAATGAAGCCGAAGTTGTGAGATGGGAGATGTTTTGTCGTGACTGTAGGACTCTCACCTTATGTTCTTCCAAGGTCACATACACACACAGACATGCACGCACACATACACACACAATACACACACGCACACATACACACTCACACATTAGGCCCCTCGGAACAGTAGGATGCAAAATTTAACTTCTAGAGGACCATGACGTGTTTTGTCAGTTTATTCTGGTTATTAGTAAACATTTAGTGCAGTTAAGGAGAGGCTGACCATTCATTTGACCCCGAAGCCAAAATTTCATTTTTTTTTTTTTTTTTCTAAAATGCTTCCTTTAACATAGAATAGCATGGGAGGGCAAAAACACCCATATCGCATCCCCCATCCCCCCCCCCCCCCCCCAACCAAATTTCCCCCCCCCCCCCCAAACCAAATTTTACCCCCCCCCCGAATTTGTTTTATATTTGTCTAAAATGCTTCTTTCAACAAGAGAATATCATAAGAGGGCATAAACACCCATATGACATCCCTAACACCCCAATATAATACATATATATATAGCCTAATAATTCACCCATAGGCCCAACCCATAGGCCTATATTATAGTATACCATAAAAATATCTGGCTACTATTTCTTACAGTTTCTTACAGAAGATCCTCTGGAAAAAGGCAAACTAGGCCTGTGTATCCAGCTCAGTGCCAGTACTTGCACTGCTGCGGTCGTTCACGGTGTTGGCGGCGGCGGTAACAGACGCAACATTTTTACTATTCTGTATTTTTGCTTTGTAATCAAACTTCAAATCTTGTCTTCCCCATGCTTTATCAAGATTACTTTCAAACTTCCTTACTGATTCGGAATCGACTACATACTGGGGCAGTGCGTTCCACTCATTTACCACTCTATCACAAAATGAGTTCTTTGCCTTTTCAAGCCTATTCCTTTCCTTGTAAATTTTCTTTGAGTGTCCTCTCGTTCTTGTTCCCTCCCGCATCAAGAAGATACCTTCACGCACATCCTCATCATACTTTCCTGACACTATCTTAAAAGTCTATCGTATCCCCTCTCTTTCTCCTATATGCCAGTGTCGGAAGTCCTCAACCTCTGCTCATAGTCCGCGTTCTTCAACGTTGGTACCAGCTTACTAGCTCTCCTCTGCACTTTCTCCACCGATTCTATATCCTTTACCATATATGGAGCCCACACCTGGTTCAAATACAGTACTATAGTTTTCTCTTACAACTACATTGTAGAAAACGCGAAATTAGGAGTATCTACACAATTTCTCGCGAACAAATTGAGACAATATACCTTTTCTTTCGTCTGCGATTTCCAGAAATCATATATTGGTAACTTCAAATTGAAACTACTAAAATGTAGGCCTATAATGCTCTGCTTCGTTCCCCTTCTACAAACTATATATGGGACTATATGGCACCTGTTTGGTGTGCTCAAACTGGCCGCTCCTCTGATATGTTCAGCGAATCGACCTATTTTATGTCGAATATTGCGCCACAAACGTATAGATATATATATTATATATTTTTGTCAGCATCTTCAATTATTCAATATGGGAAAGCGAGCACGCTAAGTTGTAGGTGATGATTGTAGGATACGCCATAACAAAAATGCGGGAAATTTGAATGATTTTTCGATGTTTTGAATATTTTTACATATAATGCAATGAAATTCACGCGCGCGCGCATACATAGTGATTATTTTTTTCAGCGAGTCTTACCATTTCCATTGGTATTAAAATGGTATAATGCCAGAAACAAAATCTCTTAAACAGGGTGAATTGGGGGTGTAAAGGTCAGCCAATCAAATGACCTGGTGATTGCTAGAGAGTTATGGGGGGTCACCTGCTTTTTTTCTTCTTTTCTCACTTTCTCTGGCTTGTATCCATTCGACCCCATTCAGCCTACTGTTTTAAGACTTATCCCCATCCAGGTGTCGATTTATTCCTGGCGAGCGTTATATAGCGAGCGAGCATTGTATGGAGAAATCCGGTTTCGCCTACTAGCACATCCTAGGACCTAGGTGTCGAGTATTATTGATGTCGACAGTCGTAGCTCTGGCGCTAGTTCAGAAGCGTCCACTAGGAGTGTTAATAGAAGTTGTGATTAGGCTTATTACATATGTTTGATATGACCCAGCCAGGGTTTGAACCCAGGGCAATAGTGCAGCACTCCAACACCTCAACCACTGGGCCACCGAGGAGCTTAAAAGCAGCCTAGTGGTTTCATTTGGATACGGATTCCATCCACCACCACCCGCTCAGACTCGTGGTCACGTATGTTGATGCCATACACACATACACCTCACACACAAACACTAGCAGCTAAGTAGGCTACTAGAGTAGGCCTATTATAACAGAAAACCCCACACCGGAAATGACTAAATATGTAAACAAGAGGGGAGATGGCCGAACGTGGGTACAGTCCATCATAATCATTCACGGCCACCTTAAGGGGAAGCTAGCCGCTTGTTTGGTCTATTAATTCATGTATTCATATATTTTTTTAGTTTCCTCCCTAGACCTCCCTCAAGCTTAGAAAAAAAAAACCTAGACTCTCCTTCAAGATAAATGTTTACATTTTTCGATAGAAAAATGTGCCGGCCAAAGGCCGGTTCCTCTTAAAATTGCAGGCTCGCCAGAAAATAATTGACACCTAAATAGCACGAAAGGTCTTAAAATTGACAACGAAATGGGGCGAAAGGTCTTAAAATCGCCAAACTAATGGACCGAACGTCGTATAATCTCAAAACTAGTGGGGCAAAAAATTAGGGAGAAGGGGTCCAGAAAAACGGTCTTCCTCCCCTAGTCTATGTGGGAGACATCAAGTAAGAGTACTGGTAGTTGAATTAACACTAGTTGATCCGAAGTCTTGGAGGTTATTAGGATATTCAGATTTATTATTTGAGGATTTTGTTGATCCACACGATCATACATTGTTTCCAAATCCATAAAGGCCCAAAATGTCACCTTATTTTTCTCTAAATACTTCTCGCATATAGCTGTCTTACTGAACAAATCTGATCCACACACCCTCTTCCCCTCTTAAAACTGCACTGCTCTTACCTTACCTTATGATACCTTATGATTTGTTCGCCACTCTTCTAGCGGCACCAAGGAGCGCAACGCCCGTCGTTATGGGTGGTGATTTGGTGCAGTAAACTGTTTGAAGCGACAGCTCGCTCCCTTGCGAGGATGGGCTCGTCTGCCACCTTTTGCAGTTCGACATCCAGGGCTCTCTTGAAGCTGTCTAACGAGACGTCCCTCATGTCTCTTACTCGCCGTGGGACTTTGTTGAAGAGACGTTGGCCTCTGTGTGATAACCAGCCCTCTCGCAGAGAGCCCATAGCACCCCTGTTATTCATCCGGGGGATTTCGCATTCCCAGCCTCTCCTATCACTGAATTTCATGACTATCAGAGTATGTAGGTTTGGTACTAAACCCTCTGAGATTTTCCACGTGTATATTATTAGGTAACGTTCTCTTCTACGTTCCAGTGAGTACAGATTCAGTGCTCTTAAACGCTCCCAATAGTGTAGCTGTTTTATCGAACTTATATGCGAAGTGAAATTTCTTTGTACACTCTCTACGTCATTTATTTCACCTGCTTTGTATGGTGATGTTAATACGCTACAGTATTCAAGCCGCAGTAGCACTAGAGATTTGAAGAGCGTTATCATAGGTAATTCACCGCGTGTTTTAAAAGTACACAGAATCCAACCCGATAGACATTTCGCAGCCGCCACTTTGACCTGGTTATGTACTTTGAAACCCTTATTTTCAGACATTAATACCCCAAGGTCTTTCACACTGTCTTTCCGTTCTATTATGTGGTTAGATTCTGTTAAGTAATTTGTAACTTCTTTAACACCATTATTGTAATAGATCATGCCCGGTGCCAATTGTAATAGTAATCCTGTCCAGATCGCCAATTGTAATAGATCATAAGACTAATAGGTTACTGTAACACTTGCCCATTATCTAGGAAATAAACCTATAATTGATAGTGTCGTTACTTTAGATCAAAAAATAGACAAATATCCCTTGTGAAATTATGGCAACAAAAGTCCCAGAACATGCTATACATTTATATCTATACTGACTCGATGCAGTAATATATTTGAAAAGAAAATTGCAGTTCCCAGCTTGCGGGATAATAGAGTACACGGATTTATTGTAATGATAGGTATATATTGATAATAATTATATTCTTAAAGTTAGTAAGAATTAAAGAAACAAACATTCCTACTAAAATGGTTTTATTGAATAGCGACACTGAAATTGCATTTATCAAAGAGACAATTTCATTCACACACTCAGCCACTCAATCTAACCCACTTATCTAATCCACTTACCTAAATACAATTACCCAGTATTATAACTACCCCTAAGATTACCCCAAATCATTATACTGATTACTGCTTGTCACACGAAATCTCACATCAACCAACCCTTTAGTCTACTGTGATATCGTCGCCCAGCAAATGACCGCATGATCGAATAAGGTACGAGATTTTCCCACACTCACAGTACCCGTCAATCACACTCATCACTCTCTCTCTCTCTCACCTCCTCAGTTACGTGACTCGCTAGACTAATGAGAGTTGCCTAATTAAAGGGTCTCAAAACGCAGTGCGACAAGTCCTTCAAGCCGACACTCCTCTAGCGTTAACCATCACCCTCTGTGGGGTCAAGATGCTACGGCGTCACTCACACATCCGCACACATCCACACACACGTGACTCGCTAGACTAATGAGAGTTGCCTAATCAAAGGGTCTCAAAACGGGCAGTACGACAAGCCCTTCAAGCCGACTATCCTCTAGCGGTAACCTCACCCTCTGTGGGGTTAAGCGTTACGGCGTCACTCACACATCCGCACACATCCACACACACGTGACTCGCTAGACTAATGAGAGTTGCCTAATCAAAGGGTCCCAAAACGGGCAGTACGACAAGCCCTTCAAGCCGACAATCCTCTAGCGGTAACCTCACCCTCTGTGGGGTTAAGCGTTACGGCGTCACTCACCACACCCGCACACATCCACACACACCCCTGGCCACGTGCATTGCTAAATCAGTGGGATATCGCCGCAGGAGAACTATGTCGCCCTGGGCATCCCTAGCCTTTAGCAAGCCCTCTGTGGGGTCATGCTTACACCTGCCATTCTCGGCCATAGCATTAAGCTAATTCGGTCGGCGTCACAACCTTGGCCATGTGCACGGTCTGGCTCAGTCCTGGTGACTGGCCAACGCACACAAGCACACCACCACACATCACTCTCACCACCACACATCACTCTGGATATCTCAATCAACGTTGACACTTGTCTAACTGAATTGGACTCACCTGATTATGGTTGAATTAGGGCACGAGGTGCCCTCGCAGCCCTGCCGACCCATTCATCGCGGGCACAACAAAATTGGACTATCTCGTTGGGGTCGGGCAGGAGGAGAATAAGGCCTGTCCTGGCATTCCTGCCCCCTATATAACCTCGGTTTTCCCCTCCCCCATCACATTTTGAATTTGGTGCCAATGAAAAGACTGGACACTCCCTATGACCACGCCTACAACATGAACGCACACACACATGTACGCGTAACGGCGGCCTACCCACGCTCACAAGCAAGAACGCACACACGCACACATGTACGCGAGGTGCCTAGCGGTACACAGGCCTATGCCTGTGCCTCCACCTCTTCTCTCCCTTTCTCTACAGCTGTTCCCGCCTCCCCAATTTTTCCCGCGCTCGAGAAATATAGCTAACCCTATAGTATATAATCACAGTCACGGTCTGACCCGTGACATTCCCCCCTACTAACATTGATTTTGCTCTGCTAAAATCACTCAGGTGTCATTCAGGGTCTTCCATACTGTGGTGTGAGTCTAACCTGTCGCTGGTGCATTAAATGATCGCCCTTGAGTAGAAAAACCCCTCTGCATTTACGTTAAAATTTCTACTGAAAGGGGAAAACTCCTGAGGTCTCATTCACGGCCAGCGACATAAACCTGTGGTTAACCCACTTATTGTTACAGTGAAAACTAGTGGCTTTGCCCACTCATTTACAATGAACACACAATTAAGCTCAGCTAATGTCATGTAAAAGAGATGTTGTGAGACGCGGTTTAAATGAGGTATGTGAAGAAACAGTGTAAAAAAAATCGGCTCAACTCTATGGACTGCTGGGTATAAACATTTTGTTTGACTTGATGAGGGATCCTTGGGCGTCGTTTCTTGAGGGCCAGGATTCCTGCCGTGGGTTCTCCAATCTCCCGACGAACGCCTGGCTGACTCAGTACCTGTATAAAATTTGGAAGCGGCAGAATAAAAGCGAACAAACAACATTTCATCCCCTCCCCTCCCGTATTATATATCACGCTACTTATTGTTGACTCCCTCTATCATCAGTCTCCCCACTATTTAACCCGACTTACGCCCCACTCATTCAACGATGGCCTTCCCGAGTTTTCACCTGATGCTGGCTAGCAATATGCACTGTTGCTATTCACCACAGCACCCAGACTCTCCGCGAGCCTAAGCCGCGCCCCTGGCGACATCTGGCACCACCACACACATCCCACACTTTTCCCAAGTTTTAAACAGCATCTAGCCTCCTCTGACGCTCTCTCTCTGTCTCCTCTAACTTTCCTATGGTCTTCCCTTTCTATCCCAACCCTTGCTGCTACGCAATCCCTCACTTATTTAGAATTCGTCCTATCCAATGCTCGTTCCTCCCTCTCCCTCTTGTCCTTGACAAGGAACAACAGATATTTAAGAGAGGAATAGAACAATCAAAGAAAACAAAAATTCTGGCCCGACACACAACTGACCCATATAACTGAAACTGCCTAGATTTATGATACCGGAATAAGAGAAACAACAACGACTCGGCCGGATTACAAACACTTCCCTCTATCCTTAAACGTCGATCACAGCACTTGCGTATGATGAACGAATTTAAAGGAAACTATTCCACATAACACCTACTGCCTAAGATTTATGACACCGGCATAAGAGAAACAACAACGACTCGATCGGATTACAACACTTCCCTCTATCCTTAAACGATCGATCACAGCACTTGCGTATGACGAACGAAATTAAAGGAACTATTCACATGGCATAACATCACAGCGACAATCACAAAAAAAATCAACAGAGATCAATTATAGACAAGCTAAATATCGGACACAATTACTTCTCAAAGCGAATCGTAGAACTAAATATTATGAAACAATGTGAGGCGCGCGAGCGATGGGAAAAGTAATTCACTTGTTTACACAAGGAGGTTCACCGACGCTCCCAGGATGTGACTTGACCACGAGGGGAAAGAAAAAAAGAAAATTTCCCGCGTGGGGCTACTTTTGTATGAACACAATTATACAACAAATCCTTCATTATCCCGTACATCTACATCAGAAACTGGTCCTGTATCACGGTCGCCACTTGTAATAGATCATGCCCGGTGCCAATTGTAATAGTAATCCTGTCCAGATCGCCAATTGTAATAGATCATAAGACTAATAGGTTACTGTAACACTTGCCCATTATCTAGGAAATAAACCTATAATTGATAGTGTCGTTACTTTAGATCAAAAATAGACCAATATCCCTTGTGAAATTATGGCAACAAAGTCCCAGAACATGCTATACATTTATATCTATACTGACTCGATGCCTTAATATATTTGAAAAGAAAATTGCAGTTCCCAGCTTGCGGGATAATAGAGTACACGGATTTATTGTAATGATAGGTATATATTGATAATAATTATATTCTTAAAGTTAGTAAGAATTAAAGAAACAAACATTCCTACTAAAATGGTTTTATTGAATAGCGACACTGAAATTGCATTTATCAAAGAGACAATTTCATTCACACACACTCAGCCACTCAATCTAACCCACTTATCTAATCCACTTACCTAAATACAATTACCCAGTATTATAACTACCCCTAAGATTACCCCAAATCATTATACTGATTACTGCTTGTCACACGAAATCTCACATCAACCAACCCTTTAGTCTACTGTGATATCGTCGCCCAGCAAATGACCGCATGATCGAATAAGGTACGAGATTTTCCCACACTCACAGTACCCGTCAATCACACTCATCACTCTCTCTCTCTCTCACCTCCTCAGTTACGTGACTCGCTAGACTAATGAGAGTTGCCTAATTAAAGGGTCTCAAAAACGGCAGTGCGACAAGTCCTTCAAGCCGACACTCCTCTAGCGTTAACCATCACCCTCTGTGGGGTCAAGATGCTACGGCGTCACTCACACATCCGCACACATCCACACACACGTGACTCGCTAGACTAATGAGAGTTGCCTAATCAAAGGGTCTCAAAACGGGCAGTACGACAAGCCCTTCAAGCCGACTATCCTCTAGCGGTAACCTCACCCTCTGTGGGGTTAAGCGTTACGGCGTCACTCACACATCCGCACACATCCACACACACGTGACTCGCTAGACTAATGAGAGTTGCCTAATCAAAGGGTCCCAAAACGGGCAGTACGACAAGCCCTTCAAGCCGACAATCCTCTAGCGGTAACCTCACCCTCTGTGGGGTTAAGCGTTACGGCGTCACTCACCACACCCGCACACATCCACACACACCCCTGGCCACGTGCATTGCTAAATCAGTGGGATATCGCCGCAGGAGAACTATGTCGCCCTGGGCGACATAAAGGTCTTGCTAGCCTTTAGCAAGCCCTCTGTGGGGTCATGCTTACACCTGCCATTCTCGGCCATAGCATTAAGCTAATTCGGTCGGCGTCACAACCTTGGCCATGTGCACGGTCTGGCTCAGTCCTGGTGACTGGCCAACGCACACAAGCACACCACCACACATCACTCTCACCACCACACATCACTCTGGATATCTCAATCAACGTTGACACTTGTCTAACTGAATTGGACTCACCTGATTATGGTTGAATTAGGGCATGAGGTGCCCTCGCAGCCCTGCCGACCCATTCATCGCGGGCACAACAAAATTGGACTATCTCGTTGGGGTCGGGCAGGAGGAGAATAAGGCCTGTCCTGGGCATTCCTGCCCCCTATATAACCTCGGTTTTCCCCTCCCCCATCACATTTTGAATTTGGTGCCAATGAAAAGACTGGACACTCCCTATGACCACGCCTACAACATGAACGCACACACACATGTACGCGTAACGGCGGCCTACCCACGCTCACAAGCAAGAACGCACACACGCACACATGTACGCGAGGTGCCTAGCGGTACACAGGCCTATGCCTGTGCCTCCACCCCTCTTCTCTCCCTTTCTCTACAGCTGTTCCCGCCTCCCCAATTTTTCCCGCGCTCGAGAAATATAGCTAACCCTATAGTATATAATCACAGTCACGGTCTGACCCGTGACAATTATTATCTCCGTACCGTATTAATTGGAATTTTTCTTCATTGAATTGCATGTTGTTTTCCCTGGTCCACTGGAACACTACATTCATGTCTTCCTGCAGTCGGCCCGTGTCTTCTTGTGTGTTTACTATCTTGCTTAATTTTGTGTCATCAGCAAAAGACGACACCGTACTGTGTCTGGTGTTGGTATCTATGTCGCAAATTAGTATGAGGAACAGAAGGGGCGCTAGCACTGTTCCTTGGGGCACTGAGCTTTTGACATCCGAAGGCTCAGATGTGACTTGGTTTACTGCTACTGATTGTTTTCGGTTTACGAGGAAATTGTATATCCACCGTCCGATTTTCCCAGTTATACCTTTTGCTTTCAGTTTGTGGGCTATTTTACCATGGTCACATTTATCAAATGCCTTAGCAAAATCGGTGTAAATGACATCCACGTTTTTCTTTTCTTCTAGCGCTTTAAGAATTTTGTCATAGTGTTCCAAAAGTTGTGAGAGACATGATCTTCCCGCTCTGAACCCATGTTGACCGGTGTTGTGTAGTTCATTTGTCTCCATGAATGTTGAAATTTTGCTTCGCAGGACTCGCTCGAAAACTTTAATGATGTGAGAGGTTAGAGCTACCGGGCGGTAGTTTTTTGGTAGTGCTTTACTCCCTCCTTTATGCAGTGGGGCAATTATTGCCTTCTCCACATTATAGCCAGGGGTTTTGAGAGGTTTTTCTTACATTTCTTCATTAGGATCGAACTCCATGAGTCCGGGCTTGGTGCCGAGGGGGATGGCATGTTGGAAATGGCCTCTTCTATGTCTTTTGGACCGAAATCAATATCCAGCATCTGAGGGGTTTCCGTGTGGGAGGTTTCCATGAAAAATATATTTTGGTCTCTGATGACTTTTGTTTCATCAGGCTCACTGAATGCCATTTCATACTGCCTGCTTAAGAGTTCGCTCATTTCCTTTTTGTCCCCTGTGAAAGAGCCGTCCCCTTTGCTCAGTGGGCCGATGTTTGATGTTGTTTTAGCCTTTTGTTTGGCGTATGAAAAGAAGTATTTGGAATTTTCCTTTATACCTGCAATAGCTATCCTCTCCTCTTCCATATGTTGTAGTTCATATGATATTCTTAGCCTTTGTTCAATTTCCACAATTTCTCTATCTATTTCGGCCTTTTGCCGATCCTGTAGATTTTGATGTGTGGGTCTTTGTGCGAGTAATTTTCTTCTTCTGTACAGCCTCCTCCTTTCCCGATCTTGTTTGCTTCTTCGTTGTGTTTGTCTTGCAGGTATATGGTGGCTACAGATTTGGGTCATGGTTTCTGTTATTAAGACTAGACATTCTGCTGGTGTCAGGTTATTCATTAAATCTTCCCAGTCTATTTCCTCCATTTCTTGATTTACCTCTTCCCACCTAATGTTTTTGTTATTGAAGTTAAATTTACTGAAGGGGCCGGTTTTTGTTCTTGATTCTGAGGTTGTCTGTACACTTTCTAAGGTTGTTTTGATCTCAATTAATTTATGATCTGAGTATGTTGTGTCCGATATGTTAATGCTGTGTACTAGAGAGTCGTTGTTAGTGAAGACCAGGTCTAAGATATTGTTTTCCCGTGTGGGTTCAGCAATATGTTGGGTAAGACTAAAAAAATCGCAAAGTTCAAAAAGCTCTCTCGTATTAGTATTTGCTTCTCCGGTGTTATTTGCCACTAACTGGTTTTCTAGTTGTTTCCATTTAATGTTTGGTAGGTTAAAGTCTCCTAGCCATATAATATTTGGTGTTGGGTTTCCCAGGGTTTCCACTTCTGATTTTATTTTGTTGAGCTGGGTTTTGAATTCTTCTCGGGATGAGTCTGGAGGCCTGTATGTAACAATAACTGCTAAATTTAGGGATTCTATTTTAACTCCAAGTATTTCCACCACTTCATTACTGTTATTTAGGAATTCAGTACATATCAGTGAGTCATGGATGTACAAGGCTACACCTCTATGTGATCTATGCGTTCTGTCCGCCCTATGTAGGTTGTAACCAGGAATCCATACCTCACTATCTTCCTGATCTTTAATGCGAGTTTCTGTGAGAGCCGCAAATATAACGTTTCCTTCTTCTAGCAGGCCCCTAATAAATGGTACTTTGTTCGTGTTTCTATTTTTTAGGCCTTGGATATTTGCAAACAAGATTGGGGAGGGATTGTTTGGAGTACTATGTGTACCTAATAGTCTTCGGGATGTATTTGCCACTCTTGGGAGTCCAGGAGGTGCTCGAGGTGTTCTATGTGCTCTTCCATCTCCCTCAGTCTCTTCATCTTCATCTGCCCTTTCCCTCCTTGCCTTTTTCCTCTGTCTCGTCCTCGCATAGCTAGAGAGTTTTTTGGGCTACCATTCGTATTAGGTCTAGCATATCTCCAAGTCCCTTTAATATGAAAAGCTGGGCATTTCATATTGTAGCAGGTCTTGTTCTCAAGTGATGTCTTGCAAAGGGATGGGTGGTGGTATTTGCAGGTTTCACCAAATCTACATTTTCCATGACTGGTTATGTTGTTGCAAATTTTGGGATGAGCAAATCTACATGACTTCCCATTATATTGGCCCTTTTGACCAAAGTACACCTTCTTTCCAGATAATATCTGCACACTGGTGTAGACAACCCCAGTAGGTGTGGCTGGGGCTGCGAGGGGTTATGTGGTGAGCTAAGTGTGGTTGTGGGTGATAGTGGGCTTGGTGTATGGATGGGTGAGGCCTGCAGGGGGGTGGAGTTACGGGGGTCGGTTGTAGGTGGGCAGGTGGCAGTGGTGAGGGGGGAGGCGATGTGGAAGGGGAGCCTGATATGGGGCTTGTTGCATCCTACGTTCATCCTGCAAATGTATTTGATCAACAGC
The DNA here is from genome assembly GCA_032716605.1 of Paralithodes platypus. Classification (NCBI taxonomy): domain Eukaryota; kingdom Metazoa; phylum Arthropoda; class Malacostraca; order Decapoda; family Lithodidae; genus Paralithodes; species Paralithodes platypus. The sequence goes on along the minus strand of CM064520.1, from coordinate 30,806,843 downwards.
AGTAGGGTGATCAATGGCCATAGATGGGATTAATGTGGGGGATTTCTGGGTCTGGGAAGGTGTGGGGAGTTGTGCGGCAGGGTTTGTGGATTTGTAGGGTGCAAAAGGTTGTTGTTCGGCAGGCGATGTGTGTTGATGTGCAGGAGGCAATGTGGTCTTTTGCATGGGAAGGTGTGCGTGTGTGGGTTGTGATACTAGTATGGGCCCTGAGGCCCCAATAGTTCCCCATTTTCTGTGAAAAGTAGCTATGTCTTGGCTATATTTCGGTCTATCTTGTACTTCTGTATTTTCTACAGTCTGTATGATTTGCCATGTGATATCGAAACAACTATCGCAAAAATGGAGGTTCTTCCCTCTTGTATTGTACGCCTCATTTATTGGTATCAATCCTATGCAAATCCAGTGGTATGGTTGCTTGCATATCCTACATGCGGTGCTTTTATGCATGTGTATATTCATCTTACAGGGGTGTCTGGTAGATTTGTTTTTTTTTTCCACCCGCCCTTACATGGGGGAGAGAGAGAGAGCTTTCCAACAAGTGATAGGCTACACATACAGTAACATTAACAAAATTAAGCATATTTTAATAGTTAAAATATATATATATATATGCACATATATATACTGTATATATATATATATATATACAGTATATATATATATATATATATATATATATATATATATATATATATATATATATATATATATATATAGAGAGAGAGAGAGAGAGAGAGAGATAATTTATTCAAAACAGATATGTATCCAAAATAATATAAATAATAATACAAAGAAAAGATAATGCACAAGACAGACAGGAGAGAGACAGGCCATATATTATCCGGAATGGAATGGACAGACCTTGAATCTCACAAAACCACTTCGTCATTATGGTGTGTGTGTGTCGGGAAGTTATGTCGGTGTGTAGCCTATGTATAAGAAGATGCATGTGTGTGAAGTAGAGGTGTGTGAGTGTGTATGTATAAGAATATGTAGGTGTGTGAAGGAGAGTTGTGTGTGAAGTAGAGGTGTGTGAGTGTGTATGTATAAGAATATGTAGGTGTGTGAAGGAGAGTTGTGTGTGTGTCGGGGAGTTATGAGTGTATGTATAAGAAGATGTACGTACGTGTGTGAAGGAGAGTTGTGTGTGTGTCGTGGAGTTGTGCGAGTGTGTATGTATTAGATGAATATGTATGCGTGTGAAGGACAGTTGTGTACAGTACAAGGGGTTTGTGTGTGTGTCTGGGTGTGTGTATGTATGTGTGTTTTTGTGCGAAGGAGGGAGAGAGAGAAGGTGGAGGGGGACCATTGTAGTATCTCCTTTGTAATGGCAAGACCTTGAATCTCACGATCCTATTCAGTGATTATGCTGCCCATGAAAGAGAGACTTGACTTGACGTAATAAGCTTTATTTACTGCCCCACAGAGTGGATACAGGCAAACAATTGTATATTCCGTTACGAGAGAGAGAGAGAGAGAGAGAGAGAGAGAGAGACAGAGACAAGGAGAGAGACAGATACAGAGAGAGAGAGAGCGAGCGAGCGAGCGCAAGAATGAGTTCAAAATCCGCGATATACTCTATTAATTAACAAATTATAGTTATTAATATATGTAGTAGTAGTGCGTGATAGTAAAAGTCTTATTATTATTACTACTACTATTATCACCATTAATATTGTTCTATATTTGTCTTTTCCCAGATGAAGCTGTGGGAGCCCAAAGGATGTTGCTGCTGCTTCAGTCTGCGCACTGGTACCATCATCATTGGTATCCTCTTTCTGGTAAGTCACGGTTTCCCGGGGGATATTAACACCTTCAGTATACGGGGACGAGTTTCTTGCTTTTATTTTTGCTGTCATTAGGCGACTTTATTCAGTTTAGGAGAGATCATGAGGAATCAATGGGCAGAACTAACTTAATTATGCCTTTGACTTCCACAGATCCTTCCAAAGCTGAATAAAATACTGAACCGAATACGGTTTAGCACTCCCATTTGCAAAGGAAATGCCATTTTGGAAGTTTGATTATTATTGAGGATTTGTTCTTGCTTTTGCCATTTTCGAGCTATGTATTTTAGTTTGTCTCCTAGGCTAACAATAACGCCTTACCAGACTTCTTTCAAACTAATAAATGCCCACCCAGACCCCCTTCAAGCTAAATACGAACATTTTTCGATACAAATTTCGCGGCCGAAGGCCGATTTCTTTGAAGTTACAGGCTCACTATTGCTCGCCCAGAAAAAAAGAAAAAAAACATTGTGTCACGCTCACTGATGCGATTTGCATCATTCCTGGCATATACAAAAAAAAACTGAGCAACAGAGTAAATGAGAAATAATATGCAGAGCCTAAAGATAGCCATCATCACTACCACACCAGCTTCAACAACACCAGGACATCCTTCTGAATCCTCCCTTCCTCGCGAGGACAGAGTCCACCTGGCAAGCCCACCTACCATCATCATTATGTATGTAGGCTACTGTAATGATATGATATGTATATATGTACACTAAACTCGGGCACATTCCTCATAGCTGGGGTGGCACGAACAGAAACAACATTTATACAGTAGTTCCAATTCTTAGGGTTCGGGACCACTTTCGCGTTCCCTTGCCTCTTTCCTTGTCTAGTCTAGTAGGTGAATTTTACAAGGGGAGGATTCCTAGCCTCCCGTCCCAGAAGTAGGAAAAGTATTACAGGAGAAGAGACCGACAGAAACGGCTAAGGTTGGGTAGGGGATGCCTAACCAGACTCTGGACAGGACGAGCCCTCACCCATTATTATCATAGTAAATTAGTATAATAACAGTAATTATTATTATATTATCTTTTGATAGTAGTAGCCTACTACTATTAATAATAATGGTATTCGTGGTACATGGTGTGGCAGAGTGGTCTTGCCACTGGACTGGTAATCCAATGGACCCGGGTTCGAATCCCAATATGTCAATGGGAAGATATTATTGGGATGGAATTGTGCTGTACCTAATATCAGTGCAGTACCACAGCACACCGAAATGCCAAAAACAAAATACCCTCATTGTTCCCTGATTAAATAGCACTGTATGAATATTCCCATATTCAAAATATGCTACAGGGGGGCAATGCCTAGTGAGTTAATTGCTCAATAGGTGGCGTTCTGAGAGTGAGGGTCCGAGTGTGGGGGATGAGACTGTGAAGCACAGAGGCGAAGCAGCTTCAGAGATGGAGATGGGTTCGGGCCGTGAATAGGTGCTTCGCATGTCTCACTCCCTAGACTGGAACAAGACCTCACGGGCCTCACCGTGTTCAGCGGTAGAGTGTAAAGGCTATCAGCCTATGCCCGAGAGGGAGTAGTTGGAATATAGAAAAAAAAAAAAATACTAATACACCCCTATATTTCAGATCACCGGGCTTTCTAACCTTTTAGGCATTATCAAGAACCTCGCTACGAGTCAGGGTGGTTCAAGCGACCAAGATGTTGCTGAATCATGCCAAACCTTGGGAATGGACAGAAACTGTATGGACTGGCTCTGGAACATCAGTAAGTCTCTCAAGCTTCATAGTATGGATAAAAATACCATTTGGAGATATTACGATGTCTTCTCTCCCTCTGATCATCTTATCCTAAATGCCGATATCGTAAATACTAGTGCGGCTTTACACTAATTTTATGCAACTCATCATCATCAATGGGAACTCTATAGCTTCAGGGGAATAGAAGGGGAACTCTATAGCTTCAGGGGAATAGAAGGGGAACTCTATAGCTTCAGGAGAATAGAAGGGGAACTCTATAGCTTCAGGGGAATAGAAGGGGAACTCTATAGCTTCAGGAGAATAGAAGGGGAACTCTATAGCTTCAGGGGAATAGAAGGGGAACTCTATAGCTTCAGGAGAAAAGAAGGGGAACTCTATAGCTTCAGGAGAATAAGGGAACTCTATAGCTTCAGGGGAATAGAAGGGGAACTCTATACTTCAGAATAGAAGGGAACTCTATAGCTTCAGGGGAATAGAAGGGGAACTCTATAGCTTCAGGGGAATAGAAGGGGAACTCTATAGCTTCAGGGGAATAGAAGGGGAACTCTATAGCTTCAGGGGAATAGAAGGGGAACTCTATAGCTTCAGGGGAATAGAAGGGGAACTCTATAGCTTCAGGAGAATAGAAGGGGAACTCTATAGCTTCAGGGGAATAGAAGGGGAACTCTATAGCTTCAGGAGAATAGAAGGGGAACTCTATAGCTTCAGGAGAATAGAAGGGGAACTCTATAGCTTCAGGGGAATAGAAGGGAACTCTATAGCTTCAGGAGAATAGAAGGGGAACTCTATAGCTTCAGGAGAATAGAAGGGGAACTCTATAGCTTCAGGGGAATAGAAGGGGAACTCTATAGCTTCAGGAGAATAGAAGGGGAACTCTATAGCTTCAGGAGAATAGAAGGGGAACTCTATAGCTTCAGGGGAATAGAAGGGGAACTCTATAGCTTCAGGGGAATAGAAGGGGAACTCTATAGCTTCAGGAGAATAGAAGGGGAACTCTATAGCTTCAGGAGGATGGAAGGGGAACACAACAAATTCAGGAGGATCGAAGGGGAACACTACAACTTCAGGAGGATCGAAGGGGAACACTATAGCTTCAGGAGGATGGAAGGGGAACACTACAACTTCAGGAGAATGGAAGGGGAACACTACAACTTCAGGAGGATGGAAGGGGAACACTACAACTTCAGGGTGATCGAAGGGAAACACTACAACTTCAGGAGGATGGAAGGGGAGCACTACAACTTCAGGAGGATGGAAGGGGAGCACTACAACTTCAGGAGAATGGAAGGGGAACACTACAACTTTAGGAGGATGGAAGGGGAACATTATAGCTTCAAGAGAATAGAAGGGGAACACTATAACTTCAGGACAATAGAAGGGGAACTCTATAGCTTCAGGAGGATGGAAGGGGAACACTATAGTTTCAGGAGGATGGAAGGGGAACACTACAACTTCAGGAGGATAGAAGGGGAAAATTATAGCTTCAAGAGAATAGAAGGGAAACACTATAACTTCAGGACAATAGAAGGGGAACTCTATAACTTCAGGAGGATGGAAGGGGAACACTAGTTTCAGGAGGATGGAAGGGGAACACTATAGCTTCAGGAGGATGGAAGGGGAACACTACAACTTCAGGAGGATGGAAGGGGAACACTATAGCTTCAGGAGGATGGAAGCGGAACACTATAGCTTCAGGAGGATGAAAGGGAAACACTACAACTTCAGGAGGATGGAAGGGGAACACTACAACTTCAGGATGGAAAGGAAACACTACAACTTCAGGAAGATGGAAGGGAAACGCTACAACTTCAGGAGGATGGAAGGGGAACACTACAACTTCAGGAGGATGGAAGGGGAACACTATAGCATCAGTGAAATGAAAGGAGGAAGGAGGGATATACCGTTGATAATCAGCGTGGCAGCTACTTCAGGAATCAGCATGGTAGCTACTTCAGGAATCAGTGTAGCAGTTACTTCAGGAATCAGCATGGCAGCTACTTCAGGAATCAGCGTGGCAGTTACTTCAGGAATCAGCGTGGCAGCTACTTCAGGAATCAGCGTGGCAGCTACTTCAGGAATCAGCGTGGCAGCTACTTCAGGAATCAGCGTGGCAGCTACTTCAGGAATCAGCGCAGCAGCTACTTCAGGAATCAGCGTGGCAGGTACTTCAGGAATCAGCGTGGCAGGTACTTCAGGAATCAGCGTGGCAGCTACTTCAGGAATCAGCGTGGCAGGTACTTCAGGAATCAGCGTGGCAGCTACTTCAGGAATCAGCGTGGCAGCTACTTCAGGAATCAGCGTGGCAGCTACTTCAGGAATCAGCGTGGCAGCTACTTCAGGAATCAGCGTGGCAGCTACATCAGGAATCAGCGTGGCAGCTACTTCAGGAATCAGCGTGGCAGCTACTTCAGGAATCAGCGTGGCAGCTACTTCAGGAATCAGTGTGGCAGCTACTTCAGGAATCAACAGGGGAGGTACTTCAGAGACCTCAGGGGATGAAAGTGTTTTTAAACTTCAGGAAAGAGCAGCCGTTACTTCAGGGGCTATTCAGGTCGTTGGCAACTCATCTCTGCTCCGAATGTCTGAGGGAGCTTCTCCATCTACTCGCCCCAGTGCAGGGCGAGGAGGAGGGTGCCTCCTGGTGAGTGTGGAGTTAGCTCTTCAGTTCGGCCTGTGCTGGATTTTATAAGGCGTCGCCCTGGGCGAACAGCCTTTTTTGTGAGCACCCTTGACTCCGCCCCCAACCCTTTCTGTAGCCTTTTGATTAGTCTGCTCCAGCAATTCCCGAGATGCTGGGCAGGTGACTGGTGTAGGGGGAAGGGGTGGGGTGAGTGGGGGGAAGTTTGAACAAGGTCATGAAGGTATGGCAGATTTTGGAGTATCGCCCAACAATTATTATTTATTATCATTTTTAGTAGTAGTAGTACTATTATTATTTTCTCTTTCAGTTATTACCGTCGTTGTGATCTCCATACTGATTGCCGTGATCCACATCACATTCAGCGCTCTGCTCATCCATGGTGTCTTGAAGGTAAGTCACCAATAAATCATGAAGGATAGAATGGCTAATTCGTACACGATGCTCGAATTCGTACACAGTGCTCGAAATTGTACACAGTGCTCAAATTTGTAGAGTGTTCCACTTCGCACAACGGTGTTCCAATTCGAACACGGTGCTCCAATTTGCACACCATGTTTCAATTTGTATGCAGTGCTCTAATTAGTATGCAGTAGCCTACTTTAAATAGTATTCAGTTCTCTAATTAGTATGCGGTTCTCTAATTAGTACTGTATGTGGGTCTCGAGAAGTATATCTATCTATCTATATACTGTATATTGCCTGACGCCGTGATCCCCGAAGGGGTGGCCACGAACAAACCGCCCCCATGCACCTCTGTCCCCAGTCAGTTGACGCCCCTCCTCCCAACCAGCACCGCCTTCATTCATATACAGTACTTCCTCACTCCATCCTTCCACCTCTCCTTCGGTGCACCTCTCCCTCTCTGTCCTTCCACCTCGCTCTCGTACACCCTCTCACTTTCCATACGTTCCATATGGCCGAACCATCTCAAGTTGTTCCTTTTCACACTTTCCAGCACATCTACCTCCACACCACACCTCCTTCTTACTTCCTCATTCGTCTGTCTATCCCTCCATGTAACTCCGCACACACTTCTTGGAAGCCAAAGCGTCACATTTTTCCTTTGCCCCTCAACTTTCTCTTCATAATTGCTGAGGGGCACAGGGCCCTGGGTTGGGCTTTGGTTTCCCGGGTGTTTCTGCACCCTCCTCAGCTCCCCGCCATGGAGTGGCTTCGGTCACCCAGGCTTTATTGTGGTCGGCAGGGAGGGTTATGTGGAGGCGCTCGGTTATGGCCTTGGCCTTGCTCGGGGCCTTGGGGTTGTTCGGCCAGGCAGCTTGGGGAACAGCAACAACAACAAACTCCGCACACACTTCTCAAGTAACTCATTTCCACCGCTCTCACTCTTGGTCTGAGTCTCTTTCCGAATGTCCATGCTTCGCTTCCGTAAGTTAGTGTCAGGATTACCACACTGTCATGCAAGGACTTCTTCACTTCCATACTGACCACCCTATTTCTTGTTACTGCTTTCAACGTTCCTACAACCCTCTTCCCCTGTTGCACCCTCTCACGCACTTCCTCATCCATAGTCCCATCTTTACTCAACACACTGCCCAGATACTTAAAAGAGCTGACGATCTCCATAGCCTGACCGTTCAACTTCACCTCACACTCTGTGACTTCACCCCTTTCGAAGACCATAACCTTGCTCTTCCCCGCATTTACCTTCAAATTCCGTTTTCCGCACACTGTTCCAAACTCATTTACCAGACCCTGCAACTCCCATTCATTATCGGTCATCAGAACTGTATCATCCACAAACAGCAGTATATACGTGTTGTAAATAAAAACTGACACAAAATTATGAGTCGAGCTAGAATACCAAAATAAATTTTGTGTCAAAGTGTATCTCATCTATATTTTCATTCATTTTTATACTAATTATATTTATCTAACTCTTCTAATTCGGGCGAACAGCATATGCCTGGAGTTGCCGCCTGACACAAGTTGTTTTGTACTGTAAGTGACCTGGGCCCTTTAATTGACAAGATTAACCATATAATTACCAACCATAATCCCAACCCGGATAGGGCTGATCAGTGTGTTGCTTTGGTGGCTAGTTCCTTGCAAACCTACAGTGACATTTTCAATGCACTTCTTTTGACAGTAGGGATATTATAGGTGAACAGAAACGATAATGGGAAGATTGTGTATGCAGAAAATGAAATCAGAGAAGCATGGAAGGCACACTAATAACGATTGCTAAATGTAGAGTTTGAATGGAATAAGGAACAGCTTAGTATCGAAAAACCAGTATCTGGACCCCCTTCTTTGATAGCACCAGATGTAGTGAGCGACGCAATCAATAAAATGAAGGACGGTAAAGCTCCAGGGTGCTCTGACATTGTCGCTGAGATGATAAAAGCCTCAGGGGAGACTGGTTTCAACTTAGTCACGGAGTTGATAAACACCATTATTAAAGATGAGAAAATCCCAGAGGATTGGCTCAAAAGTGTAATAGTAAATATATACAAAGGAAAAGGGGATGCGCTAGATAGAGGAAATTATAGGGGCCTGAAAATGCTTGACCAAATCATGAAGGTCTGTGAGAGTCTTTGAGGGTTTGATCAGGCAAAGCATCTCCATTGATGATATGCAGTTTGGTTTTATGCCAGGACGGGGTACAACCGATGCTATCTTCATAGTCAGGCAGATCCAGGAAAGATACTTACTAAAAGGTAGGGATCTTTACTTTGTGTTTGTAGACCTGGAGAAGGCCTTTGATAGGGTGCCTAGAGATGTTGTGCAGTGGGGTATGAGGAAACTTGGTGTGGAAGAGTGGCTGGTGCGTGTGATAATGAAGATGTATGAGGATTCGTGAAGTGCGGTGAGGGTGAAGGGTGTACTGAGTGATGAGTTCAGTTTTAAGCCCCCTCCTCTTTATTATGGTCCTGGAGGCACTGTCTAGAGTTTTTAAGAGGCGGACTCCCGTTGGAACTGTTTTATGCAGACGATTTAGTCCTAATAGCTGACAGTATGCAAGATGCTGAGGCCAAATTTAGAGAATGGAGAGAGGGCATGGCGAGCAAGGGCTTAAGAGTCAATATTAACAAAATCAAGGTTATGCATTGTAGATTGAGACGAAGCAATGTGGAAAAGAGCGGTGCATACCCATATGCAGTGTGTGGAAAGGGTGTGGGCGTTAACGCGATTCAATGTAGCATCTGTCGACGCTGGGTGCACCATGGGAATAAGCGCTGTAGTAGAATAAAGGGACCCCTGCCGAAGGATAAGTCAGAAATAGAGAAATTTGAGTGCGTAGTGTGCAAAGGCGAGCTTGTGTTAAGTGATGATCCTGTGGCTGTGAATTTTGGAAATGAGTCATTGGAGCTGGTGAACAAGTTTTGTTACCTAGGAGATACCATCTCTGCCGGTGGTGGGGCCGAGGCTGCCACTGTTGCTAGAATTAGATGTGGCTGGGGGAAGTTCAGAGAACTGCTGCCAATCCTGACCATGAAAAGAATGCCTCTCCCCCTGAATGAAAAGGTGTATGCCTCATGTGTTAGAAGTGCAATGATGTATACCTCAGAAACATGGACCGCTAAAGTAGAGGATGTCAACAGAATGGAACGTAATGAGATGAGAATGGGGAGATGGATGTGTGGGGCGAGGCTACAGGTTAGAATAACAAATGTTGAGCTGAGGAGACGTTTAGGTATAAAGAGTAATCGCGAGGTGATGCGTACAAGTAGACTGGGATGGTATAGACATGTGGAGAGAATGGATGAACAAAATTGGGTGAAAAAATGCAGGTCTGTGATTGTGGAGGGAGCTGCACCGAGGGGTGGACCGAGGAAGACCTGGGATCGGACTATACGTGCCGATCTCAAATCCAAGAACTTGACAAGTGAAGCAGCCCTTAACAGGGTTGCCTGGAATGCCACCATTAGGACAAGGGACTGAAACTGCACGTATGTGTAGAACACTCAGTCTTAAAATTATACGTATGTATGTATGTATTCTTCTGGTTGGGATTCTGATGAAGAACATGGGAGGAAAGTTGTGGAGGAGGAGGTTGGGGAACCATCATCTATGATGTGTCAAGTGTACGTTACCGGTATGTATCAAAAAAGGGACTTTGGGATGATTATGCTTATTTCCCATAAGGCTTATTGTTTGGGTAACCTGATTTTGGGTAACAAGACATTGTTAGAGGATGAAATGTTCGCGTTACCGAGAGCCTCACTGTACTTTAATTATTACATCCATTATATACTATGTCATGAAAGAAATACTATCAAGAGCAGTGGATGTTGGTGTATCGCTGAAAAGGGAGGGAATTGAGTGGAAGCTACCTATACTGCTGTTTGCGGATGATACAGTTCTGATGAGTGATAATGAATGGGAGTTGCAGGGTCTGGTAATGAGTTTGGAACAGTGTGCGGAAAACGGAATTTGAAGGTAAATGCGGGGAAGAGCAAGGTTATGGTCTCGAAAGAGGTGAAGTCACAGAGTGTGAGGTGAAGCTGAACGGTCAGGCTATGGAGATCGTCAACTCTTAAGTATCTGGGCAGTGTGTTGAGTAAAGATGGGACTATGGATGAAGAAGTGCGGGAGAGGGTACAACAGGGGAAGAGGGTTCTAGGAACGCTAAAAGCAGTAACAAGAAATAGGGTGGTCAGTATGGAAGTGAAGAAGTCCTTGCATGACAGTGTGGTAATCCCGACACTGACTTACGGAAGCAAAGCATGGACGTTAGTTGAGAGACTCAGACCAAGAGTGAGAGCAGTGGAAATGAATTACTTAAGGAGTGCGTGCGGAGTTACATGGAGGGATAGACAGACTAATGAGGAAGTAAGAAGAAGGAGGTGTGGTGTGGATGTAGATGTGCTGGAAAGTGTGAAAAGGAACAACTTGAGATGGTTCGGCCATATGGAACGTATGGAAAGCGAGAGAATGACTAAGAGGGTGTACGAGAGCGAGGTGGAGGGACAGAGAGGGAGAAGTAGACCGAATGAGAGGTGGAAGGATGGAGTGAGGAAGTACATGAACGAAGGCGGTGCTGGTTGGGGGGAGGGGCGTCGACTGACTGGGGACAGAGGTGCATGGGGGCGGTTCGTTCGTGGCCACCCCTTCGGGGAGCACGGCGTCAGGCAATAGATAGATAGATAGATTATATACTATTGAGCCGACTTGGTTGGTTTGGACATGTGGAGAGAATGGATGATCAAAACTGGGTGAGGAAATGCTTGACTGTGAACGTGGGTGGAGCTGCGCGTAGGGGTAGACCTAGAATGACATGGGATTAGGTACTCCGGTCCGTTCTCTATATAATGAACTTGACACCTAGAATGACATGAGATCAGGTACTCCGGTCCGTTCTAAATAAAGAACTTGACAAGAAAGGCAGCCCTTGAAAGCCTGGAAAGCCGCCATTTAGGACATGAGACTGTAACCACATTCTCTGTGGACAAACGGTCTTTAAACTTGTACAGTATGTATGCACAGGCACATACCCCATAGCTGAGGTATGTATTGTATTATGAACAACCATATTTCCAATACACAGAATATAACCAGTATAAACCACCAATGAATAAGCAAATTATTAAATAATTACATTTAGGATCCTATGCCTTTTATAATAGAAGTTACAATGGTTCCAATACTGTTCCTACATATTATAGTGTCTCTGCACATTTTTATAATTTAAAAGCATAAACTGTACAGTAGCTATATTTCCTTGTAAACAATAATATTGGTGAATCAATTATACAATAAAATTTTATGCCTCCTCTCGCAACAATTATAGCAGTTACATTAATTTTCTGTATCATAGTCAGATACTACAGTAATAATAATAATAATAATAATCTGGTCTTTTATTTCTCGTAAGCGCCAGTTCTTCCAGAGGAATTCACTAGCGCTCGTAACTCGACAGTGCACCACAATCAAGAGAAGTGTGGTGCAGTTCACCTGTAGTTCAAGCAACAACAATTATTTAACATGGCAGCAGTTAGAGTCTGTAACGACCTGTCACTGTGCCACTTGCAAGATCATAACTCCTACAGAAGAGAAAGGTTTTCAACTGTTTTTTGAAAGAATCTATGGAGTTCAGCTGTCTAATTAATAAAGGCAATTCATTATATAACCTAGGAGCCACGAAAGAAAAGGACCGATCAGAGAAAGGGGACTGCTGGATAGCTACCGGTTCATCAAGACGCAGCACATCATCACCGCTTCTCAGGATCGCACCAGAACGTGCCAAAGGGCGTCTCAAGAGGTCCACAAGATACTTAGGTTCGCCAAACATAAGTGCCTTAAAAGTCAAAAGACACAACTTAAACTCTATCCTAGCTTTAACTGCCAACCAGTGCAGCTCTATCAAATATGAAGAAGTGGGGGTTCTTGGAGGCAGATCAAATATGAGCCTCGCTGTTCTATTTAGTATGGACTGAACTTTTTGTAGCAAGTAATTAGGAAGGCCAACCAATACAATAGTCCACACATGATAGGACAATTGAGTGAACCAATGTTAGAAGACAGCGCTTGTTAAGAAACCGTCTAACTGAATAAAAGTTTCTGATATGGAGATTACAAATTTTGATGACCTGATTGATGTGATTCTCATAGTTCAATTTAGAGTTAAAGTATACTCCAAGGTTTCGCACTGAGCTTACTGGGCCAAGTTGAGAACCTCCCATATCCAGAGTCACTACATTTTCAGCATCATTTCCCCTTCTATATCCATGAATGATAATGATCTCTGTTATGTTCTCATTCAGTTTGAGTTTCCGCTTTGCCATCCAGATCTTAATGTCAGACAATAAAGATTCCATTTTGGTCTTTGTATCATTAATGTTTTCTATCTTCACATACAACTGAGTGTCATCAGCGTAAAAGTGATAGGCAACACCATGAGCATCTAGCAAGGATGCCAAGCTGCTAGTGTAAACTATAAAGAGGATCGGTCCCAGAACCGATCCCTGAGGAACTCCAAACAACAGGGGGGCTTGGTCAGAGATGGTATGGCCAATCACCACACGCTGAAATCTCTGATAAATATGATTTGAGGAGCAAGAGTGCTCTTCCACGAACACCGTAAGAATGCAGATCTTTTAACAGTAGGTCATGGTCCACTGTATCGAAGGCCGCAGAAAGATCCAACAAAACCAAGAGAGACGCCTTCCCGCTGCATGTGTTCTCCACCAAATCATTCTGAATTTTACAAAAAGAGGTCTCAGTTGAATGGTATTTCCTATAATTATGCAGACTGAGCAAGAGGAACAGCTTTGTTCTGTTCAAGCAATGGTAACAATTGATCAAGTATGGCCCGCTCAATTATTTTTGAAAGAAATGACAAGTTTGAAACAGGTCAGTAACTTGACATAGCCTCAGCATCAAGTCCAGGTTTCTTTAGAAGAGGCACCAATAGAGCTTGTTTCTCAGATTGAACAAAGTTACCCTCCATGAAGCATCTGTTTACAATTTTACAGATGAAGTCTGTGACATGCAGATAGACAAATGACATCTTGGATACATTGATAGGATCAAGCTTGCAGAAAGTTTTATTCATGTCTCTGACATAACTAATAATTTTACTTGTGTCCACTGGATGGAATGATGAAAGGATACGATTAATTTCATGTGGAGGTTGGAAATCCACCGAAAACTCGTCATTGATCAATGTATTATCTAACTCGCTTCTAATGCGTGTTATCTTAGTCGTGAAAAATGAAGAAAAATCAGAGGCCAGTCGAGCGCTTGGGTCGGAGGCAGGACAGGGAGCCATGTTCTTCCGACCCAACAAACCATTTACAACCTCAGCAAGCTTCTTTTGATCATTGCCACAGGAATCGCCTCTGTTTTGATAATACTTAGACTTTTCAGCTTTCACTGCACAGACTACATCTTTTCTTGCCAATATATATTCCAGTCGAGTTTCCTCCGTTCGCTGCAAGCGCCACTTTCGTTCTGCTCTCCTACGTTGTCTGCGGAGAGAGTTAACTGGTGGGCCGTACCAAGGTGAATTATCATGCACAATAATTGTCTTCACAATCTCCGGGCAATGATGATCAAAGACAGATTGAAGTACCCTGTTATGAATCTCCGTTAGTTCATCAGATGAAAGAACAGAGCAGCTGATGGCATTTAGAGACTGGTCAATTTCATGGCAAATTTGCTCTTGATCAATATTTTTGTAATTTCTGAACCTAATTTCTTTTTTATAGGAAGATACTTTGGATACACTGATATAAAAAGCAATTAAAGCATGGTCAGAGACTAGGATCTATCGGATCAACTTCAATGCCCGACACATGATTGCAACCAACTGGAGATAAAACCAAATCAAGAATGTGCCCACAAATATGAGTCGAGTGGGACACATGGTTGACAAAATTATTTTGACCGATCAATTCAAGAAATTCAGAAGAAAAGGGCTTCAAAGATGGATTATCAATCCAATAATTAAAGTCACCACAGATCAGCAACCCACCAGTCTTACTAGCAAATGCCTCCAAAAACTGACCAAACTCATCCAGTACAGTATATTATTTTATGTTCATCTTATGTTTTGCTAGAAAAAATACATCCCTAACCATTAATTAGCAGGTCCCGCCTCAAGTCGGATAGAGAACCAAGGACAAAGGGGCGGGTCCCGCCTTTAGTCGTATGCGATTTTGAGCACAAAATCGGCTCTGAGAGAGAGTCCACGCGGTGGGAGGACCGCGGGCGAGCTTTGACCATTCAGCGTGGACATAGTCCTGCCACTGACACCACCACCACATGTCTACACCTCCCTGGTCCCACGATACAGGGTAAAAACTGAGGAAATTACTGTATTTTAGGAGTTTTCCCTTCGTATTGCAACATCGTTGCAAGAGAACCCGTGGTCGTACAATGATGGTTCAGGTGTCATTGGAAAGCTCAATTATCGCCCTTTCACGGATACATAATTGTATTAAGCTCTGGCTCTTCATTATGCATGAAAAAGAGCATGGAATGAAGCGCATTTAGGGTAAATCTGCCCGCTTGGCAGGTAGTAGCATTACAAAACCAGCCGATAGGGAGGTGTTCATATAAAATAATGTTTTCTCTAGTAGCATAATCTAACTTCCTGATAAAAATTATCACAAGCAGCATTGTATTAGACAAAATCTAATGACCCTCCTCTCTTTTGCAGGAAATTTAATGAACCAGATTTACTTCAATGTCTCCCTTCTTTCCATATAGATAAAATAAAATTACCCTTCTCTCTCCGGCAGCAAAAATCTCGCTTCCTGGTGCCCATCATGATCCTGTACCTCATCCAAATCGTGATCATAGTCCTGATTGCCCTGATCGCCATCGGTTTCTTCATGTATTTACAAATCTGGTTGGGCGTCATCGTTTTAATCATCTTATTTGGCCTCGGGATCTTCATGGAGACTTACTTCCTTCTGGTCATCCGCGCCTACTATTATGAAGTAAGTATGAGTGAAGAAGACGTCCTCCCATTTATATATATTAGTACTATGCTCAATCTTCCTGGAGAGTACTTCCTTCTGACCATCTGCACCTTCTAGTTTGACATAAGTATTAGCAAAAAATATATCCTCCCTGTTATTAAATACAGTACTGTATCTTCTTGGAGAGTACATCCTTATGGTCATCAACTCCTACTATTATAATGTAAATATTCTAATTATAACTCCTGGTAATTAACACTTTATGCTGAGGCCAAATTCAGAGAGTGGAGAGAGGGCATGGCGAACAAGGGTTTAAGAGTCAATATTAACAAAATCAAGGTTATGCATTGTAGATTGAGACGAGGCAATGTGGAAAAGAGCGGTGCATACCCATGTGCAGTGTGTGGAGAGGGAGTGGGCGTTAACTCAATTCAATGTAGCATCTATCGATGTTGGGTACACCATGGGAGTAAGCGCTGTAGTAGAATAAAGGAACCCCTGCCGAAGGATAAGCCAGAAATAGAGAAATTTGAGTGCGTAGTGTGCAAAGGCGAGCTTAAGTGATGATCCTGTGGCTGTGAATTTTGGAAATGAGTCTTTGGAGCTGGTGAACAAGTTTTTTTACCTAGGAGATACCATCTCTGCCGGTGGTGGGCCGAGGCTGCCACTGTTGCTAGAATTAGGTGTGGCTGGGGGAAGTTAAGAGAACTGATGCCAATCCTGACCATGAAAAGAATGCCTCTCCCCCTGAAGGGAAAGGTGTATGCCTCATGTGTTAGAAGTGCAATGACGTATGCCTCAGAAACATTGGCTGTTAAAGTAGAGGATGTCAACATAATGGAGCGTAATGAGATGAGAATGGTGAGATGGATGTGTGGGGCCAGTCTACAGGATAGAATAACAAATGTTGAGCTGAAGAGACGTTTAGGTATAAAGAGTATTAGCGAGGTGATGCGTACTAGTAGACTGGGATGGTATGGACATGTGGAGAGAATGGATGAACAAAATTGGGTGAAAAAATGCAGGTCTGTGATTGTGGAGGGAGCTGCACCAAGGGGTGGACCGTGGAAGACCTGGGATCGGACTATACGCGCCGATCTCAAATCCAAGAACTTGACAAGTGAAGCAGCCCTTAACAGGGTTGCCTGGAACGCCACCATTAGGACAAGAGACTGAAACTGCACTTATGTGTGGAACACTCAAGTCTTAAAATGTTATGTATGTATGTATAATTATGTAAGTACAGTATTGTATATTCTACTTCCTTCTGTTCATCAACACCTACTATTATGATATAAGTTTTTTAATGGTCATCTGTGCATACTATTACCATGTAAGGATTCTAGATATTAATTCCTTCTGGTTATCAACACCTACTATTCCCATGTGAGTATTCTAGATTATACTTCCTTCTGGTTATCAACACCTACTACTGTATTACCATGTAAGTATTCTAGATTATAATTTCTTCAGGTTATCAACACCTACTACTGTATTACCATGTAAGTATTCTAGATTATACTTCCTTCAGGTTATCAACACCTACTACTGTATTACCATGTAAGTATTCTAAATTATACTTCCTTCAGGTTATCAACACCTACTACTGTATTACCATGTAAGTATTCTAAATTATACTTCCTTCAGGTTATCAACACCTACTACTGTATTACCATGTAAGTATTCTAAATTATACTTCCTTCAGGTTATCAACACCTACTACTGTATTACCATGTAAGTATTCTAAATTATACTTCCTTCAGGTTATCAACACCTACTACTGTATTACCATGTAAGTATTCTAAATTATACTTCCTTCAGGTTATCAACACCTACTACTGTATTACCATGTAAGTATTCTAAATTATACTTCCTTCAGGTTATCAACACCTACTACTGTATTACCATGTAAGTATTCTAAATTATACTTCCTTCAGGTTATCAACACCTACTACTGTATTACCATGTAAGTATTCTAAATTATACTTCCTTCAGGTTATCAACACCTACTACTGTATTACCATGTAAGTATTCTAAATTATACTTCCTTCAGGTTATCAACACCTACTACTGTATTACCATGTAAGTATTCTAAATTATACTTCCTTCAGGTTATCAACACCTACTGTATTACCATGTAAGTATTCTAGATTATACTTCCTTCAGGTTATCAACACCTACTACTGTATTACCATGTAAGTATTCTAAATTATACTTCCTTCAGGTTATCAACACCTACTACTGTATTACCACGTAAGTATTCTAGATTATACTTCCTTCAGGTTATCAACACCTACTACTGTATTACCATGTAAGTATTCTAAATTATACTTCCTTCAGGTTATCAACACCTACTACTGTATTACCATGTAAGTATTCTAAATTATACTTCCTTCAGGTTATCAACACCTACTACTGTATTACCATGTAAGTATTCTAAATTATACTTCCTTCAGGTATCAACACCTACTACTGTATTACCATGTAAGTATTCTAGATTATACTTCCTTCAGGTTATCAACACCTACTACTGTATTACCATGTAAGTATTCTAGATTATACTTCCTTCAGGTTATCAACACCTACTACTGTATTACCATGTAAGTATTCTAGATTATACTTCCTTCAGGTTATCAACACCTACTACTGTATTACCATGTAAGTATTCTAAATTATACTTCCTTCAGGTTATCAACACCTACTACTGTATTACCATGTAAGTATTCTAAATTATACTTCCTTCAGGTTATCAACACCTACTACTGTATTACCATGTAAGTATTCTAAATTATACTTCCTTCAGGTTATCAACACCTACTACTGTATTACCATGTAAGTATTCTAAATTATACTTCCTTCAGGTTATCAACACCTACTACTGTATTACCATGTAAGTATTCTAAATTATACTTCCTTCAGGTTATCAACACCTACTACTGTATTACCATGTAAGTATTCTAAATTATACTTCCTTCAGGTTATCAACACCTACTACTGTATTACCATGTAAGTATTCTAAATTATACTTCCTTCAGGTTATCAACACCTACTACTGTATTACCATGTAAGTATTCTAAATTATACTTCCTTCAGGTTATCAACACCTACTACTGTATTACCATGTAAGTATTCTAAATTATACTTCCTTCAGGTTATCAACACCTACTACTGTATTACCATGTAAGTATTCTAAATTATACTTCCTTCAGGTTATCAACACCTACTACTGTATTACCATGTAAGTATTCTAAATTATACTTCCTTCAGGTTATCAACACCTACTACTGTATTACCATGTAAGTATTCTAGATTATACTTCCTTCAGGTTATCAACACCTACTACTGTATTACCATGTAAGTATTCTAGATTATACTTCCTTCAGGTTATCAACACCTACTACTGTATTACCATGTAAGTATTCTAGATTATACTTCCTTCAGGTTATCAACACCTACTACTGTATTACCATGTAAGTATTCTAAATTATACTTCCTTCAGGTTATCAACACCTACTACTGTATTACCATGTAAGTATTCTAAATTATACTTCCTTCAGGTTATCAACACCTACTACTGTATTACCATGTAAGTATTCTAAATTATACTTCCTTCAGGTTATCAACACCTACTACTGTATTACCATGTAAGTATTCTAAATTATACTTCCTTCAGGTTATCAACACCTACTACTGTATTACCATGTAAGTATTCTAAATTATACTTCCTTCAGGTTATCAACACCTACTACTGTATTACCATGTAAGTATTCTAAATTATATTTCCTTCAGGTTATCAACACCTACTATTACCATGTAAGTATTCTAAATTATAATTCCTTTTCATTATCCGCACCTACTATAATCGTGGAAGTATTATAGAACGAACGAACTAAAAACATTTTAAACCAGCCTCCTGGGGCAAAGCCCTTATGGGTCTGGACAGCTGTGAATTAAAGGTTTAAAGAATGATACAGAAAAGGTGGCCAAGGAAAAGGATGACCATAATTAAAATGAGCCAACTAAAATTACGATAATGAGGAAAGGAATTCATGATAGTAGGTAAACAATAGAAATCATAAAATTGCTTGAATATATCGATAAGAACGATCATATTTCGTGAAGGAGGTGGATCGCAGTTATATAATAGCGCAAATTCGAAGATCGTAAATAAAGACTGCTGGAGCATGGTCCAGTAGGTCAGTTATTGCTAGGGAGCACCGGATTTGAGGGGACACAAATTTAGAGGTGCCCGCAAGATAGAAACAAATCGATGGAAAGATAGAAACAAATCGATGGAAAGATAGAAACAAATCGATGGAAAGATAGAAACAAATCGATGGAGAACTGAGACACCACAGTATGAATGCAACACTGGGTAGAGGCGACTGCAGAAATAAATCATAAGATTCGAATAGATGGCGGGCCACAATTGGGAACTAAGAAAAAACTTAAGGGGGGTCACCGGCTTTTTCTATCTTTCTCTCCTTTTCTCTTTCCCTGGCTTGTATCCATTCGGCCCCATTCAGCCAACTGGTTTAAGACGTTTATCCCCATCCAGGTGTCTATTTCTTCCTTAGTTCTCCATTTTATGAACAAATCTGGCTTCGCTGGAGATATTTTTCTATCGAAAAATGTACAAATTTAGCTCGCTGTCAAAACAAATATATATATATATATATGCTGGCTCGCTACCGCTCGCCAGGAAAATATTGACACCTGGATGGGGGTAAACGTCTTAAAACAGTAGGCTGCATGGGGCCAAATGGATAAAAGCCAAAGAGAGAGGGAGAGAAAGATAAAAACAAGTGAGGTGGGCTCCCTTAAGGTAAGTATTCTAGATTATACTCCCTTCTGATAATCTACACCTACTGTTATAATGTAAGTGAAGAATACGACCTCCCTTTACAACATACTTATCACCATATCTTCTGGGAGGACTACTTTCTACTGGTCAATTCTAATAATACGTATACTATACATTCTAATAATACGTATACTATACATTCTAATAATACGTATACTATACATTCTAATAATACGTATACTATACATTCTAATAATACGTATACTATACATTCTAATAATACGTATACTATACATTCTAATAATACGTATACTATACATTCTAATAATACGTATACTATACATTCTAATAATACGTATACTATACATTCTAATAATACGTATACTATACATTCTAATAATACGTATACTATACATTCTAATAATACGTATACTATACATTCTAATAATACGTATACTATACATTCTAATAATACGTATACTATACATTCTAATAATACGTATACTATACATTCTAATAATACGTATACTATACATTCTAATAATACGTATACTATACATTCTAATAATACGTATACTATACATTCTAATAATACGTATACTATACATTCTAATAATACGTATACTATACATTCTAATAATACGTATACTATTACATTCTAATAATACGTATACTATACATTCTAATAATACGTATACTATACATTCTAATAATACGTATACTATACATTCTAATAATACGTATACTATACATTCTAATAATACGTATACTATACATTCTAATAATACGTATACTATACATTCTAATAATACGTATACTATACATTCTAATAATACGTATACTATACATTCTAATAATACGTATACTATACATTCTAATAATACGTATACTATACATTCTAATAATACGTATACTATACATTCTAATAATACGTATACTATACATTCTAATAATACGTATACTATACATTCTAATAATACGTATACTATACATTCTAATAATACGTATACTATACATTCTAATAATACGTATACTATACATTCTAATAATACGTATACTATACATTCTAATAATACGTATACTATACATTCTAATAATACGTATACTATACATTCTAATAATACGTATACTATACATTCTAATAATACGTATACTATACATTCTAATAATACGTATACTATACATTCTAATAATACGTATACTATACATTTCTGTACAGTGAAAATGCTGCCATCGTATTAAGGGGAGATTTCCACCTGGAGGATTTTTTTCTGGACTTCTTTCTCCCTCATGTTTAGCCCCATTGCTTTTGATATTTTAAGACGTTCGCCCCATTAGTTTGGCGATTTTAAGAACCCTCGCCCCATTTTTGTCAAGTTTATGACTATTCGTGCCATTTAGGTGTCGATTTTTTCCTGGCGAGCGATAGCGAGCCTGTAATTTAAGGGAACCGGCCTTTGGCCGGGAAATTTTTCTACCGAAAAATGTACAAATTTATCTTGAAAGGGGGTCTAGGGGGAGTAATTTAAAGCTTGATGGAAGTCTATTGAATCAACTAAAATCCTCCCCTTAAGATGGTTGAAGTCAAAAGATAAATACAAATTATATTTTGACCCATTAACTATGTCGGAGATAATTATATTTTGACCCATTAACTATGTCGGAGATAATTATATTTTGACCCATTAACTATGTCGGAGATAATTATATTTTGACCCATTAACTATGTCGGAGATAATTATATTTTGACCCATTAACTATGTCGGAGATAATTATATTTTGACCCATTAACTATGTCGGAGATAATTATATATTGACCCATTAACTATGTCGGAGATAATTATATTTTGACCCATTAACTATGTCGGAGATAATTATATTTTGACCCATTAACTATGTCGGAGATAATTATATTTTGACCCATTAACCTCTGAAGTGCGCATGGGGGTAATTGGAAACGTCCCCCTGTGCTGACGTATTTGAGGTGTTTCCGTCACTAAAATATTCATTGTGCCATTAATAGCATTAATATTTATCCATATGCGCCTATTATGGGTTGATTATAAAGGTATTAACCTGAAACAACAATAAAACGAGTGAAAACAGCGTTTGGATGGTCAAAATCGGAGATATAGCCCGCGAGTTGTATAATGTATGGGTGAGGCAATCTGCTTTCCCGCCAATTTCCCCCAAGGCCACTGAGACACAGTCGATCGATACTCTCTCTCTCTCTCTTGCACTCGCTTGCTATCAGTGATGACCACACCCTCCAATCGGATTTCTAATGTTAGCACGAAAATATACCTCAGAATAAGGGAATAACAGGGAAAATAGGTGATAACTGAAGGAGAGGAGGAAAGTGGGGAAGGAGGGGAGGTAGAGGACTGAGATTTTGCATGGCCCAGGGGCCAAAAAAAAATAAAAAAATAAAAAAAAAAATATAAAATTTTTTTTTTTTTTTCGATGTCAAAAGTTGATTTTTATTTTCTCTGACTCTTAAGAGTCTTCCCGCAGTGCGCCGGGGGAACTCTTAAGAGTCTCCCCGCAGCTCCCGGGTTAACTATGTCGGAGATAATTTCCAAACTGAATCTAATATGCTAGCATTAGCCAGAATACGCTAAATCATTCACCATAAGGAGTACAGTACTATAAGTCAAAAAGTGTTTATTTTCTCATTCTTTTCTTTAGGCCTTTTACAATGATAATGATACGGTTTTTATCACCATGCACTCCCTACTCAAGAGCGGGGCTAGGGTGGGTGCCCTGATGTTTCAGGGACTACAGTGGACAGTTGCCACAGATTACTAGGCCACGCCATCCACCAACAGCACTGTCATCTGCCAATAACGCAGACTGGCTGGCCAGAGCCTCAAACACTTAGCCTATCGGTTTGCAGGCGAGTGCTCTACCAACCGCGCTACAGCCTGTGTCAACAAAATCGTCTAGTTTTAACCAGAATACAAGATCAATCTCTTCATTCATGGTGAAGTGCAACAATGGTTAAGTGAACATAAGTGTGAGCAAAGTATTAGTACTGTATAAGCAGGCATTGAGTATTGCCTTACAGTACTGTACAGTACTTCAGAGGTCTTTCCCAAGCTAAATAAATTTGTCTGCTGCTAGCCAACATATCAAAACTATTCTTCCTCTCTATTCCAGGTGAAGCGCAATAAGGGCCAGGTGCACATGAGCCTCAACGAGCAAGGTTACGCCGCGGCCCCCTACAACGATCCCAGCAAGCCTCCCGCCCAGTACTAAACACAACAATGCCAAGATGGTGGGTGCTGCCGCTGTAGTTAGAAAGGAATATCTTAAATGATAAATACCCTTCGGCAAGCTACCCAACCAATACTATACGCAGCATTGCCGAGCCAGAGAGTACCGCTCCTGTAGTTAGAGACGAATATTTGATACGATAACTAAACTCCAAAAAGTTCTGAAAGTATAACATAAATTCCATTTGAAGATGAACACATTATTGATGACATTTGGTCAGGCCTTCACCAGGTCAAAACTGTAAATAAAGTGCTCCTCCTCAAATGGTGTATATATTCTATAATTGAGATGTATCACAAACTTATATACAGTATATTTGATAGTTTAAAAGGGATGGATCCATGAATTTTCTATATTTTAGAATACAGTAGTATTTTCTATTTTTTGAATTTACAGTACTTCTAATCTGAAAACTAGCTATCTACTTAAATTGCTGTAAATGTAAAAGTAATTTTGTAATATTTAGTACAAAACTATGACTCCAGGAGAAAGAATTACTTAATTTTACTTTCAGGATCCATTCTAGATTACTGTAATTGCATGCATATATACTTAAGGGCATTTATTGTAGTTTTGTGAAACTACTTCAATTACTAGGCCTACCCTCCAAGGTTAGCAGACTTTGATTCCAGAACCTATTTTCATGTAGAGTACCATACTACAAGAAGTCAAATGTGTCTTAAATATTAAAATATACACTTTCTATAGATTTTCAAAGGTTAAAAATATTAATTCTAAGAGTTTTGTATTTAGCTAGTTATTGTTCTTAAACCAAATATATTTTTTACGCAAAACAAACTTTTTTGATAATTAATTCATGCACAGTGCTAATATATAATAATATGCTTGTAAATGTTATGTTGAAGGTTTACTGCACTGCAATCAACCTACAGTACTTGAACTTGAGATGCATTCTATATAACCCTTTCAATCACAGTCAATAATTATGTTCTGAGTTAGATGGTTACACAAAATATTGAGTCTATAACCATTCTATTCCTAGAGGTCAAACATAATCTGTCGGTAGCAGTAATACCACATGCAAATAGACGTCTGATTTAAAGGGTTGAAACACCTAAGCTACTTGTGACATTTCCTCAACTAGGGCCACGTTTCAAAAGTCCTTTTGATAAGTCTCGCTATCAAATCAGGCGTAGTGGTTGTGGTGGAGTGACAAACAAACGAACGACAGTTGCTGGCTGGAAAGTTTTTTTATCAGCCTTAAGGTGGTGTCACACGAACTATTTTTTTCCGTCAAATATTACGGGCAATTGCTTTCAAATGTAAGTGTCATAAGAATTAAACTACCTAACATGATCTACCTTCGATCGTGTTACCTATTCCAATGCGAAAATAGTCTCACAATAGTACGAGAAAAAAACTTGCTCATCGAAATTCGGCAGAAATTGAGCTAGTGTGACCTTGCCAAGACTGGAAGGTGGTTCAAATGGCCTCAGGGTTAGTAGTTTTAGTCCTGTGAGAGATACCCAGGTTAGAATATGACGCTACTGTCTCTTTATTTTGGTGGTTTCTTTTTATCCTCGCCTCCCCCTTGTAACGGCCAGAAAGAACTTTTGAAACACGACTCAAGATCAACTGAATGACGACTCCTTTCAATCAGAAGACTCAATTATTCCGGCTAGCCCCAGACATTTTATTCAACTTGGAAATGATCGGTCAGTTATTGGGTTGATTGAGCTAGTCTTTAATTAACATTCTTTCAAAGCTTATTAAAATAGTCTGGTGGTAGAAATTATATATTACTGTAATGAAATTGTCATCTAATTGGAGGGATACTAAAATGGCAACACCATTTGTAAGTTATTTTTCTTATTACAGTTTGTTCTACTTATTGCCAGTTATATGATGGCCTTTGTATTGAAAAATAAAGAATTAAGTATGAACAGAGAATAGTTCGTTCTTTTCCTTTACTTATAAGCCTCCTATACTGTAGGCTACTTTACCTGTTTTACCAGATTTATTAAGATGTCCAGTATCTATCTATCTATTACCTGACGCCGTGATCCCCGAAGAGGTGGCCACGAACGAACCGCCCCCATGCACCTCTGTCCCCAGTCAGTCGACGCCCCTCCTCCCAACCAGCACCGCCTCCATCCATATACTTCCTCACTCCATCCTTCCACCTCTCTCTCATTCTACCTCTCCCTCTGTCCTTCCACCTCGCTCTCATACACCTTCTTAGTCATTCTATCGCTTCCCTTACGTTCCATATGGCCGAACCATCTCAAGGTGTTCCTTTTCACACTTTCCAGCACATCTACCTCCACCCCACACCTTCTTACTTCCTCATTCGTCTGTCAATCCCTCCATGTAACTCTGCACGCACTTCTCAAGTAACTCTATTGCCACCCCTCTCACTCTTGGTCCGAGTCTCTTCTCAAACGTCCATGCTTTGCTTCCGTAATTCAGTGTTGGGATTACCACACTGTCCTGCAAGGACTTCTTCACTTCCATACTGACCACCCTATTTCTTGTTACCGCTTTCAGCGTTCCTACAACCCTCTTCCCCTGTTGCACCCTCTCCTGCACTTCTTCATCCAGAGTCCCATCTTTACTCAACACACTGCCGAGATACTTAAATGAGCCGACAATCTCCATAGCCTGACCGTTCAACTTCACCTCACACTCTGTGGCTTCACCCCTTTCGAAGACCATAACCTTGCTCTTCCCCGCATTTACCTTCAGATTCAGTTTTTCGCTCACTGTTCCAAACGCATTTATGAGACCCTGCAACTCCCATTCATTATCGCTCATCAGAACTGTATCATCAGCAAACAGCAGTACAGGCAGCTTCCACTCATTTCCCTCCCTTATCAGTGGTACACCAACATCCACTGCTCTTCCTTGTATTTCTTTCATGACTCCATCCATATATAGAATAAACAACCACGGGGACATCACACACCCCTGTTTCAACCCAACATTCAGGTCAAAGAACTCGCTCTGCTCATTCTCCACATGTACTGCCGCCTTTGCACCCTCATAAATGCTCTTCACTGCTTTCAGCAACTTGCCATCTACTCGGTATATTCTAATTACTTTCCACATACCTTCTCTATCCACTCTCATAGGCCTCCTCAAAGTCCATAAAGGCAACATACACATTTTGTTGCTTCTCCAGATATTTCTCCACAACACAATTCAGGGTAAAAATCTGATCTACACATCCTCTTCCCTTCTTAAAACCTCCCTGCTCGTCACCTATCCATTTCTCCGTTCTCACTCTCACAATCACTACCCTACTGTACACCTTCCCTATTACGCTTAGAAGACATATTCCTCGGTGGTTACCACACACTACTCTTTCCCCTTTACCCTTGCATAGGGGGACTATTATGCCTGTCTTCCAGTCATCAGGTGTACTCCCCTTCTCCCATGCTAGTTTACACATTTTCCACACACATTCAATCACTATCTCGCCACCATACCTCAACATTTCCCCACACACTCCATCTGTTCCTGGTGCTTTCCCCAACTTCACTCTTTTCATGGCTTCCCACACTTCTGACCTCCTGATCCCCACCTCCTCCTCCACTACTTCTCTCTCCCATACCCCATCCAACTATGTTTGCTGGCGCTTCATTCCTTACATTTAGCAATTAACTCGTTGAAGTACTCCCTCCATCTTTCGACTCTCTCATGCTTCTCGGCTAGCATTCTCCCATTCTTATCTTTCACACCCTTACTGTTTCCCTTGCTACCTTCCCTAACTTTCTTGACTTCTTTCCAGAACAGTTTCTTACACTCCCTCCATTTTACACTCAGATTCCTTCCAAATTCCTCCTCTACTCTTCTCTTTCTTTCCTTCACTACTCTGTTCACCACTCTTTCTCTCCACATACCTCGCTCGTTTCTGGCTCTCCAAATCTTCATTCCCTCTACTACCCAACCACTCTCTATAGGCTTTCTTCCTGAGTATATAGCCTACATACATACTATTGTAGAATGTTTTCTCGGTCTCCATCATAAAGTTAATCTGCTGTTATCACTGGTGATATGCCATTATCTGCACCATAGGATTTTTACTTCATTCATGTGGATACTTTGCTAAGTACTGAGACCAGTTTCACTACCATGGGCCAATTCTTTCTATAGAATGGAAATTTTAGCAATTAGAATTTATAATATAAAATGTTATCCTTATAAGAATATTAACTTTAACTTGCAATGGTAGTTATATTCATATAAATACAATTCACTAATACCACTTACATTTTCATCTGTATTGAAATAGGTTTCCTATTACTAATGTTAAGCAAAAAGTACTAAAGTGAAGATACTCTAATATTAATGTTAAATTATCTTTAAAAATTTGACAATGAATAGAAACTCCATAAGAGGAGGAGCACTTTATTGACAAAGTTTGCAGATAGCTTCTTCAGAAGACCTGAAAAAGCTATCTGCAAAACTTTATAAATAAAGTGCTTCTTAAATTGTTTCTATTAATTCTAATAATAATATTGTATTGACTCAACTCATAGTTCTTATCACTCCTGATATTACAATTTTATATTATGTAAAACTTGCAAAATAAACAAACCAAAACTTATACGAACACAGTAAAAAGACAAAACAACTAATCAAAATCGCTATGTGGAAACAACGCTTAAGTAAAATAATATTTTATAAATAAAAGAACACAATCCATCACATAGGATGTTTAATGGAAAAAGGACTGTCAACTTGAGAACAAATAAGAGCGCTACAAGATGTCCTAGGTTGTGGAGGGATGGAAAGATACGTAACTTTTAACCCATTTAGTAATATGACTAAATAGAGGAAGAGGAAGGATCTGTGGGACTTATGGAAGCCCAACTCACTTTTTTTATCTTTCTCTCCCTCTCTCTTTGGCTTGTATCCATTCGGCCCCATTCAGCCTACTGTTTTAAGACGCTTACCCCAATTCAGGTGTCAATATTTTCCTGGTGAGCGGTAGCGAGCCAGCATATATATATTTTTGTTTTGAGAGCAAGCTAAATTTGTATATTTTTCGATAGAAAAATTTCTCCGGCGAAGCCAGATTTCTCCATACAATGCTGGCTCGCCAGGAAGATATCGACACCTGGATTTGGGAAAAACGTCTTAAAACAGTGGGCCGAATGGATACAAGCCAGAGAAAGAGAGAAAAGGAGAGAAAGATAAAAAAAAAACAGGTGACCTCCCTTAAGAGGTTTGCAGATGGCAAAGGTGTATGAAAGTAAGGTGGGAAGGGTTAGAGGAAAGGGTAGACAGATTATGAGGTGAAGAGTGCATTTGGGAAAAGGGGATCGGTTGGGAGGAAGGACGAGTGTTGTCGGGAGCAGGGAGGTTTGTTCGTGTCCACCCTGTCTGGGATGGGTGATGTTCGAGTCCTTGGAGTGCCACATGTATTTGTTGATTTCATTAATTGACAGTTAATCAACAGTTAAATACATAGGCTACCAGCAGACATCAAAGAAAGAAGAGTGCAGATGTACTTCGAGCATAACAGGCTATGCGCGCCCTCGACAGTACTAAACCGTGCGCAAACCAGCCAACGGTAATCCACTCTCAACCCAAGAGAGTTGCACATAATAATATTGTATACATATAATAATGAACTAACAATACAAGGCAGTGTCCTAATATGACTACTAACCTCGGGGTGATATTAGTGGAAGCAGGATGCCCTGACCACCTCTAATATCACACCAATATATCCTACTTCAACCTGGGCCCCCCAGTGAGATACCGCCCAGAAAGCAATGAACTCTTAGAGAGTCCATCTCCCACACTCCCTTAACTATGGGGGGGGGGGTCCAGGCTGAAGCTGGATTTCTAATTAATATCAAACACTCCGTTGCCTCAGTTCGAAACCCGAGATAGGGAACAAACACTCGCTGAGGCAGAACCGTCAAGGTTGTTACCGGGTCCTAAGCACAAACACTGGGAAAAATATGTAGGGTATAGATGTGTGTGTGTGTGGACTGTGTATGGGATTAACAGTGCTTATTATTAACACCTAAAGAGCGGCCTAGGCGGTAAATAATATGTAGCCACCAGCGGGGTGTTTTTACCCAAAATAGGGCTGTTTACGTGATCATTTTCATGCCTAAATAAGACCCAGAGCGTAAAACAAGTATCTATCCCTGAAAGGGCATAAACAGAGCTTTCCAATGACACCACAACGATCCTTGTATGACCGCTAGTTTTCTTGCAACAACCGCGCAACACGAGTGCAAAAACCATGTAATTCGGTACTTTCCCCATACATTTCACTATGTAGCGAGTGTGAGAGGGTGGAGGAGGCTGGGATTCATGTCAGTTGGTCTGCCGCGGTGGTCTGGAGCAGTCATACGCTCGCTACTCTCCTGCCACCACTTGTCTCTCTCTCTCAGCAACATTACGTGCTGAAATTGCCACACGACCTATGTCGCGGCCAAATTTATTTCACTCGACTTATGTTGCGCGCCGCCAGTTAAGGGTTAAGGACCCCGGCAAGCCTCCCAGCTCTCCCTATCACGGATCCCGAAGTAAGCCACCGGAGGTACAGAATATATAAAAAAAAATGAAATATAATGAAATGCTGATCAGAGGAAAAGAATAATTAAAAGAATAAATGAATGTCTAGGATTCTCTGTTAATTACGTTACGTTAATCTTTGTGCAAGCAAGGACAAACAAAAGGGTCAGACTGGTTGGGCCACAAGAGAAAGAGGACACAACCTTGTCATCTGCCCGTCTAGCAGTGACGAGAGAGTGGCGAAGCCTGGCGTGGCTAGCGGGAGCCAGCCTCAAACTAAGGGGTTGCAATATATCACCAAACGATATGATAACACTAAGACACTTCACAAGAATAACTTATACTAACGTATTCCTGTGTTAACATATTGGCTAAAACAGCGTGGCAGATAAAATAAAGTATATCTTGATATTGTAACACAACTAAACTTGCAATGGTCAGGTAATTAAATGAAACTCGTGGTGCTAGCAAGATCACCTCCCCCCCGCGAGAGAGGAGCAACATTCCTTACTCCCCTACCCTCCTCTAACGGTGACTGGACGACTCGGCCCATGGGACAACTCCGCTCGGACAGCTCGGCCCACTTTTGGACAACTCGGCCACGACGGCAAGACAGCTCGGCCCATTATTTGAGACAGCTCGGCCACATGTTATACTATGGTTAAGTTAAGTTAGGTTAGGTTAGGTTAGGTTAGGTTAGGTTAGGTTAGATAGGGACATATATAGTGATTCCAAAATGATCAATACGAGAAATTAAAGTTAATGAATTGTCACTTGTTTGATGAAACAAAAAGATAGATACATAAATAGATATGGACATAGTGATTCCAAAATTATCAATATAACCATCTATATCGTTCTTATGTTGTCGAAGCAAATAAGGGTTGTGGAAGGCCGAGTTGTCTCGCAATTAATATTGGGCCGAGCTGTCTCGGTTTTACTGGGCCGAGCTGTCTCGCCGTGGGCCGGGCTGTCCGAGCCGAGCTGTCCCGTGGGCCGAGTAGTCTAGCATTCTCCTCTAACATGCAAGCCACGACATTGCCACTGTTAGCTTCCTATGCGAAACTGATAACACTCAATTAGCTCATTCTACACGAAAGTTATTGAGACAAAAATGCTTAGAGGTACGGCAAAACTAGACATGTGCAATTAGAAGGGTATCGGAGTGAAACTCACAATACCAGGTCTTTCTAATAGACTTGGCACAGCTGCATATGGAAGACAGCTAGGCACCACTAAAGTCTAGCTATTCCTAAAAGACCCTATAGACCCTGGTCATTGTGACAATATATATATATATATGTATATATATATGTATATATATACTGCAATATATATATATATATATATATATATATATATATATATATATATATATATATATATATATATATATATATATAGATAGAAAGATAGTATATATTTAGGGTTAAGTTTGAGGAGCTATGTGACTACCAGTATATATGATTGTCAAAATGAGAGGCACACACTTTGTACAAATGGCATGAGTGGTTTACTTATCAGCTTAATTATCAATTAAGATATAATAAAATGTAGAAACTTTTTCTTCCTTTAATATACTACAAGAAGATCATTAGAATTGGATGTAGACAGTAGAAGGCATCATTCAACCATAAAGTTATTGATTTAACCCTCGGTACCCGGAAGAGCTTTCAGAAGCCCATAACAAATTAGGGCCCGGCACCCGGATGGGCTGCTGAAAGACGTAAGCTTGAAAGCCTATTAACCCTTCCAGCCCGGGCAGCATTTTAAAATGACGCTGCGGCAGATGGGCCGGAGCCCGGGTGTCATTTTAAAAATCCCTATGCTTGAAAGTGTGCTTTGAAATTCGCGCAGCGAAAATTTCCTTTGCGGGGGCGATCGCAGCGCCACTAAGCCTCAACTACTACCGTTATCAGTTCCTACGTGCCCGCCATAGCGAGTTATAGCAAAAAAATGTCGTCCGACGCGTCCGATTCCGTGCAACCTCCTGTGCGCCCCACTGCTACCCCGCTCGCTACGTCTACGCCTGTTGCAAGCGAGAAGCAGCAACAACATAAGAAACCAAAGGTATTATTGAGTGATAGTGCGATTGAGAGAGAACTTTTTGCCATCGAAGAAAGCAGTGCTGAAAGCTTGATCGATAAAGAACAATTTATTAGTGCGAGTGAAGACTATGATTTTGTGGGGTTTGAGGGTGATGACAATGTTGATTTGTTTGAGGGAGGAGACAGTAGTGATGATCCTGATGTGGAAGTGGTGAATGAAGGTAAAGTAGAACTTCCGAGTGTGCTTGAGCCTAGGCCTACCCCATCACCATCTTTGCTTGGCCAGCCTAGGCCTACCCCGGGAGCTTCGCCTTCCCCTTTGCCTGCCTGTACGCCCTTGAAAGTGGGCAAATACTTTTATAAGCAAACATTGGTGAAAAGTGCAGCCAAGAAAGCACGCAGGGCAGCAGAAAAAACTAGGGAAGGCGATGGCAGTGAGAGTGACGCCGACCCTGGTCTAGGGACCACCCGCATTCCTTTGTCACGACGCCTTGACCCGGGACGCCGCACGGGTCACCCACAGCCCTCTGCTTCATCTCTCCCTCAGGATGTGCAAAGGGCCTCTTCAAGTGGTACTAGTGGTGCGGCATTGTCCTCCCACAGTGTGCCACCACAGCCCTCACATCGTAGAGCATTGTTTGGAGCGGAGAAGCCCTCGGCTCGCCGCAAAAGGAGCCCAACTCCCGAGGCTGAGGCTCCCATTGTTCCACCTCCCGCCCCCCACGCCGCCGACGCCCGGTCACTTCTTCGCCAGAATTGTCCCCCGAAGAAGATGCTGACGACCCCAACATTGCCCCAGATGACCTGACATCATCTAAGGAGGAGGAGGAGGATGATGAAGAGGATGTGGAAGAAAAGGAAATCCCAACACGACGAGGTCGTGGGCGTGCGGCTCAGCTTGCCGACGCCGTTGCCGCTGCCCCTGGGCGTGGGCGTGGGGGGGCGTCCGCATAGGCGTCCGTGTGGGCAAGGGCGTGTGCCTGCGCATGTGCCTGCGCGTGCGCGCTCATCTGACTTGTTTGTCTGGACAGATGGGGCAGATTTTGAGCCAGATTGTCCTGCCTTTGACGAGCAGCAGATTGGCTCAGGGGTGGCACCAGCATATCCTTGTGGCCCAGATGCTACCCCCAGTGAACTTTTTTGTGGCTTCTACGACAACGAAGTCATGGAATACCTCGTCGAGGAAACCAATAATCACCACGAGATCTGTGCTAACTTTTTTGGCTGATGACACACATGCTGATGACACACATCAGGAAGCACGCTCTGGCTGATTATTGGATCACTGCCGACCTCATCACAACTCCAGCATTTGGAAAGTACATGTCCAGGGACAGGTATTTTGACATCCTCTCGTATCTCCACCTAACCAACAACACGGCAGTCCACCTTCCCGACGCACTATGGAAAATCAGGAAACTGTATGACATGATACGTCATCGCTTTACCACTTACCTGATTCCATTTCAGAAGATGTGCCTCGACGAGTCTCTGGTCCTGTTCTGTGGTAGGCTGCATTTCAGACAGTACATCCCGTCGAAGAGACACCGCTTCGGCATCAAGCTCTTCGTCCTCTGCGACTGTAAGATGGGGCATGTGCTGGACTTTGTGGTCTACAGCGGCAGTGGTGGCGAAATTGTGACTGACCCCGACATTGAATTTGGCGGCGCTGTCGTGCAGAAAATGATGGAGAAACACTTCCATAAGAACCACATTCTCTACACTGACAATTACTACAAGTCGCCCATCCTAACCAAGTATCTCCATGACCGCAAAACCGGAACTGTCGGGACAGTCCAGGCCAAGAGGAAGGGCATGCCAACATACCCAACCAAGACCAAGAAGACGGACATCTTCCACAAGAAGAGTGGCCTCATCCTCTCTATCCACTGGCATGACCAGCGGAAGGTCAACCTCCTCACCACATGCCACAAGGCAGAGATGGTCGCCACAGGGAAGGTGGACCGAAAAACCAAAAACCCTGTCCAGAAACCATCTGCTGTCCTGGACTATAATCTGAATATGCGTCTCATCGATAATCCGACATGCAGATGGGCTTCATCGATTGCCTGCGAACATCTTACGGGTGGTACAAGAAGTTTATTCTGCATACGGTACATATGTCGGCCCTCAATGCCTACAATATCTACCGTCTGAGGACTCCCGGAGCCAAGAAGTACAAGTCCCTGCGGAAGTTCCACAAACAGGTGATACTTGAGCTCCTGGATAAACAAGCGATAGCCGGGAGACCACTACAAGGACCAGGCAGGCTGGACCACACAGCATGTGCGGACTATTTCAGGCAGTGGCGTAGCCAAGGGGGGGCATGGGGGGGCATGGGCGGGCACGTGCCCCCCCACCAAACACCACAGCCCTACATGTATACCTAATTTGTTATTGTTAATTTGTATTCAATAGGAAGTTAGGAACTCCTGGATAGAAGACACCACCACCTAAAACAACCCCCCCCCCTCACCCCATCCTCGTGCAGCAGCACCCAACATACATCGTGCACATAACATTAACATTCTTCAACTGAACATAGATGGCATCAACACAAAGAAACACGAACTCTCACACTTCATCAAACAACACAACATACACATTGCCATCTTACAAGAAACAAAACTCCGCACAACACAAAAAACACCCACATTTCATAATTTCACCACCATCAGACAAGACCGGGCTGTCGGCAGGGGCGGTGGACTCATCACCCTGGTACACAAAGAAATATCATACATAGTAACCAGTGTACAAACCAAATCCCTCCTCCCCCCAAATGATAACACAACAGAAATACAGTCAATTAAAATACGCACTGGCAACAACTCCAACATAACCATCATAAACACATACATCCCTCCCCAAACATCCCCTACAGTACCAAATGAATACAGACCACACTTACAACACATCACAAACACCCCACACACCCCACACATCATCCTGGGTGGTGACTTCAACGCCAAGACGTCGGCCTGGTTTGTCGACAACCCCGACACAGACAGAGGGCTGGTACTACAAAACCAAACCGATAACCTCATCATCCTTAACGACATCCATCAACATACCCATATTCCTCACCAAGCCCTCTATAACCCATCATCTCCAGACATCACCTTTTGCTCCCCAGAACTCGCCCCCACAACATCCTGGAGGGTGGTCAGAACCTTAGGCTCTGACCACCTCCCGATCATTATCACCACCAAAACCAGACTCACCCCAGCTAGCCACAAACACACATACACCAATTATAAAAGAGCTAACTGGGAAGCATTCACAAATGAGACAGAACAACACTTCACAACTCTAAACAGTACACCCATCACTAACATCAACAATGCTGTACACATACTCAATAAAACTATCCAAAACGCTGACAAGAAACACATTCCAAGAGATAACAGAAAAAGACACAACCCCAACTTCACAAACCAGAAATTCAAAACCTCATCAGACAACGCGACATACTGAAACACTCCCCAGCACCCCACACACAAGACATCACACAACAAATTCAAGCACTCAACACCCAAACTAACAACAAAATACAAGAACAAAAACTAAATTGGAATAACTTCTTACAAACACTTGATGACAGGGCGGGTGCCCAACCTCGAAAGGAGTTGAAATAGGGGAGCTATCCCCCCGCCAAAGGCGGCTTTCTAGGGCCTTTCCTAGCTGATGCTGAGAGGATTGGGTTCTAGTCATGTGATGGGCTGGTCTATCCGAGTGGGAACTGAGCGATCTCTGCCATACCCATGGCTTACTCTGACTGTTCCTTTTACTTATATATCTTCTAGATCTCAAGTGGCGGCGTCTTTTCCGTGGATTGACCTCCCAATCAGATTGGGAGCCAAAGCGACACATTTTTCCCTTACCCCTCAACTTTCCCTTCATAATTGCTGAGGGGCACAGGGCCTTGGGTGGGACTTTGGTTTCCCGGGCATTTCTGCACCTTCCTCAGCTCCCTGCCTTGGAGTGGCTTCGGTCACCCGGGCTTTGTTAGTGGTAAGCAGGGAGGATTTTGTGGGGGTGCTCGTTTATGGCCTTGGCCTTGCTCGAGACCTTGGGGCTGTTCGGCCAGACAGCCTGGGGAACAACAACAACAACAACAACTTGATCAAAAAACAAACCCCAAAAAACTCTACAAAACACTAAACAGCATCACACTTTCCAACAGCAACACAACACAATCACATGCTGCAATCACAACAACAGACTCTACTCCTTCATGTAAACAACAAGCAAACACTCTCATCAATCACTTCTCACATGTCAGCCACCTAAAACCTCACAAA
The DNA here is from genome assembly GCA_032716605.1 of Paralithodes platypus. NCBI lineage: Eukaryota > Metazoa > Arthropoda > Malacostraca > Decapoda > Lithodidae > Paralithodes > Paralithodes platypus. The sequence continues at coordinate 30,770,366 of CM064520.1, read as the reverse complement.
GATGACCGACGTGTCATCCGACGTAAGAGACAATTCCCCACAGACCCTGACTATACACCCTTCACCAATCACCAGACAAAGCATATCATCAACAATCTCAAACACTCACCCGCCTGTGGCCTAGACAACATAAGCAACATACACCTCAGACACCTGGGACCACAAGGCATACAAGCACTCACTAACATATCAAACTACAGCTATTCACACAACACAATACCAGACATTTGGAAGCATGGTATCATCATCACATTCCCCAAACCCAACAAAGACCCCACGCTACCCTTCTCGCACCGCCCCATCACACTCCTTTGCTCCCCCTCCAAAGTCATGGAACGTCTAGTATTACAACTAATTACACCTGACCTACCCCTAGCTCCAACACAACATGGCTTTAGGCCACTGCACTCCACAAACTCTTCTCACAGACCTTACACAAAGAGCTTTCGACGGCATCAACTCAGCTAGACCACCACACAGATCACTATTAGCCACACTCGACATTAGTAAAGCCTTCGATGCCATCCCCCGCCACAACCTAACAAACAAAATCTACAACACAAACATGCACAACAACACAAAAAGGTGGCTGGCCAACTTCCTAGCAGGCAGATGTGCACACGTATATTTTGCCGGTCAGTCATCTAAAATCAGAAACTTTCCAAACGGAGTCCCACAAGGATCCGTCCTATCGCCCGCACTCTTCAATCTGTACATGCACGATATAACTACACCCAGTAAGCCCCAAATAAACTTAGCCTACTATGCAGATGACATAACACTCACATGCACACACCATGACCCAAAAAGAGCAACAGATCTCCTTCAACCCTATCTCAACACACTACATGGCTGGTGCACTACAAACAGACTTAATCTAGCCCCAGCCAAATCCACCGCAACCCTGCTCACAACTTGGACAGGAGAACACGAATACATCCCTCAACTCACCATAAACAACACACCCCTAACACATAGACACACACACAAAATCCTAGGAGTAACATATGATACTCATATGACATTCAAACAGCACACCACAAACATTAAAAAGAAACTGACACCCAGACTTAACGCCCTCAGGTCACTTGCTCACACAAAATTTGGACACAACAAAGAAACTACCACCACAGTATATAAACAATACATAAGATCAGTGATAGAATACGCAAGCTCAGCCTGGGCTTCTAACCTAGCTGAAACACATCATAAGACTTTACAGACTATTCAAAACAAAGCCCTGAAGATCATTACAGGCTGCACAGCTACTGCACCCACAGATCACCTACATCAAGAAACCAAAATCCTCAAAGTCAAAGACCATCTGGACATGAGAGGCACTCAATTCCTGGCAGCAGCCTCCACGAACCAAGACCACCCACTAAACTACATGGCAACACACCCACAGACACCAAGAAATATCAAAACAACACCCAGCACACGGTATCACACACAATTATTGTCCTCTCTCCCTCCCTGCCCACCCCGAACCAACTTCCAGAAGCACATCCATACTCATATCTCTCACCGATCCATCCACTCACTCACAGACAACACGCAGCTGCATGCACGACCTCCCGAAATCCATCCTTCCGAATCCTCCCTTCCTCGCGAGGATAGAGTCCACCTGGCCAGGCTGAGATGCGGACACCATCCAGCTCTCCTGAGCTATCAGAAGAGACTGGATGACTCCGTTGTCGACTCCTGCCCGGGATGTAACACAGCACCCCATACCATTAAACACATCATAGAAGACTGCATTTCACACAACCACTTACGCCAACAACACAATCTACACTCAATGAGAGCTCTGTGGGAAAGCCCGATCGTGGCCATGGCCTTCCTCAGGGACTCGGGGCTGTTCGGCCAGGCAGCTTAGGGAACAACAAAAACAACAACAACAACAATTAAAATTATTAATGATCATAAGTATCTCCATTTAAAATTATCACTTCACCAACAGCAGTAACAGTGAACATTTGTAAAGGAGTATACAATTATCATCCGTTGGAGGCTCGTTTTCATGTCTGTTGGAGCTGTGATTGTTCATCCATCCTAGATTGGAATATTGAATAGTAATGTTATATCTGAAGTATTTCTTATTCTTAATATATAAAGTTTAAACATTTTCAGTTAATTTAAGGCAGAAGGAAAACAAAATATTACTACAAAAGAAAAACAAATCTCGAATGAATGCTAGGAAAAAAAAAAAAAATTTATAATCGCTCAGCTGATTGCTGCGTGGTGAAGAGAGGGACGAGGGAGGACACTTTAGGTAAGAAATGTTTCTGGTGTGTGGCATTTCTTGTACAATTATCATGATTTCTTATTATCTATTCAACTCTAAAATAATTTGCAGGCATTGTGTAAACACAATAATGTCGCTAAACCTTAATTATAGATATTATGCAGTACGGTACACATTATCAATACAATATACTGTATAGCCTAATCCTGCAAGTACTGTACACTACTATTTTCATAACTTAAGTGAATCAATGAAGCTCTTCCTTCGACCCTCCCCTAGATTATGCAGTAGTAATTGTTATATGTAAAGGATATTCCTCTGATTAGGCTGTCTCACAAGATTTCTTTGGTTCAGTTTCAATTATGCGATTAGCTTCTAATTTCCAAAATGTTTGTCCACAAATATACAGTACAAGTGTTAAATAAAACTATGAAAGGATTGTGTTTACAGTATTTGTAATGCCCTCGAAAATGTCCCGCACCCACAATAATACTAACCCGAGTTGACGTCAGGTATAGCGTAAAATAGTCGTAGATGGTAAGTCCAATAAACTCATCTCGAGAGACTATCACCGTGGTTCTTAAAGATAGTCGTAGATGGTAAGTCCAATAAACTCATCTCGAGAGACTATCATCTGGTTCTTAAAAATCGGACTAAGGTTGCTATACTTTTGTACGTCCGTGGTAGTACAGTGGGTTAGTGCGCGGGCCTGGTGGTGATGGTGGTGCGTCACTAACCAGGGTTCGAACCCCACCCAAGGCATCTCAAAACCTGTGGGTTTTTAGGGGGGTTAAATTCCCTTCAGAGGTTCGTACCCCGCGCCAGGTACCAGGAAAGGTTGATCCTAAAGGTAGCCTGGGGATAATTCCCATTCTTGTTTAACCCTGGCAAAACATAGCATTTCATTTGCAACCCTGCCTGCCCAGACCCCCCCCCCCACCATCTCCCTATCAAATCCCCACACCCCAAACCTCCAAATCATAGTAAACTCTCAACCTTCAGCCTTACTCACCCTTCCCCAAACCCCACTCACGACCACAACTCTCTACACAATTCAACCCCTCCCCAGCACCAACCTCTTCCGCAACAACAACCCCGACTCGACCTGCCCGTTTCATCTTTAAAACCCCCCTATCACTACCCCCGACCGAAACCACTTAGACCCCCCTCCAAAACTGGCCCCGGGCCAGCTCGCCCCCAGACCCACATTCCTAACGACAGAACTAACAGTATGTCCACCCCGCCCTTCCAAAGTGAAAGTGAAACCCCAAGGTCAAAGCCACAACCACCACCACCCCCTAGTACCAGACCGTCACCCAGACTAACGGCGACCCTAAATAACCCCCCCTGATGATGATGAGGATATTATTGTACTTATTTTATTTATTTATTTTTTTTTTCAATTCCTCAGCGATTGGGCATGATTCTATAAATTTACATGTTTTCCATATACTGTATATAATATTTTTCTTCCCTTAGTCATACTACTTTTCTTGTTAACCTACACTTTTCTGACTATCTTTTAAATTTGTTTTATACATTGTTAAACACTTTACCTCTTCTTAATTTTCCTGTGTTCTTAATTATCTGTTCTTTCTTAAATTTACATGTTTTCCATATACTATATATATTATATTTTGTCCCTTAGTCATACTACTTTTCTTGTTAACCTACACTTTTCTGACTATCTTTTAAATTTGTTCTATACATTGTTAAACACTTTACCTTCACCTGTAAAACGTTCTTCCCCTCAATATAAAACCCTCAAGCCCGGGCAACCGCCCGTCACAACACAGATGACACATTCTTACAGGTATACATGGACTTACAAAAGAAACCTGACCGTTGCTCTCTTGCCTGGTGGAACCTTCTAAATACCCTCAAAATGACCCACCATGACTATGCTTCTTTTTACTTCACCCTTGAGGCTCGAGGACGAGCCTATAATGAAGGAGAGGGAAGTAAAATGCCCCAGAACGAGAAGCCCACCACAGAAGCCACGAACGAACACCACACAGAAACACCCAAAGGAAAGGTCTACAGAACGAAAGGACCAGCTGACCGAGCCAGCCAATTCAGACAGGCCCAAGCCTGCAGGGCTAAGCAGCTCCAGGCCGCACCTAGATACCCCTTCTAAACTGACCATTTTTCCACACCTCACGTACACTACCCCCTCGTGTCCTACACTCCTAACTACAAAGATGATGAACAGGAATATACATTCATATTAAAAACACCCATGCCCTGTCCCGACGTTGAGCCAATGCCAACACATCAGACAGCCATAATTATATCTATGTATGTTCTTACATCCGAGAAGTAGATGTTATATATCTTAGAAGTTAAAACACCCACGCCTGTCCCTAGACCTCGTATATCATTTCCCATGACGAGTATAGATATATGTAACCCGTGCTCAGTCGCCCCCTTGCATTGTTCCTCTAGTAACTAAGTGTCTCTATAATATTAACTGCCACCAGTATTGATACGACATAGCGGCACTGTCCTTGTGTCGTATTGTGCCAAGTACAGATCAGCCAGGTGTCATCTCATCACCTTATTAGGACAACGACTATAATGTCGTCGTTCATCGATGTATGCAATCCTTAGTTTAAGTATTAATATTAACATTCCCTAACATCTTGTCTTGCCAGACTAAGCTTTCTGAAGACCCATCGCCCCATAAATATATGTATTCAATCCTTAGGTTAAGTATCTTTATCCGCCATTGTGTTCACCTTTTTCCATTTACTTTTCCACAATTGTCATACGTCTTCCACTTGCCTCCTTCGTATCCACAGTCCACACTGCGCCAATTTGCTTCGTGTCATACACCTCTTACCCCAACCAGAGATTGTATAGATAACCATGTTACCAGTATCTGTCATAAGTACCTCGAAACAATAACTAAGTACCTCTACGAACTGCCGCTTTGTTTGGTATACATATTTCATAGAAAACGCAGTTCCCAGGGCCAACTAATAGTATCCATAACACCCCGTACTGACTACATAATTCTATCTTTTCCAGACTCATATACCACCCCGTATTTGCATCCCCCGGTAGCATTTGACTAACGTACTTTCACTGTCTTTTCAAAATCCAATATCAATTGTAGCCTAATGCCACCCCCACGCCCAGGGACCTTAGGGGCAAATTTCCCTATAGCCCTTGAACTTCCCCCCTTCTCATTAAGACACCCGCGCTTCTCGACTCTTGTCCGACCTAGCCTCTCTCTCATACCTCTTGAAGATCCTTGAATTGTCCGTTGCTAACGCTCTCCAACCTTTTATATATATACTCCTATCCAGCCTACCTTCACTTAGTAGGCCAGAACAACATTAGAACTTTACTAGCCCCTTGCATGCCATCTATTCTTTTACAACCCATTCACAACCCTGCACCCAATGGTCGTCGGTGCGAGGCTAGCCGCCTCGCCACTAACTAACTTCTATTGCCATACTTCCAGATAAATGTGGCAGAGTTAGCAACCCAGTCTCCACCACATCCAGCAAACCCTACAATTAACAACCAACCGAGTAAAACCAGCTAGCCAAGGCACCTTCGGTTTTGGTATTAAGGACACCCACATCTGTCTCATACACAGAGGGTTATTACAAACACTGGTGATATGGCAAGCCCCTAGCCACAGCCGCCGGACGACTATCACAGAGAGAGGGCGCCCAGCTACCCCTTTTTACCCACCCGAGGAGGCAGAACCCCACCCCCGCGGAGGTATACCTGGCCCCTGTTTTGACTTCTGAGTCATTGCCAGGTAGCACAGGAATTCTTCCTATCAATGAACTAACCATGCATGACTAACACCTTTACTAACCTCTATTAACTCACAATAAACCATTTACCTTTCTTGCATACTCTGATCACTAAATTAGCACCTCAGCTATACCATAGAATGAAGATTGAACAATCTAAGAGAGACGCTCCCATCACAGCTGTCCCCATCCTCCTCGCAAAGTAGATCCAGTCTCTCTCCCCTAAATACTTCCAGTATAGCCAAAATAGTACCTCTTACTAAGGCTGTTATATGAAAATATAAAGGCTTCCTATAGCCATGTGCCACAACAGTAAATACCATCTTACCTAGTCCCCATATCTATTGAGAGCTCGAATAAGTCCATAAGACTCGAGATCCCTACTGTCTACAGGGTCCAGAACCGAGCCTATAAATCTAGCTCCCGCCCCCAGTCAAATCAGTTGAAAGCTAGACACCAACCAGTGGTCACTACCCTGAAGTTAACCTCTAGCTCTGCCCTTGTGTTGTTCCAGAGTTGAGAGATTCCAGAGCCGGCAGACTCCGTGGCAGATTTGGATAGAAGGACCTGCCCACGTATTTGAGAACTTCACACATATGGACCCCCTGGACGGCCGTGGAACCAGTCGTTAGCCCCCAACATCATGGACGCAAGATAACCAGGACCAGACCCATCAGATACTACCCAAGATTCCCTTTATCAGTACTACACGTTACAGCGCTGTTTAGAGATTCACTAATTAATATTTCTACGAAGTGGCTATCTCTTTGCCCCAGTATAATTCATATAACCATTCAATTAGGAAGTGCTAAGCGTATCAGTGTTCATTAATTAACAGGCGATACTAACTCGATCTCGTAATCAACCATATACCCAGATATTATTACCTAGAAGGAAACCCTAGTGATATCTGAATGTTCGCCCACTGATTTGCGTTCTATGTATTTCTGAGACAAGAATATAAAACTTAGATCAGTACCCCCTGAGGTTACTAGAATTCCCGTACTCTAAAATACGCGTGTCTAATCTAGTCTGTGAACTACTACTTGTGCACCAGAGCTACCAGTAATAAATCTAACAGTGAATATAATTCTATAAGTAACATTGATGGTCTTCGGTATATAAACCTGTTGAATTAAAGCCAGTGATCAGAAGATTAATACCTGAACGTTGGAAGTGGGAGACTAGGCTCCATCCAGATCCACTTATGCTAGTGTTGTTCGATTCTATTATATTGTCTTGCACGAGTATTCTGCAGTGGTATATATAAATAAACGTGATCGTGTAACTTGTTACCATGTTTCTTTGTGTTCTCTATTCCTCATATCTTGTATTGTGTATGCAGCCTTATATACCCAGTCATTTAGACACATTACCCAAGTTAAACCTGTAGAAAAACAGGGCATAACATTGGTGGCAGCGGTGGTTCTTGATTCGGATAAAAGATTGCATTACACTGCAAGTTTGGAACAGTAGAAGCATGGCAACATCGCGAAATTGGCAGCCACTCACACACATTCCCAAGTATGATGTAAACACGTATGATATTGCCACTTACTTAGACATAATAAAACCAGTATTAGATGTGGCACTTCAAAATGACCGCGAAAAAATCGCTGTTGCATTATTGCACATTATGCAGTTGGGAAAAGCCGTTTCCCAAATTGCTAAACAGGTAACGCCAGAGAGTACCTGGAACCAGTTTCGATCCCTCGTGATCCGGACCTTAGGGCCACTTTTGGGTTCCCTCATCGCCCCCAAAATAATAAAAATAGACGAGATCAAGTATGAAGGGGATATTAATGTGACCCTCATACAACTCTACAGATACGTGAGGACCACGTATAGCTATGAAGATTACGATCAACAAAATGAACTCTTATTTACCGCATTATTAAACATCCTCCCACCCCACATCACCGCCCATCTCGACCCGTATGGCTTATTCGAAGAACATATGCTCTCCATCAGAGAAGAATGCCTACTCAGTTCGATGAATCCCCTATCCAACCCTTCAGCCCCTATCCAAGACTCTGTGCACCCTTCCAAAATGACTTCCGGTGAAAGTCCAACCCCAGTGCACTCTTCCTTGCCTCTATCCTCTCTGACCATCCCTAAATTTTCCCCTGCCCAGCCATCCACCAACGATCATCTTCCATCAATTGTGTTACCCCATAAACCCCATCCTTTTTCTATGCATGTCAAACAAACTCACCAGTCCCAGATAACCTCTAACCAGACCGAGACTGCCACCAAGAAAATTCCCCAAACTCGTCCTGTTAACAACCCCAAATCAGTACATCACTCCTCCCTCAATAACCCATGTCCTATGCCTAACTCTGCCCCCACTAATCCTCCCGTCCCACATAACCTTTAACCAGACCGAGACTGACACCAAGAAAATTCCCCAAATTCGTCCTGTTAACAACCCCAAATCAATACATCAGTCCTCTACCAATAACCCCTGTTCTACACCTAACTCCTCCCCCACCAACCCTCCGCAGTCCCCCCAACAAATCCCGTTTTCTAACTTGCTCACCTCTCACCACCCTGACCCTCCCACACGCGCCGTTAATCCTCCCCTCACGAGTGACGACCTAGGGACCCAACCATGTTCCCCCCCTTCCCCCAGAAATGCTCAGCTATTTCCCCACCAACAAAATTTCCTTGTGACAGTTTTCCGTCAGTAGCTCCCTTCCACCCCCCCCACAATTCACACCCCTAATAAACTTCAAAACCCCACACTTGACTCACCCTCTTATGACAGACAAACCCACCAATCCCATATAACCTCTAAACAAACCGTCACTGCCACCGACACACCCCACCACTCTGATCCTCCCACACGCGCCGTTAATCCCCCCCCTCACGCGTGACCCCCACCAAAGTGATTTTAATACAGGACAAATCCCAACGGACAGGAGAGAGGCGAACATAACAGCTATATTTAAGAAGGGAAAGAGAAATGACCCAGGAAATTATAGACCAGTCAGTTTGACAAGTGTTGTGTGTAAACTAATGGAAACGGTAATTAGAGAAGGAATAATGGAGCATATGAAATCAAACCAACTTTTCAGTGGGAGACAGATCGGATTCTTGCCAGGGAGGTAGACGGTACTACAGCTAATTAAGGTGGTAGATGATTGGATGCAAACTCTGGAGGATGCTGATGTAATAGACGTGGTATATTGCGATTTTATGAAGGATCAACCTTTCCTGGTACCTGGCGCGGGGTACGAACCTCTGAAGGGAATTTAACCCCCCTAAAACCCCACAGGTTTTGAGATGCCTTGGGTGGGGTTCGAACCCTGGTTAGTGACGCACCACCATCACCACCAGGCCCGCGCGCTAACCCACTGTACTACCACGGACGTACAAAAGTATAGCAACCTTAGTCCGATTTTTAAGAACCAGATGATAGTCTCTCGAGTTGAGTTTATTGGACTTACCATCTACGACTATCTTTAAGAACCACGGTGATAGTCTCTCGAGATGAGTTTATTGGACTTACCATCTACGACTATTTTACGCTATACCTGACGTCAACTCGGGTTAGTATTATTGTGGGTGCGGGACATTTTCGAGGGCATTACACCACATTCCTTTTTAGTTAGGCTAGTCCCTACCCTCGTAAGGTCGTAAGGTATCGTAGCCTTTTTACCTTAGCTATCTCAATATGGTTTTTAAGGTTCGCGGGACGGGTGCTCCACGTAGCTACCTGGTCACGTTCCTTAGCTGCCACCAATGAAATGCTAGGTTTTACCAGGGTTAAATAGGAATGGGAATTATCCCCAGGCTAAATCTATCAAGTTGCGTAAGAAAGGAAGGATAATGTTAAAAAACACACTCCCCTTGTCCATTTTCGCCAGAAATCAGGTCCCAGATGGTCCCGAATGTAGCTGAAATTTTCAGAGTAAATCATCGACTTTTATGGTATCGGAAACGAACGTATAGGGTGGTGGGAGGGTGGTTTGGGGGATGGTGGGGGAAAGGTAGAAGCGTAATTGGCTGTGTTACAAAAATATGAAGCCGATTGGTGAGGTAGTTTCGCCACCACGGATTTTCCTTTTTTTCCTTTTCTTCGTACGGATACGCTGGAAGTGGGTGGTGGGAGGCGGTTGGGGGTGTGGTGGGGGGAAGGCAGAAGGATAAGGGACTTGTCACACAAATATGGAACCGATTGGTGCAGTCGTTTCGCCGCCACAGATTTTCCTTTTTTTTCCTTGTGAGGCGACCGATAGTCAGCAAGTGGGTGGCGGGAGGGGGTTGTGTTGGTGGTGGCAAGAAGCCAGAAGGGAAAGGTACATGTGGTAGAAATATGAAAGCCATAGGTGCAGTCGTTTCGCTGCTACAATTTTTTTTCGGCGAGTCCGTATATATACGGACCTGGCACTGGGCGTGACAAGACCCTAGTCCGTATATATACGGACCTGGCACTCAGGGGGTTAAGGGAGATAGGCTTTTGTTTATGTGTGTCATTTTTCAGCCAGATCGCCCGGATACGAGCTCCGTCATTTAGAAAGGCAGCCCGGGACGGAAGGGTTAAGTGTTTTTTGTCCAAAGCATGTAAACAAAGCCGGTTGGAGCGACGCGTACCTTCAAAAACAAGAAGGAGAAGTCGCACTTGTGTTGTTATTGTTTTGGAGAACAAGAATTAGTGTTGTTATTGTCCGATAACAACTGATAGGAGACTTGGATGATGGGAATAGAGCAGAAACTGATAAGGAGAAAGCAGAGGTGCTGGGGAAATACTTTGGGGAGGTACTAACAGTGGAGTCGGCTGATACAGTGCCTACTATTCCCATCAAACAGGCAACAGCACTAGAACTAATAGAGTTTTCCCATGCTAGAATAAGGTGGGCTATAGAAAAAATTAACAGAAGTGTGTCCCCAGGACTGGATGGGATACATCCAAGAATCATAAAGGAAGGAGGTGAGATGTTAGTAGAGCCATTAAAAATGTTATTTGAGGTATCTTTTAATACAGGACAGGCCTTGGGGCTGTTCGGCCAGGCAGCTTGGGGAACAACAACAACAACAACAACAGGACAAATCCCGACGGACAGGAGAGAGGCGAACATAACAGCTATATTTAAGAAGGGAAAGAGAAATGACCCAGGAAATTATAGACCAGTCAGTTTGACAAGTGTTGTGTGTAAACTAATGGAAACGGTAATTAGAGAAGGAATAATGGAGCATATGAAATCAAACCATCTTTTCAGTGGGAGACAGTTCGGATTCTTGCCGGGGAGGTAGACGATACTACAGCTAATTAAGGTGGTAGATGATTGGATGCAAACTCTGGAGGATGCTGATGTAATAGACGTGGTATATTGCGATTTTATGAAGGATCAACCTTTCCTGGTACCTGGCGCGGGGTACGAACCTCTGAAGGGAATTTAACCCCCCTAAAAACCCACAGGTTTTGAGATGCCTTGGGTGGGGTTCGAACCCTGGTTAGTGACGCACCACCATCACCACCAGGCCCGCGCGCTAACCCACTGTACTACCACGGACGTACAAAAGTATAGCAACCTTAGTCCGATTTTTAAGAACCAGATGATAGTCTCTCGAGATGAGTTTATTGGACTTACCATCTACGACTATCTTTAAGAACCACGGTGAGTGTCTCGAGATGAGTTTATTGGACTTACCATCTACGACTATTTTACGCTATACCTGACGTCAACTCGGGTTAGTATTATTGTGGGTGAGGGACTTTTTCGAGGGCATTACACTGTTGTTACTTCATATTTTGCAATTATTTGTCTTTATATTATATGTATTCATTGTCGATAGTATCAATTGCTTGCTTTTGCGATTTCCTTAGTTTATTTGTGCGATAAATGTAGGTTATTTGTAGGGTAGTTATTGATAGGGGTCACTTGAGGCATGCTATGCTTACAGGTACCTACCCGATAGCACTATCATTAGTGAGTGCTGTACTGTATTTTATATATTATTTTGTAATAATATTGATATCTTATCAATATTTGTATTTTGTACTATTGTTAATGTCTTGTCATGTTGCAAATTTGATTTTAAATGAATATTTTGACATTTAACATGTAGTTTCTTTATTCATGCAGAGTTTAGTAAAAATTTACCAGAACATCCCGGACTTCCCAAATTTGACTAATTCCTTGAACGTGACGATAGTGCGTTGTTACGTGTGCGATTAGTTTGCTTGGGAAACAGATTAACTTGCTCATGTAGTAGTGTACACCCTATGTGGTGGATTGTGTTCTTTTATTTCATAGATTTCATTTTAGTAAGCGTTGTTTCCACATAGCGATTTTGATAATTTAATTTGACTTTATATTGTCCTTGTCCCAATTTTGGTTTGTTTAGTTTGCAAGTTTTACATTTTAATAGTCAGTGTAATTATTATTATTATTATTATTATTATTATTATTATATGAGATGCCGAAGACTTCAACCAGGGTGCAGAAACACCAACAAGATGAATCCAAACAAAACACCTGGAGGCACTGGAGAGAGACTACAGCAACAAAGAAAGAGGGAAAAACAAATACAAAATAAACATAATAAAAGCTATATTGAACACAAATTCAATGAATCAATGTTGCAAATACTCACATAAGTAGGTGAAATTTTAGGGTTTGTAAACGTTTTTGACCAATAAACAATTTTTTTTTTTTTACCAGTGAATGCACATTATCGTTATCGGACTTACAGTTAGCGGTAGTAAATTTAGCGGAAGCTAATCGGTCCGCTAACGATTTTCAAAGTTAGCTTAAAAGCTAACCAGCTAACGAAAAAATTAGCTTCGCTATTAGCTGATTAGCGGAAACCGTGCCCACCACTGCCCGCAGACCCCATAAAGTAACAAAAACCACATGGGAATGCCTCGAGTGTGAAGTGGCACTGTACGCTGGACGGTGCTTCAACGACTTTCACACTCAAGTCCAATATTGAAGTGCCTGTGACAATGACAGTGAAAGTGACACTCTAAAATGTAGGCTAATAATAATATAAAATAATTAGTATAAGTGAAAGAGACACAAATAAGTTGTTGTTCCCCAGGCTGTCTGGCCGAACAGCCCCAAGGTCTCGAGCAAGGCCATAAACGAGCGCCCCCACAAAATCCTCCCTGCTTACCACTAACAAAGCCCGGGTGACCGAAGCCACTCCAAGGCCCCTGCCTTGGAGTGGCTTCGGTCAGCTGAGGAGGGTGCGGAAACGCCCGGGAAACCAAAGCCCCACCCAAGGCCCTGTGCCCCTCAGCAATTATGAAGGGAAAGTTGAGGGGTAAGGGAAAAATGTGACGCTTTGGCTCCCAATCTGCCAACTTCTAGGTTGGCAGTAGGGAGGTCAATCCACGGAAAAGACGCCGCCACTTGAGATCTAGAAGATATATAAGTAAAAGGAACAGTCAGAGTAAGCTATGGGTATGGCAGAGATCGCTCAGTTCTCACTCGGATAGACCAGCCCATCACCACATGACTAGAACCCAATCCTCTCAGCATCAGCTAGGAAAGGCCCTAGAAAGCCACCTTTGGCGGGGGGATAGCTCCCCTATTTCAACTCCTTTCGGGGTTGGGCACCCGCCCAAATAAGTAATAATAAGTGCCTTCATAACAATATGAACAAGTGAAAGTGACACTAAAATATATATTATACCTTACCTAGCAATACATAAAAGTGAAAATGACACTATCAATTATCCTAGTCCAGTGAAAGTGACACTATAATAATAATAAAACTAAGTATAAGTGAAAGAGACACAAATAAGTAATAATAAGTGCCTTCATAACAATATGAACAAGTGAAAGTGACACTAAAATATATATTATAGCTTACCTAGCAATACATATAAGTGAAAATGACACTATCAATTACCATAGTCCAGTATAATAATAATAACTACAATAATAATAACAATAAAACTGAGTAAAAGTGAAAGAGACACAAATAACTTCATAAAATAACTTTATTAAGTGAAAATAACATAATAATTATAATAAATGGCAGAATAAACAATAAAAACTCTCAAATCGCTTCCCGGCATAATTGCGGGTGGGGCGACGAGTGCAACAGTGCGTCTTAGCCGGGGCCGCAGTTGAGTGTTTGGACGCGCCGAGGTAAATACAGTAAAACCCCGCCCATCCGGACCCCTCCAATCCGGAATCCCAAAACTTCCGGACAGGCATTCGGGTTCGGACACATGTCTCAGACATCCGGCTCAGACATCCGGACAAGTCCGGATGTCAGGGGAGTTTATGAGGCTATATTCGGTCAACAACAACCTTTATATTCGGCCATATGTCCCAGCCATCCGCAAAAGGCCGGATGGCAGAGAAAAAAACACCGGACTGAAGACCGAACAGCATTGTGGGTAAGTTTCCATTCGCGCCAAAAGTATTGTTTACGTCTAGTCAGGTGGTCCGCCCCAAGCGTCGTGCTTTATCTGGATATTATCCCCGTGTTGTGCTATTATTTCTATTCGCCTGCCCAACCAAGATGGATAGTGATGTTGTGATGACTTCCAAGGAAGCGAAGAGTGGAGAGAAGGCTGGTGAGGCTTGTGAGAAGGTTGTTAACCCCTTCACCACCAATACGTAATTTTCAACATAGAGTATTCTGGTTAACATTAGACGATTTTCTTTAGCTTATAATCTACCTCTATGACTGAAATGGGTAAATACGATCTCAATAAACCCTCTGAATAACATGGGTCCTTCTGAAACTGCATAATATCGTCTAACTTTACCCAGAATAAAGGTAAAATTACGTCATGGTGCTGAAGGGGTTAAAAGTTGATTAGGCTAAGTTATGCCTCATTATATTACAGTATTGCAAAAATAAGAAGGTAAAAGTTGATTTACTGTGGTAAGAAAATAAAAAGTTCAGTTCTGTTTTTAAGTGGCAAAAAGTGTTCTAATGTGTTCAGTACATGAAAAATGTGCTACAGTTGCAATCATTGTTTTTGTATGGCACCTCCTCTACCACCCACTCCACCCTACACTCTACTCCACCTTCACTGTCCACTCCACTTACAATACAGGTCAGTAAGAAAGAGATAGGTTCTTATATACAGTGGAGCCCCCATCCTAGCTGCTAATCGGTTCCGCAGAAATAGAGAATATTTACAAAGAAAGAAAGACTTGAGAAGGCAAAGAACTCATTTTGTGATAGAGTGGTAAATGAATGGAACGCGCTGCCCCAGTATAGTCGATTCCGAATCAATAAGTAAGTTTGAAAGTAATCTTGATAAAGCATGGGGAAGAGAAGATTTGATGTTTGATTATAAAGCAAAAATACAGAATAGTAAAAATGTTGCGTCTGCTGCCGCCGCCGCCAACACAGTGAACGACCGCAGTAGTGCAAGTACTGGCACTGAGCTGGATACACAGGCCTAGTTTGCCTTTTTCCAGAGGATTTACTGTAAGAAACTGTAAGATTATTGCGAACATCGCAACAAAACTCTCTCCACTGAAATTGTCATCACAACTGAACCAGTTGACCTAGAGAGCTCTACTGAACACCAGTCTACAGATACGAAACAGGGCTACGTTTTGAGATGTGTGTGAATTCTCTAGCAGTTGAAATAACAAAGATAAGGCTAGCCTATTACAACGTTTTTCGGCCAGATCCCCCGGGTTTCGGGGCTATCCTTTAGAAGGCAAGACCGGTCCGGAGGGGTTAACCCCTACTGTACCGGTGTCGTCTTTTTTCATCATATTCTGGCAACTATTAAATGATTTTATTAAGCTTAGGAAAAACATCTAACAATTAAAGGGCTACAGACTATCTCAATGCATCCTTTTTACCTACCATATATCATTCCTAAGCTTCATCAAATCGTCTAAATGTAGTTGAAATGTATTAAAGAAGACGTCACTGGTACTGGACGGGTTAAGATTTGAGCCTCATACTTGTCAC
Organism: Paralithodes platypus; assembly: GCA_032716605.1. Classification (NCBI taxonomy): domain Eukaryota; kingdom Metazoa; phylum Arthropoda; class Malacostraca; order Decapoda; family Lithodidae; genus Paralithodes; species Paralithodes platypus. Next base: position 30,754,439 of record CM064520.1, on the reverse strand, counting down.
TTCCCTGGGTTGCGTTCTTAATTTGGTAAAGGCCGCTATGGACTGTAGCAGAGTGGACGGAGTGCGTGCTGGAGTGACTTTTATGGTGCGCAGTAAAAGAGCCTCGGATATTACGATGCACTCTTCATCTGCAAACCGTGTGGGCAAGACTGAAGACTGGTGGTTTTCATGTGAGAATTGGACATTTTCATGTGCAGATGAGGTGGATGACTGGTGTGTGTAAGAACTTGGGATAGAGAATTGGTTTGTGGTGGAAGGTGGGTTTATGACCAAGGGTGGGTTTGGTATTAATGATGGCGCTGAAATGGTGCCGCCTTTGTCTTCTCTGCTGCCCAGTTGGGAGAGGACACTCTGTGCAGCTTCTTGATAAATAGCTGTTATCTGTGGTTTTAAAAAAAAAAATTGGTTATATATTGTCCTGCATTTAAATAGGTTGTATTCATTGGTATTACTGAATATCTACACACATTTGGAAAATCGAAAATAATCTCACCTCTGCCCCCGAGTATCCAGCTGTGGCCTGGCTAAGTGTGTTAAGGTCTAGTGGTGAGGGGAGAGTAGGGACACCTTCCAGCAACCCCTGCCATATGTCCCTCCGGCTGGTGATATCCGGTAGGTCGATGTGGATCACTTGCTCCAGGAACCCAGGTCTTAGGAGGGCCTGGAGAATATGGGGGGAGCATTAATGCAGTGTTACATGGGTATTCTCTCAGCATTTTTACTATTCAGTATCCTATCTTTGCTTTTGAGAATCTTGGATAAAAACACCACCGTCAGGTCTATCATCTATTGCCAGACGCTGTAATCCCCGATAGGAGGTGGCCACAAATTAATCAAGTCACACTATTAATTCATCAAGCTCGGTAGCGAGAGTGGTAGAAAGTTTGACTTGCAAGCCAATTCCAGAGAAGAGCTGCGGGTTCGAGACTCGCTCAGGGAAGACACTTCAAATATGCTCGACACCTACAGTAGATGGTGGATGGATCGACAATCGAATCTGGCAGCCCTACTACATGGACACCTTGCCTCGGCAGGACAATAACAAAAAATAAAGACTATTTTCTTAATAAGTAAATTTATTATTACCTCATCAACAGCATGTGGCCTATTAGTGGCAGCAACGACCATAACTCCAGGATGACGGTCGGCCATAAGGGTAAGCAGCTCCGACACCAGGCCCCCACCTACCTCCCCCCGGTCCCCACACAGACTGTCCACCTCATCCAGAAATACCAGGGCAGGGGCTGCTTGCTGGGCGCGCACCAGGACCCGACTCAGGCCCTTCTCCGTCTCACCTACATACTTGGACAGAAGGTCGGAGCACTGCAATACAATGACATATCAATAAAAACAAATGCAAGCACTGGAAAGAAATGGAAAATATATAGTAAAGCAAATATGAGCACCAAAGAGAAACGGAAAAATGTAAAAAATAATAGGTTGGAACAAAAGAAAGCAAAGGAAAATATGAAAGTGAATAGGAATATAGTAAAGTGGATGACAAGAGGGAAATAGCTCTGACACCAGGCCAATTGCCAACTTGCGGGTTTCGTTCTACTGTGTAAGGAAGTTGGAGCAGGCAGACAACGATATTTACTATAATTTATAGCTAAAATACGGTCGTAGTACATAAAACCCAACAACCCAACAACATACATACCATATATCCATCAGAAATGTACATAACTACATCGATGTTCACGGCTCCAACTTCCTTATAGCCTGAAACTCGCAAGTGGTCAATTCACTCTCCTCTTTCATTCCCCCCGATCACCATTCTTCCCTGGTTCTCACACCGACTGCCAATCTTGTCCATAAACACCACCAGGACCAGGGCTGCCTATTGGATATCCCCTACCTTCCATAGTTTTACCTCTTTCTCTATTACCTGTACTTGAGTTTCCCATAAAGGATTCCTTAACCCGGGAGCTGCGGGGAGACTCTTAAGAGTTCCCCCGGCGCACTGCGGGAAGACTCTTAAGAGTCAGAGAAAATAAAAATCAACTTTTGACATCGAAAAAAAAATATTTTTTTATATTTTTTTTTTTTTTTTTTTTTTTTTTTTTTTTTTTGGCCCCTGGGCCATGCAAAATCTCAGTCCTCTACCTCCCCTCCTTCCCCACTTTCCTCCTCTCCTTCAGTTATCACCTATTTTCCCTGTTATTCCCTTATTCTGAGGTATATTTTCGTGCTAACATTAGAAATCCGATTGGAGGGTGTGGTCATCACTGATAGCAAGCGAGTGCAAGAGAGAGAGAGAGAGTATCGATCGACTGTGTCTCAGTGGCCTTGGGGGAAATTGGCGGGAAAGCAGATTGCCTCACCCATACATTATACAACTCGCGGGCTATATCTCCGATTTTGACCATCCAAACGCTGTTTTCACTCGTTTTATTGTTGTTTCAGGTTAATACCTTTATAATCAACCCATAATAGGCGCATATGGATAAATATTAATGCTATTAATGGCACAATGAATATTTTAGTGACGGAAACACCTCAAATACGTCAGCACAGGGGGACGTTTCCAATTACCCCCATGCGCACTTCAGAGGTTAAAGACACAAAGCACCTGCTAAAGCCGGTATCACACGAGAGATTTTATAGTTAACATTCGATGATCAAAATTGTTCTGGCAACATATCTGGAATATTTGGCATGGGTATCGGAAACTAGACTGATGAGAGATGAATTTAGGTAACATAAACATTGTAAATGTTGACCTCAAAAGCTGCCAGACCAGTGTTAAGGATAAATGTTGAGGGAAAAAGCGCTCATGTGATACCGGCTTAAGTAAGTACAGTAATCTATATTTTTTATTAATTTCACCACAACACCAAACACCTGCAATGAAATTAATGAAAGCATATATGTGATCCACCTGGATTCGAACCTGGGTTATCACACACAGGTTTTTAAACACTCTAACCATTATACCAACCTTGAGAGGAAAGAAGGTGAAGCCGGTTTCAGTGACTAGGGCCCGGACAATCATGGTCTTGGAGCAGCCCGGTGGCCCGTACAGTAGAGTACCCTTCAGCGGATGGTCCGAGGGGGCCCGGCTGTGGTCCCTCACCATAGTCTGAGGGAACACACTCAATTAGACTAAATCTGTATAATACGGTAGATGCTTACTTTGCAAGTTTTACATTTTAATTCATAGGTCAGAGCAAAATTATGTGCCATCCAAGAGAGGTACAGGTAACATGATGTAACTCTGAACGGGGAGATAACTTCGGACACTCTAGAAAACATATACAGTACAATGAACCACAGTTATGGGATAAATACATGATGTTATGGAAAAACAAGTATGTCTACGGTGTTCTTCCATAATGCAGAGTAATTTTTCCATAACTGTAGCTTACATACTTTTATCCAGAAATGTCCGAAGTATAGCCCCCGTCCGAAGTTAGGTCATTTCACGGTAATGCTTTATTTACAAATAAGCTAAAGTATAATATACATTGTTCGTACTATTGTGGAGATGAATTTTGAGGTGATAACAATTGTCAATTGAGTGTTAATATCACTTAGTAGACATTAATTGGAGCTTGAACTGAAAACTTACACCCTCAGATGGTACAAAAACTTGAAATTTTAGGTCCATGAAACTATAATGGTGATATTTACACTTAACAAAATAAAATACACTTACTAACTCAGGGTACATTTTTAGAAAAGCTAGCCACAAAAAGCATGTGACATCCCACTAATCTTGACCATATGTTTGATAGTGATCACATTCAAAGTGTGAAAAGTACTATCTATGGTAGGTGAAATCAACTATGCTGCAACACAAATAAAGAACCCGTACACAATATATACCTTTGAGTACCAGCGGCGTGTGTTATATTGTATTTTGGCAATATTTAGACGATGTTATGCAGCTTAGGAAGGATCTGTGGTAGTTAAAAGTGTTGGTGGAGAGAGTTTGAAGCCTTATTATTGCTAGAGGTCCTTCCTAAGCTGAATATAATAGTGTAATAATTTCCAGAATATGATGAAAAGGACATCCCTGGTACTGAATGGGATATACCATAACTTGATTTAGACTTACCTGCAACTTGGTTTTAACAGGCTGATATCCCCAGATGTCAGACCACCGCACCTGTTGATTTAAGGATACACCAATAAACAATGGTATCAAGCATAAGTATCAAGTAATATACTGTATATGGGATATAGCACAATCATAATCATAATTGTTCTCATTCCCATTTACTACGACCAAAACAAACCTTCATTAAGCTCTTCTAATTCTGTTGGCCAACCAATTCTTGTCAAAAGTAGTCATTATGATTTTCTAGCTCTTCACTTTAGTAATGCCTAAAATGTGGAATATGATCAAAATCTCAGATACACAAATTATACCGGAGAGAATTGTTGGGCCAGACATGGATAACCTGAACTGGATTCACTCCTACCCTAATTACTAAGATGTAAGTAAAGGATGTTGGTGTATTGCTGATAAAGCTCAGTTCACACATGCACGAATTAACGTCCCGTCCGGCCACGACCAAAAAAATAGGCAGGACGGCATCAATCTGGAGGTTCCATGGTACACATGCACGAATTAACGTCCCGTCAGTCCCCGTCCCCTTTTGCTCGGTTCACACATGCACGAATTAACGTCCCGTCCGTCCCTGACCCCTTAATTCGCCTGCAAACGAGCAAAGACGCCGGCAAAATCGCCTATGGTCGGTACACGGACATGCGGTGTCGCCAGCTCACGTGACGCGACGGTGACACATCGCCGACTCTCCTTCCAACGTTTTTTTCCTGCCGTTCTCATCCTGTTCGTCGGCATCTAGACGCCGCCAGTCGACGTCTAGACGCAGTCTGTCAGGGTCTAGACGTCTACTGCTCCCGTGAGTGTCCTGGCCTGACACGTTTTGTGGCAGTTGCCCCGGCCCACGCCGACCATTTTATGCATGCATAAAATGATCGCCGCCTTCCGCCCCCCCTCCCGTGTGCTGGAGACACCACACGTCCCTGTACCGTCCATAGGCGATTTTGCCGGCGTCCTTGCCCGTTTGCAGGCGAATTAAGAGGTCGGGGCCGGACGGAACGTTAATTCGTGTATGTGTGAACCGAGCTTAAGGGAGGGAACGAGTGGAAGCTACCTGTACTGCTGTTTGCTGATGATACAGTTCTGATGAGCGATAATGAATGGGAGTTGCATGATCTGGTGTAAACATGTTTGGAACAGTGTGCGAAAAACGGAATCTGAAGGTAAATGCGGGGAAGAGCAAGGTTATGGTCTTTATGGTCTTCAAAAAGAGTGAAGCCACAGAGTGTGAGGTGAAGTTGAACGGTCAGGCTATAGAGATTGTCAGCTCATTTAAGTATCTGGGCAGTGTGCTGAGTAAAGATGGGAGTATGGATGAAGAAGTGCGGGACAGGGTGCAGCAAGGGAAGAGGGTTGTACGAACGCTGAAAGCAGTAACAAGAAATAGGGTGGTTAGCATTGAAGTGAAGAAGTCCTTGCATGACAGTGTGGTAATCTCGAAATTGACTTACGGAAGCGAAGCATGGACGTTGTTGGAGAGCCTCAGACCAAGATTGAGAGGGGTGGAAATAAGTTACTTGAGAAGTGCGTGCGGAGTTACATGGAGGGATAAAGAGACGAATAAGGAAGTATGAGAGTGATGTGGTGTAGATGTGCTGGAAAGTGTGAAAAGGAACACCTTGAGATGGTTTAACCATGTGGAACGTATGGGAAGTGAGAGAATGACTAAGAGAGTGAGGTGGAAGGACGGAGAGGGAGAGGCAGACCGAGAGTGAGGTGGAAGGACGGAGTTAAAGGTATACAAAGGAAAGAGGTGTTGGTTGGGAGGAGGGGCATCGACTGATAAGGGATAGAGGTGCATGGGGACGATTCATTCGTAGCCACCCCTTCTGGGATCACAGCGTCTGACAATAGATAGATAGATAGTTATCGTTCATGTTACTACTAGGAAAGTGAAACTTAGGACATTGAAATTAAAATAATCTACCTGTACTCTATGATACCCAATAGCTATGGTGACTAATAAATTTTGCTTTATTCCTTAGATTTGCTAGACAGAGAATGCTATGTAGTAGTATTATCCATCATAATATGAATGTGGACTTTAATGAAAATTATATAAAAATGGCTGTCAAAATTCAGCTCAAAATCTTAAAAAAGGCAACAATTAAACATTATCTTATCTACAACGCACCGATGTGTATCAGAGTGCTACTCAACCGGTACTGTATTCTAAAGTCAGGTAAGATAGGGTTAGGTGTTAAGATTTTGAGATTTAAGTTGGCCCTGGATGAGTTGGCACTGTGAGATAGAATGCTGGTTGAAATGTCTACCGAACAGGTTGGGTCGACATTTATCTATATATCTATCAATATACCCAAGCCCAATCCCCACTTTTCCTATTTTTTTCTTTTCTTTTTCAATCTTTTCCCTTTTTTTTTGGGGGGGGGGGGGGGGCTGACTCAAGACAGAGCCAGAATAGGGACGACACAACAGAAAACAATGAACACACAAAAACAAAATACATGAAACTACAAAAAAGTATATAGTTATCACCATGGAGAGAGCTGTGTGGTGGTGGCGCAGCAAGGTGGGCACTACGGTCCTCAGGCCAGCCATCAGGTCATCTTGAGTCAGCTGCAGCTCCTTGTATTCTTCAACACTCTGGTCAAAGAAAATTATAAATAATAATGATAAATGACAAATAATAATAAAATCATGATAATGTGGAGGATAATAATAAAACACCTGTAGGCTAATCTATCTATCAATATATTCAGGCCAAATCCCCACTATGAATTTATTATAAATTAACAGTTCACTAATTCAACATAATATACTGTATATGAATGCACAAGTCTGTTCATTGGGGGACCTGCAGATATGATGCACAAGGGTTTTTCAGCATGATATACGAGGGTTTTGGGGAAAGAAATGGGATAGGATCAAAACAAAAGAACAAAGAAGATCAAACCAGTCTGACCTGGTGAGCCTGTATCCGCGTTGCACAGCTGAGCCAAGCCCCTCGCAGCAAGACACTGAGGTCCGCCCCCGAGAAGCCATATGCTCGCCCAGCCACCTCCTCCACCTCGCAGGGTTGTAAGGTGTGGCGGTGGGTGGCAAGGAGGTGAGTAAGAATGGCGGATCGGTGAAGTGGGTCAGGAAGCGGGACCATCACCTCGCGGTCGAGCCTCCCAGAGCTGCGTAGTCTAGGGTCCAAGGCTTCTGGTCGACAAGAGGCCCCGACCACTAGCACCGGCTTCAGAGAACTCTAGAAATATTAGAAAGTACGGTATATAATGTGGGAGCATCACATATTGTACGGTATCACTTTAAGTCTACTCATGTTAAGTTTCTAGATACCGTATTACTTTGTTCATAAATTCAGGAAACAGTATGTATGTATATAGGCCTACTCAGACAAATACCCCACAGTTTGGGGTGGCCGACTCGAGACAGAGCCCGAACAGAAATAACAAAACATATTACAGTATATCAAAATAAATAAAGTATTCTAAAAAAATATATATAATAAAACTCGCACATCAAGGTCGCCCAGGAGTAGAACCAGAGACCAAGGATCACTAGGGGCCTCCAGCAACCCCCAGACCTCCCGGAGAAGTTCGGTCTCAGCACTTAGACATGCAGGAGAACCACACCACAATGCCCGCCCACATGGCCCTTCACATATACAGTACAGTACTGTACACAGGCTTCCCGCCCAGGCACCCGACCCCCTCTCCCTACGACCACGTTAACACTTCTCTATACATAAGCATTCTCCATTCATTCCTATTCATTACCTCTTATCTTGCCTGTTCTTCAGTATCTCTCTATCTTCCAACGCTTTTATTACTTGAGTGCGTAGTGTGCAAGGGCGAGCTTGTGTTAAATGATGATCCTGTAGCTGTGAATTTTGGAAATGAGTCATTGGAGCTGGTGGACAAGTTTTGTTACTTAGGAGATACCATCTCTGCCGGTGGTGGGACCGAGGCTGCCACTGTCGCTAGAATTAGATGTAGCTGGGGGAAGTTAAAAAACTGCTGCCAATTCTGACCATGAAAAGAATGATACTCCCCATGAAGGGAAAGGTGTATGACTCATGTGTTAAAAGGGCAATGACGTATGCCGTAGAGGTTGTTAACAGAATGGAGGAGATACGTACAGAGAGAGAGAATGAGCTATTTTTTAACAGCCTACTGGGGCTGCAGCCCTCATAAGGCTGGTTAATCTGCGGAACAGATATTACTAATGACACTAGTGAGACTGGCACATCAGGAGGCAAAATAGATACTGGTAACTAAAGTACAGATGCACTAGGTGAAATATAGAATCAGAAATGCATGAAAACAAAGTAGACTGGGATGGTATGGGCATGTGGAGAGAATGAATGAACAAAATTGGGTGAAAAGATGCAGGTCTGTGATTGTGAAAGGAGCTGGCTGGCTGTGTGTTCTTGTTCTTGTTGGTTATACGGACCACCCGCGAAGACAACATAACTTTATCTAGTGCAGTGTTAAGAGGTTTTAAGCGTTAGAATAGCCCTTAGCCTTCTCATAGGCCATCCGAGGTCCACGGGGAAAGCTGCTAATGCCTTCTCAGAGGCCATCCGTTCTGTCATTACCCTCTCTTCCTATATCAGCAGTGCAACATTGATGTCTGTACACCAATGAGGGAGCTCTTAGTCCACAATACTGACAGTACCCGAACTCTGAGAAGGTAGACAGGTCGCCAAAACAGGTGGGGCCACCAGCCTCGCTTCAAGCCGTGTCACTTCCGCACAATAACTCTCTAGCGATGTGGAATTCAGGAAACAAATTAATGTAAGTTGCTATTTCTTACAGTAGATCCTCTGGAAAAAGGCAAACTAGGCCTGTGTATCCAGCTCAGTACCAGTACTTGCACTGCTGCGGTCGTTCACGGTGTTGGCGGCGGCGGTAGCAGATGCAACATTTTTACTATTCTGTATTTTTGTTTTATAATCAAACTTCAAATCTTGTCTTCCCCATGCTTTATCTAGATTACTTTCAAACTCCCTTATTGATTCGGAATCGACTACATACTGGGGCAGTGCGTTCCACTCATTTACCACTCTATCACAAAATGAGTTCTTTGCCTTCTCAAGCCTATTTCTTTCTTTGTAAATTTTCTTAGAGTGTCCTCTCGTTCTTGTTCCCTCCCGCATCAAGAAGATACCTTCACACACATCCTCATCATACTTTCCTGACACTATCTTAAAAGTCTCTATCATATCCCCTCTCTTTCTCCTATATGCCAGTGTCGGAAGCCCCAGTGTCCTCAACCTCTGCTCATAGCCCGCGTTCTTCAACGTTGGTACTAGCTTGCTAGCTCTCCTCTGCACTTTCTCCACTGCTTCTATATCCTTTACCATATATGGAGCTGTTACGACCTGGCACTCGGGTACACAAGGGCTCTCAATCAGGACTCGAATACGGCTCGCTGCCACAACGGAAACACACGATCCCAACCCCTGAGTACTGCCAGCCGAACAAAAAACACCAATACCCTCCAGAGTTCAATCTGCTATAACGGGGTATACAAGAACTCGGTACTAGTGTTCAACAACAGACTAATAAAGAGACAGGAATTCTCTAGTCTGGTCAACAATCAAACAAAGAAGTAAGAAACAACAACACCAAAGAATAGTGTTGGCCGAAGCCGAAGTAATCCACCCTTGACTAAGAACTTAAGAAGTCCTCCACCCTCTACTTCGGATCGGCACTATTACGTTACGTTAATTAATAGTCCTTAAGCATCGAGCAAGGAATCTTCTGAAAAAAGTTAGATGCTTCTCGGATGCTCGTAAGAAGTACGTATCGGATTTTGAACAGTAATTCAATAAGCAAAAAACACTGGCAATTAAATACTATTAAAGGTTTAAATTGGCATAAGAATAATTAAAAGAATATGCAATAGTAAATGGCAAACATTAAAAAGAAGTACTCCGCAAATGCAACGGCAATAGCCTACTCGGATTGTGCTCGTGGGCCACTAATCACTAAAGTAGCCAAGCGTGCAACACATGAAATCAATAGTGCATAAACAATATCATACATAAGGAAAGCTTCAATACTATTCTGTATCTACTAATCGAGTAAAGTCTAGCTGGGATACTGTGGGCAAAAGGTAGCAGTGACTGAGCAAAAACGGCTCGTAGCCTAGCGAAGTCCTCACAACTGTTTAAAGTATTACGTTAACACTAACAAGTGCACTTTGAGAAATCCAGATCCCTTGTATCTGGTTTTCTCCCGGCTCCTTGACAAAGTAAAAACAAACTGTTAATAAAATACAGGGTGGTTAGGCTCCTGCCCTCACGCACTGTAAATTATTAACTCAACACAGTCAGCCGCGAAGACAACCTAGGCTTCACTGAACCGAAACGAGTATGCAGGTTTATCGCTTAACCACTGCATCAAACAACAACTCGTAACACAGAAAAGCCTTACCCCAGTCTAGCATTACCTAGACTAGCAGAAAACAGGAATAATAATAACACACAGGGAAATGCATATACAAGTGCAACAAACATAAATCAATCCTATTCTAAGTTAACCCTTCCAAAATAGGCTATCTAATAGGCAAGTATCTAGTGAGAACTCAAGCGATAATACGTTGGCTGACTAGCTCTGCACCAACGGGACCATGGAAGTTAAACAGGCAGGGAAAAGAGGAGATAAGAATGTAAGGTAGTAGAGAAAGTTCACATCAGTCAGAAGAATATATATAGTTAGCAAGGGAAATGAGAAGTCGCTCTGCCTAATGAGTTCTGATGAAAAAATGGCTAGACTTCCCTTTTTATACCCGGCCCTCTAGTGAGCCCAACGTGAACTACTAAGGACCGCCCACTGACAACCATTACGTAATTTCTCTCTCTCCTCTGGGATAGACAAAGGCTCCCCTAGCACTGAGGGGAGGGGGGAGTGCTAGTGAGTTAGGCCCACCTCCCGCATGGCGCACCCACTGACCCCCAACTGTGGCTGCTGCTTCTCCCATCATTACAATTAAAATGTAAAACTTGCAAACTAAACAAACCAAAATTGGGACAAGGACAATATAAAGTCAAATTAAATTATCAAAATCGCTATGTGGAAACAACACTTACTAAAATGAAAATTATTAAATAAAAGAACACAATCCACCACATAGGGTGTACATTACTACATGAGCAAGTTAATCTGTTTCCCAAGCAAACTAATCGCACATATAACAACGCACTATCGTCACGTTAAAGGAAGTAGTCAAGTTTGGGAAGTCCGGGACGTTCTGGCAAATTTTACTAAACTCTGCATGAATAAAGAAACTACATGTTAAATGTCAAAATATTATTAAAATCAAATTTGCAACATGACAAGACATTAACAATAGTACAAAATACAAATATTGATAAGATATCTATACTATTACAAAATAATATATAAAATACAGTACAGCACTCACTAACGATAGTGCTATCGGGTAGGTACCTGTAAGCATAGCATGCCTCAAGTGACCCCTATCAATAACTACCCTACAAATAACCTACATTTATAGCACAAATAAACTAAGGAAATCGCAAAAGTAAGCAATTGATACTATCGACAATGAATACATATAATATAAAGACAAATAATTGCAAAATATGAAGTAACAACAGATTTAAACAAAGAGTACTCTTTTAACAAGAACAATCAATTTAAAAAATCATCAATATTAATATTAATAATAGAAAAAGAAAAAGAAAAAGAAAAAGAAAAATAAGTTTTACACACAATACTTATAACTAATGATATAAAATAGAACTCGTTGACTCAGATGAAAACAAAATACATATTCATATTACTTATAGTACAACGGCTCACATGAACTAAGTTAGGAAACTCTACATAGACTACAGCCAAAGTTCCTGCCCTGACGATCCTAGCGAGAGTGGGGCATGACTAGGCGTTCTGTACAGCATGCTCACACTGGACATGCGTCACACCTCCCCCAAGATTTTACTTGCTCAACCCTGAGCTAAAATCTGACAAACACAGAACCCCATCAAGCCCCTCACACCCAGCAACCGCATGGCACTAAAACAAAGCTGAGTTTATCACCAAAACACATCTTATTATAAAAAAAAAAAAAAATCACATTTTATAACTCCTCCCAACAATAGCAAAAAGACACAATATCATGCTCCTAGAGCGAGCTTACAGCAGCTCAGCCGTTTGATAGTTCGTGGACTACTCAAACTCTATAGGCTATGACAAACTTATATGATTACCTATATCAAAAGAAAGATTTTTTTTATATGATTTTTATATTTTAATATGTTTTTCCCGGCTGCACTATAAGGGCAGCCTATTTTCCTCTACTCAAACCCACACACCTGTGATAGCCTACGACTGATCATCCACCCTTGATAAACAATCCGCGATCACATTGTCACATCCAGCAATATGACGGATGTCCAGGTTATACTCCTGCAACATCAAAGACCACCTGGTCAGTCTCATATTGCGATTGTGAAATTGATTCAGGAATCTCAAAGGGTGATGATCAGTGTAGATAACCACGACTGGGCCATAGGCTGGAACATACACCTCGAAGTGCCTGAGCGACAGCACAATCGCCAGTAATTCCTTTTCTATTGTAGAATAGTTCTTTTGTGCAGCATTGAACTTCTTAGAAAAGAAACTTACTGGGTGTTCCACACCTTCATTGTCTGTCTGTAGCAAGACGGCACCAGCCCCTACACCACTAGCATCTGTTGCCAGCTGAAAAGGCCTGTTAAAGTCTGGGGCCCTGAGTATCGGGTGAGTACATAGCAAATGTTTCACCAAAGTGAAAGCCTTTTCACACTCAGGTGCCCACAAAAACTTTTGTCTTTAGATAACAAATCTGTGAGAGGTGCCAACACCGTTGAGTAACCTTTTATGAAGCGTCTGTAGTAGCCTATCATACCCAGGAATCTCATAATCTGCTTCTTGGTTGTTGGGTGCGGAAATTTATTGATAGCCTGTACCTTGTTCTGAGGAGGGCACACCTGTCCCCTTCCCACTACAAACCCAAGGTACTGCACAGTGGCTTTTACGAAGTCACACTTTGCCAAATTTACTACCAGACCTGCTTCACTAAGTTACCGGAACAAGGTCTCAAGGTGCTCACAATGGCTCTCAAAGTCGTCATCATAAATGATTACATCGTCCAAATATACGGTGCAATTTGGAATGTCCTTTACAATTTCATTCATCAGGTTCTGAAACGTTGCTGGTGCATTCTTAAGTCCGTAAGGCATAACATTGCACCGGTAGGTACTCCCGTCCACAACAAAACCACATACCTCTTTAGCACGCTCGGACAAAGGTACTTGCCAGTAACCTTTTACTAAATCTACTTTAGACAAAAAACGAGCATTACCAATTTTGTCAACACTATCATCAACCCGAGGAAGAGGATATGGGTTAGTTGGAGTCAAACCGTTTAACCTACGGAAATCAATACAAAAGCGTACCTTGCCATCTGGCTTAGGCTGCAGTGTTACGGGGGAAGTCCACTTAACTGTGCCTTTCTCTATCAACCCTCTACCGAGCATATACTCCAACTCATCCCTCAGAGCTGGTAGTTTTATGGGGGGCACACGGTACGGGATTGACTTAAAGGGTAGATGGTCCCCCACGTCAACATCATGCATAGCCTGAGTAGTGAGGCCTGGGTGTTCAGCAAATACAGTGGGGTATGAACCGAACAACTGACGGATAGCATCAAACTGCGGCTCAGGCAAATGAGCTATAGCCTCGTCAGCCCTTAGGCTCGAGTTCCCCGCCCACTGATCCGCTGAAACATGTTGATCCCAGCTATCCTCCTCTGAAGCTTGACTGTCCCCCTCTCCTTCTCCACCATGGCCGCAACAAGCCAACACAGGGACAGTGAGAGGCTCAGAGGGGCGCCTCACATACTCTTTAATAAGGTTCACGTGACATAACTGGTTCTTTTTCCTCCTGTCTGGAGTGGCAACAAGGTAATCTAAGTCTGAAATTTGTTCTACAATTTTATAAGGTCCAGTGTACTTCGCAGAGAGGGGGTTACCAACCAAAGGCAACAAAATTAATACCTCTTGTCCTACAGTGAACTTCCGGAGCCTCACTTTGTGATCATACCTGTCCTTCATCAAAGCTTGTGATTCTGTCAAATTTCTACCTGCCATCTCCACTCTTAAGCATGCACTCACGGCTTTCAAGCACATACTTTAATAATGGACAAGGCTGCACAGTCCCCTCCCAAATTTCTTTCAGCTTGTTAAGGGGGCCCCTGACACGGTGTCCAAAAATCAGCTCGTTTGGACTAAATCCCAGGCTCTCACCAGGTACCTCCCGAGCAGCAAACAGCACATAAGGCAATCCAAGATCCCAATCCATACCGTTGTCAGCACAATAACACCTGAGCATGCTTTTAAGTGTAGCATGCCACCGCTCAAGCACCCCTTGATGTCCTGCCAGTGGTATGTCATGCGCCAACCTCAGTAGGCTATCCCTGCACTCCCGTGGCACCACCAACTGGTCCACTACTCCGGACCCCTTTTGCCAACTACGTTTAGGGTCTTGAAAACGCCTATAGAGGATGCCTTTTAAATACAAAAAATCTCCTGGCTGTGCATCGCCGTCCTCGTCGAGCTCTACAGCTCCATTAGCACACGTTTGGAGCTCAGGGTCCTCTAGTTGCAACCGACGTATATCTGAGGGTGCCAAGCGATCTAACTGCTCCCGGAGCAATGCATGACCTTCCCCGATACTGGGCTGCTCCCTCTGTCTCTCTCGATATACATAACGTTGCTGTCGTGGAGACTCGTCATGCCCAGCCTCGTCACTCTCGATAACAGGCCCAGGGGATACTCCAGAATTAAGTAATGGTGCTAATACTGAATCACCCAGGAGAGCCGCCGAGTCAAAACTCTTAAAACCAACTCCAGCTTTAGCCTCCTGTTGATCGTTCCTCCGCTGGTCTGAAGACGGAGGACTAGGCTGTGACACTTTAGCTGCCCGAGCTCGGGTGACAACACACGCCATGGGTTGTGTCTGGCACCGCTCGACCCACTCTTGCTCTTCCCTACTCACGTCGGCCGGCCTCTCGGCAACGACTAAGGGTAGAACCTCAGAAGCGGGCATTGCAAAGTCGTTGCCGAGAAGGTCGACGCCCTCCACTGGCAGTTTCTCCACAATCCCGACATCCAATTCACGTGCCACACCATCCACCTCCAACTCCAACCGCACCAGCGGGTATGACCGAGTTGCATTAATACCCTGCACCACTACCACCCGAGCCGCGTTTATAGGGTAGCCAGTCAAGTTTTTCATCAGAGTCTGGGAAGCACCTGTATCACGCAAGACCTCTACTCCATGCTTGCGCCCCGCCCACATCACGCAACCCCGCCCTCTATGGTCGCAAAAAACATCCTGAGCAGGGTTCGAGCCTCCCAGGTGCTTCTGCATTGGCTGTGCCTCAGCCTCTGACGAACTGCCCCGGGCAAACTCAGATGACTTCGGAGACACACCAATGTTGCAGGCCAAAGACACAGCTGCTGTAGGTGGTTTGCTAGGACAGACTCTTGCAAAGTGCCCCTTTTTATGACAGTGATAACACTCCAACTCCCCTTTGGGCTTCCCTTGGTACTGGGAAGGGCCCGGCCCCTTCTTAAATGGGACGGTGCTAGTCTTGTGGTCAGTCTTGGTATCATGGCTCTTGTACTTGTTTGCATAAGGTATATCACTAACTCGGGGGGGTGGGGCGTCACGCCCCTTGTTACCTGCCTCACTACGCTGGGCAGACCCGCACCCATGAATTAGTGATAGCCGGAGGTCAGCCATCTCAGCTGCCTCCTGTAGAGTTTTTGGGTTCTTTTCTTTAATAGTTAAAGTCATTTCTGCACCAGTACACTTATAAAACTGCTCGAGCAGAAACAGCTCAGTCAACTGTTCTGCCGTCTCAGCTTTCTCAGAAAGTGTCCAGTTTTTAAGTGCATCTTTTAAGTCCCGGGCATGTTCAAGAAAGGTCGCCTCCCTAGTCTTTGTAACACCCCGAAACTTCAATCGATATGTTTCCGGTTGCAACTCGTATGCCCGTAGGACAGCTCTCTTCAATTCTGGGTAGTCAATGCAAGACTCTAAAGGCAGTGCATCATAAGCCTTCAGACCCTTACCCGTAAGTCTTGAGGAGACTAGAGCTGCCCACTTCTCTTCAGGCCAATTATGCTCCCTACACTTCTTCTCAAAACGATTAAAAAATTCTGTGACTTCAGTTTCACTAAATACCGGCACCAATTTGACTAATTGGGCCAAGGACTGTTCTCTTACTTGGCCCTCACGGCCCATCCGAGTCCCTGTCGACTCTGCACGAGTCTTATCTAAATCTAATTTAGCACAATATTTCTCTGAGTCGTACCTAAGCTCAGCCTCATGCCTCCTGGTCTCATCCTCTTGCCTCCTAACCTCAATCTCATGCCTCCTAGTCTCATTCTCCTGCTTCCTAGCCTCAATCTCCTGCTTCCTAGCCTCAATCTTAGCAAGCTCAAGTCTAAATACCATATCTGGAGACAGGCAGGAAGAGGGAGCTGCCACTACTGAAGGAGGGGGGGCAAAAACTGGGGAACCACCATGTGCACCACCCGAGGGCACTCCAATCTGCCAATTCTCATCCCTCTGTGGGAGAGTGCTAACCTCCGGTAACTGAGTGGACGGCACTGTGGGAGTCGAGTGAGAGGGGATCTGGGGAGGAACCCCCTCAAACGCCCTCTCCTCCGAAACCCCATGTCGCCCACGCAACACCCAGGAAATCAGCTCCCCCTTGGACATCCCTACTACATTGGAAATGCCCAAAACCTTGGCTATCAGGTGCAAGCCACAAACATCCACCCCCGTCAGCCTCTCCTCCGTCACATGGTACCGCTTACTCACAAAAACTCTAGCATCCTCCTCACTGGTTACTAACGGCACACCTTCAAATGGCATCTCTCGCTCATCGTCAGTGCTAATGCACGACATACTGAAGTCCACAACAAAATTCTCGAGACAAAAGTGTTAAACTTCCTATGCAACCACTAATTACTAAATTAACTGGAGTCTCTTAAATGCTTTACTAATTGCCATACAAAAAAAAATATTCTTCAATATGCACGCTAAAATACGAACAAACAAATGTTGTACAACTCTGCAAAAATTTATACTGTTCACAAAATCCTAAGCAAGGTCGCCATTTGTTACGACCTGGCACTCGGGTACACAAGGGCTCTCAATCAGGACTCTAATACGGCTCGCTGCCACAACGGAAACACACGATCCCAACCCCTGAGTACTGCCAGCCGAACAAAAAACACCAATACCCTCCAGAGTTCAATCTGCTATAACGGGGTATACAAGAACTCGGTACTAGTGTTCAACAACAGACTAATAAAGAGACAGGAATTCTCTAGTCTGGTCAACAATCAAACAAAGAAGTAAGAAACAACAACACCAAAGAATAGTGTTGGCCGAAGCCGAAGTAATCCACCCTTGACTAAGAACTTAAGAAGTCCTCCACCCTCTACTTCGGATCGGCACTATTACGTTACGTTAATTAATAGTCCTTAAGCATCGAGCAAGGAATCTTCTGAAAAAAGTTAGATGCTTCTCGGATGCTCGTAAGAAGTACGTATCGGATTTTGAACAGTAATTCAATAAGCAAAAAACACTGGCAATTAAATACTATTAAAGGTTTAAATTGGCATAAGAATAATTAAAAGAATATGCAATAGTAAATGGCAAACATTAAAAAGAAGTACTCCGCAAATGCAACGGCAATAGCCTACTCGGATTGTGCTCGTGGGCCACTAATCACTAAAGTAGCCAAGCGTGCAACACATGAAATCAATAGTGCATAAACAATATCATACATAAGGAAAGCTTCAATACTATTCTGTATCTACTGATCGAGTAAAGTCTAGCTGGGGTACTGTGGGCAAAAGGTAGCAGTGACTGAGCAAAAACGGCTCGTAGCCTAGCGAAGTCCTCACAACTGTTTAAAGTATTACGTTAACACTAACAAGTGCACTTTGAGAAATCCAGATCCCTTGTATCTGGTTTTCTCCCGGCTCCTTGACAAAGTAAAAACAAACTGTTAATAAAATACAGGGTGGTTAGGCTCTTGCCCTCACGCACTGTAAATTATTAACTCAACACAGTCAGCCACGAAGACAACCTAGGCTTCACTGAACCGAAACGAGTATGCAGGTTTATCGCTTAACCACTGCATCAAACAACAACTCGTAACACAGAAAAGCCTTACCCCAGTCTAGCATTACCTAGACTAGCAGAAAACAGGAATAATAATAATAACACACAGGGAAATGCATATACAAGTGCAACAAACATAAATCAATCCTATTCTAAGTTAACCCTTCCAAAATAGGCTATCTAATAGGCAAGTATCTAGTGAGAACTCAAGCGATAATACGTTGGCTGACTAGCTCTGCACCAACGGGACCATGGAAGTTAAACAGGCAGGGAAAAGAGGGCATAAGAATGTAAGGTAGTAGAGAAAGTTCACATCAGTCAGAAGAATATATATAGTTAGCAAGGGAAATGAGAAGTCGCTCTGCCTAATGAGTTCTGATGAAAAAATGGCTAGACTTCCCTTTTTATACCCGGCCCTCTAGTGAGCCCAACGTGAACTACTAAGGACCGCCCACTGACAACCATTACGTAATTTCTCTCTCTCCTCTGGGATAGACAAAGGCTCCCCTAGCACTGAGGGGAGGGGGGAGTGCTAGTGAGTTAGGCCCACCTCCCGCATGGCGCACCCACTGACCCCCAACTGTGGCTGCTGCTTCTCCCATCATTACAAATAAGTTTTACACACAATACTTATAACTAATGATATAAAATAGAACTCGTTGACTCAGATGAAAACAAAATACATCTTCATATTACTTATAGTACAACGGCTCACATGAACTAAGTTAGGAAACTCTACATAGACTACAGCCAAAGTTCCTGCCCTGACGATCCTAGCGAGAGTGGGGCATGACTAGGCGTTCTGTACAGCATGCTCACACTGGACATGCGTCACAGAGCCCACACCTGGTTCGCATATTCCAGGTGCGGCCTAACCAGCGCTGTATAGAGATTCCTGAAGATTTCTTCGTCAAGTGACACAAATGTCCTCCTTATCAGCCCTACAATTCTATTGGCTTTGTTTATCTTTTCCGCTAAATGTTCTGAGAAATTTAGCTTATTGTCTATCACTACTCCTATATCCTTTTCTGCATTCACTTCCTCCATCGCTTCATACATACTGTATCCTACCTTGTCTATCTTGCTTGTCCCAATCCGCATGTACTTGCATTTTTTTGGATGAAAAGGCATTAACCAATGCTCAGACCATCCCTTCATGCCCTCCACATCTCCTTGAAGCAAACCCACATCTTCCTTACTCCTCACTCTTCTATACAGCTTAGTGTCATCCGCATACAGGTATACCTCACTTCCATTAGTTATAACTTCAGGTAACTCCCCACACATCATCCTGGGTGGTGACTTCAACGCCAAGACGTCGGCCTGGTTTGTCGACAACCCCGACACAGACAGAGGGCTGGTACTACAAAACCAAACCGATAACCTCATCATCTTTAACGACATCCATCAACATACCCATATTCCTCACCAAGCCCTCTATAACCCATCATCTCCAGACATCACCTTTTGCTCCCCAGAACTCGCCCCCACAACATCCTGGAGGGTGGTCAGAACCTTAGGCTCTGATCACCTCCCGATCATTATCACCACCAAAACCAGACTCACCCCAGCTAGCCACAAACACACATACACCAATTATAAAAGAGCTAACTGGGAAGCATTCACAAATGAGACAGAACAACACTTCACAACTCTAAACAGTACACCCATCACTAACATCAACAATGCTGTACACATACTCAATAAAACTATCCAAAACGCTGACAAGAAACACATTCCAAGAGGTAACAGAAAAAGACACAACCCCAACTTCACACCAGAAATTCAAAACCTCATCAGACAACGCGACATACTGAAACACTCCCCAGCACCCCACACACAAGACATCACACAACAAATTCAAGCACTCAACACCCAAACTAACAACAAAATACAAGAACAACAAAAACTAAATTGGAATAACTTCCTACAAACACTTGATCACAAAACAAACCCCAAAAAACTCTACAAAACACTAAACACCATCACACTTCCCAACAGCAACACAACACAATCACATGCTGCAATCACAACAACAGACTCTACTCCTTCATGTAAACAACAAGCAAACACTCTCATCAATCACTTTTCACATGTCAGCCACCTAAAACCTCACAAAGACGACCGACGTGTCATCCGACGTAAGAGATAATTCCCCACAGACCCTGACTATACACCCTTCACCAATCACCAGACAAAGCATATCATCAACAATCTCAAGCACTCACCCGCCTGTGGCCTAGACAACATAAGCAACATACACCTCAGACACCTGGGACCACAAGGCATACAAGCACTCACTAACATATCAAACTACAGCTATTCACACAACACAATACCAGACATTTGGAAGCATGGTATCATCATCACATTCCCCAAACCCAACAAAGACCCCACGCTACCCTCCTCGCACCGCCCCATCACACTCCTTTGCTCCCCCTCCAAAGTCATGGAACGCCTAGTATTACAACTAAGTACACCTGACCTACCCCTAGCTCCAACACAACATGGCTTTAGGCCACTGCACTCCACAAACACTCTTCTCACAGACCTTACACAAAGAGCTTTCGACGGCATCAACTCAGCTAGACCACCACACAGATCACTATTAGCCACACTCGACATTAGTAAAGCCTTCGATGCCATCCCCCGCCACAACCTAACAAACAAAATCTACAACACAAACATGATGAGTTCGCAGTCCGTGTTGGAGTCCATCAGGGTTCAGTGTTAAGCCCCCTCCTCTTTATTATGGTCTTGGAGGCGCTGTCTAGAGTTTTTAGAGGCGGACTCCCGTTGGAACTGTTTTATGCAGACGATTTAGTCCTAATAGCTGACAGTATGCAGGATGCTGAGGCCAAATTCAGAGAGTGGAGAGAGGGCATGGCGAGAAAGGGTTTAAGAGTCAATATTAACAAAACCAAGGTTATGCATTGTACTTTGAGACGAGGCAATGTGGAAAAGAGCGGTGCATACCCATGTGCAGTGTGTGGAAAGGGAGTGGGCGTTAACTCAATTCAATGTAGCATCTGTCGATGTTGGGTACACCATGGGAGTAAGCGCTGTAGTAGAATAAAGGGGCCCCTGCCGAAGGATAAGTCAGAAATAGAGAAATTTGAGTGCGTAGTGTGCAAAGGAGAGCTTGTGTTAAGTGATGATCCTGTGGCTGTGAATTTTGGAAATGAGTCTTTGGAGCTGGTGAACAAGTTTTGTTACCTAGGAGATACCATCTCTGCCGGTGGTGGGGCCGAGGCTACCACTGTTGCTAGAATTAGGTGTGGCTGGGGGAAGTTCAGAGAATTGATGCCAATCCTGACCATGAAAAGAATGCCTCTCCCCCTGAAGGGAAAGGTGTATGCCTCATGTGTTAGAAGTGCAATGACGTATGCCTCAGAAACATGGGCCGTTAAAGTAGAGGATGTCAACAGAATGGAGCGTAATGAGATGAGAATGGTGAGATGGATGTGTGGGGCCAGGCTACAAGATAGAATAACAAATGTTGAGCTGAGGAGACGTTTAGGTATAAAGAGTATTAGCGAGGTGATGCGTACAAGTAGACTGGGATGGTATGGACATGTGGAGAGAATGGATGAACAAAATTGGGTGAAAAAATGCAGGTCTGTGATTGTGGAGGGAGCTGCACCAAGGGGTGGACCGAGGAAGACCTGGGATCGGACTATACGCCGCGCCGATCTCAAATCCAAGAACTTGACAAGTGAAGCAGCCCTTAACAGGGTTGCCTGGAACGCCGCCATTAGGACAAGAGACTGAAACTGCACTTATGTGTGGAACACTCAGTCTTAAAATTTTATGTATGTATGTATGTATGCACAACACAAAAAGGTGGCTGGCCAACTTCCTAGCAGGCAGATGTGCACACGTATCTTTTGCCGGTCAGTCATCTAAAATCAGAAACTTTCCAAACGGAGTCCCACAAGGATCCGTCCTATCGCCCGCACTCTTCAATCTGTACATGCACGATATAACTACACCCAATACGCCCCAAATAAACTTAGCCTCCTATGCAGATGACATAACACTCACATGCACACACCATGACCCAAAAAGAGCAACAGATCTCCTTCAACCCTATCTCAACACACTACATGGCTGGTGCACTACAAACAGACTTAATCTAGCCCCAGCCAAATCCACCGCAACCCTGCTCACAAGTTGGACAGGAGAACACGAATACATCCCTCAACTCACCATAAACAACACACCCCTAACACATACACACACACCCAAAATCCTAGGAGCAACATATGATACTCATATGACATTCAAACAGCACACCACAAACATTAAAAAGAAACTGACACCCAGACTTAATGCCCTCAGGTCACTTGCTCACACAAAATTTGGACACAACAAAGAAACTACCACCACAGTATATAAACAATACATAAGATCAGTGATGGAATACGCAAGCCCAGCCTGGGCTTCTAACCTAGCTGAAACACATCATAAGACCTTACAGACTATTCAAAACAAAGCCCTGAAGATCATTACAGGCTGCACAGCTACTGCACCCACAGATCACCTACATCAAGAAACCAAAATCCTCAGTCAAAGACCATCTGGACATGAGAGGCACTCAATTCCTGGCAGCAGCCTCCACGAACCAAGACCACCCACTATACTACATGGCAACACACCCACAGACACCAAGAAATATCAAAACAACACCCAGCACACGGTATCACACACAATTATTGTCCTCTCTCCCTCCCTGTCCACCCCCAACCAACTTCCAGAAGCACATCCATACTCATATCTCTCACCGATCCATCCACTCACTCACAGACAACACGCAGCTGCATGCACGACCTCCCGAAATCCATCCTTCCGAATCCTCCCTTCCTCGCGAGGACAGAGTCCACCTGGCCAGGCTGAGATGCGGACACCATCCAGCTCTCCTGAGCTATCAGAAGAGACTGGATGACTCCGTTGTCGACGCCTGCCCGGGATGTAACACAGCACCCCATACCATTAAACACATCATAGAAGACTGCATTTCACACAACCACTTACGCCAACAACACAATCTACACTCAATGAGAGCTCTGTGGGAAAGCCCGATCGTGGCCATGGCCTTTCTCAGGGACTCGGGGCTGTTCGGCCAGGCAGCTTAGGGAACAACAACAACAACAACTTCAGGTAAGTCGTTGATAAATATAACGAACAGCAGTAGTCCCAACACACATCCCGGAGGTACCCCACTTGTAATTTCCCTCCACCCCGGGCGTATTCCATTCACCAGTACCCTCTGTCTCCGATCTTTCAGGAAGGCTTCTATCCATTTCACACATTTCTCCCCTATATTATAGCTTCTAATTTTCTCTATTAACCTTTTATGTGGGACCTTACCGAAGGCCTTCATAAAATCGCAATATACCACGTCTATTACATCACCATCTTCTAGAATTTGCATCCAATCATCTACCACCTTAATTAGCTGTAGTACCGTCGACCTCCCGGCAAGAATCCGAACTGTCTCCCACTGAAAAGTTGGTTTGACTTCATACGCTCCATTATTCCTTCTCTAATTACCGTTTCCATTAGTTTACACACAACACTTGTCAAACTGACTGGTCTATAATTCCCTGGGTCATTTCTCTTTCCCTTCTTAAATATAGCTGTTATGTTCGCCTCTCTCCAGTCCATCGGGATTTGTCCTGTACTGTATTAAACGATACCTCAAATAACATTTTCAATGGCTCTACTAAAATCTCACCTCCTTCCTTTATGATTCTTGGGTGTATCCCATCCGGTCCCAGGGACTTACTTCTGTTCATTTTTTCTATAGCCCTTCTTATTCTAGCATGGGAAAACTCTATTAGTTCTAGTGCCGGTGCCTGTTTGATGGGAATAGTAGGCACTGCAACATCCGACTCCACTGTTAGTACCCCCCCAAAGTATTTCCCCAGCACCTCTGCTTTCTCCTGATCAGTCTCCGCTCTACTCCCATCATCCAACCCCCCCCACCAGCTCTGGGATCCCTACTCTTCTTGTTAACTTTTCCTGAACGTACTTCCAGAATATTTTTGGATTATCCTTCACATTTCTAGCAATTTCTCTCTCCCTCTCCTTCACCCCCCTCCTTGTCTCCCACCTTATTTTATTGTTTATTTATCTGCATTCCAGATCCACTTCTTTAGCTTCTATACTAGACCCCCTGTTCTTTTTTAACAATTTTAGTCTTTCCCATAATCGTTTCTTTCTTCTAATCAATGTCCAAAGCTTTCTTTTTATTGGCAATTCTGAGTTCGTTCTTTTCCTCAATTTTGTTTTATCCTTATATTCCCTTACTGGTACACTTTTGGATACAGCATTCTCCAGTTTGACTCTAATTTTCCTCCACATTCCTTCAGCATCTTCACCGTTCAAGTATTCCCCCCAGTCAATGTCCAAACACCGTCTCAGCAGCTCATAATCTGCTCTATCATACATGTATATTTTTCTATTGCTTCTATTATCCCTCTCTGTTTTAATATTGCAACTAAAGCTTATACAGGCATGGTCACTACGACCTATAGGGCTATCCACATTGACATGTTCCACTATATCCTTCTCATTGCTAAAAATCAAATCAAGTACACTCCCCTGCGTCCCATCTCTGTAATATGTTGCGTTAAAAAACAATCTCTCACTTTCTCTATAAACTTGTTTTCCAGGCTACCCTGTCCTGCTGGAGTAGTACAATTTGCCCAGTTGATCCTTGGCAAATTTAAATCTCCAATCAAAATTTTATATTTTTTCTCTCTATTATTTATTTCCTCCATTGCTTTCAGTAGGTTATCATCCTCTTCCCTACTATTATTTGGGCTTCTATATATAGGGGCAATTAGAATTGATCCTCTTGCACATTTTACTTCAATACACAAATACTCACAATACTGCGGTCTCATATCCACCTCATTAACCTTGAGCTCTTTTCTTACATAAATAAACAGTCCTCTTCCGACCTCTGCTCTAATAGCATTCCTCTCATATAACTCAAAACCCTCCAAACTATACTCCACCAGTTCCCTTTCAATTCTAGCATTTTTTGGTCTTACTTCCTGTAAGGCTATGACATCAGGTTTTTCCTCTTCATCCTGCAACCTACATATCAGTTCTCTTTTCTTGTCCTGGGTAAACACATCCACATTACTAAACATAATCCTTAATCCATCTACCATTCCTTCAGCAATTACACCATCCCGCTCCTCCTGTCCGTACCCTACGCACTACTGGGTCTGCCACTTTGTCTCCTGTCTCTCCCTGTGACACCTCCACCCCGTTCTCCTCCTCCGTCACAACTCCTATCACATTCTCTTCCCTCCCTGATCTCCCCCTCCCTTCTACTCTTATAAACCACTTCTTCAATTTTCCGTCCCTCACTCTCCAGTAAAAATTTCTCTTATCCTCCTCACCCAACTTTCCATTATTTTCATTAGCCTTTTCTTGTAATTCCTTCATTTTTTTTCTTTGTTCTATGCTCAAATCCTTCTTTAGTCTTATGTTTCAGTTTTTCATTTGTATTTAGCCTCCAACTAAAAATGTTCACCGTCTCTGCCACTGCCCTGGTTTTAAACTGTACCCTTATAGGTCTCATCTCTCCCTTTTTATATCTACCTATCCTACTGACCTCCTCCACCTGCCCTTCCCATCCATATCCATCCTCATCCACACCTTTCATGACCTCCTTCACTGTCTCCATATCCCTCACTTTTCTCACGCCATTATCATTCATATGAGCCTCTATATCTCCATACATGATTACACCCCTATCCCTGTCCATGGCCTCCCTCACGACACTCTCCTTGTTCTTCATGACCCCTATGTTTCATTACTAAGTTGCATATGAGCAACCACTAGTGAGCATTAAAAGCAAAACAAAATTACTGGAACAAACGCTCATGTAAATTTGCTTTTACTGTAGTTACAAATTACGGTAAATGTCAGTAGTAGATTCTAACAACAGTTTTAAAGTGTACCCACCTGGAGTGTTTGTAAACCATGAACTACTGCTGAGGTAAGGTCCCCCCCTCGCGCTGCTCTACCTTCTCCCGCTGGACATAGGCTGTCTATTTCATCCATAAACAGCACACATGGGGCACTGAATGGAAATGATAAGGAACATTGCTTGTAATCACATCAATATTCTCTCAAAATAAAATATATATACAGAAGTACATACCATAGATTGCTATATCTGATTAAATTGATATTAGCTCGAAGGTAGTCTCCCATTCAATAACAAAAAAAGCTGGAAAACTACCAGTAAGACCATAAACATTACATGTACAGTATTTAGTTAGCTATGAGGACTGCCCCAAGTAAACAATATACAGTATTTTCAAACAGCAAGAAAGTGAGCATATGAGCGAAAGAGAGCATTAAAATGAGTGAATGTCTTTAGTTTTGCTTTTATTTTGTTATTGTATTTGATTATTTTTTTTACTTTTGCTACTTCCCAGGAGACTTGGATGAATTTTCATTACGTTCAAAACACAAACTTCCTTACCACCTCTCCTCTGTGTGTAACAAGAACTCCTAAAGCCGGTATCACACAAGCACTTTTTCCCTCTACATTTATCCTCAACACTGGTCTGGCAGCTTATGAGGTCAACATTTTAAATATTTTGGTTACGTAAATTCCTTTGGAATGGAAGAGCAGGCTTTGGGCATTGATTGTGGTGTGGTTGAGTGGATAAAGAGAAGTACTTTGAGGTGGTATGGTCATGTTCAGAGAATGGATGAAGACAGAATGCCAAGAAAGATATATGGGAGTCAGGTGAGTGGAACCGCTAGTAGTGGAAGACCACCTATGGTATGGGAAAAGAAAGTGGAAAAATATATTGAAGAAAAACTTCCACGTAGTGGAAGGGGCATTGTGGCACGGGCAAAGGAGGCATGTCTTGACAAAGTAGCTTGGAGACGTTTCTGTCATGGCCATCCTCTAGTGGGGGTTTCCCAGGGGAAAGCAAGGCGTCGGAGATGATGATGATGATGAAATTCATCTATCGTCAGCCTAGTTTCCAACACCAGTGCAAAATATTCCAGAAATGTTGCATGAAAAATTTTGATTATCGAATGTTGACTAAAAAGCTCTAATGTGATACTGGCTTAACCCCTTATTGGCGGCGCTCGACTTCAAGTCGTGCACCAATTTGCAGCAAGTTAGGAGCATTATTAAGGCTTTTAAAGAGTTAAAATCGAGTGCAAATGGCCGGGAGCGCAGCGGGCCAGACAGCCGACTCCCAGGGCTTACCGCCGCCCATTAACTCATGTTCCCTGTGTTCTCGAGAGGCCGGCAGTGTAGCCAGTAGTGAGCATAGCTGGGAAAAATATACCGCTATACGCTAAACTCCCATGTTCGTGGCACCACTGCAAGAGAACCACGAGTGCTACGTAGCTCGTTCTGGTCTCATTTTGAAGCTTTTAGCGACTAGTTTTTTGCTGAATACATTTCTTTTCATGCAGATACTTGACTGATCATTCAGGAGGTCCTGAATATGCCCAAATGAGCCCAAAACACCCTGCTAGACAAGGGTTAAACAACCGCTTCATAGGAGTGGAGACAGGAAGGTGGGAAGAGGGGCTACAGTCCTTTAGGCATTCAAGCTTTCAAGAGTAGTGTGTTGGTGGTGTAATGGTTTAGATGGTTATGTTCTGGGTGTGGTGTCCCGAGTTTGAATCCCGGGAGGGCCATATGCATTCATTAATTTATTAATAATAATAATAATAATAGTTTTTAAAGCCAGCACATGCTAAGCCAGTTAACCCGGCAAGTGCGGATCTCCTAATAAGAGTTTTACCACTGCGCTGCGGAACTCCTCATGTAATCCAAGGCCTAATTTTTTTTTTTTTTAAATCAGCCCCGTATATATATTTTTTTTTTATATTGCCACTTGGCCATGCCAAATATCACTCCTCCACATCCCCTCCTTCCACCCTTCCCCCCCCCCCCCCCTCAATTATCACCTTTTCTCCCTGTTATTTCCAGGTATATTTTTGTGCTAACATTAGCGAGTTGCTAGCAGGGCGTGGTCATCTGTGTTACCAAGCGTGGGAAAGAGCGAGAGAGAGACTACCACACAACAGTGTCTCTCCAGCCTTCATGACGGCTGACTGGTTGGCAGGCTGCCTCAGCCATAAGTTATGTAACTCCCGGCCTCTATCGCCGATTTTGACCATCCAAACGCTGTTTCCACTTGTTTTATTGTTGTAACAGGTTAATACCTTTATAATCAACATAAAATAGGCGCATATGGATAAGAATTAATGATATTTATGGTACGATGACGATTTGAGTTTAGGAAACAGTCTAAATACCTCCGCACAGGGAGGGGTGGCCAATACCCTACCTATGCAGCGGAGAGGTTAAGGATAGCCCAATAAGGCCGATTAGGCGTATTTCCATTGTGGTCCTGTACTACTACCCCATCCCCTTTCTCATGAGGGACGGTAACGACTCAGTGCTTGTGAAAAACCTTTACTGCGCCGAGCGTGGGCGCGATCATGGGCCTTCTGGGTGGAAGTCCAAGACGCTAGTCACTACACCAGCGAGCCACTGGAGGTAGATTATCATAAGTAACAAAAATGTTATAAAAGAGTAATTCAGAAGCTGCCAGATCGAAATAGCAGAATATAGTTGCAAGACAAAGTATGTATGTATGTATGTACAGTACTCAGGCCCATTCCCCATATTTCTTTTTTTCCAGGGGGTGGCCGACTCGAGACAGAGCCCGAATAGGGACAACACAACACAACAGAAAACAATGAACACAAAAACAAAACACAAATTCACAGTGCTTGAGTAATATAATTTCCTCTAGATTTCATTTGGAACAAAGAAAGGAAATTTGGCTTTGCCAGTATTGTACCTATTCTTTTCCAGCTTGACACTTCAGCGAACACACTGTTCACCAGGCGCCTATGTTTGCTTTTATTATGTTTACAACATGCTTAAACACAACTTATTGAAATTCCCGGCACGACCGAAGCCGCTCCAGGGATCCCCCGCCACAACCTAACAAACAAAATCTACAACACAAACATGCACAACAACACAAAAAGGTGGCTGGCAGATGTGCACACGTATCTTTTGCCGGTCAGTCATCTAGAATCAGAAACTTTCCAAACGGAGTCCCACAAGGATCCGTCCTATCGCCCGCACTCTTCAATCTGTACATACACGATATAACTACACCCAATACGCCCCAAATAAACTTAGCCTCCTATGCAGATGACATAACACTCCCATGCACACACCATGACCCAACAGATCTCCTTCAACCCTATCTCAACACACTACATGGCTGGTGCACTACAAACAGACTTAATCTAGCCCCTGCCAAATCCACAGCAACCCTGTTCACAAGCTGGACAGGAGAACACGAATACATCCCTCAACTCACCATAAACAACACTCCCCTGGTTTGTTTAGTTTGCAAGTTTTACATTTTAATTTATATAGGTTCAGGGACAGTATAGATGTGAGGACGGTCTGTACTAGTGGCAACATTAGTATACGACGTGTTCCCCATGTACTGTCCCTTCCTTTACTTGTACTCGTTGACGAACCAGGACCGGCCACGGACTACGTGTCAGAAAATTCTATGTACCCACGCACCCGGCAAAATTATAAAAACTTAAATAATGAAAAATAATAATGAAAATAACCGGCGTCTTTTCGTTGATAACTGTAAATGTAAACTCTGTGTGAATGAATTTGATTTTGAACATCAAACATTTTTTAAAATTTACATTACCAATACAAAATTTTTGTTTCTAAATTCTTCTGTTAATGTAACATCTCCATGTAAAGTAAAGAATGTTATCTATTTAATAACCTGTGAGAAATGTGGTATACAATATGTTGGAAAGACGGAGCAATGTTTAACCCCTCCAACCCGGATGGGCTCTTGAACGCCCATAACAAACTCGGCCCGCGCAACCCGGAAGGGCTCTTGAACGCCCATTGCTTGCATGCGTGCTTTCGAATGCCGCGCGTACATTTTCGGTATCGTGGGACGGTAGGTGGCGCCACCAGGCGTAAACTCCGCCACAGCAACAGTATCTACCCCGACGCCATCATGGACAGTACGCCAAATAGTGATTCCGCTGTGTCCGATACCGTGCTTCCTACGACGCCCTTGCTTGTTCGTCGCGCCTTACCCCGACGCCATCGCCTAAATGTGTTATCTCCCGGAGGTATTGAGACGACATTGAGACTTTATGAGCGAGCTGATGCCAAGCATAATGTTGATGATGAAGTCAGTGACGACTCCAGTAATTATAAGTCGAGTGATTATGGCCATGAGAGTGATAAAGAAGAGCAATTCCTGGGATTTGCGAGAGAACATGACAGTGATGAGAGTGATGAAGGTGATGTACCAGTTGTTGAGGAAGCTGGTTTACCTAAAGACAGTGAACTTGAGAGAGTGAGCGAGTGGGAGAGTTCAAGGTCACTCACCAAATTTCGCTTAAGTGACACGACGCCAAGCCCTTCCCCTGGTAAATCGCCTTTCAAGCTACATTTGTATAAGCAGAAAATACTTGAGAAGGCGGCCGCGGCAGCTAGGGAACAAGCAAAACTACTTGGTGAGGATGAGGCTGTGAGTGAGGGTCAGCGTGGTGACCCTTCTCGTCCGCCATTGTCTCCCTTATCTACCCACGCCACCCAAGATGACCCGGATGCCCCGCATTCTTCCCCACCACCCCCACCATTGCCAAGGGTTGAGGACCCCACACTTTCGGCCTATTTGCCTCCTAGGTCCCCCGACAGGAGACATACTGCTGCCGAAAAGGGGAAAGGTAGGAAATATACCAAGAAAATTAAGAAAAGTAAGAGAGTTTTGTTCGAGGCTCCCGCGGCGTCCACCCCGGCCGGCCCCAGCCATACGTCCCCGCAACTTTCCCCACGGTCCTCCCCACCTCTCCCGCCTTCAACATGTCTTCCTGAAGAAGTCTTTGAGCTCGCATCACCAATACCTGGCCCTAGTGACAGTGAAACATTGCTTTCTGTCACTCGTCGCAGGCCAAGGAGCCCGGGACCTCGGGGGGACACAGCCTCACCTGCCACTCCTTCCCCACCTCGCCCACCCGCACGCCGCCCACGCATCACTGGTTCCCCGCCAGATTATGTGGGGGCCACTGATGATGAAGGGCACCTCTCTCAAGACTCTGGCCATGATTACATAGGTCCACCGTCAGGGCAAGATGACCACTCTGACGATGACTATATGGACATCGACGACCCTCGACCCATCCGCTTGGCCCGGCGTCGTGCTGCCCGTCGTGCTGCCCACCGCCCTGGCCGCCGCCCTCGCCGCCCTAGGGCGCGCACCTCCCGAGTTGGCCGTGGGCGTGCTGGGCCACCAGCTGGAGCTCCTCGTCAGCGTAGACAAGACCCATTCTACGTTTTTCAGTGGCAAGACGTAGTTGATGAGGATGCATACAACCCTGATGTGCCAGCTTTTGATGAGGTACTGGAGGGTTCAGGCGTTACCCCCAATTTTCCTGCAGGCCCCAATGCTCCACCACACGAACTGTTTGAGGCCTTCTTTGATGAGGAGGTGGTAGGCTATGTTGTCAAAGAGACAAATAAGCAGCACCAATTCCAGGTCCACTTTTTGGGAAAGGTGACCAAGGGCCACATGAGGCAGTGGACCCCAGTGACTCATAAAGAGTTCATGGTGTTCCTGGCACTCACCATGCTAATGCCTCATGTCAAGAAGCATAGGTTGCCTGACTATTGGATCACCAATGATCTGATATCCACCCCTGCCTTCGGGAAATATATGTCTCGCGACCGGTACCTTGATATCCTCGCAGCGCTCCATCTTGTCACCAACCTTGACGTCCACCTCCCAGACAAGCTGTGGAAGATTAGGACGTTGTATGAGATGATGCGAGAACGCTTCACCTCCTACTTCAAGCCCTTCCGCAAGGTCGTCATTGACGAGTCTCTTGTGCTGTTCCGGGGAAAACTCAGCTTCCGGCAGTACATCCCCTCAAAAAGACATCGCTTTGGCATAAAATTCTTTGTGCTGTGCGACTGCCAAACTGGCTATGTCCTGGACTTCCTGGTCTACAGCGGGAAGGAAGGGGACTTGCTTGTGGACCCCCTCATTGGCTTTGGCGGAGCAGTGGTGCAAGCCATGATGGACCGCTACTTTCATAAGAATCACGTCCTCTACACGGACAATTATTACACGTCCCCCACTCTCTCACAGTACCTGCATGAGCGCAAGACGGGGACTGTAGGCACAGTACGAGGGAAAAGGAAGGGCATGCCACCTTTCCCTCCAAAGACCAAAAAAGGTGATGTGTTCAAGAAGAAGTCGGGGCCCATTCTGGCTATCCACTGGCACGACCAGCGGAAGGTCAACCTCCTGACCACCATCCACAAGGGGGAAATGGTGGAGACTGGCAAGGTGGATCGCCGCACCCAGGCCAGGGTGACCAAGCCCGATGCTGTCCTGGACTACAACATCAACATGAGGCTGGTGGACAAGTCCGACATGCAGATAGGCTTCATTGACTGCCTGCGTACCTCGTGCAGATGGTACAAAAAGTTCTTTCTGCATATGGTGGACATGTCAGTTCTGAATGCCTACAACATATACAAGCTTCGGAATGTGAACACACCCATGAAGTTCAATAGCCTGCGGAGGTTCCAAAAGCAGGTGTTGACGGAGCTCCTGGAGAAGTATGCTATGCCACAGAGGGCAGTGGCACATCCTGGGCCCGCCGTTATTGACCGCTTGCAGTCTGCTCAATACTTGACTAGGCACAGGCTTGGTTCCCTGCCTCAGAATGAATCCGGAAGAACACAGCAGAAGCGGTGCCATGTCTGCTACAACAGCAGGGTGAAGCCGAGGTCAGGTAAAAAGTCAACCCTGGAGTGTGTGGAGTGCAAGGTGGCACTCTGTGCTGTAGATTGCTTCTTTGATTACCACTCCAAGCTGGAGTTCTAATAATCATACTGAAATTGCCAAATAAAATGACAATATGTACACTATAATTATATATAGGCAAAAAGTGGAAGAAAACCAATGTATTGTAATACAAAAGTCATGTATTATGAGAACATTGATACAAATACAATTACACCATAATAATATGTGAAAGTGACACATATGTATATACCAAGTGACATTCATATGATTAGAACCTATAGAAATATATAAATCAGTGAAAAAAGACACAATAAATTGTATATAAATCGTTTACAAATCATATAACTAAGTGAAAGTGACACAAGACCTAATATTTGATGGCCAAAGTATAATAAACACCTGTGATAACGAATAATCAGTGCCTAATACAACAATAACCTACCTCAATTACTAATAAAATGTACGGTATCGAGTGAAAATGAGCATTATCAGTGACAGTGACACTCTCTAAAGCATATTTGTCAAAGTGAAAGTGACACAAGACCTAATATTTGATGGCCAAAGTATAATAAACACCTGTGATAACGAATAATCAGTGCCTAATACAACAATAACCTACCTCAATTACTAATAAAATGTACGGTATCGAGTGAAAATGAGCATTATCAGTGACAGTGACACTCTCTAAAGCATATTTGTCAAAGTGAAAGTGACACAAGACCTAATATTTGATGGCCAAAGTATAATAAACACCTGTGATAACGAATAATCAGTGCCTAATACAACAATAACCTACCTCAATTACTAATAAAATGTACGGTATCGAGTGAAAATGAGCATTATCAGTGACAGTGACACTCTAAAGCATATTTGTCAAAGTGAAAGTGACACAAGACCTAATATTTGATGGCCAAAGTATAATAAACACCTGTGATAACGAATAATCAGTGCCTAATACAACAATAAGCTACCTCAATTACTAATAAAATGTACGGTATCGAGTGAAAATTAGCAATATCAGTGACAGTGATACCCTAATAAACATATTTTATATAATTGGCCTCAAAATAACTAGAAAATATCAAATAAACATCACATTCTCAATATCAAACACTAAAATCGTCTAAGGGAGATAAATACTTTGGCGCGGCGAGCGGCTAGGTGCGTCGTAGCCATGGCCGAGGCGACGCGTCCGAACGCGGGAAGAATTTGCCGCCGAAAAGCACTCGTCTTCCCGCGCTCACCATTATGCAACCAGAGGGGCTAGAGACCTCTACTCAACGCCATTCGACAGAGGAAGGTTTGTGGAACATTATTCTTTTTTATTCACAACATTACATGACATATTCATTGACTTACAGAGTAGTTAACATAGGCCAAAGATCGTCAAAACACCCGGTACCGGAGCACAGTCGCAAGCTATAGCCCCCGGGGCTGGAGGGTTAAGAGAAAGAGCCTACGGGCATAGATCAGGAATTAAGAACGGCATCGACTCCAAGATTCTTCTATATAAGCATTTTAACACAGATTGTACTAAATTTGATTGTAAATACAAAATTATAGAAATTGTTCAAAGTAATCAAAATGTTTTAGATAGAGAAAATTATTGGATTGGAAAATTAATGACCATCTATCCATTTGGACTTAACAATCAAATAAAAAATGTAGGCAACATTTTGTATAAAGATTTATTAAAAAACGATTTTAATAACCCATATTTTAACTTCCCTGTTTTAAACAGAAGACCTGGTAGACACGGTAATAGAAGACTAAATACATTTAATAAAAAGAAAAGCAGGTCTGATATTATAATTATTGTTAATAATTTATATTCATTATATCGAAATTTCGGAATTAAAAAATTAAAAGATTCATTGAAAGGCCTACAAAAGAAAAGTTTTGCTCCTTTTATAGAAAATATTCTAAATAATAAACATAATTTCACAAATAAATTTAAGAATATAGTCTTTGCTTTTATGGGATATATTAGAGCTAATTCTAAGAAATCCAAAGATAACCGTATTAAAGATAAAGTCATGTCCACTTTAAATTATTCCTCTAAAATTTTAGACAAAATTAATGTTAACAGTCTTATTAATTCAAAGAAAGTTAAGTCCATGTTACCAGATGGTTGTAAAGATTTCAAACCATTAATAGTGTATTCATATGAACGACCTGTTGGGTCTATTATTTGTAATTATAATAAAGTTTTAGGAAATCTTTCAGATAATGATATTTTCAATAATAATAAATGCGTGTGTGAAAGAGTCATGGATATGCCAGCTAGCAGACGTGATGCACTAGCAAAGTTCATTTATAGTCCGATATGTCACATATTAACAGGTGATGTAGAACTAGTTAAACATTTTGCAAACGACAAATTAGCGGAGCTATGTCGTAAAGGGTTTAAATTTAGAATAGGGAGTAATAAAGTAACATGGGACATAATTTTAAAAGATATTGTTTTTTCAGTCAATAAATTAAAAGATAAATTGTTAAAAATTGCGTGCTGCAATGCGAGAGAACTAGAAGCATGGTCTAAATTATTAATTAAGTTAATTAGAAATAAAATTTTCTCGCTTAAAAATGAATTTAATCTTTCAGATTTTATAGACTATAATTATAATAAGCTTAAAGCTGATTTAATAAATTTACATAAACATTTTGTAATCACTACAGTAGATAAAGCCAGCAATAATTATAGCTTCACATGTAAGAAATTTTATCTTAAAAATATGAAAAAAGAATTAGGTATTAAGGGTAACATATTACGTAAAAATATTTGCGGTAATTCTGTTTATGAAATTCAAAATAATCTGAATATTGATAACTTAATCGATGAACATACCAAGAAAAATATAATATTTGATATTAAACTTTCTGATAAGAACAAGTGCATTGCAAAATTATACATGTTACCTAAATTTCATAAAAGACCTTATAAATATCGCTTTATTGCCGGAGCAAAATTTGCTACCACTAAAACTCTATCAGAACAAGTAGTAAATTGCTTAAAATACATTAAAAGTACTCATAAAAGATATTGTAATACCATCATGAGAAGAACTGGCATTAACTATTATTGGAGTGTTGACAATTCGTTAGAAGTTATTGATAAAATAAATACCATGCCGAAAGTTACCTCGGTACATAGCTTCGACTTTTCAACTTTGTATACCAATTTGCCTTTAGATTTAGTATATTCAGAGCTTTGCTTTATTATAGATTTGCACTTTGACAGGTTCGTTAGGAATGGTAATTATTTCATAAATGTTTATACATATTTTAATAATGCATCACTTAGCTCTACTCCCACTAGTTCTGTATATTTTGATAGAACTAAACTTAAAGATGCCCTTAAATTCCTCCTTTTCAATACTTATGTTAGATTCGGGCCGTACATTTTCAAACAAATATTAGGAATTCCTATGGGTGGAAATGCTAGCCCTTTAATTGCAGACTTATTCTTGCTTGCTTTAGAATTTAAATATATAAAAGACTTAGTTGACAGTAGCAAGAAAAATAAAATTCCAGAAAAATTAGCACTTGCTAAACTGTTAAGTAATAATAGTAGATATATTGATGATATTCTTGTTTGCAATTTGTTAAATTTTAATCAAGTTGCTAAACTTATTTACCCTAATTCTATTCCCCTCACACAATGTAACGTAAATTATAAAGTTGAAAATTTTCTTGATATAAATATAGAGATTGTTAATGAACAGTGCATACTTAAAGTATATCACAAAGTTGATGATTTTAATTTTAACGTAATAAACTTTCCTTTCCTTAGTAGTAATATCGATAGTAAAATCACTTATAATTGTTTTTATTCCCAATTAATAAGATTTTGTAAAATCTGCACTAAAGTAGATGACTTTTGGGCTAGAGCTAGGTTACTATACAGACTCTTAGTGGACAGAGGTTTTGAGGCAAGTAAATTGTTCCATAAATTTAATCTTTTTAGGGTCAATTATTGTGACTGTATTCTAAAATTTGACATCAATAATTTTAATCAAGCATTTTTAACGAAGTTTCTTGTATAACCTCTGCTTACTTTTTGTCTGTATTTATTGTTTATCTTTTTCTTTTTCTATTATTATTATTATTATTATTATTAATATTGATGATTTTTTAAATTTATTGTTCTTGTTAAAAGAGTACTCTTTGTTTAAATCTGTTGTTACTTCATATTTTGCAACTATTTCTCTTTATATTATATGTATTCATTGTCGATAGTATCAATTGCTTACTTTTGCGATTTCCTTAGTTTATTTGTGCTATAAATGTAGGTTATTTGTAGGGTAGTTATTGATAGGGGTCACTTGAGGCATGCTATGCTTACAGGTACCTACCCGATAGCACTATCGTTAGTGAGTGCTGTACTGTATTTTATATATTATTTTGTAATAGTATAGATATCTTATCAATATTTGTATTTTTTACTATTGTTAATGTCTTGTCATGTTGCAAATTTGATTTTAAATAATATTTGGACATTTAACATGTAGTTTCTTTATTCATGCAGAGTTTAGTAAAATTTGCCAGAACGTCCCGGACTTCCCAAACTTGACTACTTCCTTTAACGTGACGATAGTGCGTTGTTATATGTGCGATTAGTTTGCTTGGGAAACAGATTAACTTGCTCATGTAGTAATGTACACCCTATGTGGTGGATTGTGTTCTTTTATTTAATAATTTTCATTTTAGTAAGCGTTGTTTCCACATAGCGATTTTGATAATTTAATTTGACTTTATATTGTCCTTGTCCCAATTTTGGTTTGTTTAGTTTGCAAGTTTTACATTTTAACATACACAAACACCCAAAATCCTAGGAGTAACATATGATACTCATATGACATTCAAACAGCACACCACAAACATTAAAAAGAAACGGACACCCAGACTTAACGCCCTCAGGTCACTTGCTCACACAAAATTTGGACACAACAAAGAAACCACCACCACAGTATACTTTTTTTTTTTTTTTTTTTTTTTAAGAGACAATGAACGGAGGAAGGAAAAACACAGATAAAACAAAAAGGTCCATGTGCCTAAAGGCATCCTCCATTCATAAAATGTTTGTAACAACTGGATTTAAACATTTGTAGATTGTAAGTTTGTGGAAAGCAATTCGAGGGAAGTGAATTCCAAAGAGTAGTAGCTCTGGGGATAAATGAATTCTGATAAGCAGAAGTTCTGCATTGTGGAGGAGAAAGTGTAAATTCATGGGCGCTCTCAGCTGCCCTAGTTCTACGGGGAAAGATGTGGAGAGGCGGCACAATTGAAGCAAGTTCCTCGGAACAATTGCTGTGAAAATATCTGTATAAACAACACATAAGATCAGTGATGGAATACGCAAGCCCAGCCTGGGCTTCTAACCTAGCTGAAACACATCATAAGACCTTACAGACTATTCAAAACAAAGCCCTAAAGATCATTACAGGCTGCACAGCTACTGCACCCACAGATCACCTACATCAAGAAACCAAAATCCTCAAAGTCAAAGACCATCTGGACATGAGAGGCACTCAATTCCTGGCAGCAGCCTCCATGAACCAGGACCACCCACTAAACTACATGGCAACACACCCACAGACACCAAGAAATATCAAAACAACACCCAGCACACGGTATCACACACAATTACTGTCCTCTCTCCCTCCCTGCCCACCCTGAACCAACTTCCAGAAGCACATCCATACTCATATCTCTCGCCGATCCATCCACTCACTCAAAGACAACTCGCAGCTGCAAACACTACCTCCCGAAATCCATCCTTCCGAATCCTCCCTTCCTCGCGAGGACAGAGTCCACCTGGCCAGGCTGAGATGCGGACACCATCCAGCTCTCCTGAGCTATGAGAAGAGACTGGATGACTCCGTTGTCGACGCCTGCCCGGGATGTAACACAGCACCCCATACCATTAAACACATCATAGAAGACTGCATTTCACACAACCACTTATGCCAACAACACAATCTACACTCAATGAGAGCTCTGTGGGAAAGCCCGATCGTGGCCATGGCCTTCCTCAGGGACTCGGGGCTGTTCGGCCAGGCAGCTTAGGGAACAACAACAACAACAACAACAACAACAACAACAACAACAATACAATAACAACATGATTAGTTGATTACATGATTATACGATTAATAATTTAATATCATAATATGATATGATTGATATGATGATATCATTAATAATTTATTAAAATAGGCCCCTTCGTAAGCCGTAACTTGCCCGTAAGGTTTACTTAGCGTTAGCAAAAGCCAAAAAAAGTCAGTAACAAGTTAACAACTGTAACACTGTCAGTCTGTCACTATCATAGTATCACTGTATCACAGTTCACTAACACCGTGAGTAACACCGTACGATGACTGTACACGATAATGACGTTCTTGAACCTGTTGTTGACAGGAAAAATCGCTTCCGGAGCGCCAGAAAGGAGCGCAAAATTCACTCAGAGTTCAGATTTTTGCCGCTCCTCGCTCCTCTATATTGGTAGTGCGCACCGGATCGCAGAGCGCCAAATCGGGCCGCCCACGCCCACCACCCGCTCTTTGAGTGTTAAACTTGTATGTATATATGTATGCATGTACAGTACCTATCCCTGGCCAGCTTGATCCTGCGACGCACACACTCTTGGCCGGGTCCCTGAGCTTGTGTGACGTGGACCAGTGTTAGAGGGACCACAGGGACCCCCACCTCCTGTGCAGCCTGCCCCACCATTAGTGTCTTGCCCGTGCCGCCCGGACCATACAGCAACACACCACCCCAGCTGCCCACCAGGGGGTTGCCTGAAATTGCCATATCCCTTAATTTAAAGACAGTTGCCAAAAGCACCAGCTGATACAAAGCTTATGTTAATAATGTTATTTTAGCTATATTATATGTATTATTTAGTAAAATTTGCCAGAACGTCCCGGACTTCCCAAACTTGACTACTTCCTTTAACGTGACGATAGTGCGTTGTTATATGTGCGATTAGTTTGCATGGGAAACAAATTAACTTGCTCATGTAGTAATGTACACCCTATGTGGTGGATTGTGTTCTTTTATTTAATAATTTTCATTTTAGTAAGCGTTGTTTCCACATAGCGATTTTGATAATTTAATTTGACTTTATATTGTCCTTGTCCCAGTTTTGGTTTGTTTAGTTTGCAAGTTTTACATTTTAATGTACCGGTATTAAAATGGCAAGTTATAAAAACAAATTATATAATTATAATAAAAATACAGTAAATAGATTGAATAAATCCGTAACTGGATCATGTGTATATTAAAAGGGCAAATTAATCAAATATAACAGACCAATAGATAGATTAGGTTTGTAGATTATATATGCTGTTACTATACTGTACAGTACCTTACTGTTTCTCTGTTGTATCTATCCATCTAACCACCCACATCTCTATCTCCCTTCAATACATGCACATACACATGCCAATACATATGGATGGAGTACAGGAGAGGGTACAACAGGGGAAGAGGGTTGTACGAATGCTGAAAGCAGTGACAAGGGATAGGGTGGTCAACATGTAAGTAAATAAGTCATTGAATGATAGAGTGGTAATCCAGACATTGGTGTATGGGAGTGAAGCATGGACGTTGTTGGAGAGGCACAAAGAGTGAGAAAGGTGGAAATGAGTTACTTGAGAAGTGCATGTGGAGCTACATGTTGGAATAGACAGATGAATGAGGAAGTACAAGAGTGGTGTGGTGTGGATGTGTTGGAAAGTGTGAAAAGGAACACCTTGAGATGGTTTGGCCATGTGAAACGTATGGGAAGCGAGAGAATGACTAAGAGAGTGTACGAGATTGAGGCGGTGGGACAGAGAGGGAGAGGCAGACCGAGAGTGAGATGGAAGGATGGAGTTGAGAGGTATTTTTATGTTCCCTCCACCAACCGACTTTACTTCTAAACTCAATTAATGAAATCAACAAATACATGTGGCAGTCCAGAGATTCGAACCTAGGATGCTCACATCGAAATGCAGTGCATTTATCCATTGCGCTACGAAGACAGTTAAAGAATGGTGGACAAGCCTACGATTTATTATGCAGTTTCGAATCCTGCATATCAATCTAAGCATGTACACAATTTCAACTGTGCTATCATAGGCTATGGATAGATGGATGGAAGGAGTAATTTATATGAGAGAATGCGGTGTTGGTTGGAAGGAGGGGCGTCGACTGATAGGGGACACAGTGTTTGGGGGCGATTCATTCGTGGCCACCCCTTCAGGGATCATAGCCTCTGGCATGGCACTAGGTAGATAGATAGATAGAATTAAGATGCACCTGCCGATATTTTCTATCTACAGTACAGTCGGCCCCGCAAGGGTGCGCACTAAAAGGGTGCGATTCTCCAACCGTGCGGCAGATGTCCGTGTGGTGCGTATAATCCAAGGGTGCGAAAAAAGCGTGAAAAAAGCAAAGCGTGCGGATTTTTCGCCCAATAACCCCTGAAAAACATGAACTAAGGAAAGAATACCTGTAAGTAGTCCCTCGTTATCGACGGGGGTTACGTTCTTAAGACTGCCGTCGATAGCAAAAACCGTCGATACCGCATTACCGTACATTACGGTACCGTACATACACGTACAGTATCCGTGGTCTCTATCCTATGTACTTTTAAGTGTTTCCTTTACACATAACCTTACATATTAGAGTATATTGCAAATATCTATCACTGAATACATTAGAGGCCATAATAAACGCAAGAGATACAAGGTTCAGGCACAAATAAGCAAGTAAAAGGCGGGTGGACTTAGAGCTTCTGCCTTGTTTTGACAACATTAAAAATGGAGGTCGAAAGTGACGCTCCGATCGTCGGTGAATCCGGATTCACTCAAAACCTAAAGTCTTTAGGCTAATTATTTTTGCTCTCGTTTTCGGTGTATTTTCTTATTATTGTATGTCTTATTGTTCATCATTTAATCCACTTTTGGTTGGTATATTAGAGTAATATAAATAAACAATTAATCCGTCGATATATGAGTCGATACTCGAATCAGTCTAAAGTCAGTCGATAGTCGAATCCGTCTATGATAAAGCAATCCGTCTATAAAAAAGCCGTCGATAACGAGGGACTACTGTACAGTATAGAAATGTGATTAGATATTAGATAGAATATGGGTATTACACTCACTTTGGATGGTTTATGTATGCGTGGAGGTTGGGATGTTGGTCTTACTGAGGGTCCAAGGCTCCTCAGTAAGACTAACATCCCAACCTCCACGCATACATAAACCATCCAAAGTGAGTGCAATACCCCTATTCTATCTAATATCTAATCACATTTCTATACTGTGCAGGTATTCTTTCCTTAGTTCATGTTTTTCAGGGGTTATTGGGCGAAAAAAGGGTAAGTTTGAAGAGTCCCCGGACTACATAGTGAATTTCCCATAGGTTCTTAAGCTCCAAGGGTGCGTTTTACAAGGGTGCGCGCATGTCTCGGACTTAGGTAACTGCACCCTTGTGGGGCCCACTGTA
Source organism: Paralithodes platypus (assembly GCA_032716605.1). NCBI lineage: Eukaryota > Metazoa > Arthropoda > Malacostraca > Decapoda > Lithodidae > Paralithodes > Paralithodes platypus. The sequence continues at coordinate 30,711,789 of CM064520.1, read as the reverse complement.
CTGTACATATATATCTACTTGTTGGTAGGAATTCATATAAACAGTGTTTTATTACCAGTATGTACAGTGGGCCCCACATGGGTGCGGTTACCTTAGTCCGAGACATGCGCGCACCCTTGGAGCTTAAGAACCTATGGGAAATTCACTATGTAGTCCGGGGACTCTTCAAACTTACCCTTTTTTCGCCCAATAACCCCTGAAAAACATGAACTAAGGAAAGAATACATCATAATTTTTTCTTTTCGCTTTTTAATTGAACGCACAGTTGATTCACCCACACCAAAATGTCTACCCACATTTGCCTGTTTCTCACCTCTAGCCAACATGTCTAGTACAGTAACTGTTTTTTCTGTTCTAAATCAAGAACTTTCACTTTTGTTTTGGTGGGTAACACGATCGTCCTGGGCGGTGGGTTAGGGGCAGCAGGTGGCTGGGGTGGTGGAGGGGCTGGAGGGTCCATTGTTCACAAAGAATGCGGAAGAGAATTGCAAGGCTGCGTCAGGGTACGCTTACACACTAGTCACCGAGTCATCCCGCGCGCTCTGACGTCACAAACATGGCCGCCCGACAAATGCGCATCCAGTTCCGCACGCTTCGCCACCGCACGCTTTGCTTTTTTCGCACCCTTGGATTATAAGCACCGCACGGACATCTGCCGCACGGTTGGATAATCGCACCCTTTTATTGCGCACCCTTGCGGGGCCGACTGTACAAGTAATCTAAACAATATCATCCAACTCAGCAATAAGAACTTCAATTAACACTAGCTACTAAAGTATTATCACAATGTATCAACAAACAAACCCATCAATAGCAATGACCTGATAATAGAACATGATGTAGTTTTCTGGGTACGAATCCCGGGAGGATCACATGCTTTCATTAATATCATTTGAGGGTTATTAGTGTTAAGAATAATATTACTTAATATACCTTATAATATACTTTTGAGTTCGTTTTGAAGTTTAATATTTTAATTTCTTACCATACCTACAAATTTGCATTCCTTGAGTTTACTATGCATCATCTTTTTCAATATCAAATAAGCACTATCTTCACAATACTTCTCAGCTTGCACTTCAGAAGTATTCTTGTTTTTATGATAGACAATATGTGTATGAGGTATTGTCATTTTTGTATGCCTTCCAACTCGAAACCACGAACTGTCTCTTTGTAAAGTATTGGTATCTTCAGTAGGATGACTTTGATTCTTCAGTGATGATACTTCATTACTATCAATTTTAGATGCAAGTAAAGAGTCATACAACTTTCCTTGGTTTTTACAAACAGATTTTTTTGGCGTTGAAGTTCTAATGCTTTTTTCACTCAGCTTGGTCAAATAACAACTATTTTCACTTAAGTTACTCAAATTAGGGTCCTTTTCAGCTCCACCAAGAATAATCTTGCTAGCATTCAAAGAGTCGCCCTCCCTGACTTCGTCTAGTGTCACAAAAGTGTCGGACATATTCGCATCAGAGAGCTGGAGTCTAGATAAGTCTGATGCCAGGGAATCTGAGCTTGATGCAACATACTCATCCAGTGTGATAAGTCCAGAGGGTATATTTCCACTTGTGTCTGCTGTGGAACTATTATAAGTTTGCATACTTAAATTATCCATTTTTCTGATCAAGCTCTCATCTTTTCCTAAAATATTTTCATCAGAAGAAGAATGCAATTTAAACTGTGCCACTTCAAAAGTATTTACTCCACTGGTTAATGGGAGCTGCACTTTAGAACCCATGGATAACGTAAATGGGGCACCAATGGGAAAGGTGCAACACATCAGTAACATCAGATGCTGAATAACAACTTTATATTCGTTCTCAGAGATCATTCTACTTGGGAGAAATGTTACTTCATCAGCCAATTCAACATTTTCAATTTTTCTGATCCATACTGGGCTGTTATTTAACTTATTTCTCAGAGAAGGTAGGTACAGCTCGTAACCTAAAAATAAATGAAAAACATAATTAGAACTATCAACTCAACTTCGGTATAAACAAAAAAATATCAGTATAATTTGTATTCATAAACAGTACTCTTTGTTGTTGCTTTGCTCTCTCCTGGTAAAATGACTAAGCATGTAAAACTGTCCCCTCCAGGCAACTCTGTATTTATGCATTCCATTTATGACACAGCCTCTAGATATTTGGTGGTCAAATGGATTGCATAATTACAAACACCAAAATCATGCACAGAGGCCATACAGGTTATCAAGGAGAGGGCTATGTATTATTATAATTTGAAACTAGCAAAATAAACAAACCAAAACTGGGATGACACAATATAAAAGCAAAAGAACTCATCAAACAGTCAGATTGAGTATGATAAAATTACTATACAGTAATACAGTCACTATCTAAATTAAGGGCTTGAAAGGGGCAGACCATACTTTTAATGTGTAGCGTAGCATGTCAAATTCTGACCGTTCTTAAGGCGGAGCCACTGAATATTTGGTAATGTTTTTTTTTGTTTTTGTTTTTTTAAGAGACAATGAACGGAGGAAGGAAAAACACAGAAAAAACAAAAAGGTCCATGTGCCTAAAGGCATCCTCCATTCATAAAATGTTTGTAACAACTGGATTTAAACTTTTGTAGATTGTAAGTTTGTGAAAAGCAACTTGAGGGAAGTGAATTCCAAAGAGTAGTAGTTCTAGGGATAAATGAATTTTGATAAGCAGAAGTTCTGCATTGTGGAGGAGAAAGTGTAAATTCATGGGCGCTCTCAGCTGCCCTAGTTCTACGGGGAAAGATGTGGAGAGGCGGCACAATTGAAGCAAGTTCCTCGGAACAATTGCTGTGAAAATATCTGTAGAATAATGCAAGGGATGCAACGTTTCTTCGTATGGATAATGTAGGAAGGTCCTGTGTGATTGCAGGGTTATTGATTAATCTAATAGCTTTATTTTGAATTTTGTCCAACTGCCAACTGCACCCCATAAAATAATGTACTGAGGATATAAAGATTATCAGAGAGAGGTCAATATATTTCAACAGCAAGGTTATTTAACCTTACTGTTGAAATATATTATATGAAATAGAATCACTATCCAATTTAGGGCTTGAAAGGGGCATATGCACCAAGATAGAAAATGAAGGATATACAAATACAGTACAAATACTATCTAAATATTTAACCTTTTCAATCAGACTCAAATTTTGGTTTTAACTGATTTTCCAACTTAGTAAGGAGCTGACAGAGTAAGAGTGTTAGTTGAGGTAGTCATTAACCCCTTCTGTACCGGCTACGTCTTTTTAACTTTATTCTGGCTACTATGAGACGATTTTATTCAGTTTAAACAGGGCCTTCAGCAATTAACAGGCATCAAACTAGCTCACTTAACTCTTTTTACTATCACAGATCATTCTTCAACTGCACAAAATTGTCTAAACATAGCTAGAATATAATAAAAAAAGACCGCCGGTATAGAAGGGGTTAACTTCATACTGTCCTTCCTAAGCTGATTAAAATGATCTGCGGATACTAGAATAATACAAATTTGGCACCATCAGACTGAAAGGATTAAGGGGAGATGGGTAGTTTTTCTATACCCCTTCTCCCTCATATTTAGCCATGTTAGTTTTCAGATTTTAAGATGCTTGCCCCATTAGTTTGTTGATTTTAAGACCTTTCACCCCATTTCTTTGTCAACATTAAGATCTTTCGTGCAAGTTAGGTGTAGATTTTTTTCCTGGAGTGAGCCTGAAATTTTTGAAAAATCAGCCTTCGGCCGGGACATTTTTCTACCGAAATATGTACAAATTAATCTAGAAAGGGGATCTAATGGATTTTTTTAAAAAGTTGAATGGAGGTCTAGGGAGGAAACTAAAAAAATAATATACTGTATATAAAATAATCCGACTAAAAAATTAACCCTTCCCCCTTAACAGATTTTGATAGGGTAGTCTTACTTTTAACGTGTAGTTTAGCATGTCCAATTCTGACATGTTCATCCGGGACAGCGAGGAAGGCAGCGGACATATTCCCACACTCCACCTTCACTGGACTGTAGGCAACCATGTCACAGCGCACCAAGTCTCGCTCATTCAGCAAGACGATCCGGTAATGGAGAGCCCTATATATCTTCTTCAACCAGTCTGAAATGAAAATTACTTATTAGTATATTTTTTTCTGAAGAGCTTATGATACTATGGAAGTACCGGTACAGTAAAGGAAGATTTCAGGTATAACTTTACAGTAGTGCACCAAGTTTCATGCCAACATTGAAATATTCCCCCATGTTTCATGTTTGCTTGAAATCCCGGCGTTTCTCGGCAAAATTACGAGATAAAATTTCAACCGGCCGCCAAGCCGCCAAATATCGATCGCCCCACGCATACTACTGCATGTCGTACAAGGCGACTAATAGGGGGGATATCGGTAGACTTGTGGACCAACAGCCATTGCTATACAATAAAGCTTTGTTATTGGCACTGCCGAGGCTAATGCGGCACAGATACGTGTCACCTGTGGGGACTCTACTAGTCTTACCTGGGCGCTGTTTGGCGCCACGCCAGAGTCGGCCAAAGTGTTTATATGGTGGGGCAGTGTTGTGGGAGAATTTTGTTGTTGTTGTTGTTGTTGTTCCCCAGGCTGTCTGGCCGAACAGCCCCAAGGTCTCGAGCAAGACCAAGGCCATAAACGAGCGCCCCCACAAAATCCTCCCTGCTTACCACTAACAAAGCCCGGGTGACCGAAGCCACTCCAAGGCAGGGAGCTGAGGAGGGTGCGGAAATGCCCGGGAAACCAAAGCCCCACCCAAGGCCCTGTGCCCCTCTGCAATTATGAAGGGAAAGTTGAGGGGTAAGGGAAAAATGTGACACTTTGGCTCCCAATCTGCCAACTTCTAGGTTGGCAGTAGGGAGGTCAATCCACGGAAAAGACGCCGCCACTTGAGATCTAGAAGATATATAAGTAAAAGGAACAGTCAGAGTAAGCTATGGGTATGGCAGAGATCGCTCAGTTCTCACTCGGATAGACCAGCCCATCACCACATGACTAGAACCCAATCCTCTCAACATCAGCTAGGAAAGGCCCTAGAAAGCCGCCTTTGGCGGGAGGATAGCTCCCCTATTTCAACTCCTTTCGGGGTTGGGCACCCGCCCAATTTTTGTTGTTGTAAAGTCCAACTTGCCTAACATACAGTAGAGTCTTTGTATGGTACTGTCTTGTTATAGCACCGTTGAGGCTGGTGTGGTTATGGTCACCCTCATAAAGGGGAGCAAGGCATCCGGCAATAGATAGACATCTGGAACCTGTGCTAAGTTTTCGTTAGTGAAAACGGAAAGAAAGTGACCATTTACAGTACAGTACTGCTTAAGTACAAAAAACAATTATAACAATGTTATGTGTGCGATTAGTTTGCTTGGGAAACAGATTAACTTGCTCATGTAGTAATGTACACCCTATGTGGTGGATTGTGTTCTTTTATTTCATAACAATTTTTGTATTTTAGTAAGCATTATTTCCACATAGCGATTTTGATAAGATATTTTGCCCTTATATTGTCTTTGTCCAAGTTTTGGTTTCTTTAGTTTGCAAGTTTTACATTTTAATACTGTGACGAGGCCAAATTCTTGAGATACAAGTTCTCTCCGCTGCGTAGGATTATACCACGTTTGACGTTTTGTGGTGAGGGTCAAGGTCAGCGGATGTGGGAAGAGGGTGCTCTGTGATTGAGGATGAATTTAACCCTTCGTTCCCGGAAGGGCTCCTGAACGCCCATAAAAAAGCATACACGAGCTGCCCGGAAGGGCTCTTGAACGCCCAGTGGTTGAAAGCCTGTGAGCTTGGTGTGCGAGGCGTCGGTCCGACGCATGTAAACAACAGCCGGCTGGACCGACGCCCCGCATCTCCGGCCACAAGAAGGAGTGCGTCGCTTGTTCGTGTGTGCCTGTATGTTGTTGTTAACCCTTCCTCCCCGGGCTGTCTTAGCTAATGACGGTCGCCCCTACCCGGGCGATATGGCCGAAAAACGTCTAGGACTAGGCTACCGTATTTATGTTTATTTTCACTGCTAGAACTTTCCCACTTATCTATAATCGTAGTGCGGTTTTCAATCTGTATTTTGGCATTGAGTAGAGCTCTGTAAGTCAACTGGTTCAGTTGTGATGACGATTTCAGTGGAGCCAATATTGCAGAGATGTTGCCAATATGGGGGCTTTTTAGACACTAATTTCATCATGACGTCAGAACAATAACATTGAGGAGTCTTCTCCTTCTTGTTTTCGGAGGTGCGGTGACGAACGCTTGGGTTTGTTGACATACGTCGTACGCACGGCGTTCGGACCAAGCTTAATTAGGCTATTAAGCTCATGCCTTAGATAAGGCATACCGGGTAGCGGCCCTTCTTTCGTGCTGTCCTTACCTAAGGCAACCCGGGTAGGAAGGGTTAAGTATCGAAAAGTAGTGTAAAGTGGCTGTTTTTGCCATAAAGTTATCTCCATTGAAATCATCATCACAACTGAACCAGTTGACTTAGAGAGCTCTACTGAATGCCATTCTACAGGTAAGAAACACATCTACGCTTGGGGATGCGCGGGAATGCGGAAGCAGTCAGAATAACAAAGATACGGTAGCCTAGGCGTAGATGTTTTTCGGCCAAAACCCCCGGGTTTCGGGGAATATATATATAATACATAGCCGGGGCTGGAGGGTTAAGAAAGACTACACACACTTCACTTCATCAGCATTTAGCTTGCCTAAGTATATGGTGGTGGGGAAATTGAGGTAAGACTGTCAGAACATTACCCTGTGTTAAGATACGTACTGTGATTGTGGCGAGCAGAGCACACGTGATTGACGAGGTTACCAAGATGGCGGATATGGCGGACAGCCAAGGTGTGGCAGGACACGAGAGCCAGGAAAAAGAAACAAAAGGAAATATGCGGCCACTGCCAAGCTCGAGTCACAGATGGGATTAAATGTGACTGCTGTGAATTCTGGGTGCATTTTAAGTGTGAAGACATATCTGAAGAGAAAGCGGAAATGTGGAGGAAAATAGGGGACCGTGCAACTTTCTTTTGCTCAGTGAGGAGTTGTAAGCAAGTTACAGGGGAGCTTCTCAAAGCCCTAAACCCATTGAAGGAACAGGTTGATGCTAACACTAACAGGATAGAAGATCTTGAGAGAAAATTCAAGGACCAACAGATAAAACTCAGTGACCAAGAGATGAGAATGAGGTTAAACATGGAACACGAGGTGGAAAAGGCAGTTGACGAGGCAACAAGGGATATAACAAAGGTCCAGGACAAAATCAAGACTGACATGAGAGAGGAAGTAAAAACAGCCTTCCAGAACCAACGGGAATCTGTTGCTAGTGACTGAGGACACAGGTAAAATAAGGGACGAGTTGAGAGGAGAAATGAAGGAAACTTTTGATGTAGAAAAAGACAGGTTGTTCAGAGCCAAGAATCTAATCCTGGTCGATGTTTCGGAGCCCGACACAGAGGATATGGAGGTAGGAAGAGCGAGGTACCTAGCTAGGGTTACCGAACTCTTTACCACACACATGAAGATTAGAGAAACAGACTTCAAGATCGTGGCTGCCACCAGACTTTGGAGGAAAGATGACAACCAACAACAACCAAGACTTTGAAGGGTCCGATTTGAAACCGAAGAGATGGTTGGACTAGTGGCGAGGGCATCAGCACAGCTAGACCACACAGACGATGAAGCTGCCAAGGGAGTGAGAATCTTCAGAGACAAGACAAGAAGCGAAAGAGAAGAGAGGAAAAGACTGATTGACCTAATGTTGAGAAAGAACGATGAAGAAAGAAACAAGGGGGAGTACAAATGGATAACGGACCATACGGCCAAAAAGGTGATCCGAGTGAGGAAAGACGCCACGAGGCAGACCTTTCATCAGCGGAAGTTTAGGTAGACCCGCAAGAAACCACCCTCACCAGACCTTCAAGTGCCTTTACACCAACCTAGACGGCATCCACAACAAGACTGCGGAAATGGAAGAAGTAATGAACGAAACAAAACCGGACCTTATTTTGTAAACTGAAACGAAGTGTGATCAAGATATGTTAAGTGCAAATTTCTTTGATGTAAATAAGTATACTCTAATCAGAAGAGATAGGGAAATACAGAACGCTCCTGGAGGAGGGGTAGCATTACTAGTTAAGAAGGATCTTGTAATGGACGTGACATCAGTGAGCAGCCTTAATAACCATACAGCAGAAGAATCAGTCTGGTGTGAAGTAAAGAATAAGGAGGGTAAGAACCTAGTCATAGGCACAGTGTACAGAACCCCTTCCTCCCCAAGTGACAACAACGATAGACTATGTAACCTCATAAGGCTGAGCGAATATGAGTATGCGAATGACAACAGATCCTAGTCTGCGGCGACTTCAATTTCGGCAACATTGGCTGGGAAAACAATACTTACAGTTTCTTACAGTAGATCCTCTAGAAAAAGGCAAACTATGCCTGTGTATCCAGCTCAATACCAGTACTTGCACTGCTGCGGTCGTTCACGGTGTTGGCGGCGGCGGCAGCAGACGCAACATTTTTACTATTCTGTATTTTTGTTTTATAATCAAACTTCAAATCTTGTCTTCCCCATGCTTTATCAAGATTACTTTCAAACTCCCTTATTGATTCGGAATCGACTACAGAAATCGAAATCGGAATCGAATACAGTAGTGGCTGGCTCTCAGGGACACGGACAGGCACAACATTTCTTTGAAGCTGTCAACGACAACTTTTGGACCCAGAATGTCAAAGAATGGACTCACCTACGCAAGACTGAAAACCCTTCAAGGCTAGACCTCATACTGACAAAGACTCACTGCGAAATTGACGAACTAGAATACCTGGCACCACTGGGACAGAGCAAGCATACTGTTCACAATAAAATCAGACACCGTGCCGGAGAAAAGAGAAGACGAGGGGAACAAACTCAACTACCACAAAGCGGACATGGAGAAGCTACAGGACAAATTCAGCAGGGTGGATTGGACTAGTCTTCTGCGCGACAAATCAGCAGGCGTAATGTGGACCATCTTTAAGGATACGTACGACGGGATTGTGAAGGAGTGTGTCCCCCTCTACCGAAAGAAAAAAAAGTCATCCCCAAATGGATGAACAGACGACTACGGACACTGATAGCAAGGAAAAAAGAAGCATGGAAAAGGTACAGAGCTAGAAGAAGTACAGGAAGACGGGAACAGTACAACACCATAAGAAATGAGGTAACCAGAGAAGTGAGAACAACAAAGTATGAATATGAAAGGAGAGTAGCACAGGACTCTAGAACAACCGCTAAACACTTCTGGGCCTATATGCGCTTGAAAACAACTGTGAAGGACTCAATTAGCAAGATAAAGACCACCAGTGGGGACCTTACCGATAAGGACGAGGAAATAGCCCGAGAGATGAACCTAGCCTTCAATGGAGTGTACGTAAAGGAGGACGCAAGCGTACCAGTACCAACACCGGACGTGGCGCCACGTTTCAGGGACCCAAACTAAAGGACATTGCCATCAGACGAGAGGACGTAAGAACAAGATTGTGGGAACTGAATGCCAACAAGGCTCCAGGACCAGATGGGATATCTCCAGTAATACTGAAAGCATGTGCAGACACCCTATGTGACCCATTATTTGACATCTTTAGCAAATCAATTCAAACACGTGAAGTACCGAGTGACTGGAGAAGTGCCAATATCACCCCGATATTCAAGAAAGGCAGCAGAACCGATCCCTTGAATTACAGGCCAGTATCCCTAACAAGCATAGTGTCTAAGGTAATGGAAGGAATCATCAGACAGGAAGTTGTTAAGCACCTGACAAGAGACAACCTCACCAGCGATTCACAGCACGGATTCAGAAATAACAGAAGCTGCCTCACAAATATGCTATGCTACCTGGATGACCTGGTGAATGGGGTGGACGACGGACACTGCATAGACATTAACTACCTGGAGCAGCCTCCACGAACCAAGACCACCCACTAAACTACATGGCAACACACCCACAGACACCAAGAAATATCAAAACAACACCCAGCACACGGTATCACACACAATTATTGTCCTCACTCCCTCCCTGCCCACCCCGAACCAACTTCCAGAAGCACATCCATACTCATATCTCTCACCAATCCATCCACTCACTCACAGACAACACGCAGCTGCATGCACGACCTCCCGAAATCCATCCTTCCGAATCCTCCCTTCCTCGCGAGGACAGAGTCCACCTGGCCAGGCTGAGATGCGGACACCATCCAGCTCTCCTGAGCTATCAGAAGAGACTGGATGACTCCGTTGTCGACGCCTGCCCGGGATGTAACACAGCACCCCATACCATTAAACACATCATAGAAGACTGCATTTCACACAACCACTTATGCCAACAACACAATCTACACTCAATGAGAGCTCTGTGGGAAAGCCCGATCGTGGCCATGGCCTTTCTCAGGGACTCGGGGCTGTTCGGCCAGGCAGCTTAGGGAACAACAACAACAACAACTACCTGGACTGCGAAAAGGCCTTTGACAGAGTTCCCCATCGTAGATTGAGAGCCAAACTTGAGTCAATAGGCATAGGAGGGAACATCCTGGAGTGGATAACGAACTTCCTCACGGACAGGCTGCACAGGGTCAACATAAAGAACTGTTCCTCAAACAGCTTACCGGTACACAGCAGGGTACCCCAGGGATCAGTGCTGGGACCCAGAGGTGGGCGCGCTCCGGTGGGACCGGTAATGCGGCAGCGCTCCGCGCTCATCAGACATAAGGTGATGCGGCAGCGCTCACGCGCTCCTTTTGTCAGCAGACCCGATGCGCTTCCCGCTCCGCGCTCCTGCGCTCCAAGCTCCCAAAAATAGGTATATAAAAAACAAAACAAACAAAACAGCTTCTAGAAGTTATTTAATTATTTACCTTTGTCCTTCACTTTGTCCTTTGTCTTTCACTTCACTAAATTCCAAGAATTCAAAACATTAAAAAAACCTCAAGTCATGGTGTCTTTCTGAAGTTTAACTGTTTAAGTTTCTCACTTTCTCAGTTTCTGTTATTCTTTATGTCATATCAATGAATCAAATGTCAATGCTATGATATGATTGATATCATTGCAAATGTCAATGATATGATATGATTGATATCATTGTGAGTTTGTGACATTGTGACTGTCCATTGATATCTGATATGACATAAAGAATTACAGAAACTGTCCAAACTGAGAAACTAGGTCGAAACTGCCAGGTCCGACGGTATATAATTTATAATAATTATATATATACGGCCGGGACTAGGGTCTTGTCAGATGTCAGTTGTCACGCCCAGTGCCAGGTCCGTATATAATTATATACTGACTCGCCGAAAAAAAATCATAGCAGCGAAACGACTGCACCCATGGCTTTCATATTTTTAGTTTTTTACCACATGTACCATACCCTTCTGCATACCCAACACGGCACCACCACTACCCCAAACCCCTCCTCCCATCCACTCTCTGACTATCGGTCACCTCACAAGGAAAAAAAAATGAAAATCTGTGGCGGCGAAACGATTGCACCAATCGGTTCCATATTTGTGTGACAAGTGCCTTACCCTTATGCCTTCCCTCCACCACACCCCCAACTGCCTCCCACAACCCACTTCCAGCGTATCTGTACGAAGAAAAGGAAAACAAATAAAATCTGTGGTGGCGAAACTACCTCACCAATCGGCTTCATATTTGTAACACGAGTCAATTATGCTTCTACCTTCCCCCCATCATCCCCCAAACCACCCTCCCACCCATACATTCAAGTAACATTCCGATAGTATCGATACCATAAAATGATAAAAGTCTCTGAAGTCTATAGTGTCTTTTGACTATCAGACAGTCAGACAGGCTCGGGCTATACCACTGCCAGACTTACCCTTAGGCCCCTTCGTAAGCCGTAACTTGCCCGTAAGGTTTACTTTGCGTTAGCAAAAGCCAAAAAAAAAAAAAAATAACAAGTTAACAACTGTAACACAGTCAGTCTGTCACTATCATAGTATCACTGTATCACAGTTCACTAACACCGTGAGTAACACCGTACGAACGGTACGATGACTGTACACGATAATGACGTTCTTGTACCTGTTGTTGACAGGAAAAATCGCCTCCGGAGCGCCAGAAAGGAGCGCGAATTTCTAGCTGCGCTCCCCGCCTGCACTCCGATTTCAGAATTTTGCCGCTCCTCGCTCCGCGCTCCTCTACATTGGTAATGCGCACCGGATCGCAGAGCGCAGAGCGCCAAATGGCGCGCACCTGCCCACCTCTGCTGGGACCAATACTTTTCCTGATATATATAAATGACCTTGTTGCAGACCTTGAATCATCAACCAGGTTATTTGCAGACGACGCCAAAATCTATAAGACAATTGAGACAGAAGGAGACATAGAAGCGCTGCGAAGAGACATGAAGAGGCTGGACGAGTGGAGTAAGAAGTGGCTCCTAAACTTTAACGCTGACAAATGCAAAACGATGCACGTTGGACGAAACAACCTCCAAGCAGACTACCACCTGAACGGGATACCACTACAGAAGACAACGGAGGAGAAGGACCTGGGTATCTTGGGGTCGTGTGACCTCAAGTTCTCACAGCACGTAGCAAAGGTTGGGGCAAAAGCGAACGGCCGGCTTGGAATCATAAAAAGAAATTTCATACGAGACAGGGAGATCCTGGTACCTCTCTACTTGTCACTGGTACGCCCGGTCCTGGCCTATGGTGTACAAAGTTGGTCCCCTTACCTGGTTAGGGATATTCAGGCCCTGGAGAGGGTACAAAGACCGTACCCGACCTAACACACCTGCCCTACGAGGAGAGATGTCAGCGACTGGGACTGCAGACACTCAGTGACTGGAGAAAAAGAGGTGATATGATCGAAACCTACAAGCTAATGCATGGCTTTAACGACATCCCTTACACCAGATTCTTCTGCCTCAATACAAACAATCTGAGAGGACATTCACTGAAACTAGCGAAACCGGACCACTGGAGAACAAGACTAAAAGGGAACTGGTTTGCGATCCGGGTGATCGATGACTGGAACTCACTCCCAGACGGGATAGTAACTGCGCCCACGATAGCCACATTCAAATCACGGTACGACAGACACATGGGTATACTGTAGAGAACATTTAGGCTGACACGTCTTAAGAGGTGGGGACCACACAAGAAGTCCATTCTTATTTCCCCACTACCAATTCATAGGTAAGCATTCATAGGTAAGCACTCTGGGAACATAGACCAATCACCAACTTTGATACAAAACTTGCTCTTTCATTCATAGATTTTACTACCGTAAAATGCGGTAACTTCGGACATTTTTCGATGTTTTTTAACAATTTCTCCTGAGTTTAAACACATTATAGAGATTTAACTAGGTCAAGTGATGTATGGTGGTAGTGCGCCGTAATCCAGGAAGCCTCCTAAAATTAACCCCTATAATAAGAGAGCTATCCTTATCCTAAATGATGTCCGAAGTTTGCTTGAAAAGTTGATTAACTTCGGACATGTATGGATAACTTCGGACATACGGTGTTTCTTATGGAAAATGGTTGCCAAGAAAGCTGAGATAACTTCGGACGAACGGAGGAGAACTTCGGACCTACGTTCGTGGCCTTATTTCAGTCATTTTTCGGCTCCTACTATTTTATATGAATATTTTATTATTGCTGCTTATTCCTGTCCGATGTTATAGTGGAAAATGCACAGTCAATACTTTTAGGCCTGTATAATCAGTATAGGAGGGGGATATATACGATGTTTAACATATATTCTGTTTGGCTCTGTTCTCGTTAGGCATCGAGCTCACTCCTAGAAAATATTGAGCAGGAAAAATAACCAATGCTGTCAAATCAATAACTCGAAAATTAACTAGGCCTAGTGAAAATATATAGGTATGTATAATATATCAATGCATATACACTTTTATGAATTTGAGCATTTTTATAGGTATAACGTATTTGTTGGTGTTTCTTTCGGCAGATAAAAAAATTTTTGGACAAGATATATGCCTCTCCTAATTTATATATATTATATATCCAGAATTATCCGAAATACATAAATCGGTTAGCATAGTATCATATTTTTATGGGTTTTTGGACTCAGAGAATGATGATTTGATCTTTTACCACCATGTTAATGATGTACAAGTATTATGAATGATTTTCATAGGGAAAATAATAACAAACAATTGTTTTGTTCCATGTCCGAAGTTACCATGTTTTTTTTTTAAACACAATCGGCTAAATGATAGTGTTCTAGCTAGAGCGTTATACAAGTGTAACAAATTTCCTTTGGTGGATGTTGTCTCTGGTAATGTTACTACAAAATTATATCAGTCACAACATCATTCATACAAACAAATTTCTTCAGGGTGATAGAAGTTTGGCAGGGTAGCGAAAAATGTACATATTTTCGTCACATATATAATATTTTTTTTGTGTACATATACTCATGTCAGTTCCCTAGGGCTTTTACATGCTCTTCCTTTGCCATTTCTCTAAACGGACCCCACAAAAAAATAAAAATAAAAAGTTTCCATTATATAATGACAATGTCTAATTACTTATTATCGCCGATGTCCGAAGTTATGACCCAAGTCCGAAGTTACCCCACTTTACGGAACCACCTACTTGTTGCATTTGGTGGAAATGCCAGATTTCTCCTGGGCTTCTAATAATTTGTCTAGAAATATTATTTTGTGACTGTGCTTTAAAAAAATAATGTAAGCACTGAAATACTAATAGTCAATAATGGGTGTAGAGAAATTCACAGTGCCGTGAATACCTGAATGGAGAGTTAAACCCACGACAGAAAACATTTGTATTGCTATAAAGACACAACTGACTCAAAGAGAGAGTCAAAGCTTGCTTTGTCTTCATATAAACAAAAAGGTTTTCAGTCATGTGATTTACTCTCCACTATAGTCAATCATGCCATCCCTGAATAATATGAAAATAGCTACCGGTATATTAAAAAATCAAAGAATAGCTACTAACCTGGCTCCCCATCCTGAATTGTGCTCGGTTCTGAGAAATGCTGGTCTTCATGAGTAGATTTAGTCTTTACCAAACCCTCCTCATTTGTTGACTCCTTCCCCTTCTTTTTGCCATTCTTATCTTTCTTTGCAGTACCTGTACCTTTACTTTTCACTTCCTTTCCTTTGTTTGGCTTTAATATTGAGTCTGAAGCCCCAATAGTTGTAGCATGGGTAAACAACGATGATCCTGCAATAAATAGAAACTAATTTGTATACTTAATGCACAATCATGCAAGTCATATAGTCGCAACTTCTGACATTCTTAAACACTTCAATCACATGATGACCTTTATGTTACTCCAAGATAAGTTTTCAGTTTAGGAAGGACTTCAAGAAAACAGAGTTTAAGGACTGCCAGTAAATCTAATCACTCTAAAACTCTTGACAGGTCGTTCCTAAGTTAAATTAGTGTCAGCAATGTTGGTGTCCTCCAGTGATGGTAGATATATGAAAACAGTAAAGCAACATAAATACACAAAAACAAAGAAAGATAATTCATACCAATAATATACGGGTGAGAAAAGTTCTTCAGAGACAGTTCATGACATTCTGCTAGATGAATTTCCTTTGCATATCCCGGCACCCATGAATCGCACCTCTGACACGGAAGGTACTGGTCACACCCTAGAAGCTTGTTCATTTTCTGGAAAATATGATATGTATAACTATGATATGTAAAGCTCCAGGTTGCTCCGACATTGTCGCTGAGATGATAAAAGCCTCAGGGGAGATTGGTGTAAACTTAGTCACTGAGTTGATAAACACCATTATTAAAGATGAGAAAATCCCAGAGGATTGGCTCAAAAGTGTAATAGTAAATATATACAAAGGAAAAGGGGATGCGCTAGATAGAGGAAATTATAGGGGCCTGAAAATGCTTGACCAAATCATGAAGGTCTGTGAGAGAGTCCTTGAGGGTTTGATCAGGCAAAGCATCTCTATTGATGATATGCAGTTTGGTTTTATGCCAGGACGTGGTACAACCGATGCTATCTTCATAGTCAGGCAGATACAGGAAAGATACTTACTAAAAGGCAGGGATCTTTACTTTGTGTTTGTGGACCTGGAGAAGGCCTTTGATAGGGTACCTAGAGATGTTGTACAGTGGGCTATGAGGAAACTTGGTGTGGAAGAGTGGCTGGTGCGTGTGATAATGAAGATGTATGAGGATTCGCGAAGTTCGGTGAGGGTGAAGGGTGTACTGAGTGATGAGTTCGCAGTCCGTGTTGGAGTCCATCAGGGTTCAGTGTTAAGCCCCCTCCTCTTTATTATGGTTTTGGAGGCGCTGTCTAGAGTTTTTAGAGGCGGACTCCCGTTGGAACTGTTTTATGCAGACGATTTAGTCCTAATAGCTGACAGTATGCAGGATGCTGAGGCCAAATTCAGAGAGTGGAGAGAGGGCATGGCGAGCAAGGGTTTAAGAGTCAATATTAACAAAACCAAGGTTATGCATTGTAGATTGAGACGAGGCAATGTGGAAAAGAGCGGTGCATACCCATGTGCAGTGTGTGGAAAGGGAGTGGGCGTTAACTCAATTCAATGTTGCATCTGTCAATGTTGGGTACACCATGGGAGTAAGCACTGTAGTAGAATAAAGGGGCCCCTGCCGAAGGATAAGTCAGAAATAGAGAAATTTGAGTGCGTAGTGTGCAAAGGCGAGCTTATGTTAAGTGATGATCCTGTGGCTGTGAATTTTGGAAATGAGTCTTTGGAGCTGGTGAACAAGTTTTGTTACCTAGGAGATACCATCTCTGCCGGTGGTGGGGCCGAGGCTGCCACTGTTGCTAGAATTAGGTGTGGCTGGGGGAAGTTCAGAGAATTGATGCCAATCCTGACCATGAAAAGAATGCCTCTCCCCCTGAAGGGAAAGGTGTATGCCTCATGTGTTAGAAGTGCAATGACGTATGCCTCAGAAACATGGGCCGTTAAAGTAGAGGATGTCAACAGAATGGAGCGTAATGAGATGAGAATGGTGAGATGGATGTGTGGGGCCAGGCTACAGGATAGAATAACAAATGTTGAGCTGAGGAGACGTTTGGGTATAAAGAGTACTAGCGAGGTGATGCGTACAAGTAGACTGGGATGGTATGGACATGTGGAGAGAATGGATGAACAAAATTGGGTGAAAAAATGCAGGTCTGTGATTGTGGAGGGAGCTGCACCAAGGAAGACCTGGGATCGGACTATACGCGCCGATCTCAAATCCAAGAACTTGACAAGTGAAGCAGCCCTTAACAGGGTTGCCTGGAACACCGCCATTAGGACAAGAGACTGAAACTGCACTGATGTGTGGAACACTCAGTCTTAAAATGTTATGTATGTATGTATGTACTGTATATCCCTAGGTAAGGACAAGTCTGTAACTTCCCATTGTCCGATTTTGGTGGTTTGTAAAGCATTGTCTATTACCCGACTGGCGGGTGCCCGACACCGAAAGGGGTTGAAATAGGGGAGCTATCCCCCCGCCAAAGGCGGCTTTCTAGGGCCTTTCCTAGCTGATGCTGAGAGGATTGGGTTCTAGTCATGTGGTGATGGGCTGGTCTATCAGAGTGAGAACTGAGCGATCTCTGCCATACCCATAGCTTACTCTGACTGTTCCTTTAACTTATATATTTTCTAGATCTCAAGTGACGGCGTTTTTTCCGTGGATTGACCTCCCAATCTACCAAGATTGGAAGCCAAAGCGTCACATTTTTCCCTTGCCCCTCAACTTTCTCTTCATAATTGCTGAGGGGCACAGGGCCCTGGGTGGGGCTTTGGTTTCCCGGGCGTTTCCGCGCCCTCCTTAGCTCCCCGCCATGGAGTGGCTTCGGTCACCCAGGCTTTATTGTGGTCGGCGGGGAGGGTTCTGTGGGGGCGCTCGGTTATGGCCTTGGAATTGCTCGGGGCCTTGGGGCTGTTCGGCCAGGCAGCTTGGGGAACAACAACAACAACAACAACTGAGGTGTAAAGTTCAGTATCAGTGTCCACTGCCAGTATGCCCTTATCTTTGTTTAATCGTACCGTACGTTCAGGGCAGTAATGTGGAGATGTTGTTCAATGTTTTTGAAGAACTCTTAGGTAGGCCTACTTTGTGTCCTTGGAGAATGCTGCATCTTTGAGTTTGACTAGCCTAGCCTAGTATGGTATGAAAAGTTCGGGAGGGGTACTTACCAGCGATGTTTGGGCTTACCGCTGGGGTTTGTTGGTCACCATGCCGCCTATGTATTTTGGATGATTTTGCGTTAGGCTAGTCCTATTATGAGAATGGAAGGCACTAAATGCCCGGGCACTATCTAACCATTGGTCGTTGTCTGTGGGGCAGTCAAAAGTTTGTGGGGTCATTTGGGGGGGTTACATGCATGATAGGTGAGGTAGAAGAGGTGTTAGTAGCGGGAGAAGCTAGATGTACTTCGAAAGTGTGGGGCAAAAATTGGAAAATATTAACCCTTCCTACCCGGTCTGCCTTAGGTAAGGACAGCACGAAAGAAGGGCCGCTACCCGGTATGCCTTATCTAAGGCATGAGCTTAATAGCCTAATTAAGCTTGGTCTGAACGCCGTGCGTACGACGTATGTCAACAAACCCAAGCGTTCGTCACTGCACCTCCGAAAACAAGGAGGAGGACTCCTCAATGTTATTGTTCTGACGTCATGACGAAATTAGTGTCTGAAAAGCCCCCATATTGGCAACATCTCTGCAATATTGGCTCCACTGAAATCGTCATCACAACTGAACCAGTTGACTTACAGAGCTCAACTCAATGCCAAAATACAGATTGAAAACCGCACTACGATTATAGATGAGTGGGAAAGTTCTAGCAGTGAAAATAAACATAAATACGGTAGCCTAGTCCTAGACGTTTTTCAGCCATTTCGCCCGGGTAGGGGCGACCGTCATTGGGTAAGACAGCCCGGGGAGGAAGGGTTAAGGAAACCACCCACCAATATTTTTTTTTTTTTTTTTTTTTAGTTTTCGTTTATTTGCATCAATCAACATGATTGACATTAGTTTCAACCTCCGCAAAAATCGTTTTCCCCTTTATCCAACGATCTTAAGACATGGCGCCCGATAGTGGGGAGGGCTATGAAGATCAGGGAAAATGTGGGGTTAAAGACATAAAAAGGCGATATAATGGCTTTTATGATGAAAGTTGGCTGGGGTTTTGTTGTTTTTCAACTTGAGAAAACCCCAAAATGAAAAAACCCGAGCCAAGTTTTGGCAAAAGTTGGGGTAAAATTCTAGTTTCACTTACACAGCGACAAAAGGGAGGCGCCGTTGTAAAGGCATAGCTTCCCGACCAACTATGAAGATCAGGGAAATTGCTGGGTAAAAGACGTAATATAATGATAATAAACTACATTAACGACATTAGCCAAATCTAACAACCTTACCTAACCTAACCTAGTATTATGTAATACAGTAGCTATGGTGCCGCATATGGGGAGATTTTTTTTTTTTTTTTTACAGTAGCTATAATTCCTTATAATGCATTTCCACCGCTTTGGACATACTGTATATAGGAATTAAGTATGGTATATGACAACTCTAAAGTAGCCATAGAAATTGATGAGTATGCTGTGAAAGCGAAACTAGAATTAAACCAAAGTTGGCTCGGATTTAAGATTTTTCAGCTGCATAAAAGACAGCAAGTGCAAAAAAGAAGTTGGCTCGAGTTTTCTTGTTTTTCAACTTAAGAAAACCCCAAAATGAAAAAAAATCAAGCCAAGTTTTGGCAAAAGTTGGCTGGGATTTTAAGATTTTTCAGCTTCATAAAAGTCAGAAAGTGGCAAAAAAAAAAGTTGGCTCAAGTTTTCTTGTTTTTCAACTTAAGAAACCCCCAACATGAAAAAAACAAAACAGTCAAGTTTTGGCAAAAGTTGTTGGATGATACATGGGATAGAAAATGAACTTACCCAGTAAGCTCATTATCCATTATCCAACAATTAAGCAACATTAAAGATTTTAGCCTAACCTACCAACCTTACCTAACCTAACCTAGTATAATGGGTGGGGGCTGCCGCCCCCACACCCCCGCTGGTTGGATAGGGTACCTGGAACATTCGTCGACCGGAATTCTCGTCGACAGCGACGAGTGTTCCAATTTTCGCCGTCGACGAGTGTTCCAATTAAGTGGTGTTTTTTTCGGGGAGACATCCTTTTCAATTGTCCCCTCTATTGTCATTGTTTTATATATAATATATAATATATAAATATATATAAATATATACCGGTATATATATATAGCCTACATATATACCGTACTGTATATATATATATTTTTTTTTAGACATAGGCCTATAATTCATAAATTATAAAAAATATACAAGATATGTACCGTAGGCTATTTGTATTATTACACATTTAGTCGTACTGTATTTTTCATACATACAAAAAAATCAAACAAAAGACGAATCGTTTATTTTTAGTCGTTATTAGTGTATAGGCTATGTAAAGAAGAAATTGTGGTGTATAGTTCAAATTATGTCTTTGGAAGTGATAAAATGGCCAACACAGTGTTATTTCATGTTAATTTGCTTGTATTCCTTCTCATATTCGTTCAACTATTCACACAAAATTGCTCCGGTTTGACACCCTGGCACTGGCTTGAAACAGGGAATGGCTTGCCTTCTGGTGCCTCTCAATCTTCTCTTGGGCCACAAGTTGATGCTGCACTTTAACAAATGAGCATTCCTTGTGCAGAACCTCAATTAGTTCATACACATTGCAGCTCGCCTCGGCTCTTTCACACAACTTGAGGTTGTTGTGCCACCCCTCCACATCATTGTTAGTTCGTACTGTCTGTCCGAATACAGACCATTGGTCTGGAGTCCAACCCCCAGCCCCATGGCTTGGAGTAATCCAGGTGGTCTCAAAGTACTCTAACAACTGATGTAGACCATCAGGGTGACTGGGCAATACCAGGCTATGTCATTTGCTTGCATTCCTTTTTCTTAAAGCTTCACCTAAACTTCTATATATAATACCATTATTATATATTGATATATATGTATTATACCTTTATACCTTAGTGGAAACTAAGAAGAAATCAAATAAAAACAAAACAATCCAGATGAATAAAACTATAAACAATAAAAGGGAGGTGCTTTTGTAAAGGCATTCGTTCAAATTGGCATTCACTCGCAATCCTTCTATCGAAATCGAATCGGTTACCACTACACAACGAACCACTTACCTACACAACCACTTGTCTTAAGCTTCACCATAACTTCTAATTATAGTTTATATATAAATATATATTTTTAAACTTTATTGTTTCTTTTCAACAATTTTTTTTGTAAGTGAAGTAAGTAAATTTTGTCGACGAGTGTTCCATCGTCGATGAGAGTTCTAGGTTCGCGCTTCGACGAGAATTCCATAATTCGTTGGATAGTACATTGGATAGAAAATTAGGTAAATTCCTAGTGTTAATTAGACTGAAAGGCAGGGAGAAAGAGGTCCGCCGAGTCGTGTTGTGTGCCCTGGACAAATATCGTTACAGGTTCTAGGTTCTGTATCTCCCTTAATAGAATTTTTCGAGGGTTGACACTTATTTTGACATGGAGTATAGGTTATATTACATCGTAGCCCAAATGAAATTTAAAATATCTGTAAAAATTCTTGGGTTGTTTATATAATAGAAGTTACTGTGAGACACGTAATATGTTGAAGGGGGAGTTCTGCCCCCTCTAAACACCCGTCACTTATGTCATCATAATCTGTTGTACTTCATAGGGGGTCCAATTAAGGAGAAAATGAATTAACAGACGAAATTAGGCCGCAAACTACAATAACATAGCGGGCCGCCGTTTATGGGAGACTTTTTACACATCATTTTCAATGTTAATTTTCTCCCTTAATCGATTTTTCCAAATTATCAAACTTACATAAAAATGAAGGTTCAATGTTATTTTAATACCACAAATTTTGTTGATATATTTGAAGATACATATTGAATCTATATGCTCTAAAGATCATAAGAAAATTTGTTTTGGGTATTCTGCAGAACAACTACTCCTCGATTACGGGATTCCTGTCTCGTGGAATTAATTTTGTTTGCTCTTACCTTACTCAGGGGACCTTACTAATGTGCGGATAAGGGATAGGCCTACTTTTCTTATTTTGTCAATTTGATTTTCACTCTCCTATAACATTATCAGAGTTATTTTTGTACAGCAAGTCCAGGACACTTTGTTTACATTCTAGCCTCCTTGGAGGCTCCTCCCCGATGTTTAGTAACCAATCAGAGTGGAGCTTAACCTATAAGAAGTCGGTAAATTTTTAATGGTACTTTCCTATTATCGACAGCCAAAGCTGAAGATTGCAGAGTAAACACAATAGACTTTATCCCATCAATTTTGTATAGTTTTAATACCTAATCAGCGGGGGTGTGGGGGCGGCAGCCCCCACCCATAATACTAGGATAGGTTAGGTAAGGTTGTTAGGTTAGGCTAGCGTAATGTCTTTTGACTCTTTTCAAAGTTGACTAAATCGAGTAAACTCCTAGATTGTTGGGGTATCTGAATAATTACAATTAACAATGCAAATGCTAATAAAAAGTGCTTTCCGCACTTTCTAACAATAAAATACACACTTAGGGCCTACAATGCATTAAAATACATAAATAAAATAAATAAAACTTAAAATAACAGGAGTAGGCTAGTAGTTATGCAGAATTAGGCCTACCCTCGGAAAATTTGTGGTAGCCTAGGCCTATTAAAATTTAAAAATTCCAAAATGAAGTACAGTTTAGGCCTAGGCTATAGGGATTCCAACATGCATTTCAAAATTGTCATGAAAATTGGTGGGTGGTTTGCTGCTTAATATATACCCAAAAATCCAACGCCGCTTGCGGCTTGTTTGTAGCAGACAAACAAGCAGAGTCGCTTGCCCTGGCAGATTGATGTTTCTTCTTCTTATTGTTTAAATGTGCAGTTTGCTTGGAGGGTTGTCTCCAGATTACTGCACAGGCGTTTAGATGGGACAGAATAAGAATAGAAGGGGAAAATCCTAGAATGAGGAATGAAAAACTACTCAAAATTAGTCACTGAAGCCCCCCAACCGCGTCAAGGAGAGTAGTATCTTCTTCTTCTTATTGTTTAAATGTGCAGTTTGCTTGAAGGGTTGTCTCCAGATTACTGCACAGGTATTTAGATGGGACATAGTAAGAATAGAAGGGGAAAATCATAGAATGAGGAATGAAAAACTACTCAAAATTAGTCACTGAAGCCCCCCAACCGCGTCTTCTTCTTCTTCTTATTGTTTAAATGTGCAGTTTGCTTGGAGGGTTGTGGTGTCTCCAGATTACTGCACAGGCGTTTTAGGAGGGGTGAAAAGAACAATTGTTAGTATAATAGGGGTTAGGAGAGATAGTAAAGGTGGATTTTATACTACTGTACTGTATATGAGGGGTAAGTTTGTCGTTGTCTTTTGAGGTCAGGGTGATTTAAGTCTAGGTGAGGGTGAGGTCAGAGATGATGATGACGATCAGTTGCAGTACAGTACAGTACTGTACTGCTCTATGTGTACTGTGTGATTCAAGTCAAGGTGAGGGTGAGGTCAGAGATGATGATGATGATGATCAGTGGTGGTATAGTACAGATTCAGTTGGATGGTAATTTTATATGCTTGTGATTTTGTTTGTTGTTCTGATGTAGGTTCCTAGGGCTGATGCGATGACATGTTTACTGTGCTGTGGTAGGTCTCCTCCACCTAGGATATGCTTGATGTTGAATGTTCCTCCTTGTTGGGTTACTACACTTCTGAGGTGGGTGCGGGCACCGTAATGTCTGTGGCAGTGGAGTAGATAATGCTCCACTGTCTCAGGTGTGAGGCAGTACAGGCAATTTTCATTTGCTTGCAATCCCATCCTGTACATATTCCCTCCCAGTCTGGTGTGTCCTGTTCTGAGGAGGAGAGCCGCGGTGTTTAAGGCTTTGTTCTTGTAGATGGAGTGTTTCCACACTGACCACTCTGACTTGATGTTACTGTATTGTGTGCCAGCTATGGTTATTTTCCACTCTTCCTTGAAGTCTTGGAGGACGTCTTCTCTGAGGATGTTTGTCCGGTCGGTTGTGGTGTAGGGTATGACTGTTGTTAGGTGGAAGGAGTGCATCCCTTTGGCTAGTCCATCCACTATTTCATTATGGAGGATGTCAATGTGGCTGGGTACCCATTGGAGGGATATTGTATATCCTTGAGAGTGGAGGGTGGTGAGGAGTTGGATCATAGGGTATACTATTTCCTTGTTTGTCTTGGTATTATAGTTGATGGCTTGTATGGCACTTTTGGAGTCACAGCAAATGGTGTAGGCACTTACTGGGAGGGTGTTGATGATCTCAAGTGCACGGAGGAGTCCATAGAGCTCTGCTGTAAACACTGTGGTTTGTTTGGGTAGCTTCCATCCCATGGTAAGGTGAAATTTTGGGATCCATAATGCTGAAGACACAGATTTGCTGTTGTTATTACTGGTACTGATGCGTGATCCATCTGTGTATACGTGGGTGGAATTTTGGTGCTGGGTGTGGAGGACTTCGAGGAACTCTTGCTTGAGGTCAGCCGAGTTGTTTTTCTTGGAACCGCGTCAAGGAGAGTAGTATCAGGGGGGGGGGGGGAGTAGTATCTTCTTCTTATTGTTTAAATGTGCAGTTTGCTTGTAGGGTTGTCTCCAGATTACTGCACAGGCGTTGTTGTTGTTGTTGTTACTATTAAAGGGCCTTCGGGTGGATGCCACCTGCATGGCCCTAGAAGACTAACCGTCAGTGGGACCCTATACTATATCGGCAACATGAGTCGCCAAGAGGAAGACACATAAGGCACGAGAGAGCTGAGAACACACATCCGCATCCCGGACACCGTGGCCTAATAAGAGCCCTAAGCTGAACCCCCGAGACGACAAACGGCAAACCGAGTCCCTAAGTTTGACCCTGTGACTATAGAACCGCGGACACACCTCCACCAGATGCTCAGGGGTTTCGGGCTGTCCACACCAGCGACAGTCCGGGCACCGTACCATGCGGAGTCGGAACAGGTGTGCTGACAGCGCAGTGTGTCCAATACGCAGCCTGGCCAGCGAGACATCGAGTTTCCGCAGGGGGTGTCGACTCCAAGGCTGGGGGCACGAATCCCACCGGTATCTCCCCATGGTCGTCTGTAGCAACAGCACCCGCAGCTCCCTGTCCCAAAGACCGCGACTAGCCCGCCCGACAACCCGGGCATGCGTCCTCGCATCCATGTCAACCGACTCAACCTCTACCGAATCGTGCGCCAGCGTCGCCGCAGCATCAGCCACCGTGTTGCCACGAATGCCCGAGTGCGCAGGAACCCACTGGAGGACCACTTCCCACGGATGACCTAAAAAGTGAACCAGCAACACCTGGATGGCGAAGACAAGACGAGGATATGTAGCCGGGCGGGCCGCAAGGAGCAGATGGAGGGAGGCTTGGGAATCCGAGTACAAGACGACCCGTTGAGGCCGAATATGACACCGCACAAACTCCAGGGCTCGAAGAATGGCAAACAGTTCCGCCGCTATGATGGGATGGTGCCCAGACAACCTCCAGGTCTGGCAGAGGGAGAGGTCCTCGTAGTAGACAGCCGCGGACGAGGAGGCCGGAGGAACGCAGGAACCATCCGTGAAGACACCGAAGTGCCCCTGATAACACGACCCCACCAGCTCAGCAAAATAGGCCCGGGCAAGTCCAGCATCCGTCGACGTCCGGTAACCTTCATGGAAGGTAACCCGGATGCGAGGAGTGAGATCAACCCATGGCGGGACCGGAGACACAGAGGGGGTCGGGGAGGGAGAGGGAGGGTCCACAGCTATCTGCCGATAGTGGAGGAGGCTCCTCACCAGGAAAGGTTGACGCCGTTTCACAGGCCACGATGGTGCAGTCCTGGAGACCCCTGACGAAGCATGCAGGCCCGACAACGGGTGATGCCCAGGAAGAGTAGCAACTCGCCCCGCCCACCTACAATCCGTCAACACCCGAGACCAGGACAGAGGCAACGACCCACTTTCCGCTAGGAGGGACACGGTAGGGGAGGAACAAAAAGCCCCCAACGCCACCCTGAGGGCCGTGTTATGAATAGGGTCCATGCGGCTAAGAACTGACGACGAAGCCGAGCCATACACTGCACTACCATAAGTCACCTTACTCTTGATGAAAGACTCATAAAAACACAGCAGATCATCCCGAGACGTCCCCCACTTGGACCCGGCTATACACTTCATTATACCCAGCCGCGTCATGCAAGACGATCGCAGGTAGTCCACATGATTCCTCCACGTCAATACCGGCCCATCCCAACGCAGACCTAAGAAGGTGTGTGACGTACGATACGTGAGAGGCTCACCCCCCAACGTAATCGTAGGCAGACCCGGGAGTTTAGTCTTCAACGTGAAGCACATGAGAGGGCTCTTTTGGGCATTGAGTCGTAGGCCCCAGTCCCTCGCCCACTCACAGAGCTCATCAACCGCCAATTGCAGAGCAGTCTGGGCCTGGAAGAGCGTGTCCGCTGAGCAGATGATGGCAAGATCGGCGGCATACACCATCGTCGTAGCATTACGGGACCGAGGGACATCAGACAACATGGCATTCAGGAACAGTGGACCCAAGATCGACCCCTGAATCACCCCACGGCGGACAGGGAAAGGCCGCGACGTAGAGGTACCAACCGCCACAGAAAGGGACCTCTCAAGCAAGTAGCTGCAGAGCCACGATAAAACCTCCCCACGGACACCAAGCATACCCAATTTGTATAGGACCCCGGCATGGGAAACCGAATCAAAGGCACTCGCAACATCGATGAACGCCACGAGGAGCACCTTCTTGTTCCGATACGCATCCTGGATGCGATATTCCAGCTGGAGGAGCACATCCACGGTGCCCCTAGCCGGGCGGAAACCATGAAGAACATCAGGAAGGAGTGCCTTTGTCTCCAGCCACCAAGTGAGCCTCTGTGAAACCATCTTCTCCATCACCTTACCCACCACCGACAACAAGCAGATGGGCCTACGTGAAGATGGCAAAGAGGGATCCTTACCCGGTTTAGGGAACGGAAGGAGGAGGGCCGACTTCCACAGAGCCGGATATGTACCAGTAGACCAGCTCCTGTTATAGAAGTCCAGCAACACACCAAACCCCTCCCGCGGCAGATGGGCAAGCATCTCATACGCCACATCATCGTGACCCACAGCCTTACCCTTGGGGAGGGAGTCCAAAGTGCGGTGCAATTCATGGGCGGTCAGCGGATCTGCAAGGCCGTCAGGATCAGGAGATTCAAGATGGTACGAAATAACTGACTCCAGCCGATCCACATCCGGTAGTTGCGGTGGGGCCGCAAACTGCACCCGATAGTGATCTGCCAAACAATCTGCCTGCTCCTGCGCATCGCCGACGAGCCGACCGCCAACAGTAAGAGGGAAAGAAGTGTCCACCCTCTGGCCATTCATCTGCCTAACAAAACGCCACGCCCTCTTGCTGGAGCTGGCAAACCTCAACGTAGGACAGAAGGCAGCCCAAGACCCACGCTTCGCCTTCAAGAGAGTGCGTTTGCACCGGGCATCCACCCTCCGTGCCTCCCGCTTGAACTCTACACAGGGATGACGGCGCCAGACAGACCAAGCCCGATGACGAACCCGGACCGCGACCGCACATTCCGCGGTCCACCAAGGAACAGTGGGCCTGTCCGTAGGGGGCCGGCCCGTCATCCGAAAGGCCCCACCGGCCGCAGCAGTTAACGCCCTTGAAATGGCCGCAGCACCCGAGCCCACCGACTCCGCGAGAGAGGGAGGATCCAAGCGGAGGCCACGTTGGAACTGTCCCCATCCCTCAGCACCAAACCTCCACCTCGGGCGGGAACGCGGAGGGGCAGGAGAGGAAAACCCAAAGACATCAATCAAGACTGGCAGATGATCACTCCCCATGTATGGACCCGTGGTAACCCGAGCACCTAAAAACAGGTCATTACCCAAGCAGAGATCTAAGGTGGAGGAGGACGCGGTATGCGGATCGACGCGGGTAGGGAGACCAGGTGGGGTTAAAAGGTCAAAGGAAGGGCTATCCAATAACGCTTCAAAAAGCGAGGTACCAGTACGGTTCCGAGATGCCCTGAGCACCAACGGATCCCAGTACGGGTGACGCGCATTAAAGTCCCCCATCACCAGACAGGGCGACGGCAATTGATTAAAATAATGTTGGAATTCCGGCAGAGCAATATTCCGACAAGGGTTATAACAGATGAACACAGTAGCCCACCCCTTCCGTAAGGCCACGCTCACCGCCAGAACCTCCAGGTCTCCACCAGCAAACCGTTGCAAACCGAACATCTTGCTCGGGACCGTATCCCGCACCGCTAGAGCCAAACCACCACCCCTAGAGTCCCTATCCGCCCGATACACATTAAAATGAGGGATCCGGAAATGTAACGTGGAAGAAAGCCAAGTTTCGCATAGCCCTACCACTATAGGGGCTTCACGTTCCACCAACAACCGTAAATCCTGAGTCTTACGGTAAACTGACCGAGCATTCCACAATAGAAACTTCTCCGATAACCTGGGCAACCCTAACGGGACACCAACAGAGCCAACAGTCTGGGTATCAATGCGAGACAAACTTCCTTGAGAGTACGGCCTGACACTATGCACTCCCAGAAATCCGTCACCAACGAGCCAAATGTATCAGGTACAGGGGGGGGAGGGGCAGACTGCTGCCTCTCCGTCGGACTACCAGCACCAGACGCGAAAGGACCAGAGGTAGGCCGGGGAGAGACAGAAATATTATTCGGGCAAGGGGGAGGGAGCATCAGGGGGACTGGCGACGGAGCCCTGGGAGGAGAGGCATCCAACAACCTGTGCTGAGGCCGAGGACCACTACGACGGCGCAGATGCCTCGGGGACGATGGACGATGAAGGACCACTTCAGCGTCAGAGGAGGCCCCTTCGGAGACCCGAACCTCACGCCGAACCACCTCGTCCATGACCCCTACGCCAACACCACGCGGCCGAATCACAGCCAGGTCATCCGCCTGATCCCCCAACACCTCAAACCTGTTGCCCGTGACCACCGAAGCATACAGCCGGTCACCCGCCGCCGCCGACCTCGGCGGGAGACGCGGGCCAGCAGAGCCACTTACAACCGGAGACGACCCTAAACGCGGAGGAGACCGACGCTGGGTAGGATTCAGTTCCCGAACCTTCCGGTTGAGATCAGGCAGGCCAAACTTTTCCTGTTTGTAGTCCTCATGGATTGCGAGTGCACAGGCATTTAGATGGGAGTAGTATCAGGGGGGCCAACCGCGTCAAGGAGAGTATGTGGGCAGGCCCAATTAACCCTGCCACAGACCATCTCAGGTAAGGAATCACAGGCGACCCGAACGCAGCAGAAAGATCTTGGTGTGCTTATTTGCGAGGCCATGGAGGCAGCTCTAAAACCTCTCTAAAACTCACCATATGCGCATGCGTGAGAATCTAGGCCCCTTGGCCCCGCCCCTCACCTCCCTTGGCCTGCCCCGTGTTTAAATGTAGCCTTCAAACCATTACTGCCAGATTGCTCTGTAGCACAGCCGGTATAGCTCCCGTCTTCCACTGGGAAAACCAGTGTTCGATTCCACTCTAATTTAGTGTATTTTATGTTTTATTTTATTATATTGGTTATTTTTGTTATTATTTAGGGTTAGGTTAGGTTAATCAAATCTATTCTAATCTAATCTAATAGTTGTACATTTGAGGGACGGGGCCAAGGACAGGTTTTAGAGCTGCCTCCATGGCCTCCCTGCTGGAGCACCCGGTCACGGAGGGCCGGGTCCAGCCCGCGGCCCCCCAGCAGGATGGGGAGGGTAAAGTCAGAGACCCCTAAGGAGCGGAGGCTGCAGCGGAGGAGGGTCCTATGGGAGCAAGTGGCAGCTATGAGAGGAGAAGTAGGCACATCAAGTATGAAAGCTAGAATAATGGAAGGACAACTAAAATACTTACAACATACATTGAGAGAGAAAGGGAATCAACTGCTTGGAATAATAGTAGAAGTGATGAAGGAACAAAAACAGAAGAATAGACGGATAAAAGGATTAATAAAGGACAGAAAAATGGTTGGGATTAACCTAAGACGTGCGCATGGGGGGTATGAGACACCACACTCCTGTGCTGGCGTATTTGAGCTGTTCCCATCACTAACATCGTTATTTTACCACAAATAGCATTAATACTTATCCATATGAGCCTATTATAGGTTGATTATAAAGGTATTAACCTGTTACAACAATAAAACAAGTGGAAACAGCGTTTGGATGGTCAAAATCGGCGATACAGGCCGGGAGTTACATAATGCATGGCTGAGGCAACCTCCCTTCCCACCACTTTTCCCCACGTCTGGAGAGAGACTGTCGATCGATACTCTCTCTCTCTCTCTTGTACTCGCTTGCTAACAGTGATGACAATGCCCTGCTTGCAACTCGCTAATGTTAGCACGAAAATATACCAAAGAATAAGGGAATAACAGGGAAAATAGGTGATAACTGAAGGAGGTGAGGAAAGTGGGGAAGGAGGGGAGGTGGAGGAGTGATATTTTGCATGGCCCAGGGGCAATAAAAAAAAAAAAAAAAAAATGTTTTGGGGTGTTTTAAATGAATTTTTTAACTCCTTGCGACATATTTGACGCGATAGCGTCATATGGAACTTATGACCAAAAACTCTATGGACTTATCTACATGCCTCTCCAATAATAATAATAATAATAATAATAATAATAATAATAATATTTATTCAGTTAGCAATTTACAGAGTTGGTACCACATAGTATGTTATAAATATGACATGTACCAGCCTTGCATAATTCCAACTAAGGATAGCCCAATAAGGCCGTTAGGCGTATTTCCATTGGGGTCCTTGTGGGATTAGGTTAGCTGGGGAAATGGGGAGGATAAAGAAATAGATACTTTAGAGAAAGTATTTCTAGGGGGTTATTTTAAGATACCTTACATCCTATAGTAAATATCAGTAATCCGTAATCAGTAATAATTTCAGTTTGGTTTGTCTATCTCTTATGTCGTATTTAGTAGTAGACATAAGCTTGGTGCTCCCTTCTCGCAGCTGTCCGGTTCAGGTGTTCCTTCAGGCTACGTCTGAAGGAATACAGTGTTCTCTTTTCACGGACTGACTGGGGTAGGTCGTTCCAGTCTTTGATGGCAGTGAAGAAGAATGTTTGCTTACCCTGTCCTTGGATTCTCGGGACCTTAAAATTAAACATCCTGTTTCTTGTATTATGTCCACTCCTCTCATTTGCTTTAACAAAATCATTCTTTAGATACTCTGGAGCTCTGTCATAGAAAATTTTGAAGGCATTAGTTAGCCTGATTTGTTTGGCCCTGTCAGAGACATTGAGCATACCTAGTGACTGAAGTTGTTCCTGGCCAACATGTGATCTGGGTCCTAGGTTCAGCATGAACCTAACCATTTTATTTTGAGTGACCTGAAGTTTGTGCTGTGCTGATTTAGATGATGCAGAGTACCAGGATGACACAGAATAGTCAAAATGACATTGAACAAGCGCTTGGCAGAGGGTCTTTTTGGTCTCCGCGGGCAAGCATCCCACCTGTCTATACAGGTATTTTATACGTGCTCTACACTTACTCAGGATAGATTCCAAAATTGTTTCACCTGACAAACTCGCGTCCAGTTTCAGTCCGAAATATTTAACTTGTGACACTGTTGTTATAGGAATATCATTACAGTTGACCGAGAAGCCCACAATGTCTTTCAGTTTGCGTTTTCTTCCACATAAGATGGCTTCCGCCTTGCCCAGGTGAAGAGATAGTCTATTGTCCACTAGCCATTCACTACATGATGCTAGTTCTTTGGAAAGTGAAGCGGCAAATTCGGCAATACTTATTGGGTCTTTTCCTGAAACCAGAAGCACGCTGTCGTCTGCATACAGTAATAATTTACAGGAGACGCTCAGTTCCATGTCGTTCACATAACAGAGAAAGAGTAAGGGACCAAGGATGCTTCCCTGCGGGACCCCACAGTTAATTGGCATAGGATCAGATATATTATCATCAATTTTGACTCTTTGGGTTCTACCACTAAGATAAGATTTAAACCAGTTCACAGACCCTATGCCCATTGTTTGTAGTTTATTACATAGGGATATCATGGTCTACTGTGTCAAACGCTTTTTGTAGATCAAGAAGAACCATACCGGTGTAGTTACCTTTAGACATTTCTTTACGAATGTAATCCGTTAAGTGGATGAGACAGGAGTCTGTCGAGTATATGCATCTGAAACCTGATTGAAACTTATAGAATAGATCATTTTGTTTGAGGTAGTGTTCAATTTGGGTGTATACCGTTCTTTCAAGGATTTTAGATACAATACATAATATGCTAACTGGTCTGTAGTTGCCAACTTCTAGTTTATTTCCTTTCTTGAATAGAGGGGTTACAATAGCTTCCTTCAGTTCAGCAGGTACTGTGTTGGTGTTAATTGACAAGTTGATGATGTGGGTTAGGGGGCCTGCTATACCAATGGCTCCATCTCGTAGAATTTGGCAGGAATTTTGTCTGGTCCTGTGCTCTTATGTACATTTAGGTTAGACAGCTCGTCAAAAGTGTATTTTGGTGTAACATTTTGCAATCTAAATGTGTTCGGGTGTATGTCTTTATCTCTGTAGAAATTACGAAAGGTGGCCGTTGTTGTCGTGTATTTATTGAGAGGTTGAGGTAGGTTCTGTGCAAGTGTGTTTGCTATGGAAGTGAAGAAGGAGTTGAAGTAGGTTGAAATTTGTCGTTTATCGTGGCAAACCTGATCATTAATGGTGAGAGCAATATTAGTGTTAGACGAATCCCTTGTCTTGTTGCTGTAGCCTGTTGTTTTTAGGTGCCTCCATAGTTTCTTTGGGTTATTCTGATATTCCTCTGCCTTATTGTGAAAATAATTATTTTTCACTGATTTCATTTTCCTACTTAGTTTATTCCTGGCCCTGTTGAACTCATGTTTCAGACCTTGATCCTGTCTATGTTTCGCTAGCCTTTTTAACAGATTGTCTCTGTGTTCCAGATGGTGTAGTATGTCATTGTTGATCCATGGGTCTGACCTTGCTTTAATTCGTATGTCTTTCAGAGGAGCTATTTCGTCTAGGATGTTTGTGATGATGGTTCTGAAGCCAACCCATGCGTCATTAACGTTTGTACTTCCAAACACTGGAGACCAGTCTGTATTCCATAAAATGTCCAGAAATGTTTCCTTATTGTAGTTTCTGAGTGACCTTGTTTTGATAACCTTGTGATTCTCTAGGGTAATTTTTGTGGTTTTCCGTGTGCAATATGTGACGAAGTGATCACTTATCCCAGTCTGTATAACCCCTGATTGGGATATTTTGTCCTCTCTGTTACAGTTTATGTGGTCTAATATTGTGGTAGTGTTCTCAGAGATACGTGTGGGGGTTGTGATGAGTTGTTTGTGATTGTGCATTGTCAGTATATGCCTATATTCTCGTACAAGCCTATCATTTCGTTGTTTGTAACACAGGTTAAAATCCCCTAGTATGATGGATTCATTCCGAGGGACTAGCGATGACAAAGTTCGTTCAAATTTGGTCAAGAATTGTGTGTCGGCTGGTGGCCTATAGCATACCCCAATTGTGATGGGTCTTGTCCTCGGCAGGTGTAGGTCGATCCACAG
Source organism: Paralithodes platypus (assembly GCA_032716605.1). Classification (NCBI taxonomy): domain Eukaryota; kingdom Metazoa; phylum Arthropoda; class Malacostraca; order Decapoda; family Lithodidae; genus Paralithodes; species Paralithodes platypus. The sequence goes on along the minus strand of CM064520.1, from coordinate 30,678,102 downwards.
AGCTTTGTGATTTTCTACATGGAGGTCGGTCCTAGTTGTGTGTGTGAGGTTGTTTTTTACATACAGACATACTCCTCCCCCATGCCTATTACGATCATTCCTAACCATGTTGAAACCTTCAATGTTTATTTCACCATCGTTTATACTTGAATCCAGCCAGGTTTCTATGATTGCAATTATTGAAGCTTTGGCCTTATGACGCGATTGAGCGTCATATGAGCTCAGTAAGTCCGGTAAGTTAGATGAAGATCTGTCGGTTGGTGGCAACCCCAGGTTCCTCCGACAATTCTAACGGCCAGCAGTGTGGTTTTGACAGTTGTGTGGTGCAGTGGCAATGATACCGGGCGCCCGCCTCCGTGGACTTACTGGAGCATAATATGTCTGAAGGAGTTAATAGCCTTACTCTTAAGAGTCTTCCCGCAGTCGCCCGGGGAAACTCTAAACCCGGGAACTGCGGGAAGACTCTTAAGAGTTCCCCCGGCGGACTGCGGGAAGACTCTTAAGAAGTCAGAGAAAAAAAAAATCAACTTTATACATCGATTTTTTTTTTTTTTTTTATTATTATTTTGTCCCTGGGCCATGCAAAATATCACTCCTCTACCTCCCCTCCTTCCCCACTTTCCTCCCCTCCTTCAGTTATCACCTATTTTCCCTGTTATTCCCTTATTCTGAGGTATATTTTCGTGCTAACATTAGCGAGTTGCAAGCAGGGCATTGTCATCTCTGTTAGCAAGCGAGTGCAAGAGAGAGAGAGAGAGAGAGAGTATCGATCGACTGTGTCTCAGTGGCCTTGGGGGAAATTGGCGGGAAAGCAGGTTGCCTCACCCATACATTATATAACTCGCGGCCTGTATCTCCGATTTTGAGCATCCAAACGCTGTTTTCACTCGTTTTATTGTTGTTTCAGGTTAATACCTTTATAATCAACCCATAATAGGCACGTATGGATAAGTATTAATGCTATTTATGGTAAAATGAATATTTTAGTGATGGAAACAGCTCAAATACGTCAGCACAGGCGGACGTTTCTAATTACCCGCATGCGCACTTCTTAGGTTAAGTGTCTTCCCGCAGCTCCTGGGTTAAAGGAGGTATGGTAACAAACGAAGAGATGAAGACAAAGGTAAGAATGTGGGATACCAAACAATGGAAGAGTGAAATGGATGAAAAGACAAGTTTGAAAATGTATAGAGAATGGAGAAGAGAGATGGGAGGCCAAGATAATGTGTATGACAATAGGGAGGCATCAGTGATAGGCCTACTGTTTAAGTGCAGAAGTAACAATATGAATCTGGGAGATAGAAAGAGATTTAGCAATGAGACGACTGAATGTGTTATGTGTGGACAAGAATATGAAGACCTGAAGCACTTTGTGTTACACTGCCCATCATACAGCAAGGTGAGAACAAATCCAGCACTGCAGCAGCCCTACCAGGAGAAAGAAGACCTCACCATTGGCAACCTGCTCTTCAACAACGAGGCCATAGAAGAAAATAAAATAACTATCTACAAATTTTGGAAGATTCGAAATGATAAAATAATAGAGATGCAATAGTCATAGGAAGTGGGGGTGTAGGAATCGGTTTTTACACCATACCCGAAAGAAAATTTATGGAGCTCCGATCGTACTCTCAACCATCTGAAAAAATTTACCAATACACTTATACTTTGTTAGATGCGGGAATAGCCTCACGAAAATATGCCAGGGCCTGGGATTGAACCGGGACCCTTAGGCTATGAGACGAACACCTTACCAGTGTCACCAAGAAAGATATCTCGCTTGGCAAGGTCGGCTCAATTTATTTCCGCATCCGGTCTGTTTTTAGGCTAATCTATTTTCACTGACTTTACACTACTTCACCGTCCGGGAAGCGAAGGCTCCGAACAGAGAGGAACAAGCCTGACCCGAAATGACTTGGAGTCCGTCAGAGAGGCGAACGGGAATGGTGAGTCAAATTCACTGAGCGGTGCACCCACGCACCGTATGCTACACACACACACTAACGGCCCAGTTGGCAACTCGCTTGAGCGGCCGGCAACTCCACAACCCAACCCAAGCGAGTTCTCACTACACCCCCTGTACTCTCCTATCCCCTTTCTTGTCCTGTAGGCTCAGGCTTGTTCCTCTCTGCTCGGAGCCTTCGCTTCCCGGAAGGTGAAGTAGTGTAAAGTCAGTGAAAATAGGTTATCCTAAACAGTAATCGGATGCGGAAATACCTTGAGCCGACCAGGCCAAGTGGGATATCTCTATTGGTCTAACTGGTAAGGTGTCTGCCTCACAACCCAAGGGTCGAGGGTTCAAGCCCCCACCAGGGCTTGATATTTTCGGGAGGCTATTCCCGCATCTAACGAAGTTTAGGTGTGCTGGTAAAATTTTTCAGATGGTTGAGAGTAAGATCGGAGCTCCATAAATCCTCTTTCGGGTATGGTGTAAAAACCAATTCCTACAGGGGGGTCAAGCGCTAATTGAACTATGATAATAGTCCGTCAGGTGCCAGGCCAGGGAAGCCGGTGTATAATTATGAAGGGCCATGCCTGGAAGTGCTGTGGGCGGGCATTGTGGTAGTGAGCTTCGCTGCGTGGCTGCCTGTTGGGACCGGAACCTCTCCGGGAGGTCTGGGACCAAGGAATCTTTTACTGGGGACCCCAAATGGGCCTTGGTCTCTGGGTCTTCTCCTGGGTGACCTACTGTAGATGTGTGTGAATTTATTTTATTTGATATATTATTTTTATATTTCTGTTCGAGCACTGTCTCGAGTTGGCCACCCACAGCAATGGGATAATGTGCCTGAGTATATACATACATACATACATGTTTAAAACTTACAAACCTCAATAAAAACAATATCATGAAGTTTTATAGTGAATTCTGCTATAATATCCTACAGAGGCAAGAAAGTCCCGGAGAAGAAAGGTGAACCAGCTACCCACAGGTAAGTATTTTTGTATTGTTTACTAAGACATAACATTACACAACAACACTACACATCCAAATGCTAACTGGTCAGGCGGACTAAAGGGTTAAGGGCGGTCAATTCACCTTGTGTGCCCGCTCGGCGGAGGTTTCCTGAAGGCACTTTGAGTTGCAATCGGTATATGAACATAGTATTTTTAAGAACACAGTTTATAGATAGGAGGTTGGAACTAATTCGAACCATATATTTCAATATTACGTTGTTCCACAAGTAATCTTTTAGCTGTATTTTCAAATTCTAATTTCGGTCAATATTTACGAGTCGCACCACAGCTGGGATCTCATTTCTAATGGTAGTTTTGGGTTCCTAACATTCTATGCTTCATTGCTATATACTTTTTATCCACTGGATTTTTTTTTTTTTTTTTTTTTTTTTTTTTGCATTAACCTAACTAAAAAACCTAACCTAACCTAACCTAAATGTATTTGGGGGCTATTAGGTTAGGTTAGGTTTGGTTAGGTTAATGCTAGAAAAAAAAATTAGGCCTAAGCCAAGAAAATAAACAAAATTCCCATGGATAAAAAGTATATAGAAACCAGACTCACCCCAGCTAGCCACAAACACACATACACCAATTATATTATTTTTATTAATCTCACCACCACACTCCCAATGAAATTAATTAAAGTATATATGATCCACCGGGATCCACTGGGAAGCATTCACACATGAGACAGAACAACACTTCACAACTCTAAACAGTACACTGTACACCCATCACTAACATCAACAATGCTGTACACATACTCAATAAAACTATCCAAAACGCTGATAAGAAACACATTCCAAGAGGTAACAGAAAAAGACACAACCCCAACTTCACACCAGAAATTCAAAACCTCATCAGACAACGTGACATACTGAAACACTCCCCAGCACCCCACACACAAGACATCACACAACAAATTCAAGCACTCAACACCCAAACTAACAACAAAATACAAGAACAACAAAAACTAAATTGGAATAACTTCCTACAAACACTTGATCACAAAACAAACCCCAAAAACCTCTACAAAACACTAAACAGCATCACACTTTCCAACAGCAACACAACACAATCACATGCTGCAATCACAACAACAGACTCTACTCCTTCATGTAAACAAGCAAACACTCTCATCAGTCACTTATCACATGTCAGCCACCTAAAACCTCACAAAGACGACCGACGTGTCATCCGACGTAAGAGACAATTTCCCACAGACCCTGACTATACACCCTTCACCAATCACCAGACAAAGCATATCATCAACAAGCTCAAGCACTCACCCGCCTGTGGCCTAGACAACATAAGCAACATACACCTCAGACACCTGGGACCACAAGGCATACAAGCACTCACTAACATATCAAACTACAGCTATTCACACAACACAATACCAGACATTTGGAAGCATGGTATCATCATCACATTCCCCAAACCCCACAAAGCCTCACATTCCCCAAACAAAGACCCCACGCTACCCTTCTCGCACCGCCCCATCACACTCCTTTGCTCCCCCTCCAAAGTCATGGAACGCCTAGTATTGTTGATATGGGTATATATATCGGGTTCTTAATGAGACACACTGGATAGGGGTTCACATATATTGGGGGAGTCTGGTTACATGCTTATTGTCGTCAAGGGAGGTTTAGGAAGCCATGCCTTGATATCGGCTCGCCTGTAGATTATATATTTAGCTTACAATATTATTACCAATATTGTAACATCCTTTCTCTTTTGAGAAGATAGCTACCAGTGAAATTGGTATTATAAGAATAATTGTATTTTGACATTTTGAGGTCCCCTAGGATTATTAAGTAATGCTTATTCTAATATGGCACATGAGCTAGAGTAATAATAGTACCAATATGATTTATAAAATTGTACAGTACTATGATTTGTTAAGTTACTGGTACTGTACTGTATACAGTATGTTACCGGTACAGTAATTAGTGTTTTAGTACAGTATGGAATGTGATTAATTTTGTTAGAATATTAATCTATTAGTATGTAAATATGAGATATGAAGTAGATGAGGTATATTACTCAAATCTATTGATATGGTATTACAAGACTAGGTGAGGTAGGTTAATTATTAGTTGATAATACTGTTCTACATGAGAATATCCACAAATAGTGAATATATATGATACAAAAATATATTGTATACCCTTGTGCCAACTAAACATAAAGAATCTATTTTATGAGATTATATGGGATTAGTAATTGTTGGTATATTAGTAAAGTTAGTACATTAGAACATTAATATTCATTGTTCTGAAAATTACAAAATGTTTCATGCAAAGTTAATGGTTATATCATGCAGGGTTAGTAAATTAGTAACAAAGGTTATATGATTGACTTAAATTTATAGATCCTGATACCCAGTACCGTACTCAAAATCATCCAATCTCTTTCCTTTCGCATTACAATTTCTTTGCATACCGATCTGCATTATAATATCCTTACACTCCCATTCACATTACAAAACCTTTATCATTCAGACTGTAATGTTAGGTTACTCCTCATTCAGTGGCTTCAGTCGTATTCTCACTCACTTACTCCATTTAGATAATCTTTCTCATCCTGTAACATTCTCATCCAGCATTTACATTTCTGCCAGTGCCTCATCTCATACCAGTATTGGACTGTTAGTCAGACATGCAATCAGTCATACCAGTACTGTACTCTTACCTGGTCATGTCAAACTCTCGGTACCTGGTAGGTAATACATTCCTATTCCGTCTCACGCTCGTCCTGTTCTCATGTGTAGTGACAGGTTCATCAAGTCTACTGTGTACCGGTATGTCTCTCACGTGTCTGTTGTTTGTGTAGACTGGAACACATATGTCTGTAGAATTCCTATCTGTAGATCTAATGGTTGTGGTGTTGTCTGTATTAGTGACTTTTCCATTATTTCTTATGTCAGCGTTTTCACTTGTCATCCGTAAATGACCTCTATTTCGTCTTATCGCTCCATTTTCTGTCTCCACTTCATACGATCGCTCGTCTAATCTCCTGTTTACAACTCCTCGTTCCCACTTCTTCTTGCCTAGTGATGTTGGCTTGATTCGCACCACGTCTCCTTCAACCAATGGTTTCAAAACTCTCGAACCTTTGTCGTAGTACTTCTTGCTTTTGAGATCTTTCAGCATCTTCTGCTTCACTCGCTCCAACATAATTCCTTTCGGCTCCAACAACTTGCTAGTAGTCGGCAGTAACATCCTCGTACGTCGACCAAAGTTGAGTTGCGCTGGACTCTCTTCCAAATCTTGCATAGGCGTATTTCTGTAGTCTAGAATCGCCAAAAACGGATCTTCACCACTCTCGACAGCTTTCTTGATTAGTTTCTTCGCCGTCTTGACCGCTGATTCTGCTTTACCGTTAAACTGGGGATGATGTGGCCTGCTCGTTCGATGTTCAAAGTCATACTTCTCCGCGAATTCTTGAAATTCTTCACTGCTGAACTGCGGACCATTGTCACTAACTAGTACATTTGGCAGTCCATATCTTGCAAAGTGCGCCTTCAACTTCCTGATAACAGCGCTTGACTTAGTGCTTTCCAGGTAGTCAACTTCCCAGAAATGACTGAAATAGTCCACTGTAACAAGATAGTTGTGACTCTTGATTGTCATAAGGTCTACACCTACTTTCTCCCATGGTCGGCTGGTTTGCTCATGAGTCATCAGAGGTTCTTTTTGTTGAGCTGTAGAGTATGTGTTACAAATTTCACACTCTGAAATGAATTGCTTCATCTCTGCATTCATTCCTGGCCAAAACAAACATTCTCTTGCGCGTCGTAGACAACCTTCAGCTCCCATATGTGACGAATGTATAGCGGACTTCATCTTCTGACGTAGACTGGTAGGAATTACAACACGTTCTCCCTTGAAGATCAATCCATCTTGAAATGACAGTTCTACTCGTACATTAAAGTATGGTTTCAGTATGGTCTCTACTTCACTCTTGTCTTCTGGCCATCCTTTGAGAAATATCTCCTTCAATAGTTGCAATGCTTCATCTTCCTCAGTTGCTCGACGTATTTCTTGCAATCGTTCACTTCGGATGGGTACGTAGTCTGTCATGTTGATCTGTTCAAACACCTCTTCCTGCATATCTCTTGTGTTTTGCAGATAAGCTCTTGATAGAGTGTCGGCTAGATACATTTCTTTGCCCTTCTTGTGAACAATCTCGACATCATACTGTAGTATCCTCATCAACATCCCTTGCAGTCGTCTTGGTACACTTGACAATGGCTTATTTTGGATAGCTTCTAGAGGTTTATGGTCGCTCTGGATTGTCGTCTTCCTCCCAAAACAATACTGATGAAACTTGTTCAGTACAAAGACGATTGCCAAAGTCTCCTTCTCTATCTGCGCATATCGTGTCTCCGTGTCAGTCAGTGCTCGACTTGCAAATGCGATTGGTTTACCCTCTTGAAGTAACGCTGCTCCTAAACCTATTTGAGATGCATCACATTGAATCTCCAACTTTTGCTCTGGGTTGTAGTACTGTAAGATGGGTGTTTGGGTCATCATCTTCTTGATCCTCTTGAACGCCTCATCGTGTTCTCTTGTCCACTTCCACTCGATGTCCTTATGGGTCAGCTTCCTCATAGGCTCCATGACATCCGATAGACTGGGTACAAATTTACTCAAGTAGTTCACCATTCCAGACAGTCGTCGTACTGCAGTCACATCCTCTGGTGCTTGCATCTTCACGATTGCTTCAATCTTCTTTGGGTCAGCCATCAGACCATCCCGCGAGATCTTTTGACCTAGAAATGTGATTTCTGTACTACCAAGCTCAGTCTTTGCTCTGTTCAGCCTCAGACCCTTTGCTCGGCATCTGTCCAGTAGGTTTCTCAGCTTTGAGTCATGATCCCTTTCAGCTTCTTCATCAGTGTCACCAACTCCAAAGACCAAAATGTCATCAGAAACACAAATTACGCCTTGTAGATCATCCAGAACCAGTTGTAGCTTCTTCTGAAAAATGTCGCTGCTTACAGCCAGACCAAAAGGAAGTCTGTTCCACCTGTATCTCCCATACGGTGTTTGAAATGTTGTCAGCTTGCGTGATTCTTCATCCAACACACAGTGCCAGTAGCCATTCTTGAGGTCAAGCTTGGAGAACATTTTGGGTTTTGCAAGGTCAGGCATAATGTCGTCGATTACCGGTAGAGGGTGCACCTCTCTTATGAGTGCTTTGTTCAGAGCTTGAGGGTCAATGCAAATTCTCAGATCCCCCGACTTCTTGGTTCCTGCTACCATTCGACTTACCCATTCTGTAGGCTCGTCGACCTTAGTAATGACATTTTCCTGCTCCAACTGCTCCAGTTTTTCTTTAACCTTCGACTTGATGCTCAATGGTACTCTACATGAAGGAATTGCAATAGGTTTCACCGACTCATCCACTGTTAGATGAACATTTCCTGGTATCTTGCCAACTTCATCAGCAAATACGTCTTCGTAGTCTGTTAGGATGTCATTCATTGCACAGATGTTTTCATAGTTAACTGTGATGAATCCCATCTTCTCAGACGCTCGCTTACCAAGAATTGGTGTAACAACCTGTTTTACAACAACAAACTCAACAGAATAGTACCTTTGTGGTTGCTTGCAGTTGCGGACATCAATCCTACACTTTCCCAACGGCTGAATTGTAGTAGAGTTCCACATTTGAAGAGTTGACTCACACGGCTGTAGCTCTGCGTCCGGTACTAGATGTCTTGGAATGGCATTCACACTTGCCCCGCTGTCGATCTGGAACTTCACTTTATTACCGTTGACCATGAGATTAGCCATTATGTGTTTTCCTCTGGATCCGGTCGATACGTTCATGATGTATTCCCGTCCTCTTGAGTTATCTTCTGAGTCGTCGCTTTCTTCTGTGACTCCATCTTCTACCGCATGGACTCTGCGCGATGTCTTCTTTTTGCGTCCTGTCGCTGCGCTTCTTGGTGCTCCGCCGGTCGTTGCATTACTTGGACATTTCTTGGCATAGTGTCCCGTTTTCTTGCATTTATGACATTTGGCATCAGTTGCAGGACAGTTCTTCTTACCCCAATAATGTGCTAAACCACACCAGTCGCACTGCGTGAGGTTAGGCTTAGTCTTTGTTGTTTGTGGATTACTCTTCTTCTTGGGTTTTGCACTGAGTTTGTGTAGAGACTCCTGCTTGTCACTTCGAAATGCTGTCATTGATCTCCTTGAAGTTTCATAGGCAGTACACATCTCAAGTACAACATCTAGAGTTAGGCTATCCTCCCTAAAGAATTTTTCCCGAAGTGTATCCTCTTGGCAACCAAAAAATTTTTTATCCCTCAGAAGTTCATCTTGAAGTTCTCCATATCCACAGTGTCTTACCAAAGTCTTCAGCCTAGTGATAAAAGATACCAAGGATTCATCTTTCCTTTGCATGCTATCATGAAAGTTGTACCTCGCCATCAGCTGCTCATCTCTTGGTGAAAAATGCTTGTCAAATTTCCCAATTAATGTTGCATAAGTCAGGGCAGATTCATCTTCTATGCCAAAAGATTCGTAGATATCTAGCAGAATGTCACCTCCAGTCAACAATTTCGCTATTTTAATATCATCACTCTTACCCTTCAGACCGTTGCCGATGATGTAAAGATCGAGTTTCTTCTTGTAACGCCTCCACACCACTGCTTGCTCAATCTCAGACTTGCAGACGAATAAAGGCTGTGAAGTGGATGCCATGACGTCACTCATATCTTTCGACTTTTTTAGGTTAAATCCAAGGATAACTCACTATTTCAGCTGTAGAACTTAGCCAGCAGTACTTCATTCACACGTACACTGCTTACCCAGCTGCCACCATGTTGATATGGGTATATATATCGGGTTCTTAATGAGACACACTGGATAGGGGTTCACATATATTGGGGGAGTCTGGTTACATGCTTCTTGTCGTCAAGGAAGGTTTAGGAAGCCATGCCTTGATATCGGCTCGCCTGTAGATTATATATTTAGCTTACAATATTATTACCAATATTGTAACAAGTATTACAACTAATTACACCTGACCTACCCCTAGCTCCAACACAACATGGCTTTAGGCCACTGCACTCCACAAACACTCTTCTCACAGACCTAACACAAAGAGCTTTCGACGGCATCAACTCAGCTAGACCACCACACAAATCACTATTAGCCACACTCGACATTAGTAAAGCCTTCGATGCCATCCCCCGCCACAACCTAACAAACAAAATCTACAACACAAACATGCACAACAACACAAAAAGGTGGCTGGCCAACTTCCTAGCAGGCAGATGTGCACACGTATCTTTTGCCGGTCAGTCATCTAAAATCAGAAACTTTCCAAACGGAGTCCCACAAGGATCCGTCCTATCGCCCGCACTCTTCAATCTGTACATGCACGATATAACTACACCCAATATGCCCCAAATAAACTTAGCCTCCTATGCAGATGACATAACACTCACATGCACACACCATGACCCAAAAAGAGCAACAGATCTCCTTCAACCCTATCTCAACACACTACATGGCTGGTGCACTACAAACAGACTTAATCTAGCCCCAGCCAAATCCACCGCAACCCTGCTCACAAGTTGGACATGAGAACACGAATACATCCCTCAACTCACCATAAACAACACACCCCTAACACATACACACACACCCAAAATCCTAGGAGTAACATATGATACTCATATGACATTCAAACAGCACACCACAAACATTAAAAAGAAACTGACACCCAGACTTAACGCCCTCAGGTCACTTGCTCACACAAAATTTGGACACAACAAAGAAACTACCACCACAGTATATAAACAATACATAAGATCAGTGATGGAATACGCAAGCCCAGCCTGGGCTTCTAACCTAGCTGAAACACATCATAAGACCTTACAGACTATTCAAAACAAAGCCCTGAAGATCATTTCAGGCTGCACAGCTACTGCACCCACAGATCACCTACATCAAGAAACCAAAATCCTCAAAGTCAAAGACCATCTGGACATGAGAGGCACTCAATTCCTGGCAGCAGCATCCACGAACCAAGACCACCCACTAAACTACATGGCAACACACCCACAGACACCAAGAAATATCAAAACAACACCCAGCACACGGTATCACACACAATTATTGTCCTCTCTCCCTCCCTGCCCACCCCGAACCAACTTCCAGAAGCACATCCATACTCATATCTCTCACCGATCCATCCAATCACTCACAGACAACACGCAGCTGCATGCACGACCTCCCGAAATCCAATCTTCCGAATCCTCCCTTCCTCGCGAGGACAGAGTCCACCTGGCCAGGCTGAGATGCGGACACCATCCAGCTCTCCTGAGCTATCAGAAGAGACTGGATGACTCCGTTGTCGACGCCTGCCCGGGATGTAACACAGCACCCCATACCATTAAATACATCATAGAAGACTGCATTTCACACAACCACTTACGCTAACAACACAATCTACACTCAATGAGAGCTCTGTGGGAAAGCCCGATCGTGGCCATGGCCTTTCTCAGGGACTCGGGGGGCTGTTCGGCCAGGCAGCTTAGGGAACAACAACAACAACCATTAGAAATGAGATCCCAGCTGTGGTGCGACCCATAAATATCAGTTTAGGCCCCAACTCTGTTCCTCATTCATATCAATGATCTCATATCTACCACTCATAATTCAGTACATTCCTACGCAGATGACTCAACACTCCACAGTTCCTTCACATTTACCAATTCTTTCACCCAATGCGATCTTATAAATTAAAAAATAAACACTGCAATTTCTCTGAACCAGGAACTTTCTAGAATTAATGAATGGGGACAAAAGAATCTAGTTTCCTTTAATGCACAGAAAACCAAGTACATTCAATTTTCTAACCGACAGAATCTCACTGACTCCCATATATTTTTTAATGATGTAAATATTCCCACTTCCCCTAGTATTGACATTCTCGGTGTAACATTAACTACTAACTTTAGCTGGACACATTATGTTAGAAGCATTGCTAAGAATGCCTCTAAAAAACTGGGACTCCTGTACAGAGTTCGAGAATTCTTCACTGACGAGCAGTTGGCCGTAATATATAAAAGTCATGTGCGTTCTCAGATGGATTACTGTTCACCTCTGTGGGGTGGAAGTGGAGTGGTTGCATTGAGGCAGTTGGACAAAATTCAAATAAAGCTATTAGATTAATCAATAACCCTGCAATCACACAGGACCTTCCTACATTATCCATACGAAGAAACGTTGCATCCCTTGCATTATTCTACAGATATTTTCACAGCAATTGTTCCGAGGAACTTGCTTCAATTGTGCCGCCTCTCCACATCTTTCCCCGTAGAACTAGGGCAGCTGAGAGCGCCCATGAATTTACACTTTCTCCTCCACAATGCAGAACTTCTGCTTATCAGAATTCAAAATTTTATCCCCAGAGCTACGACTCTTTGGAATTCACTTCCCTCGAATTGCTTTCCACAAACTTACAATCTACAAATGTTTAACCCTTATTTAGCGGCGAGCAACATAAGTCGAGTTAAATAAAGCTGGACTATGTGGCGGCGCTCGACATAGGTCGAGTGGCAATTTCAGCACGTAATGTGGCTGAGAGAGAGAGACAAGTGGTGGCAGGAGACTAGCGAGCGTATGACTGCTCCAGACCACCGCGGCGAACCTACTGACACAAATCTCAGCTCCCTCCTCCCTCTCTCACTCGCTACATACTCAATTATGTACTGAAAGTACCGAATTACCTGCTTTTTGCACTCGCGTTGCACGGTTATTGCAAGAAAACTATCCATCATACAAGGATCGTTATGGTGTCATTCGAAAGCTCTGTTTATGCCCTTTCAGGGATAGGTACTTGTTTTACGTTCTGGGTCTTATTTAGGCATGAAAATGATCACGTAAACAGCCCTATTTTGGCTAAAAACACCCCGCTGTGCGGTACACATAAATAAACCGCATAGGCCGCTCGTAAGGTGTTAAATCCAGTTGTTACAAACATTTTATGAATGGAGGATGCCTTTAGGCACATGGACCTTTTTGTTTTATCTGTGTTTTTCCTTACTCCGTTCAATGTCTCTTAAAAAAAAAAAAAAAAAAAAAAGTTACCCTAAGGAGTGAATACATGCATAAACGACGGCATTATAGACGTCGTCCTAATAAGATGATGAACCCGGGTTGGTATGCACGTGGCACAATACGACACAAGGACAGTGCCGCTATGTCGCATCAATACAGGTGGCATACTCCGGTTAATATTATGTATACACTTAGTTACTAAAAGAACAAGGCAAGGGGGGCAACTGAGCACGGGGGCACTTATCTATACTTAGTTACTACAACAGAAAAAGGACAGCTGAGCATGGGTTTGGTATGTGAGTGTTGTGAATGTTAAAAAGGTTGGGGATCCACCATTTTTGGCCTACGTGCCTTTGGGGCCTTTTTCTTTCCGGCCGTGTTGGGGTCGGTCCCCTGGTCCAGGTGCGCTCCTCTGTAGGCTCTGTTGACTGACAGGGTTGGCGGCTTCCTTTGATCTTGCGGGAGCGTCCCACTTTCCCTTCTTGCTGTTGGGTCCTTTCGTCCCGGTTGGTTTTGCTCTGGTTCTTGCGGAATTACCACTGGGTTGTTGGTTGGGAGGTTGGTGGGGGAATTCCCTTTTTGGGGTATTTTACTTCCTTCCCCTTCGTCGTAGGCTCGTCCTCGAGCCTCAAGGGTGAAGAAAAGAGAGGCTCCTTGGTGGTGGATCATGGGTAGTGTATGGAGGAGTCCCCACCAATTGATGGAACGGGTCTCTGGGGTCATGTGGGGGTCGATGGTGACCTGAAGGAAAGTTGTTGTGGTGTTGATTAGGGCTGCTGTGAAGGCTTCGTGGTGGGTTTGCACACGGACCACTTGTCCTGAGTGTTATGTGTGTCCCAGCTAACTCCATAGATGCACAACAGGCCTATCTTGGGTTGGGGAGTAAGTAGACACGCTGTAGATATATAGGTTCTTATTGAGAAGGATATGGGATACAGGCACGAAGCAGAGCCTACAGGGTGATAGCTCTGTCTCGTGGTACACAAACATGTATTGGCCCTCTGGTGAGAGGAGCCCCAGGCTTGAGTTGCCAGAGTGGACTCCGGGCAGTACTTAGGACTCTTTGTTATCAGTGAGAGAGAGAGAGAGAGAGAGAGAGAGGGGGAGTTAACCAACAACGAGCCCCCCTACCACCCTACCCCCCCTAACTCCCCGCCTCCCCCTCACCCCCGCTACCACCCTACCCCCCTCCCCTCCCCTCCCTACCCTCCTTCCTTCCCTTCACCCCTGCCCCTCCTGCCCCCCACCCCCTCCCTACCACCCCCTCCCTATCCCCCCCACCCCCCTCCTTCCCTCCCCCTCCTCCCAGCTCCGCTCCCCCCTCCCCCCCCCCCATAAAACACGTATAGCCTTTTTTAGCCCCTCGTCTTATTTTAAAGTTTAAAAATTCCATAGACGAGTTATTTATGAACCGATTTTGTTTAAATTTATACCATAAGTACACTTTGGCAAGCTGAATCGAATGGCACAAACAGAATTAAAATCGGACCATTAGTTTAGGATTTAGATTTTGACGGGGCTTCCTGGAGGGCCCAGGTGACCGTTTTTTGGACTTTAAAAGTCCTCTGTAGCCCAAACAACAAATTACCTGAAAAACTCGTATCTGGTTGGTGGTAATTTTTTTATCAAAATACGTTTTTTCCCAGTTTCCGCGTCTGCTGAACCATCCAAAAACACGCTAAAAGGCGTGTTTTGAAGGGCGGAGGTGGTGGGGGGTAGTGGGGGTGGGATAGTGTAACTGTAGATTTACCCCATAATGTTATATGGCAGACTGAGTGAAACATCTATTTGTTCGAAACGTGTGTTCATACGTGTGCGGCCTTGTGATAGTTAATGTGGGCTGTCGTCCAGAAACAATAGCCCCCAATGCCCGGGCCCTATCTAGGTGTCTCAGAAACTGAGGTTTCTGACTGTACATTGGGGTTTTTAATTGATTATTAATGTTAAGGGAGCTGAGACGGTATTATGCAGCATAATTTACTGGTTCGACTAATTGGTTTTCGGTTAGGAGAGGCTATAACCCCTGGTGGCCTATTTCTGTTTAAATAAAAATAAAATTGTTTTCGGTTAGGCCTATTTAACCTCTGAAGTGCGCATGGGGGTAATTGGAAACGTCCCCCTGTGCTGACGTATTTGAGGTGTTTCCGTCACTAAAATATTCATTGTGCCATTAATAGCATTAATACTTATCCATATGCGCCTATTATGGGTTGATTATAAAGGTATTAACCTGAAACAACAATAAAACGAGTGAAAACAGCGTTTGGATGGTCAAAATCGGAGATATAGCCCGCGAGTTGTATAATGTATGGGTGAGGCAATCTGCTTTCCCGCCAATTTCCCCCAAGGCCACTGAGACACAGTCGATCGATACTCTCTCTCTCTCTTGCACTCGCTTGCCATCAGTGATGACAACACCCTGCTTGCAACTCGCTAATGTTAGCACGAAAATATACCTCAGAATTAGGGAATAACAGGGAAAATAGGTGATAACTGAAGGAGAGGAGGAAAGTGGGGAAGGAGGGGAGGTAGAGGACTGAGATTTTGCATGGCCCAGGGGCCAAAAAAAAAAAAAAAAAAAACATTTCGATGTCAAAAGTTGATTTTTTTTTTCACTCACTCATAAGAGTCTCCCCGCAGTGCGCCGGGGGAACTCTTATGAGTCTCCCTGCAGCTCCCGGGTTAAGTAGCCTAAGTGAAGTGACCTGAAGGGAGTGAAGTGTTTTTAAAGTGAGATAAGTGTTTTTAAAGTGAGTTTAGTGTTTTTAAAGTGAGTTAAGTGTTTTTAAGTGAGTGAAGTGATCTGAAGAAAGTGATTGTCACCATGCCTAGTGCCTGTACGAACTGCGCCAGTAGGTTTGGTGCTTCCATGTTTGCTCCTGCCGACTCTGCCAGCAACGAGAGGATTTGACCGCAAAATTGGATGAAGCCCACAACAAGATCAACGCCCTCACCAGGAAGCTGGAATCACTCCAAGAGCTTGTAACACTCAACGTTGGAGTATCACTAACTCCAATTGTTTCAACTCCAGCATCCACCACCACCCCAACGTCATCTGCCAACAATCCAACACCTGCAGCAGATGCTTCTGACGAACCTGAGCCGACATCAAACCAGGACAGCCGGCCTGTTCACCTTAGTCTCTCCCCCACTCCTCGTGCAAGAAGCCTGCTAGCACGAACAGTACCAACCCCTCGGCCACGTTCTAACCACTCCTCTCCCCGACCTGTACGCAGAGACCCGCCACCACAGGTTTCTGGATTTACACCAGTGAGGAACGGTGCACGGCCAACGCAGAAAAGGTCTCATCTACCAGTCACAATGTCAAACAGATTTGAGATATTGGTAGAGATGGAAGACGAACCAGAAGAGACCAGGCTCGTTGGGGATTCCATCCTACGAGGACAGGTCGAAGAGTTCTGCGACAGAGTCCCAAATCGACGAAAAAGATTTTGCATCCCAGGAGCTGGACTGGACGACATTGTGGAAGCCTTCGAAGATACCACAAAAGATGCAAATGAAAATACCCTTTTTGTCATCCATGCTGGTTCAAATGACGTCGTGCGCACCAGATCCGAACAGTTGATGGAGAAATATCGCAAGATGATCCAGCACTACAAAAACAAGTCAAGGAATATCACCATCTCAGGCATTCTCCCCAAGATCGACGCACCTGACAAATTCTACGACAAGGCCTTCAGCACAAATAGCCGACTAAAATATTTGTGTCTGAGGGAAGAAGTTGAATTCATCAACTTCTACAACCAGCCTACTCTGTTTCACAAGGATGGCACTCATCTAAACCCTGTGGGTTCAGCACGCATGGGTCGTCTCCTACACGAAGCAGTCCGCAGCCATGGATCAAAAAACGCCATCCGAGAAGAAGCAGCAGTGACATAAATCATCCAACGCCAAGCAAAAAACAGAGGCAACCGAGGACCACCAGCGATAAGGACCGAAGACAGCGAGGACCGAGGACAGCCATGAACATAAATGTAGATCCGACAAGAACCAAAAATATTATTAAAGAGCGTTCCGAGAGTTCTAAAATAACAAATTTAAAGGTTTTCTATGCAAACGCTCGTAGCATACGCAATAAATTTTCAGATTTAGAGGAGCTAGTGTTTACAGAAAATTATGATGTGATTGGCATAACAGAATCTTGGCTCAATACAGAAGATAGAGACTGTTTAGCAGAGTATTCACTTCCCGGTTATGTAATGTTTGAGAAAAGCCGAATAAATCGAAATGGAGGTGGCGTTTTACTTTATATCAAAGAAAGTCTTAACCCTCTTGTCAAAACCTCAAATTGTGAACGTCGACACATCTTTTGTGCTAATAAAGAATACTAAAGGTACAAAAATAATACTTGCGTTAATATACAGACCTCCAGCTCAATCAGTGCAAACTGACCGAGAATTTTACGAACAAATTGCAGATGTAACTCACAAGATACCGTAATTTTTGGCGACTTTAATTTACCTGTGACCAAGTGGGGCGATACTCTTACTTCACACTCCGGACATGACTTGTATACGAACTTGCAAGGGAGTTCGCTTTATCAATTTGTTCGAACGCCGACCCGTGGTAATAACGTTCTTGACATTGTACTTGCAACAAAAGAAGAATTAATAGAGAATTTGAATGTTGGTAATTAATTCAGTAACAGCGACCGACCATCGTACGATAACTTTCACTTTAAAGTTTACTAGTAATGAACCAAATAGTAGCATCGAAAAAGTCCCTAATTTCAAGAAAGCAAACTTCCATAAACTTAGAGCTATGTTTAAAGAAACTGACTGGAGCTTTTTAATTAACAATAACGACATAAATATATCTTGGAAGTTATTCGAAACCACTTACCTAAAAGCAGTGCAAGACTGCATACCATCGAAAATACGGCATCCAGGCCATAATAATAAGCCCAAATGGTGGAATAAAGATATTTCAAACTGCCTGCTTGATAACAAATTTGCTAATGATAGATTAAAATCCTCACAAAATGACGAAGAACGGGTGAAATTTGTAGAGCTACGACGCAAAGCCAAAAAGTTAATTAAGCAAAGTAAAAAGACCTTAGAGTTACATATTGCGAATCAAAGTAAAACAAACCCGAAAGAATTCTATAGTTATATCAGAAAGAAAAAAGTAGTTACTTCAACTGTTGGACCGTTAGTCAATGAAAATGGAGAATACACTAAAGACGAAGTACAAATGAGTAATGCCCTCAATTCCTTCTTTGCATCAGTTTTTACAACAGAAGACCTCAGTGATATCCCTACACCATCGCCGATTCAGATTGATAATTCAGATGTTCTAAGCAATATCACCGTTACAGAGAGAGAAGTATTGAATTGTTTAGATAAACTCAAGGTAAATAAAATGCCTGGACCTGATACAATCTCGCCTAGAGTTATAAAGGAAGCTAAGGATGAGCTCTCCAAACCACTGACATTACTATTCAATAAATCCTTGCAGTCTGGAACTATGCCTGATCAGTGGAAGCTAGCCAACGTAACACCGATATTTAAAAAAAGGCAGCAAATCCCTACCCAGTAACTATCGTCCAATTAGCTTAACCTCAGTTGTATGTAAAATGCTAGAAACGGTCATACGAGACAGATTCGTAAATCACTTAGAGGAAAATAACAAACTTAACTTAATTAAAGATACTCAACACGGCTTTCGTAAAAAACGTTCCTGTTTAACAAACCTCTTAGACTTCTTCTACGATATCCTCAACCTCTACGATGTGAGTAAAGCTGTAGATATTATATACCTTGATTTTCAAAAGGCCTTTGACAAAGTTCCCCACAAACGTTTACTGCTAAAACTAAAAGCGCATGGAATACAAGACGGTGTGTTGAAATGGATAGAAAATTGGCTCAGCGACAGAAAGCAAAAAGTAGTCATAAACGGTAAGGCATCTAAATGGACCAATGTAAGTAGCGGGGTACCCCAGGGATCGGTACTAGGTTCAATTCTCTTTCTAATTTACATCAACGACATAGATGAGGGTCTCACCTTTACAATCTCAAAATTTGCTGACGATACAAAAATTGCAAATAGCGTACTCTCAAAAGAACAAGTTGACGATATGCAACACAATCTAGATAAATTGTCATGTTGGGCCCAAATTTGGCAAATGAGTTTCAATGCGGATAAATGTAAAGTACTACATATCGGATACCTAAATGAGAAAGCAAACTATTCGATGAATGGCACTCAGCTTAAGAATGTAAACAGAGAAACCGATCTGGGAGTAACAATATCGAGTAACCTAAATCCGAGTCAACAATGTTCAGAAGTTGTTAACCCTTTCACGCACATATGACGCAGAGGTTACCAGATTAGCAATAGGAAATAGAGTTCTCTCACTCTTATAATTACCTCTCCAAAATTAGTTTTCTGCCCACAGCTAACTCAAAGACAATTGCAGAGGTTGAAGTAACTAAACTAAAGGTGTCTAAATACCCCTGATGGTAACAAAGGCTTTAAAGTATCCCCAATAGGCTCAAAATCGCGTTATATGTCGGAGAGGGTTAAGAAGGCAAACAAAATAATTGGCTTTATAGGCAGGTCATTTGAGCATAAATCCAAAGAAGTTATCCTAACCCTTTACAATTCCTTAGTCCGCCCTCTTCTGGAATACGGCGTTCAATCCTGGTGCCCTTATTACCAAAAAGATATAAACAAGCTAGAACGAGTTCAACGTAGAGTTACCAAAATGATACCTAGCCTAAAGAACAAACCATATGAAGAGCGTCTTAGAGAATTAAATCTATTTCCTTTAACCCAGCGCAGATTAAGAGGTGACTTAATTCAAGTGTTCAAAATCATCAAAGGCATCGACAATATGGACTGTAGTAAGTACTTCACTATCGACCAATCTAATTACACGCGGGGAAACGGTTGCAAAATTATTGGTAAATCTTTTAACTCACACGAATCTAAGAATTTCTTCTTCAATCGAGTTGTCAACTTGTGGAATGGGCTTCCCCGAAACGTTATAGACTGCATCACTGTTGATTCATTTAAACTCCGCCTAGACAAATATCTCGTATCAAACCAGCGACTGACTGCGTTTGTAAATGAATAACTTTATTTTATCCCCCCCTCAGTTACTAACCCATCTGTCCCGTACTAACTTCCTAATCCTGCCACGGACATTAGTTCCAGGGCAGTAGTTCCCTTTCCAATGTTCCCTTACCCACTCTAAACCACTGTTTGGACACTTGATCCTCAGTGTTTTGGAGGACAAGCAGCCTAGAAGGGTCACTAGACTGTTGTTGCTTGATTTCCTTTGTACTCCTTTCTTTAAGGAGGGGATTTAGTTTGCTCTCTAAACCTCTATCAAACTTAAAAAAACACCCACAAGACCCCCTTCGATATAAATTTGTAAATTTTTCGGTAGAAAAATGTCCCGACCGAAGGCCGATTCCTCTTCAATTGCAGGCTCGCTATTGCTCACCAGGAAAAAAATCGACACCTAAATGGCACAAAAGGTCTTAATATTGCCAAAGAAATGGGGCAAAAGGTCTGAAAATCGCCAAACTAATGAGGCGAATGTTTTGAAATTTCATAACTGCTAAACATGAGGGAGGAGGAGGACTCGAAAAACCAACTGCCTCCCCTTAACTCCCTGAATGCCAGGTCCGTATATATACGGACTAGGGTCTTGTCACGCCCAGTGCCAGGTCCGTATATATACGGACTCGCCGAACAAAAATGCAGCGAAACGACTGCACCTATGGCTTTCATATTTCTACCATAGTCACGAGCATAAGTCGTGCGACAGCCACGAGATAATTATCCCTTTGCGTTAGTAGGTGGCGCGGTTATCGTTGTTATTAATGAGTGGGTGGAGGTAGGAGGTGGGATCTTGGTGGGAATGAGGGGTCGTAGAGTAGAATACTAGCTTGTTTCGCGTGTGCGTGCGTGTGTGTGTGTATGTGTATGTGTTTACCTAGTAACCATTTCATTACACGATATTTATCAAATTACAACTTTGGTTTCGTTACAATCAATTTCAGGAAGTAACTGCTCCCAGATATAGCATAATGCAACTATTATCTTCTGTCTCTATACCTGGCTGTTCGAATATCTCTCACCCCCCCAACCCCCACCCCCCACCCGCACACACACACCTCGTCTTCCGCTCACTCCGCAACACCAACTTTCACAGCTCGGAAATGATTGTATATGCGGGTACAATACTTGAAATAATAATTATATTTATAATAATTTTTGTTCTATGCCATATATTTGTAATGTATACCAAGTGAAACCTCGACCCTTCCATATATCTCTTCTTGTCATGGAAACTGCTTAAGGTTGGTTGAAAACCTATCTTTTTACCCAAATTGCCCATAATGTTATGCACATATATTAGTTATATTATCGTAGATACATTTCTGAAGTCCGATATTATAACCAGCCAACTACTTATGAAATAATTAGTTATGATTAGTAATTGGCGTTGGCATGTTTTTTATACGGTTCGTATGTATAGTCTAGTGATTGGGGGACACCATTTAATTTGAATAACATTGATAGCAAAGTATGCAAGGTGCATAGAATATATATGTTTAAATGTTTATAAGTATTAATGGTTATTTCAACACATTTAGTTCCAACTTTTTATATTGTATCATTGGTATTTACTTTGTGCATGGTTGGGATGTCAGCGATTATAGTTATATGAAATGACTATGACCAATCTTTATAGACGAGAAGATAGCCATAATAGATCAAAGTTACGTGTTCTCTCAGAAACATTTTACCTACCATTCAAGAATGGATGTGGTGAGGTGGCACCAAGACACTTTGACAAATTTGATAACAGAATAATGACAACGATCAACAATCGAGCAATTATAAATTATTATCCCCATTACGTCTTCGAAGCGATGTTGCATCACTAGCATTATTCAATAAATATTTTAAGGTAAATGTTCATTCAAACTTGCGTATATTGTTCCACCTCTCCCTGTAGAACCAAGGCGGTTGACAATGCCCATGACCTAACAATTGCTCGTCCACAATGCAGAACTTATATTATTTAGCACAGTTAATTTACTCCGCGAACCTCATCTATCTGTAATTTCCCTTCCCCCAATTATCTTTCCATCAATCCTCAATCCGCAACAGTTAAAATGCTGGTGTCAGAAATGTTATTATGAATGAAAGAGTTTTTTTCCATTCTCATTTTTTGTTTAAAAACAAAACTAAAACCATACATATTAGGCCTACCTATTATAAAAATTGTCAGATTTAAACCTGAAATTCAATTATATTTTATTGCGATGCATATACCAACAGTATAATAACCCTGGAAAGGTGTCAGGACTCTTTAACCCTCTCCGAAATATGACGCACTTTTGAGCCTATTAGGGATACTTTAAAGCGTTTATTATCATCAGGGGTATTTACAAACCTTTAGTTTAGTTACTTCAACCTCTGCAGTTGTCTTTGAGTTAGCTGTGGGCAGAAAACTAATTTTGGAGAGGTAATTATAAGAGTGAGAGAACTCTATTTCTTATTGCTAATCTGGCAACTTCTGTGTCATATGAATCTGAAGGGGTTAAGAGGTTTTACTGGGCGAAGGCGCCGGGACTCTTAACCCAAAAACGCTGACCGTCCTCAGTAGAGGTTTTTCTGGTGCACTGTGACTGTCCTCAATTGATCCAGAGCATAAAAAAAACTTAGGAAACACCCCATTGGTACTCAAAGCAAAGCAATTTGTGATTAGGTGAGATAATTCCCCTCCATTACTTGCTACCACTCTTACATATGTATCTCCCCCCCCCCTTATCCCCCTATTCCCCTTTCCTCAATTATCAGCTATGTTTCCTCTTATTCCCACTTTTATCGGGTAATTTTCGACGCAAATTTCCCCCTCCCGGTCTCTTTAACACGGGTGAGGCAGCTAGAGATCCTTGTAACACAAGATATTTCTACTCAGATTCGCTAGTGTCACTCGAGAGCTTGGAGAGGGAAGATATACGTCCCCTCCAGCTCTCGACTTAGTTGATCATACCCTTTTGGAGGCCAATCTAGCACTTGGATTTCCTGGTTTTCCTACAACAAGTCTCTAACTACCCGACTGGTGTGCAGTGGGCTTTAATCGTGAATTAGCTTTATAATATTTGGGGCGGGGATGGCCATGGCCCTCACTGTGGGCAGCAATACTTCCTCCAAAATTTACAAAATATCTTTTGTCGGTGAAACGTCTATCTAATTTCACCAATTCTCCTTGTCCATAGTTACGCAGACATCCATCCCCAGAACGAGGTGGTAGCGCGTCCATTTACTGCTTTCTGTTGTGTGTGTTCCTCACTATATCTGGTATTCACAGGTCTACGGCAATGCCTCTTTCTTGAGGCTACTGAAGTAAAACACTTTTCATCAGTAAATATAACATCTGACCAATAATCTGGATTCACCACCAATTGAAGGACAAACCCCAGCCGAGGGTCTTTGTGTTCATTTGTCAAATTTTCCTTAACAGCAGGAATGTAGCAACTAATACCGATTTTCCATAGATGTCACCTTGTCGTTGATGGGTGGCAGGGGAGTTGCAGATCAGCTGTTTACTGCACCACTGTTGTCAACAGTTGAGCATGCGCACCCTGCACTAGTGGACGGTCATGGTCTTGGGTTATTAGTGGTGGTCCGCCTCTTCGAGGCCTGGCTGCAAGGGAACCCTCATTCTGCCACTGTGATATCCACATGTTGATAGTATAGCGGTGCAGTCC
This sequence comes from Paralithodes platypus, assembly GCA_032716605.1. NCBI lineage: Eukaryota > Metazoa > Arthropoda > Malacostraca > Decapoda > Lithodidae > Paralithodes > Paralithodes platypus. The sequence continues at coordinate 30,654,296 of CM064520.1, read as the reverse complement.
AAGATATCCCGCTATAGCTTTCATAGGCTTGCCAGCCTTCCATATGCCAATGATTCTTCCACGATGAGCAATGACCTCTGGTGCATTGGCGCGTCCTGTAGCCATCGCTGTTGGGGAAACAAAAGCTGTAATAGGAAAAGATTCCTGCAATCGTAGATAGCGGACTTCGCCCCCGCCGTGCTGTCGGAGACTGCCACAAAATGTTTGGGGCTCTGTAAGACAATCACTACTACTATCACCATCATCACTACTACTATCTCCATCATCACTACTACTATCCTCATCAGCACAACTACTATATACTTTTATTGTATCGATGCAAGAAATTATGATATAAAAGTAAAAAACAAACTATCACCATCATCACTACTACTGTCACCATTATCGCACTATCACCCTCATCACTACCATCATCACTGTATACTGTCACCATTATCATTACTATCACAATCACCGCTACTACATTCACCATTATCTCGCTACTATCACCACCATCATTTTGTATCACTATGTCTTAACAACTAAGTATTAATACAAACATCAAAACTATTAAAATTATGTATATATTAAAAATTCCTAAAAACCGACTCAATGTCCCTAATTTTGAGATTGGCTTTTACATATTCGAGTTCTCAAAGAATTTGAGTGTTCTTGTAAATGTTACTGATCTTCATAATTATATAGAATACAAAATAATCATAAAGAATAAAGAATAATCAAAGTGCAATATTAGCAAGATTATGGCATGGGATCCCCACTACACAGACACACCATCACTGCTGTAATGTTTGGTGTAGTTTTATATAAATTTCAGGTTAGATATAATCAGAATCAAGCAATATACTTGTATGATGTGCAGTGTTATATAAATTCCAGATTGGTTATAACCTAATTTTATAAAGTGAAACTTATGTTTATAATCCAATACCTTGATTTATCAAAAAATACTTAATCACATGCTGTGATGTGTGAGCCCATATGGCGTACACCCACCCATACAGACAGACACGGTGATTACAATACTACGCCACCCCTATGGGGGGGGGGGGGGGCTACGTCATTATTACCACAATCATCACCACTATCACTATCACAATCACCATCAAGCTAACTACTGTGATAGGGGCACACACACAGAAGTGCACAGGACAGTGTTACGACCGGGGCTACGAATAAAACAAGGGTACTCAATGATTGGACTAGTAATAGGGCACTATGCAACAACGGTACGCTAGATCCAAACCCTCGAGCTTATATGCCGGCGAACAAAACACCTATACCCTCCAGTGTTAATCTGCGATAGCGGGGTATCCTTAACTGGGCATAAATGTACTCTACTTCAGGCTAACCAGCACTGGTATAGCCTGATAACAAACAAGATGCAAGTTACGTTAAAATGCATAAAAAGGAATCTATGGAAAGATCAATTAAATCACTGCAAGATTTAATACAATAAAAAGATGCTTCAATACAGTTACTCTAAACAACAATAAACTCTTCACTCCTATCTGAAAGAAAGTGAAGTATAGTCCTACAGCATAGACCTGGAAACTTTTGGAGAAAGTCTGATGCTCATAAGATGCTCGTATCTTAAACTTAGAACTATATAAAGGCAGGAGGCAGGACACCACACGTGTAAATCGCATACACTAAAAGATAGGACATATAATGTTAACTGACACGAGAATACTATAAATGCGCAACGGTAGCAATGCTCGACACTAAAAAGAAGTACTTCCTCATCAACGAAACAGTCTGCTATGGTTGTGCGGCTCAGCAACAACCTAGACTAATAAATGCTGTGAATAATAATGCACACATATCAAAGAGCTTATATTAAATACTAACAAGTGTCTACTCGATTAATAATGTCTAGCTGGGATACTCTAGGTAAGGAACTGAGGTTGAGCAAGACAGTCTCGTAGCCTAGCGATGTCCTTAAGACTGCATCCTTTAAGTTAGGTTACTTGACGAGGGGGCTCTCTTGATAGATCCAGATCACAAGTATCTGGTTCTATCCTGGCGACCCTCTAAAGACAAGCAAAGAGGCAGCAAAGTGTGGAACTGGAACAGGCCAAAACCCTCAGTCAACACAATGCTGCACTCGCAAAGGACGCAACCGAAAAGACAACCCAGGCTACCACAGGACCGGTCGAAGTCGTGTAGGTATAAGCAAACCGTACACACATTGGAGACAACGACTACAGTTACCCTATCCCAGTCTAGAATTAAATAAAAGAACAGAAACACTAAATCAATAATGGAGACACAGAGTTCTTAACCTATACTAACTAAGAACCCTCAAACCTATTCTAAGTACATGTAAATATCTCTGAGGATGGCACATGCAATACAATGGGCCGGCTATGAAAACAGTATGCAGAACCCAAGGGGAGTGTTGTGCAGTTAATAAAGATTAGAGTATGGAAAGAGAGAATCGAGTGAGAGAAACTGTGATAAAGGTGGTGATCGGGGGAGAGAATGCAAAGGGATGTTAGAAGTACGCGCACCAAGCCTGTCCTGACGAGGACAGCTCCTGGGGACCCTCATGAAGGAGGTTAGTTACACAGGAGCCCGCAAAGGCGCGATGGTCGGCAAATCACGAACCGAGACGTCACTAGACAGCAGGCGTCCTAGCCGCGCCAGGATCCGCCAGCCAATCAAGGGCGTGGGAAAGCCCGCGCGAGGGAGGACTCCTCCGAGCGAGGGAGGCAGCACATACATACACACGCACATGCTACCACCATGCTGCCCGCTCTCTCTCTCCTTACAACTTCACACAATGCATCTTATATTCTATCAATGATATAAAATACTTCCCGTTGTCACAGACGAAAACAAAGACCACTACTGGACTGTCTGTGACAATGCGGTTTCTAGGAAAGAAAGAACAACATTCTCTGATAACTGTAGCCCATTTCGATGTCCCTGGCGAGCGCTAGTGGGTAACGAGAGGCAATTCTGCCAACGCTGGTAGACGTCACAACTCACAACAGACACATGCACACAATTATTATAGTACTACGTCACCCCTACGGAGGCGACGTAATTTCACATAAACCTCCGCCATCGTTGCTAATTGGTGCGGCCAGAGAGTTCACTAGAGAAAAAACGCGATAAATAATACTGAAGAACCAATGGGAATTATTCTAATTGGAGCCTAGGCACCTAATTTGCCCACCTTTTTTGCATACTTTTGCCACTTGTTGCAAACTTTTTTCCAATTAACACTGCTGTTTGGCAGTTTGGAATCGTCTTCTGTTGCTTTCAGCAATGATTATCCGACCAGTTGGGTCTGTAAACGAACAGGCAATCAGTACTGTAGGTTTGTGCGTGGTCGCATTAATTAATAAACACTTTTAATTTATTATACATTAATTAGGTTCTTTGTTAACAGTTAAATCGCCTTATCTTAGAGAGAAAGAGAAGAACATATACTTCACCATCACTTCGCCCAAAGTCCTTTCTTATTGACTTTATCCATGGTCAATTACTTTAAGAATGGGGAAATACACCGTATGCAATAAATATTTGAGTGGATTACCAGTCAAGGAGACTTGTAGGCGAAATGACAATTAGGCGAGGCTAACCAATTGAAGTATTTTTCGTAATTATCATTGTAACATTCACCTACTAGGCAAAACAGAGAAAGGGGCGAGGGAACGCGAAAGTGGTCCTGGACCCCAAGAATTGTAACTTTAAATGATGTTTATGTTCGGTCTCTGTCTCGAGTCGGTCACCCCCAACTATGGGGTATGTGCCTGAGTAAATACATACATTCATCATTGTATGAGTCTATAAGCATATACAGCATATACAAACGTATGGAAAAAGTAAACAATATAAACATTTAAAGAATGTCCTTACCAAGAGTTGTTTCGTCCATGGTCAATATTCCATTAAAATGGGGGAAATATAGAGTAATGAGTGGGAATATTACTCTAGTGGATGATTATCGATCGCCTTGACGGGTGGTCTGTAGTGACAACCAGTGACAACCAATCACAGCACTCTGATAATCAGTGATACGGATCAATCACAGCACTTGCTCGGCAATTATTTGTAGCCTGGGGTTTTAAAATGTTATATATAAATATTTGTTTTAATTCCACCCCATTCATGATGCGCTATAGTCATTCTAGATGCGTTAATTATAGTCATATGGTTTAGCAGCTTTATAGGTGCTCGCAATACCAATAAGACACGAAAGCGAAACACGTGATGCAGAGGTTTATGTGTATACTTATTTAACCATAATATTTGTTTACCTTAAATCCACTATAGTAGATCAATATGCCCTATTTTGTGAGACGTTGAAGAAAACCTGTGTAACTGATATTGAAGATTAGTTAGTTAAAATAGGACTGTATAGGCTATCGACCCATGAGGATCATATTAAGCCCACTTTAAAGTCAGGAAGAACATAAGACCGGATTCTCCGAGACCCCCAAGTTTATACCCCCAGGTATACTGGGAATATAAACCCGGAGGTTGTCCTGCTTGAGAACCCCAGAGTCGTCTTCCTTAATCGCGACCGGGACTGGAGACTGTACGAGAACCCCAGACCCTTCTGATATCGAAGAGGACCTCCTCGTACTTATAAAGGGCTAAGGGAACTTCACCAGTGCTTCGAGAAACTAATCCTGTAGGGGACGACTAACATTCGAAACGTGTGCCAGATTGGACACAAAAAGACTAAAACAGGAAAACAAAATCGACAGCAAATTATGTAAAAAACAGCTAGCGTGATCGTTATTTGCTATGGGAATAAAGGGCGGTTAGACCTCTGCGGATATTGGAAATATGGGATGGGCGAGTCATATAATGGTATGCATTATATAACATCGATTTAATTAATGTCATAATAAAACACTTATATTATTATTAATACTATTACAATCATCGTCTTTCTCCACGGGAATGTTGCCATAGCTAGCATCCTAATTATATTGAGCCCTTCATTATTATTAGTGTATTACTTATAACTTTATTATAATAATTAGTGTCATAATTATGTTGCAATACTAATACGGAAGAATTCAATATAACTAGGATGCTAAATAGCTTTTCCCAATATCAAACCGGCATACCCAAACCATACGGCATACCCAACCCATACGGCAACTCAACCCATCAATGCTATTGCCACCATTATCACTAATCCTATCAACATCATCACTACTCCTGTCACAATCATCACAACTACAGTCACAATCACTACTACTATTAAAATCATCACTACTAATTTCACCATCATCACTAGTATTGTCACCATTATAACTACTATAGGTAGCGCCAACGAACTTGACAATTATCTCGACCCCTGACCACTTCGTAACTCAAAAGGACCTTGAGCAAACTGGCTGTAAATTTCTACACCTATTTCCTGGTGGACTTTTCCCAAATGATAGAAATGATAGCCCGGTTGCTTTCATTCATTTTGAGTTATAAGAAGTTAAGGGGTCCAGATTATTGTCAAGTTCGTTGGCGCTACCTATACCATCATCACTGCTACTTTCACCATCGTGCCATTATCACTACTATCATTATAAAAACTACAACTATCACCATCATCGCTACTATTATCAACAGCATCATTACTCTGACCATCATCCCTACTACTAATACCATCCCTGCTACTGTCACCATCATCACTACTACTATCACCAATCTCTTCGAAAAGAGCTCCCCTGAACGTTTTATCTCTTTGAAATGAAGTCGCCATGATTATATTTTTTTATTTTGTATTGAACTAAACTCAAATAAACTAACTAATCGTATCCTAATCTAATCTAACCTAACCTAACCTATCCAAATCGGAGCAAGTTCCTCATACAACTGCGGGACGAGTTGTTATCAGGGCGAATGGGGATTGATGGAAAGATACTCGGAGGAAGGAAATTACTGATAGATGAGGTTCGCGGATTAAATTAACTGTGATAAATAATTAATATACGTTCTGCATTGTGGACGAGCAATTGTTAGGTCATGGGCATTGTCAACCGCCTTGGTTCTACAGGGAGAGGTGGAACAATATACGCAAGTTTGAATGAACATTTACCTTAAAATATTTATTGAATAATGCTAGTGATGCAACATCGCTTCGAAGACGTAATGGGGATAATAATTTATAATTGCTCGATTGTTGATCGTTGTCATTATTCTGTTATCAAATTTGTCAAAGTGGCTTGGTGCCACCTCACCATATCCATTCTTGAATGGTAGGTAATATGTTTATGAGAGAACACGTAACTTTGATCTATTATGGCTATCTTCTCGTCTATAAAGATTGGTCATAGTCATTTCATATAACTATAATCGCTGACATCCCAACCATGCACAAAGTAAATACCAATGATACAATATAAAAAGTTGGAACTAAATGTGTTGAAATAACCATTAATACTTATAAACATTTAAACATATATATTCTATGCACCTTGCATACTTTGCTATCAATGTTATTAAAATACCACAGGAATGAAAAACCTGAGAGCGAAACCTCCACCCCTAACGAGCCACAGGAACGAAAATCCTGAGAGCGAAACCTCCATCCCCGACGAGATCCCAGGCCCCTTTTCCATCCCCGATTTGGTCTCTCTCTCTCTCTCTCTCCCAATTCATTCCACATATTATACGTCTCTCAATCACAGTCTTCTCTTTTTACAAACCACATTACTTTACTCACTGATATTCTTGATGTACCACCTAAGTATGTATTTAATTATGTAACCACCATACAGGCTATAATACTTTCATTGTGTAGGTTCGAGGCGATCTAAGACACCTTAGCTTCCATTTCACACCAAATCAGATCGTGATTACGTCAGCCCTGTATTTAGTTATATAACAATCATAGTCCCCCCCAATCCTAGCAATTCTATGTCTCTAACCTCCCGTTGTTTTATCCACTAACTATATATATTCCCAACCTTCCTAATACAACCTCCATTTCACTAGACAAAATACCTAGGAGTAATTCCGAGATTAATTATGAAATTACACTAGACAGCCCCATAACTCACTGAGATCCACATTGCTATTTTATTGATGTACCAACTCCCTAATGTTAACATAATTTAGGGAACTTGTGAAAAGAGAAGACACCTATCTTCATTCCCCCATTTTTAGCAGTTAGCTATACATAACCTCACGTTGCATTGTTCGTCTGTCAATTTGTGTCCCTTGCCAGTTCTTGTATTGATTTATGCCTGTTGATTTAGATAAGTTAATTACGAGTTATGTAACAACCTTTAACCACGACTCTATACACCCGATAACCCTATGCCAGTTATTGTATTGATTTAGGCCTGTTAATTCGGATAAACTCACTATGACCAATCTGCAGACGATTATCAGGAGAGATGCAGGAAAGCTACCTCGTATCTCTCTCTCCATGACGAGTATAGATATATGTACCCCCGTGCTCAGTCGCCCCCCTTGCCTTGTTCTTCTAGTAACTAAGTGTATATATAATATTAACCGGAGTATGCCACCAGTATGGATACGACATAGCGGCACTGTCCTTGTGTCGTATATTCACTCCTTAGGGTAACTATCTGTTATCCACGATGTTTTCTCTTTTCCACTTAACTCCGCATGTTACACACCTCTTAAAAAAAAACAATCTTCTTTAATACAAACCACATGACTTTCCTCCTAGACATTCTTGATGTACCAACTAAGTATGTATCTCATTAGATAACCACCTTGTGAGTTATAGTACTTTCATTTGTGTAGGTGCGAAGGCGAGCTCAAAACGCCTTCGATTTCCAGTCCACAACGAACCCGATCATGATTATGTCACCCCTATAATTAATTATGTAACCCGCATACCAACCCGGTTTCATCACCTTATTAGGACGACGGCTATAATGTCGTCATTCATGCATGTATTTAATCCTTAGGTTAATTATCTTTTATCCGCCATTGTGTTCCTCTCTTCCATTTACTTTTCCACAATTGTTATACGTCTTCCAATCACCTCCTCCGTATCCACAATCCACACTACTCTGTTTTGTTTTGTGACCCTATGCTCAGTGGTACCCTGTTTTGGGTCATCCTGTCCTCTTATCCTTCACGCCCCGCTGCACACACCTCCCTACCTGTTCGATCGTAGGGAAATGCCACCCCTATGTCCAGCGCATTAAGGGTCACTGCCCTAGGTCACGAGCGGCGCGGCGCCTAGCCTCAAACCACCCCCTTTACAATTCACAACCCTCCCCCTGTAAAGACGCCATAAGAACGTTATAACCTGCCGACTCAGTTCGTTCACTAACCTCAACAAATGGAAGGTAAGGACCTATCCTTGTACCCCCCCTTAACTATCCTCTAACTCCCTAGCCCCCCTCACAACCTGAACCAGAACAATAGCCGGCGCGAGACTAGAACGACCCCCTCTCGTCCCCCCTTAAAAATGTAAATTTCCCCATGACTTGCATTTTCACAAAACCACTATTCTTAACCCCCACGAATGATCCTCGTACATGACAACTAGATGTAATGATCAACCCTAACTAGGAAGATACCTCCTGACAACCTGAACTCATATCTCAAACCAATTAACGTAAGAACTCTCGATAACCATATTCAGGGAGCGGCCTGTCCCCCCGACCCCACGGGGACCCCACCGACCCCGCGGAGAATTACCCTGACCAGCAAGCCAGCAAATTCTTGCCAGACAACAGGTGAGTTTCCAACAGGTTATGACTTACAAATCTAAATACCTATCCAAATACCATCCTATCCCATCCTTAACCAAAACTAAAATCTTCCTTATCCCATCCTAGATTACGAATAGCATGTCAGCTAGACCAGAGAAGGATATTTAGGTGAATTGATGAATAATACCTCCCAGCCTATTCACGTAGTGCGCCAGTAAAGTAGTCCCTATGAACCTTCACCAAATCCGCCTAAATAACTCTACTAGTACCTCATACTAGAGTTAAGATATCCACGATCATAAATCAGATAACAAGTTACTTACCGCCACAATAGTCTTGCTAAGGCAGCCTCCCAGAAGCTGGGTGTGCTCAACCGCCTTAGGGGGTTATTTTCCCCTGCACAGCTTCTTGCTCTGTACAGGGGCATAGTGCGCCCTTGTATTGAGTATTGTTCACATGTGTGGGGAGGTTCCACTCACACCGCTCTCCTAGACAAAGTTGAAAGGAAGGCCTTTCGTATCATTAACTCCCATCCACTCACCAACTCTCTGCAATCTCTCTCTCTCCGCCGCAATGTTGCGTCTCTCTCGCTATTCTATCGCTACTATAATAATCAGTGTTCCTCAGAGCTATCCCAATGCATACCACCTCCTTTACGTAGGGCACGTGGTACCCGTCTTGCAACTCAATCCCACCCCTACTCTGTGCAACTCTCCAACCCAAGAGTGAAACGTTACTCTCAAACTTTCTTCTACTCAACAGCTGAGCTCTGGAACTCTCTCCCAGAATCAGTCTTTCCCTCTTCCTATGACTTAAATTGCTTCAAACTCTGTGTGTCCAGGCATTTTGGCTCGAACGTCCCTTGATTTTGGCCCTGTCACTCTTTCAACTATGGGGGAGGCACTCGCTATAGGCAGTTATGCCTTTTGCCTCCCTCAATCACATAGAAAAAAAACAAAACAAAAAAAAAACATTAAAGACCCCCTCCTTAACCCCCTAAGTTCACCAGAATAAAATAACTACTTTCATAGCACTGACATCCAATACTTCTAGAACATTCCTGAAGCTTCCTTGACCTGCCTATAAATAAGACCCAGAGACAGCAGTCGGGCAGTTGAATATTAGAGACCAAAGCAACGGTTGTCCACACTGCGGTGGCTTTCTAATACCCCCTCCCCCCCTCAAGATTCACGATAGTTCGGCGTTCCGTAATCTGTGCAACTCTGTGAGGAAGTGTTTTAACCCTTTACTAATGTTTTATTGCGATCGGGACTACCGGCAGTAGTATTATATTTGTAGACAACAAATTCACAAATTATTGATTGTTTCACTAACTTCTGATAGTGCACCATACGCTACTTGAGCTACGAACGATCATAACTCATAACTGATTTAAGGCAGAAAGATCTTGTTATGTTAGAAGGGATTATGTGAGAAACTCTTGAGTGAGGACTCTGCAAGAATAACTCCTTGGCAACAATCGACTGTCTTAACCCATCAGCAATTGTTGCCAAAAAGGTGCACAACCGCCCGCAAGAAGCCCATCTGCACACCTTCTCTACACTGCCGGACAGCTTGGATGGCCCCAGAGCTACTGTTAACCCCCAACATCACTACACGCAAGATACCCAGGAAAACTCCATCAGTGTTACTTCACAGAGTACCAGTGTTACGGTGCTATTAACTATCAACCATCCAGTGTATTCGATTGTGTCTCAACTTTCTCTGATGTTATAACAAGTGATTATGCTAGTACGCATTAATATATATCAGTGAAATTTAGCTTAGGCGAACTGACTCCCGTAATTATTCTTGCCATCAGGTTTAACCTGATTCGCCCTCACTGATATTTTTCGGTCCGAAGTATCACCTAGACAAGTGAACATCCTAGACCAGTGCAACTAGTTACAGTTATCCCTTTACGATTAATTCTTGGGCAATAACCACATTACTTATACTTTCATCCTTGATTAAGAGTCATATTACCAGAGAGAGATAACAAAGCGAAATACCTAACCTGTGTGATTCATGTACCCTACGTATCATAAAGCAATGTGATCAGAAGAATAATGCCTGAACGTTGGAAGTGGGAAGTATGTCTCTATCCAAATCCGCGATAAGTGCTGGGAGATTGTAATAAGTCCAATAACCTACCTGAGTGCTCCAACATCTAATGTTCGTGAAATTCTATTACGTACCTTCTACCTGAGTGCTATTGATAATAAAGCTGTATTACAAACAATTTATCCGAGATTATCTATGTCCTCTGTTGATTCTCTTTGTCCATACTTAGTGTACTCAAACTAGTATGAACAGTCTCGATGTTACGTAATCTGGGTTGATGTAGCGTTACGTATCGTTCCGTAGTCTTAAGTTGAATGCTTCCATAACCTTGGTCGAACGTTCCATGATTGGGTAGAATATATTATTCTATAGTTGTATATGGGAAAGTATTGTAGGATTATAATTCCCATATATATATATTAAAATGCCCCAGAACAAGAAGCCCACCACAGAAGCCACGAGCGAACACCACACAGAAACACCCAAAGGAAAGGTCCACAGAACGAAAGGACCAGCTGACCGAGCCAGCCATTTCAGACAGGCCCAAGCCCGCAGGGCTAAACAGTAGTGTCATAAATGCCGTCCGAGACCCATTTACCTGTCGGGTGAGACAGGTGCATTTTGGGCCTGGGGCGGTTCCTGTGTTTACACCGGAAGTGGTACGGGATGGCGTGTGACCTTGAGATGTGCGTGCGCGCGAGCGCGTGCGAGAGAGGTTGCATGAGAGTGCATTTTATTTATTTTTTTTTTTATATACGGATGGGTAGTGTGTGTTTGTTTGTTTACATCTAAATAATTAATATCCTTTATTTACATTGTGTAGTGTATCCCAAACATAGAAGGGTTTGGGTTGAATGACAATGTGAGTTTGTTTACACCTAAATTCTAAATTCTAAATTCTAAATTATACTGGGATCAATTGCCATGCCGGTACCATTGCCAGGAGGGGACCAAAGCCATGGTTATCAACCTCTGGGACAACTTCTACAACCAGCCTACTCTGTTCCGCAAGGATGGCACTCATCTAAACCCTGTGGGTTCAGCACGCATGGGTCGTCTCCTACACGAAGCAGTCCGCAGCCATGGATCAAAAAACGCCATCCGAGAAGAAGCAGCAGTGACATAAATCATCCAACGCCAAGAAAAAAACAGAGGCAACCGAGGACCACCAGCGATAAGGACCGAAGACAGCGAGGACCGAGGACAGCCATGAACATAAATGTAGATCCGACAAGAACCAAAAATATTATTAAAGAGCGTTCCGTGAGTTCTAAAATAACAAATTTAAAGGTTTTCTAGGCAAACGCTCGTAGCATACGCAATAAAATTTTCAGATTTAGAGGAGCTAGTGTTTACAGAAAATTATGATGTGATTGGCATAAAGAATCATGGCTCAATACAGAAGATAGAGACTTTTTAGCAGAGTATTCACTTCCCGGTTTTATGTAATGTTTGAGAAAAAGCCGAATAAATCGAAATGGAGGTGGCGTTTTACTTTATATCAAAGAAAGTCTTAACCCTACCCTCTGTCAAAACCTCAAATTGTGAACGTCGACGCATCTTTTGTGCTAATAAAGAATAATAATAAAGGTACAAAAATAATACTTGCATTAATATACAGACCTCCAGCTCAATCAGTGCAAACTGACCGAGAAATTTACGAACAAATTGCAGATGTAAGTAACTCACAAGATACCGTAATTTTTGGTGACTTTAATTTACCTGTGACCAAGTGGGGCGATACTCTTACTTCACACTCCGGACATGACTTGTATACGAACTTGCAAGAGAGTTCGCTTTATCAATTTGTTGGAACGCCGACCCGTGGTAATAACGTTCTTGACATTGTACTTGCAACAAAAGAAGAATTAATAGAGAATTTGAATGTTGGTGATGAATTCAGTAACAGCGACCATCGTACGATAACTTTCACTTTAAAGTTTACTAGTAACGAACCAAATAGTAGCATCGAAAAGTCCCTAATTTCAAGAAAGCAAACTTCCATAAACTTAGAGCTATGTTTAAAGAAACTGACTGGAGCTTTTTAATAAATACATCTTGGAAGTTATTCGAAGCCACTTACCTAAAAGCAGTGCAAGACTGCATACCATCAAAAACTCGGCGTCCAGGCCATAATAATAAGCCCAAATGGTGGAATAAAGATATTTCAAACTGCTGCTTGCTAAAAAATGTGCTAATGATAGATTAAAATCCTCACAAAATGACGAAGAACGGCTGAAATTTGTAGAGCTACGACGCAAAGCCAAAAAGTTAATTAAGCAAAGTAAAAAGACCTTAGAGTTACATATTGCGAATCAAAGTAAAACAAACCCGAAAGAATTCTATAGTTATATCAGAAAGAAAAAAGTTGTTACTTCAACTGTTGGACCGTTAGTCGATGAAAATGGAGAATACACCAAAGACGAAGAACAAATGAGTAATGCCCTCAATACCTTCTTTGCATCAGTTTTTACAACAGAAGACCTCAGTGATATCCCTACTCCATCGCCGATTCAGATTGATAATTCAGATGTTCTAAGCAATATCACCGTTACAGAGAGAGAAGTATTGAATTGTTTAGATAAACTCAAGGTAAATAAAACGCCTGGACCTGATACAATCTCGCCTAGAGTTCTAAAGGAAGCTAAGGATGAGCTCTCTAAACCACTGACATTACTATTCAATAAATCCTTGCAGTCTGGAACTATGCCCGATCAGTGGAAGCTAGCCAACGTAACACCGATATTCAAAAAAGGCAGCAAATCCCTACCCAGTAACTATCGTCCAATTAGCTTAACCTCAGTTGTATGTAAAATGCTAGAAACGGTCATACGAGACAGACTCGTAAATCACTTAGAGGAAAATAACATACTTAAAGATACTCAACACGGCTTTCGTAAAAACGTTCCTGTTTAACAAACCTCTTAGACTTCTTCCACGATATCCTCAACCTCTACGATGAGAGTAAAGCTGTAGATATTATATACCTTGATTTTCAAAAGGCCTTTGACAAAGTTCCCCACAAACGTTTACTGCTAAAACTAAAAGCGCATGGAATACAAGACGGTGTGTTGAAATGGATAGAAAATTGGCTCAGCGACAGAAAGCAAAGAGTAGTCATAAACGGTAAGGCATCAAAATGGACCAATGTAAGTAGCGGGGTACCCCAGGGATCGGTACTAGGACCAATTCTCTTTCTAATTTACATCAACGACATAGATGAGGGTCTCACCTGTACAATCTCAAAATTTGCTGACGATACAAAAATTGCAAATAGCGTACTCTCAAAAGAACAAGTTGACGATATGCAACACAATCTAGATAAATTGTCATGTTGGGCCCAAATTTGGCAAATGAGTTTCAATGCGGATAAATGTAAAGTACTACATATCGGATACCTAAATGAGAAAGCAAACTATTCGATGAATGGCACTCAGCTTAAGAATGTAAACAGAGAAACCGATCTGGGAGTAACAATATCGAGTAACCTAAAACCGAGTCAACAATGTTCAGAAGTTGTTAAGAAGGCAAACAAAATAATTGGCTTTATAGGCAGGTCATTTGAGCATAAATCCAAAGAAGTTATCCTAACCCTTTACAATTCATTAGTCCGCCCTCTTCTGGAATACTGCGTTCAATCCTGGTGCCCTTATTACCAAAAAGATATAAACAAGCTAGAACGAGTTCAACGTAGAGTTACCAAAATGATACCTAGCCTAAAGAACAAACCATACGAAGAGCGTCTTAGAGAATTAAATCTATTTCCTTTAACCCAGCGCAGATTAAGAGGTGACTTAATTCAAGTGTTCAAAATCATCAAAGGCATCGACAATATGAACTGTAGTAAGTACTTCACTATCGACCAATCTAATTACACGCGGGGAAACGGTTGCAAAATTATTGGTAAATCTTTTAACTCACACGAATCTAAGAATTTCTTCTTCAATCGAGTTGTCAACTTGTGGAATGGGCTTCCCCGAAACGTTATAGACTGCATCACCGTTGATTCATTTAAACTCCGCCTAGACAAATATCTCGCATCAAACCCGCGACTGACTGCGTTTGTAAATGAATAACTTTATTTTATCCCCCCCTCAGTTACTAACCCATCTGTCCCCTACTAACTTCCTAATCCTGCCACGGACATTAGTTCCAGGGCAGTATTTCCCTTTCCAATGTTCCCTTACCCACTCTAAACCACTGTTTGGACACTTGATCCTCAGTGTTTTGGAGGACAAGCAACCTAGAAGGGTCACTAGATCTGTTGTTGCTTGATTTCCTTTGTACTCCTTTGTACTCCTTTGTTATACCGAATCGATTTCTGAGAGAGAGTGTTGCCAGGCCGGTACCATTGCCAGGACGGGACCAAAGCCATGGTTATCCCAAATCGATTTCTGAGAGAGAGTGGCAGGTGAGAGTCTGAAGTTAAGCCCGTGGGTAGTATCTGGCAACTCATCGCTACATGTATTGGTGAGGGGGGTGGGGAGGGTTTGGCGGTGATGGTGGATCTTCTCTCTCCCTTCACAAAGGACTATGGACCCCACTTTTAAACCACGTGGTAGGGATACACAACTACTATTTTTCACGTCACAAGTAACATGGGTAGTATCTGGCAACTCACTCCTAATGTCTGGCAACTCATCGCTACATGCCTCGGTGTGGGGGAGGGTTCGGTGGGGATGGTGGTGGAGGGTTTGGGTGGTGGGGGGGGGGGGGGGATCTTCTCTCCCTCAAAAAAGTTCTCGGTATAGGTAATATACCTATACACATCACCTATGAGTGTTGTTTTTACCTCTCCCTCAAAAAGTTCTCGGTATAGGTAATATACCTATACACATCACTATGCAGTGGCGTAGCTAAGGGGGGGGGGGGGGGGGGGGGGCGGGGGGGGGCTGTTTGAAATCGCCCCCCGGGCCCCCAAGAGAAGGGGGCCCCCAAATGGATCTGAAAATAATATTAATTATACTAATAGTATATACTGTATATATAAGTAATATTAATAATGAGTAAAATAAACACCATGTGTGTTTTCTGATTTAACCTCTTTCTTTTCTTCTATCCTGCGACGTCATGGGTATTTAAAATTAGAAAAATAACGATCAGTCGATCACTCCATCAGTATTGATTTGGCGGTGCAAGGGGAAACATCGTCGCTCTCGCTCCTAGCCTCCTACCCGCCACTTGCTTAGGACGCACTGCCTATAGGTAGGCCTAATGATTATACTTTATATACATTACAAAATAGCACTATTGAGTTTGACAGTTGGTTAATATACTGTGTTTTTCGTAAGCATGTGTAAAGGAATAATAAGATATAGCCTAATTTGACAACAAGAAACATGGTGATTGTAAGTAAGTTGAGTGTATAATCGAAGATTAGGCCTACATACAATTATATATAAATATATGAACCAAAAATGTCGGTAATATTTTCTTTTTCGTGAACTGTAATGGTCAAATCGATAGCTATATTTCATAGATAACCTATGTACTTAACCTTGTGAGAAAGTTGAGTGGTATCGAAGATATTTGTAGAGTAGGCTAAACTTCTAAAGTGCTAAATATTTAGGCCTTGAAATTTGTAGGCCTATGTTTTGGTCTCATATTTTTTTCTCGAACTGTAGGGGGCCTAACATAGCCTATACAATGTTTATGGTCTTACTTAACCTTAGCTTTATCGTGAAAAAGATGCATAGTCGTTTAATATTAGTCAATTAAGTATGGGTGCAATACATCAGCTAAAATAGAGCATAGAGAGGCAACATTAATGGTGTAGAGTGTAGGCTACCTTGGTTAGGCTATGAGCACTATGACTCATTCTTTCAAATTTAGACTGGAGCACTTTTATTTATGCTACCATACGCCTTCCATATAGGCTATAGGCTATGGTGGCTGTACATATCAAGCCCAGGAACTGTGAAATAAGAAGGAACACAGTTGTGAGCATTGAATACTCGTTTGTAGCTAGCAACGTTGAATACAGCAAAGACGTGCATTATGTAAATGGACTTAAACTAGATACCGGAGTTAATCGGGAGCGTTACTTCGCGAAGTGTATTAATAAACTAAAAAACTTTGCTATGAAATCATCATATATCGAAAGAGTTGTTATACCTCAGGGCTTAGGTACTGGTGGAAAGTTAAATTCACGCTGGGAAAAGTGTTACTTACCCATTTTGCGAGGAATGGCCGAATCTCTAAAAGCCTCAAATATCGAGGTTATATTAGTTTTACATCAATAAGAGCTAATCTCTAAAAATTCGCAAATAGAGATGTTATACTAGCCTTACATTAATATCCCTGTGGTATTTCTTATTCATTGTATATAATGTAGAAAAGAGTTATGTTACATAATTCACTCTTAATGCGTGTGTGTGTAATTGTAACGCACGTGTATTTATTGTATCATCTATTTAATAAAGACCATGTAATTTATTTAATGATTTTAATTTATCCCTTTTTATTATTATGATAGGAGCATTAAGCTTCCATTATGCCTATGTATATGATATAATTTTGTTCCTAGATGCGCTACGAATCTGCATTTAACTAAGTATAAATTTACACACTTTCTGTCTTAGTACTTTAGTACTACATGAGACATGGGAGAAGAAGAACATTACTTGTATTTAACAAATATTGGGAATAGAGATGTTTATGAAAATAATACTCCCGCCAGTTTTGAGAATAGACTCAATCCACCCATACAACTAAGAGCTGATAGGGAGTATGAAGTTGGGCTCGTAAATTGTCTTTTCCCTAAGCGTTATTTTGGAATTAACTATGAGGAATTTTCCTCTCGTATTGAAATTTGGGGTACAAAATATGGAAATAATCAATTACCATTCCTTTTACAAACATTTGTACCTAAGATAAATATTGATGCGAATGACTTATCTCATCTAGTGGATATGCTTAATAGACATATGGGTGAGGCTTTTAAGTCAACTTTGAAAATGGGTTTTACCCGTTATTTCCCGGGGGGGACTATATTTGCCTGGGATAAGAGTAGGAAAAGAGTATTTCTAAGTGTCACGAAGGGAGCATGCGTTAGGGGAGGACAGTTTTGCGAATTACATTTTAAATTTGGATCGAGGATGGCCGGAGTTTTAGGATTTAATTATGAAACCGATTATACAGTGTATGGAGTAATATCATTAAACACGTCGATGGGTAAAACTTTGGTACCAGCCCCGTTCCCCCCTAGAGAAGATGGGGGAGTTGATTACGTAATAATTTATGCGGATTGTGTAACACCAACCAGGTACGGAGGACAGAGTGTAAATATTTTAGAAGCAATTTCTTTCGAAGAGGGTAGTGGTAGTATCTTTAGACAAACAGCTTATAAACCACTAAATAAAACGTATATAGATACTATAGCAATAACAATAAGAGATCAAAAGGGGAGACAGATTCAATTTGGACTTGGTAAATCCACTACTATATTACTTCACATACGTCCCAAGTAATAAATACGTTCCTTTATGATAACTCGTCTTATTCTATAACGAGCTACCATGCAAGCAACGTTTATAACTCCCTCCGTTAAAGAGTTTGATACTCTTTTTCTAGCGGGTATATCTAGGGGTGGTGGACTAAGTGATATACAAATATTTAGTCCCCCTGCTCAACGTAGTAGAAGAGGGGGTGGAATATTTAATATACTAAGTGGACTCGCTAGAAAGGCTGTTCCATTTTTAATGAGGACCTTTGCCCCCGAAGCTATAAACATGGGAAAGAGTGTTTTAAGTGATGTTCTTGAAGGTAGAAAAGTTCGTGAATCATTAAAGACGAGGGGGGTGGATGCATTAAAGGGGGTAGGCAAGAGAGTATTAAGAGGGGGAAGAGTAAGAAAGCGTAAAAGAACAAAGACAAAAAAGACCGCTAAGAAAAGAAAAAAGAGGAGGAAAATATATAAAACCTGCTATAAAGATGACATTTTTAACAAATTATCTTTAGTTTAAGCGTTGATATGAGTGGGTATGGACCAAGCGTACAGGGGGGAGGGGTACATTCACCCATAAACGAGTACACAGCCTCCGTAAGTGACAATTTTCCACGTGTGTCCAGACCACGATCGATAGAAAGTTCAATCGCAGCTCGTAGCAAGTTAGATGTTTTACCTGTAAATCTAGGTAATGATAATACTATTACGGATAATTACATAGAATTTAGGATACCGGGGGTAGAGGGACAATTTCTAGATTTGTCAACATTAACGATAGATATAGATGTTAGTATAACTAAGAATGATGGTTCAGCCTTGTCAGATGGGGATCATGTGGTTTTTGCTAACGGTTTGAGTAATACACTATTTAAAAGTTGTAGCTGCTACATAAATGAACAAATGGTGGAGTCTAATGCACTTTTTAATTATAATAGTTTTCTGAAAATGGTAGCATCGATTTCACCGGAAAAAATCAAAACTCTTGGTAGAACAGCCTTTTATTTTCGCGATTATAAAGGATCTAAGGGAATTATTAATACATTTACAGATGCTTATTTTACGGAAGGTAATAATCTTGAAAAGCAAGTTATTGCCAGGTGTAAGTCCTCTGGATTATCTATGACTGGCCCACTATTTCTAGATTTGACAACGCTCGATGCGTATCTATTAGATAAAACAGATGTTAGGATAAGGTTGGAAATTGCAAATAAAACATGGTTTTTGAATACATCACAGGAAGGATCTAATTTTAAATTTAAAATTGAATCAGCAAAGTTATGGGTTGATAGAGTAGTACCACATTCATCCGCATTAATGTCTCTAAATAATTCTCTTTCTCTTAAACCGATGCAATATACTTACAATAGATCACTTTTTAAATCGTACGTTTCTAGGAGCAAATCAGACTAGTTTTGTAGCAGAGTTACCATTTGCACAGATAATTCCGCGTGAACTAACTTTAATTGTAACTGACATGGACAGTGTAAATGGAAAGTATAATAAAAATGGTTTGTATTTTACACACGCTAATTTATCAAACATTCATATAACCATTAATGGTACATCTATATATAATCTTCATAGCAATTTTCCAGACAAGTATTCGAGAGCATATTACTCTAGTTTGGAGGCTCTAGGATTAGAAACTAGACATACGCTAAGCTATGACGCTTTTGCCAAAGGACGGGCTGTATTTGTCTTTAATTTTGTTGATGAACCAATTGATGACGGACTACCCTTAGAGAAATCTGGCAATTTGCGTGTTAATTTGACTTTTGCAAGAGGTGTGGATAGGAATCTCGTGATTATGTTGTTCGCTAATACGACTGGACTAATTGAAATAGATAATCACAGACACGTACGCTGCATTGTACGCGCGTAACTCGTAATGAACGCACATGAAATACAAGAGGGGTTAAAGGGAAAACTAGGTGAGAAAATATTATTTTTAGGTTGTCATTGGTTAGAAGACATTTTATCACTTAGCGAAATTGCCAAAACAAAAAGAAAACCATGCGTATTTATTTTAAATACTTTGAATAAGGAAGATAATGTTACAACTCTCGGTCACTGGATAGGGATATATATAAATTATACAAATTTAAGCATAGGGTTTTTTGATAGCTATAATTTACAACCTGAAATGTATTCGTGTGAATTACATTATTCAATCATTCCACCCCAAGAGTGTATATAGACTATCATATAGAATACAGGGTTTATATTCAATAGTTTGCGGAATATATATAATGTATTTCACCTTTCTGGTGAGTCATAATGATTTAAAAAAATCATTTTCAATTATTCATCATACATTTAAAAAAAGACAGGTTATGAAGAATGATAAATTAATTATAAGAATGGCTTATAAATTATTTGAAATGCCAAAATGTGAACAAACTTTTTGCACATCTACGGGGAACAGATGTTTACACACCTGCCGTCCGTATACCCTGATGCAAAAAGGTTCAATATCTAGCGATGGGGTTAGTGGGTGGAGGGGGAGACGTTATGTAACGTCCCAGTACCTAGGTGAGTAGGGTTAGAGGGAGAGGATAGGGAGGGGGGCTGGGGGGTTAAGGCTGCTTCAATCCGTATAAAGCAAGCCTCGGGGGAGCTACACCACCATAGCTTGGAGAATCCTTCGCACCAGTGTGTAAACCCCCATCCGAGCATGCCAGTCCAGGTAAACATGGACAACATTGTAGAAATACACCGTCCCTTCGGCTGCAGTAAGTAGAAGTTACTTTTTTGGAAAGTTAATTTATCTTATTGTTCCACATTATTGATGTACCATCTCCGTTTTTGGTTTGCTTATTTTTTACATGTTTCAACAATATAATGTATAGTGTCCTTTTTCATTTAAATATATAATTTAAGTTCTGTCGCGAACTAGTGGACTAAGGGTCGGTGCGCTATGTTGGTAACGACTAGCCACAAGGATTCGTCAGTATTATTCTAATATATATTTCTTTCATTGTAGGTGGACCCATTGTGGTTAAAATATTATTCTAATATATATTTCTTTCATTGTAGGTGGACCCATTGTGGTTAAAATCACATTACCGTCACACCAAACAGAATGTTGCAGCAATCAACCGAGGTGTATAGATGACAAGGTTCAGCAGGCCAAAATCGGAAGAGAATCAGAGGACCTATTTCTTCATCATCGAGTGACGAAGGAGCTGAACTGACCGATGTTAATTCAGGAAAAAAAAAACGATGGTGTTAAATGGCTCTTTCGAAGAAAAAAAGGAGATGAGTGCATCAGTTGTCAGAGATTTAAAGGAAGCCATGGAGGAAGATGGTGGGAATAGTTCAATGGTAGTTGAATCGGGGGAAGAGACGGAGGAGTTCAATGATATTGAAGAGGTAAAAATTGTTGGAGATACCCCCATAAATATAACCAATCCAAGTACACAGGTGGACTTCAGTAACATATTTACTCCCAAATCAATTATTAAGCCAAACCCCCGCAAGTCACTGGAACCGCCAAAGTTATCCAAAAAGCGTAAATATGTGAGTAAGACAAAGGGCGTTACAAGTGCCCCAAAAAATCTAAATGGGGAATGTGATGAGGGTAAGTCATCTAAAGATGGTACAAGTGACAAACAAGATTATGACCCCATAGACCTTATGATGGCGGCTCACATTGTTGATGTAAATGAATCTTCTCAATGTTTTTATTGAGATAATGCACTAACAAAAATATGTGAACATTTGCTCTGGAATAAATAAAAACACAAAATATACTATTTGTCTTATTATTCAATATCCTTTTATTTTTAAGATTATGTTTAAAGACATGAAACCTAAATAAGATTCTAAAAATTGAAAAAATATGTAATGTATACAATAACAAAAACTAATGACAAAATATGTAATGTATACAATAACAAAAACTAATGACAAAATATGTATTGTATACAATAACAAAAACTAAGTTTAAAGTTGTGTAGGTTAGGCGCGTGAGGTGGTAAGGTTTGTAGCACCTGTCGGTACCCTACCTCTCCCTACTACCTCCCCACCGTCCCAACCCACCCCCGTAGCCGTTAGGAGGTAACACCTGTCACCCGCCCCCTCACCGCCCCCCCCTCCCTTCCCACCCTCCCCCTACCCGGAAGAGGAGCGATTTAATATTGTATGCATCTACGAAAGAGGAACACTTACGTCCGTATTACAGCATGGTAGCCCTGGAAGGGCGTCCCCATGGACGTCGCCCTTAGGTAAGTAAAAACAAAACTCATAGTGATGTGTATAGGTATATTACCTATACCGAGAACTTTTTGAGGGAGAGGTAAAAACAACACTCATAGGTGATGTGTATAGGTATATTACCTATACTGAGAACTTTTTTGAGGGAGAGAAGATCCGCACCCCCCCCACCACCACCACCAAAACCCTCCACCACCATCCCCACCGAACCCTCCCCCACACCGAGGCATGTAGCGATGAGTTGCCAGACATTAGGAGTGAGTTGCCAGATACTACCCATGTTACTTGTGACGTGAAAAATAGTAGTTGTGTATCCCTACCACGTGGTTTAAAAGTGGGGTCCATAGTCCTTTGTGAAGGGAGAGAGAAGATCCACCATCACCGCCAAACCCTCCCCACCCCCCTCACCAATGCATGTAGCGATGAGTTGCCAGATACTACCCACGGGCTTAACTTCAGACTCTCACCTGCCACTCTCTCTCAGAAATCGATTTGGGATAACCATGGCTTTGGTCCCGTCCTGGCAATGGTACCGGCCTGGCAACACTCTCTCTCAGAAATCGATTCGGTATAACCATGGCTTTGGTCCCCTCCTGGCAATGGTACCGGCATGGCAATTGATCCCAGTATAATTTAGAATTTAGAATTTAGGTGTAAACAAACTCACATTGTCATTCACCCCAAACCCTTCAATGTTTGGGATACACTACACAATGTAAATAAAGGATATTAATTATTTAGATGTAAACAAACAAACACACACTATCCATCCGTATATAAAAAAAAAAAAAAAAAAAAAAAAAAAAATGCACTCTCATGCAACCTCTCTCGCACGCGCTCGCGCGCACGCACATCTCAAGGTCACACGCCATCCTGTACCACTTCCGGTGTAAACACAGGAACCGCCCCAGGCCCAAAATGCACCTGTCTCACCCGACAGGTAAATGGGTCTCGGACGGCATTTATGACACTACTCTAAACAGCTCCAGGCTGCACCCATTTACCTTTTCTAAACTGACCATTTTCCACACCTCACGTACACTAACCCCCTCGTGTCCTACACTCCTAACTACAAAGATGATGAACAGGAATATTCATTCATATTAAAAACACCCAAGCCCTGTCCCGACGTTGAGCCAATGCCAACACATCAGACAGCCATAATTATATCTATGTATGTTCTTACATCCGAGAAGTAGATGTTATATATCTTAGAAGTTAAAACACCCACGCTTGTCCCTAGACCTCGTATATCATTTTCCATGACGAGTATAGATATATGTAACCTGTGCTCAGTCGCCCCTTGCATTGTTCCCCTAGTAACTAAGTCTATAATATTAACTGCCACCAGCATTGATACGACATAGCGGCACTGTCCTTGCTACAAAGATGATGCACAGGAATATACATTCATATTAAAAACACCCATGCCCTGTCCCGACGTTGAGCCAATGCCAACACATCAGACAGCCATAATTATATCTATGTATGTTCTTACATCCGAGAAGTAGATGTTATATATCTTAGAAGTTAAAACACCCACGCTTGTCCCTAGACCTCGTATATCAATTTCCATGACGAGTATAGATATATGTAACCCGTGCTCAGTCGCCCCTTGCATTGTTCCTCTAGTAACTAAGTCTATAATATTAACTGCCACCAGCATTGATACGACATAGCGGCACTGTCCTTGTGTCGTATTGTGCCAAGTACAGATCAACCAGGTTTCATCACCTTATTAGGACGACGACTATAATGTCATCGTTCATCGATGTATGCAATCCTTAGGTTAAGTATTTTTATCTGCCATTGTGTTCACCTTTTTCCATTTACTTTCCACAAATGTCATACGTCTTCCCCTTGCCTCCTTCGTATCCACAGTCCACACTACGCCAATTTACTTCGTGTCTTACACCTCTTACCCCAACCAGAGATTGTATAAGATAACCTGGTTACCAGTATCTGTCATAAGTACCCCGAAACAATAACTAAGTACCCCTACGAACTGCCGCTGTTGTTGGTATATTTATATTTAATAGAAAACGCAGTTCCCAGGGCCAACTAATAGTATCCATAACCCTCGGACTGATCACATAACTCTATCTTTTCCAGACTCATATACCACCCCATAGTTGCATTCCCCGGTAGCATTTGGCTAACGTATTCTACTGCCTTTTCAAACTTCCATATCAATTGTAGCCTAATGCCACCCCCACGCCCAGGGACCTTAGGGGCAAAATTTCCCTGTAGCCCTTGAACTCTCCCCCCCCTCTCATTAAGACACCCGCGCTTCTCGACTCTTGTCCGACCTAGCCTCTCTCTCATACCTCTTGAAGATCCTTGAATTGTCCGTTGCTAATGCTCTCCAACCTTTTATATATATACTCCTATCCAGCCTACCTTCACTTAGTAGGCCAGAACAACATTAGAACTTTACTAGCCCCTTGCATGCCATCTATTCTCTTACAACCCATTCACAACCCTGCACCCAATGGTCGTCGGTGCGAGGCTAGCCGCCTCGCCAGTAACTAACTTCTATTGCCATACTTCCAGATAAATGTGGCAGAGTTAGCAACCCAGTCTCCACCACATCCAGCAAACCCTACAATTAACAACCAGCCGAGTAAAACCAGCTAGCTAAGGCACCTTCGGTTTTGGTATTAAGGACACCCACATCTGTCTCATACACAGAGGGTTATTACAAACACTGGTGATATGGCAAGCCCCTAGCCACAGCTGCCGGACGACTATCACAGAGAGAGGGCGCCCAGCTCCCCCTTTTTGCCCACCCGAGGAGGGAGACCCCCACCCCCGCGGAGGTATACCTGGCCCCTGTTTTGACTTCCGAGTCATTGCCAGGTAGCACAGGAATTCTTCCTATCAATGAACTAACCATGCATGACTAACACCTTTACTAACCTCTATTACTCACAATAAACCATTTACCTTTCTTGCATGCTCTGATCACTAAATTAGCACCTCAGCTATACCATAGAATGAAGATTGAACAATCTAGAGAGACGCTCCTATCACAGCTGTCCCCATCCTCCTCGCAAAGTAGATCCAGTCTCTCTCCCCTAAATACTTCCAGTATAGCCAAAATAGTACCTCTTACTAAGGCTCAGTTATATGAAAATATAAAGGCTTCCTATAGCCCTGTGCCACAACAGTAAATACCATCTTACCTAGTCCCCATATCTATTGAGAGCTCAAATAAGTCCATAAGACTCGAGATCCCTACTGTCTACAGGGCCCAGAACCGAGTCTATAAATCTAGCTCCCGCCCCCAGTCAAATCAGTTGAAAGCTAGACACCAACCAGTGGTCACTACCCTGCAGTTTACCTCTAGCTCTGCCCTTGTGTTGTTCCGGAGTTGAGAGATTCCAGATCCGGCAGACTCCGTGGCAGAGAAGACTGATAGAAGCATCTGTCCATGTACAAGTCCTAACGTGCACCTTATAACCTTCACACAAATTCGTGGGTATATAAGTGTGTAGCCAGCAACGATCGTCAAGAGATCCGACTTGAGAACTTCCTACATTTTGGACCATCTGGACGGCCGAGGAACCAGTCGTTAGCCCCCAACATCACCGGAAGCAAGATAACCAGGACCAGATCTACCCATACTATTCAAGATTCATGTTGCTAGTACTAAGTGTTATAGTACTAGCTTGATACTCACTTATTAACTTTCTATAAAGTGGCTAAGACCTTGCCCAGTGTAATTCATATTTAACCATTCCATTTGGGACGTACTAAGCGATCAGTGCTCTTTAATTAACAGGCGACCTTGACTCTCGTAATTACCTTATTCAGATATTAAAACTCTAGTGATATCTAACGTTCGCCCACTGATTTGTGTTCTACGTATTTCTGCCATAAGAATATAAAACTTAGATCAGTACCCCCATGAGGTTACTAGAGATTCCGTGTTCTACAATATACGCGTGTCTAATCCTAACTGTGAGCTGCTACTTGGGCACGCGACCAGCCAGCAAGAGGTCAAATCAGTGACATTGAATTATACGAATATATTGAGGTCTTCCAGTAAAATAAAAACTTGCTAATTAAACCCGTGATCAGAAGAATATACCTGAACGTTGGAAGTGGGAGACTAGGCTCCATCCAGATCCGCTAATGCTAGCAGTTCCCTTCTATTATTTGTTTTGTGCGAAAATTAACTATCTTTCTATGCTCTTTATTTATTTACTTCAATAAACGTGAACTTGTGTCGTGTTACCGTGTGTTTATTTTGTGTTCTCTATTCCTCATACCTTGTATTGTGCATGCAGCCTTATATACCCAGTCATTCAGAACTCACATTACCCAAGTTAAACCTGTAGAAAAACAGGGCATAACATTGGCGGCAGCGGTGGTTCTTGATTCGGATAAAAGGTTGCATTACATTGCAAGTTGGGAACAGCTAGAACACGAGAACATCATGGCGCAACCTACTAACACTTCCATCCCACATTATGATGAAACAAAGTATGGGATCGAAGTATTCATGGACGTAGTGAAACCCTTACTTGACATTACTTATACCACGGACGCACACAAAATAGCCGTAACATTACCACACCTGGGAAAAGCCGTTTCCCTGGTGGCCTATCAAGTGCACCCTGATCTCACCTGGAACGAATTTCGCACAATAGTGATAGAAGCCATTAAACCTTCGTTGGGCGTTTTCGTGGCCCACACCCGTATTCTAGACACGAAATTCGAAGGCGATCTAGATGCCACAGTGAGTAAGCTTGCCCAACACATAAAAAATTCTTTCCCCACGTTGACCAAAATCCAACAAGAACAGCAAATTCTGGTCAACCTTGTGTCGATATTGCCCTCAGCAGTAAAAGACCATTTCCGGGTGCACGATTTCGTCGGATACAAAAAAGACCTCATCACGATCCGACGTATTTTGGCCGTGCGCACAGAAGCACCCACCCAAATCGCTGCAATCAAGAGGTTTCCCACGCACCCGCAGCAAACCAACCACCAAAACCCCAAGAATGCCTACCCAGCCTCATCTTTCAACAACAGACCCACCTACCCTTCCGGCAAGCCCCAACCCAGTAGACCCCGGTTCCAACCGTCCCAGCCACGCAGAATCTTCAACCGGAACAGCAACTACAACACCTACCAAAGTAAAAACCCTACCTTAGTCATTATCAACCCCTATGATATCCCTGCCTGTAATGCTCAGTGTGCCCTCCATCAAATTCGTGACTCTGCCAAACCTCGCCCCTCTACTCCTCGCATTTCTGTAAATGAAGAGGAGTGGGGACAAGAGGAAGAAATTGCCCCCCATACCATGACCTCAGACGATACCGAGGAAACCCTGGAAGAGGTAGATACCGACCCCCAGGATTTTTAAAGTATCCCCCGCCCACGATGGGCTCGGCGGGGGACGCCATAACTAGTCGCACTGCCCCCATTTATTACATGGCCAAAATCAAGGACATTCCTGTCCGCTTGCTAATCGACACGGGAGCTGCCAAGTCATGTTTGTTCAAATCTTACTATGAAAAACATCCCCGACGATTTGGCCCTTTGTTAAACACCAAAACAGAACTCATCTCAGCTGCTGATACTTACTTAAATCTCCTAGGAGACACTTTACCCCTATCAGTAACCACTCCTGGCCCCCATGCTCGTTGTTATCACACATTTACAGTATTTTCCTCCAACTGTAAACATTATGATGGTTTCCTTGGACTTGACCTCCTTCAAAAACTCCAGGCCCAGATTGACTGCGGCCAAAGGCTGATCTCATTCAAAACAAATTCCAGCCCAAAGCCTCTGACAAACCAATCACGCAGAAACCCATTCCCAAAAAGAAAAAACAACCTCCCCCTCAACAAACCCTGATTCAGGGTTACCAAGTTGCAGCTAGCACTAAGGTGACTCCTAAAACCTCCCCTTGCCCCGAGATCTCTCAAAACCTCACTCAATTCAGTAAAAAAATGCCTCAACAAACGAAAGAAGACAAGTCCAAGCAACTCCCTCTCGGTAATCCCCTCAATTCTCGTAACTCTGTCCAGAATAAATCCTCCCATGTTTTCAGGACAGACTCTGATATATGTAACCATAATTCTATCCAATGTTTATGTACACATGTTTCCAGAGAAAATGCCGACCGATGTACCCAACAATGTTTCCCCCATGCCCCCAGAAATGTTAACAACCCCAAATCAATACACCAGTCCTACACCAATAACCCATGTTCTACACCTAACTTTTTCCCCACCAACCCTCCGCAGTCCCCCCAGCAAATCCCGTTTTCTAACTCGCTCACCTCGCACCCTTCTGAACCGCCCGCACGCGCCGTTAATCCCCCCCTCACGCGTGCCGACCGAGGGACACAACCATGTTCCCACCATGCCCCCAGAAATGCCCAGCTATTCCACCACCCCCCCAATCCCCCTTGTGACAGTTTTTCGTCAGTACCTCCCTTCCACCCCCTCACAATTCACACCCCTAGAAAACTTCACAACCCCACACTTGACTCGCCCTCTCATGACAAACATAACCACCAAAACCACATAAACGCCAAACAAACCGTTACTGCCACCGACAACGCTCCCCCCACCAACCCTCCGCAGTCCCTCCAACAAATCCCATTTTCTAACCCTCTCACACCGCGCCCCACTGATCCTCTCACATGCGCCGTTAATCCCCCCCTCACGCGTGACCCCCACCAAAGTGACCTTGCCCCCCTTATAAGTACCAAGCACCTGCTCGCCAGTCAATCCCCCACCATCATTAGCCCAGCGGTAGTTCAGGATAAATGCCAAATTCCCCCCCACCATCAAAAATGGGTGAACCTGCGGCCCATACCCCAAACTCACATGGTATTTTCCCCCACTAACACATCCCCCAACCCCCATCGTTGCCTCTTACAACCCGCCATCATTCCCGCTCGTATCAACCACATTCTCGTGGCTAATATCTCAGAGGAACCCCTGACATTACCAAAAGGTCTCATTATAGGAGACCTCGAAACTTTCGATGACCTCCCCATACATTGTAACGACACCCCTACCAGCCTCCAATTGCCCCTCTTCCTGAGACACTATCTGACCACCAAAAGAACGGCATGTACGACCTACTGCTGGAATTCAGTGACGTCTTTGCCCAACAACCCACCGAAATCGGACAGACGGATGTAGAACAACACATCATTAACACCACGGGCCCCCCCATACGACAACCATCCCGTAGAAAGAACCCCATACAACGTCAGGAAGAGGAACGCCAAGTCCAGGAAATGTTAGAGGCCGGGATTGCCACCCCGTCCATTAGCCCCTGGTCTTCCCCTGTTGTCTTAGTCAAAAAGAAAGATGGGACAACCCGTTTTTGCGTCGATTACAGGAGGTTAAATGACATAACCATTAAAGACGCTACGCCCTTACCCCGAATAGACGATTCCCTTGACTCCCTATACGGATCCAAATGGTTCACTACCCTCGACTTGCAAGCAGGGTATTGGCAAGTGCCTATCAAGGCCGAGGACCAAAAGAAAACAGCATTTTCCACTAGTGGTGGCCATCACTATGAATTTAACGTCCTACCTTTTGGCCTCTGTAACGGACCCGCCACCTTCTCCCGTTTGATGGAAACGGTATTACATGGCCTAACCTGGGAAACCTGCCTAGCCTATCTGGACGATATTATTGTGTACTCTCCAACCTGGGAAGAACACCTCCTCAGGTTGAGACAAGTCCTGCAAAGAATCCGAGCCGCCGGGTTGAAATTAAAACCCTCAAAGTGCGTGATTGCCCGGAATAAGGTAGATTTTCTCGGACACGTGATATCTGAACATGGTATTGCGCCAGACCCAAAGAAACTTCAAGCCATACAAAACCAAACCCCACCCACCACGGTTAAAGGAATACGTTCGTTTCTAGGTTTAGCCACGTACTACAGACGTTTCGTCCCCCACTTTGCCACCATAGCCAGACCCCTCCACCAACTTACCCACAAAGACACCCCGTTCGCCTGGACACCTGAAAGAGACCTCGCGTTTAACACTTTGAAGCAAAAGCTAATCCAAGCCCCTATTGTCGTTTTCCCTGACTACCAGAAACCTTTCCGTCTTTATACCGACGTATCTCTGTACGCCATAGGTGCAGTATTAGCTCAATTCAGAGATGGAAAGGAACATGTGATAGCGTATGCCAGCTCCACACTCACCCCACCCCAACAGAATTACGCAGCCACCAAGAGAGAGTGCTTAGGGATCATTTGGGCACTCAGCCACTTCCGGTCATTTGTGTTGGGCGCAAAACTCGAAATAATTACCGACCATCAATCTTTACAATGGCTGCGTAGGTGCGAAACCAACTCAGCCATTTTGGTACGTTGGAGAGAGACACTAGAGGACTACGACTTTACCATACAATATCGTCCCGGCAAACTCCATACTAATGCAGACGCCCTGTCACGTTTGCCAGTACCAAAAGACCCCCCCACCAACCTAGCCGCCTTACAAAACACTCAATTGGTATCTACCCCCACCTCCCGACAGAATGCCCCCCCAGCCCCCTCCCTAATTCAATCTTGGGAAGCACGAATCAGATCCCCCTGGATACCATTAAACGTCTTCAGGAGACTGACTCGCTGGGGAGATCAACTTGCCACAGACACTGGTCACATAATCTTGGACCCCACCATAGCCCACGACTACATGATTGCCATCCACGAGGGAAACGGCATACACCTTGGACAAAAGAAAATGTTAAAGATCTTCACAGACCAATACTGGACCCCCAACCCCTCCAAAATTGCACAACGAGTGACAGAATCCTGCAAACCGTGTTTATTGGGAAAGGATAGATCACGCACCCCAGGCCCAGCTGGTACCATTTCTGCCAACAAACCGTTCCAAGTCCTATCCCTCGACATCATGGGCC
Source organism: Paralithodes platypus (assembly GCA_032716605.1). Classification (NCBI taxonomy): domain Eukaryota; kingdom Metazoa; phylum Arthropoda; class Malacostraca; order Decapoda; family Lithodidae; genus Paralithodes; species Paralithodes platypus. The sequence goes on along the minus strand of CM064520.1, from coordinate 30,622,995 downwards.
CGTTCCCTTCTTACGCTGGCAACCGCTATATCGTCACATTTGTAGACGTATATTCAAAATTTCTAATAGCCTGCCCAGTTAAAGACCACACAGCCACCACAGTCGCCACACTGCTTGCCACCGAAGTGTTCCCTATATTCGGCCTTCCCCTTGCTCTTCTATCGGACAATGCCCCCGAGTTTAGTGGACACGTTTGGCAACAATTCACCCAACAATGCGGTATTAAGATTAAACACTCATCCCCGTACTGGCCTCAAGGAAATGCTATCTGCGAACGCAGCCATCGCACCATCAACAACCAGTTACGTACAAGAATGATTGCTCTTAATACCTCAGACTGGCCATCACAACTAAAGATGATACAGTGGGGTATGAACACCTGTCCTCGGGAAGACGGTATTTCCCCTCATGAAGGTCTTTACGGTGTACCCCCCCTGTTACTGCCATTCCACCACCACGCTCACCTTCCCTCCACCACCTCCACAATTGACCCATTGCAACATCTGCAAAACACCCTCCATACCGCCCAGATCTGTCAAGACACCAAAACTGATAACATCGATGACAAAAACCCTTTCGCCATCCATGACACCGTAATGGTAGCCAACCTCCCTATCACCAACAAGTTAGGCCCTCGCTATGTCGGGCCCTACACCGTAATACAAGTCCCAAATGCCTTTCAAGTCACCATCGACTATCACGGCGTGACTCGCACGCTCCGAACTAGATTCGTCCGAGCGTTTAAACCTCTAAAGCCACAAGACATTACCCCACCCCACACGTCAGACCCTAAATTAAACACCCCTACTCACCCTCTCACTCAGGCTACGAATATTCCCATACAAACCCCTAAGGACCTAAGCCCTCCAGCACCGAACCGACAAATCTTTTCTCAACATACCCCCCAAACTAACCTCCACAAACCCCAAGCCCCCAATATCACACCCTCTTCCACCATGACACCTTCCTTCACTTCTGATAGTCAAGTTCCTCCCCAACTTATCCAAGTACAAAAACCTCCACCCACAACCCCGACCACAACAGAAACCCTCCCGTCTAGCCCTGACATACCTCCACCAGGCACCACAGGGAGAAAACCACCACCCCCACCCCAAGCCAAGTACACACCCAACCGCACCACACAATCTACCTCAGTAACCTCACGCTACAACTTACGCCCACGACAAACATCGTTTAAAACCTCCAGAAAACACACCCTACTAACCAAGTTCCGTAGGGCTGCCAGACCACTACCCTCCTCCTCCTCCTCCTCTTCTTCTTCTTCGTCGAATTCTCCCCCACAAAGGGAAAGAAGACGAATAATCACCAGCAAATCACCAACCTCATCAAACAACACACGCCCCTACCCCCAACCCTCCAACTTAAATCTACACTCCTTACCCACCCGTCTAGCCCCCCCCGCATCCGCCCCTTTCCCCTCCACGATCTCCACCACCCCACCCACACACCGACCAACCTCCTCATCTCACCGAACCCCCAACCAACCCCCCCTAAGAAACCCCCCCCCCAAAGTCACCCCCGAGAAAACCCCCACATGTCATTTACCTATAAAACGTGCTTCCCCTCACTATAAAACATCGTCGAGCGACTCAAGTCCCACGACAAACATCTACCTTCCCACCAGGACCGCCAGAGGTAGAATAATCAACAGACCCATCAGATTTAAAGACAGCGATACAAAAATAACACCCCGTTCTGACACTAAGGACCCAAGCCACACAACACACACACCCCCTCCTTCCCACACACCTCCTTCACCCACCTTACCTAAACCGATCTTGCGCATTGCCTCACTATATATTCCCAACCTACAACACCGCCCAAGAAAACCAAATAAAACCCAGACTAACATTCCCCCTTCATCCCCAGCTCTGTTGTCACGCGTGAATCCCCTTTCGGTTAGTAACCCATTCACCACACTAAACAGACTTCCTGTCAATCCCACACACCTCACTCCGACCCCCACGGGGGAAAGCTACAAACCATTCATACGAAAGGTTAAAGTAAAAAACCCCCACTGGACACTTGGCCCGTGTACCACACCCACACCAAGCCCGGGCAGCCGCCCGCCACAACACAGAGGACACATTCTTACAGGTATACATTGACCTGCAAAAGAAACCTGACCGTCGCTCTCGTGTTTGGTGGAACTTTCTAAATACCCTGAAAATGACCCATCATCACTATGCTTCTTTTTACTTCACCCTTGAGGCTCGAGGACGAGCCTATAATGAAGGAGAGGGAAGTAAAATGCCCCAGAACAAGAAGCCCACCACAGAAGCCACGAGCGAACACCACACAGAAACACCCAAAGGAAAGGTCCACAGAACGAAAGGACCAGCTGACCGAGCCAGCCATTTCAGACAGGCCCAAGCCCGCAGGGCTAAGCAGCTCCAGGCTGCACCCATTTACCTTTTCTAAACTGACCATTTTCCACACCTCACGTACACTAACCCCCTCATGTCCTACACTCCTAACTACAAAGATGATGAACAGGAATATACATTCATATTAAAAACACCCATGCCCTGTCCCGACGTTGAGCCAATGCCAACACATCAGACAGCCATAATTATATCTATGTATGTTCTTACATCCGAGAAGTAGATGTTATATATCTTAGAAGTTAAAACACCCACGCTTGTCCCTAGACCTCGTATATCATTTTCCATGATGAGTATAGATATATGTAACCCGTGCTCAGTCGCCCCTTGCATTGTTCCCCTAGTAACTAAGTCTATAATATTAACTGCCACCAGCATTGATACGACATAGCGGCACTGTCCTTGCTACAAAGATGATGAACAGGAATATACATTCATATTAAAAACACCCATGCCCTGTCCCGACGTTGAGCCAATGCCAACACATCAGACAGCCATAATTATATCTATGTATGTTCTTACATCCGAGAAGTAGATGTTATATATCTTAGAAGTTAAAACACCCACGCTTGTCCCTAGACCTCGTATATCAATTTCCATGACGAGTATAGATATATGTAACCCGTGCTCAGTCGCCCCTTGCATTGTTCCTCTAGTAACTAAGTCTATAATATTAACTGCCACCAGCATTGATACGACATAGCGGCACTGTCCTTGTGTCGTATTGTGCCAAGTACAGATCAACCAGGTTTCATCACCTTATTAGGACGACGACTATAATGTCATCGTTCATCGATGTATGCAATCCTTAGGTTAAGTATTTTTATCCGCCATTGTGTTCACCTTTTTCCATTTACTTTCCACAAATGTCATACGTCTTCCCCTTGCCTCCTTCGTATCCACAGTCCACACTACGCCAATTTACTTCGTGTCTTACACCTCTTACCCCAACCAGAGATTGTATAAGATAACCTGGTTACCAGTATCTGTCATAAGTACCCCAAAACAATAACTAAGTACCCCTACGAACTGCCGCTGTTGTTGGTATATTTATATTTAATAGAAAACGCAGTTCCCAGGGCCAACTAATAGTATCCATAACCCTCGGACTGATCACATAACTCTATCTTTTCCAGACTCATATACCACCCCATAGTTGCATTCCCCGGTAGCATTTGGCTAACGTATTCTACTGCCTTTTCAAACTTCCATATCAATTGTAGCCTAATGCCACCCCCACGCCCAGGGACCTTAGGGGCAAAATTTCCCTGTAGCCCTTGAACTCTCCCCCCCCCCCTCTCATTAAGACACCCGCGCTTCTCGACTCTTGTCCGACCTAGCCTCTCTCTCATACCTCTTGAAGATCCTTGAATTGTCCGTTGCTAACGCTCTCCAACCTTTTATATATATACTCCTATCCAGCCTACCTTCACTTAGTAGGCCAGAACAACGTTAGAACTTTAGTAGCCCCTTGCATGCCATCTATTCTCTTACAACCCATTCACAACCCTGCACCCAATGGTCGTCGGTGCGAGGCTAGCCGCCTCGCCAGTAACGAACTTCTATTGCCATACTTCCAGATAAATGTGGCAGAGTTAGCAACCCAGTCTCCACCACATCCAGCAAACCCTACAATTAACAACCAGCCGAGTAAAACCAGCTAGCTAAGGCACCTTCGGTTTTGGTATTAAGGACACCCACATCTGTCTCATACACAGAGGGTTTTTACAAACACTGGTGATATGGCAAGCCCCTAGCCACAGCCGCCGGACGACTATCACAGAGAGAGGGCGCCCAGCTCCCACTTTTTGCCCACCCGAGGAGGGAGACCCCCACCCCCGCGGAGGTATACCGGGCCCCTGTTTTGACTTCCGAGTCATTGCCAGGTAGCACAGGAATTCTTCCTATCAATGAACTAACCATGCATGACTAACACCTTTACTAACCTCTATTAACTCACAATAAACCATTTACCTTTCTTGCATGCTCTGATCACTAAATTAGCACCTCAGCTATACCATAGAATGAAGATTGAACAATCTAGAGAGACGCTCCTATCACAGCTGTCCCCATCCTCCTCGCAAAGTAGATCCAGTCTCTCTCCCCTAAATACTTCCAGTATAGCCAAAATAGTACCTCTTACTAAGGCTCAGTTATATGAAAATATAAAGGCTTCCTATAGCCATGTGCCACAACAGTAAATACCATCTTACCTAGTCCCCATATCTATTGAGAGCTCAAATAAGTCCATAAGACTCAAGATCCCTACTGTCTACAGGGCCCAGAACCGAGCCTATAAATCTAGCTCCCGCCCCCAGTCAAATCAGTTGAAAGCTAGACACCAACCAGTGGTCACTACCCTGCAGTTTACCTCTAGCTCTGCCCTTGTGTTGTTCCGGAGTTGAGAGATTCCAGATCCGGCAGACTCCGTGGCAGAGAAGACTGATAGAAGCATCTGTCCATGTACAAGTCCTAACGTGCACCTTATAACCTTCACACAAATTCGTGGGTATATAAGTGTGTAGCCAGCAACGATCGTCAAGAGATCCGACTTGAGAACTTCCTACATTTTGGACCATCTGGACGGCCGAGGAACCAGTCGTTAGCCCCCAACATCACCGGAAGCAAGATAACCAGGACCAGATCTACCCATACTATTCAAGATTCATGTTGCTAGTACTAAGTGTTATAGTACTAGCTTGATACTCACTTATTAACTTTCTATAAAGTGGCTAAGACCTTGCCCAGTGTAATTCATATTTAACCATTCCATTTGGGACGTACTAAGCGATCAGTGCTCTTTAATTAACAGGCGACCTTGACTCTCGTAATTACCTTATTCAGATATTAAAACTCTAGTGATATCTAACGTTCGCCCACTGATTTGTGTTCTACGTATTTCTGCCATAAGAATATAAAACTTAGATCAGTACCCCCATGAGGTTACTAGAGATTCCGTGTTCTACAATATACGCGTGTCTAATCCTAACTGTGAGCTGCTACTTGGGCACGCGATCAGCCAGCAAGAGGTAAAATCAGTGACATTGAATTATACGAATATATTGAGGTCTTCCAGTAAAATAAAAACTTGCTAATTAAACCCGTGATCAGAAGAATATACTTTTTTTTTTTTTAAAAAGACCTCCGTCTACGTATTGTGAAAAACCTGTTATCCTCCGTCAAATTGTGGGGTTGAGTGAGTGAAGGGGGGGGACAGTGAATGAAGGAGGATGCATGTTTTTCATAATACGTGTTGCTAGCCCCAAACGCGCGAGCAACTGTGGCTTTCAACCATCCGACACATCCCCTTTTATTAATGTGCATCACACATGTTACATACAAATAAGGTTTATGTTTTGTTTTACCCTACTGTGGAAAAACTACGGATACACCACTCCTGCCGGGGCCTCACGCAGTGGCATGACCCAGTCCTGTCGAACTGAGCTCATGACGCTGGTGGCATTGCCCCGGAGGATAGCCATCCCTAGTCTTTGCTTGAGCCAGAGGGTTTCCTGAGGTTCTCCTGAAACTTCTCTGATTTTACGGCCTATTTCATTCACCATCTTAAGGGTGAATATACCTGAACGTTGGAAGTGGGAGACTAGGCTCCATCCAGATCCGCTAATGCTAGCAGTTCCCTTCTATTATTTGTTTTGTGCGAGAATTACTATCTTTCTATGCTCTTTATTTATTTACTTCAATAAACGTGAACTTGTGTCGTGTTACCGTGTGTTTATTTTGTGTTCTCTATTCCTCATACCTTGTATTGTGCATGCAGCCTTATATACCCAGTCATTCAGAACTCACATTACCCAAGTTAAACCTGTAGAAAAACAGGGCATAACATATATATATTTGTATTATTTAAGATTGTTTATAAGTATCTCATTGTAAAGAAGATGGGATACATTTTCCATGTTATGCGCGTGCGCGGTATGTCACGACAGAGACAAACATAACGCGCTCGCTCACTCTCCAACCAACCTCCGTCCCAGGTACACACGCTAAGCCTTCTTTCTCCTAGTTACTTCACCAGGTGTTTTCGCTTCACTTTCATCTCATATTCCATTTTAGTCACTACATCATCATCTTTGTTAATTAGCACAAACTTAACGTAAATATCTAGCCTATTGTAGCCTCTTTTCATACTCTGTTTACTATACTAACCACTTCCAGTCATCTAGCCTATTTTCCGCCATCCTCCAATCACCAGCTGAGTTCATCTAAGGGTAAATATTTCTATATGGTTAATACTTCTTCATTATCAATAATATACAGTCCACTTATCTAAATTAACCATACTCTTTATGTATTTTGCAAGAAATCCAATAACCCAGTCTTGCAGAACTCACCTATACCAAGTTAATCCTGTATAAAATCAGGGCATAACAGTTATTCAAATTAAATGGTGTCCCCCAATCACTAGACTATACATACGAACCATATAAAAAACATGCCAACGCCAATTACTAATCATAACTAATTATTTCATAAGTAGTTGGCTGGTTATAATATCGGACTTCAGAAATGTATCTACGATAATATAATTAATATATAATATATGTGCATAACATTATGGGCAATTTGGGTAAAAAGATAGGTTTTCAACCAACCTTAAGCAGTTTCCATGACAAGAAGAGATATATGGAAGGGTCGAGGTTTCACTTAGTATACATTACAAATATATGGCATAGAACAATAATTATTATAAATATAATTATTTTTTCAAGTATTGTACCCGTATACACAATCATTTCCGAGCTGTGAAAGTTGGTGTTGCGGAGTGAGCAGAAGACGAGAAGGTGTGTGTGTGCGGGTGGGGGGGGCGGTGAGAGATATTCTAACAGCCAGGTATAGAGACAGAAGATAAGGTCAATATACAGGAGGCGCTACAATATAGGTAGCAAAATTATAATGGTAGTTTTGGGTTCCTATCATCATATGCTTCATTTCTATATACTTTTTATCCCCGGGGAAAAAAAAAAATCTTGGGATTTTTCATTTATTTTCTTGGGATTTTTTGTTTTGGTCATTAACCTAACCAAAAAGCCTAACCTAACCTAACCTAATAGCCCCCAAATACATTTAGGTTAGGCTAGGTTAGGTTTTTTGGTTAGGTTAATAAAAAAAAAACAAAAAAAAAATCCAAGAAAAAAAGAAAAAACCCAAGATTTTTTTTTTCCCGGGGATAAAAAATATATAGAAATGAAGCATATGATGATAGGAACCCAAAACTACCATTAGAATTTTGCTACCTATATTGTAGCGCCTCCTGTATATTGACCGAAGATAATAGTTGCATTATGCTATTATCTGGGAGCAGTTACTTCTGAAATTGATTGTAACGAAACCAAAGTTGAAATTTGATAAGTCGTGTAATGAAATTGTTACCAGGTAAACACATACACATACACACACACACGCACGCACGGGCGAAACAAGCTAGTATTCTACTCTAGGACCCCTCATTCCCACCTCCTACCTCCACCCACTCATTCATAAAAACGATAACCGCGCCACCTACTAACACAAAGGGATATCTCGTGGATGTCGCACGACTTACGCTTCTTGCCACCACCAACACAACCCCCTCCCCCAACCCACTCGATGACTATCGGTCGCCTCACAAGGAAAACAAAGGAAAATCTGTGGCGGCGAAACGACTGCACCAATCGGTTCCATATTTGTGTGACAAGTCCCTTACCCTTCTGCCTTCCCCCCACCACACCCTCAACCGCCTCCCACCACCCACTTCCAGCATATCCGTACGAAGAAAAGGAAAAAAAGGAAAATCCGCGGTGTCATAATATTATGTAACGATCTGGTGTAATAAGTTCCGATCTGGTGTTATAAGTTACGATCTGGTGTCATAAGTGTTGATCTGGTGTAATAAGTTACGATCTGGTGTCATAAGTTACGACGTGGTGTCATAGTTACGAGCTGGTGTCATATGTCTCGGTCCGGTGTCATATGTTACGATCTGGTGTCATAAGTTTCGATCTGGTGTAATAAGTTCCGATCTGGTGTCATAAGTTACGATCTGGTGTCATAAGTTACGATTTGGTGTCATAAGTTACGACGTGGTGTTATAGTTACGATCTGGAGTCATAAGTTTCGGTCTAGTGTCATAATAGTTTCGGTCTGGTGTCATAAGTTACGATCTAGTGATATAAGTTACGATCTGATGTCATAATAGTTTCGGTCTGGTGTTGTAAGTTACGATATAGTGTCATAAGTTACAATTTGATGTCCTAAGTTTCGGTCTGGTGTCATAAGTTACGACGTGGTGTCATAGCTACGATCGGGTGTCATATGTTTCGGTCTGGTGTCATATGTTACGATCTGGTGTCATAAGTTCCGATCTGGTGCTATAAATTACGATCTGGTGCTATAAGTTACGATCTGGTGTCATAAGTTACGATCTGGTGTCATAAGTTACGACCTGGTTACTGTTATTTTCTATCGACTTAATAATTTGCCTACACCTGGAATGAAAATGAAACAAAGGTGTAACTTGTCCTCCCAGTTACACATTTAACCCCTTCTGTACCGGCGAAGACTTTTGCTTTTTTTTTATATCAGCTAAATTCATACGATTTTATGTAGCTTAATAATGACAATTATATGTATAGGTATAAAGTAAAAACAATATATTTTACATAATTTATTGCATATCTTACATATTTAAACAAATATATATTAAAAATAGTTTAACCACACCACTGAGTTCCCCCAAAATACTCTAATAGGGCTGGCCTGAAGAATTAGATCAAGATGGACAACCAATCAACACATGATAGGTAGGGAAGGACAGGTTAACAACGGCGATCGACAAATGTAAACATGACGACCGTACACTCGGAAACTACATCCATCCCCATTAGCCTAACCTAACAACCTTACCTAACCTATCCTAGTATTATGGGTGGAGGCTGCCGCCCCCTAGACCCAGTACGTTGGATACAAAACTAACCCTCACGTAACACCTAGTATATGTCCCTAGTACCCAGTACGTGGGATACCAAGCTAACCCTACGTAACACCTAGTATATGTCCCTAGTACCTAGTATTTGGGATACAATACTAACCCTTACATAACACCTAGTATATGTCCCTAGTACCCAGTACGTGGGATACAAAACTAACCTTCACCTAGCATATGTCCCTCACTCAGTACACCTTTCACCCTCACTACCGTTCGTGAGTCTTCATACATCTTCATTATCACACGCACCAGCCACTCCTCTACGCCAAATTTTCTCCTAGCCTACTGCACAACTTCTTACTTTCAGTAGAGACGTGATTTTCCGGGCCCGTCGCAAGACCACCGTCTCAACCGAGCCGTCGCAAGATCATCACAGGACAGGAAAAACAACACAGGCTTGCTCCAAGCCAGTGCACATCTTACAAATATATAGGCTAGGCTATACAACTTCCATTTCATCGGAATAACATTCACCGCCAATTTAATTATCATAAGGATTATATAAATGCAATTCTGATATGAAAAAAACAATCGGTAAATAGTATAGCCTAGGCCTAGTCAAAGCTGGGGTTTGTTGTTGTTTCGTGGACAAAATTTAACCAAGCGTACTGTCCCACATTAATTTATTATCAACAATTGGAAATACGTTACTGTGGGCTCTTATTACTCTACTTCCTAATAATAGGCAAGTAAATTATAACATAATGTTTGGATAAACAAATATACCGAAATAAATTAGAATGGAGAAACCGTAAGTTGAGTGAGATGTTTCAGCTTGCCGTCAACCCAGCTCCGGAGCTCTCTTGCCGTCGCAAGAGAATATTGGTGTCTCGCTTGCTAAAGGTGGGCTTGCGACGGGACCAGAAAAACAGTTTTTCGGGTAGATCTTGCGACGGTGGTCTTGAGACGGGACCGGAAAAACACCTTGGATATCTTTCCTGCAGCTGCCTGACTATGAAGTTATCATACCTTCAAAGACTCTCACACTCACAGACCTTCATGACTTGGCCAAGCATTTTCAGGCCTCTTATAGCAGTTGCAAGGGGAGCCTAACTCTGAAATCACTAGATAGTGACTCCAGAACCATAAAAAAGAAGAGAGGGCTTAATTAACACACTTCCCTGTTGGACTCCGACGCGAACTGAAAACTCATCACTCAGTACCCTCACGTAACACCTAGTATATATCCCTAGTACCCAGTACTTTGGATACAAAACTAACCTCCACCTAACACCTAGTATATGTCCCTAGTAACCAGTACATGGGATATAAAGCTAACCCTTACCAAATATCTAGTACCGTACTGTATATGTCCCTCACTCAGCTGTACACCTTTCACCCTCACTACCGTTCGTGAGTTCTCGTACATCTTCATTATCACATGCACTAGCCACTCCTCAATGCCAAGTTTTCTCCTAGCCTACTGCACAACTTCTCTGGCCACCTTATCAAAGGCCTTCTCCCAGTCTGCAAACACAACATCAGACCCCTATCTTTTAAGTACATACAGTATCTTTCCCTTATCATACCTTCTAAGACTCTCTCACAGACCTTCATAACTTAGTCAAGCATTTTCAGGACCCTTATAGCAGTTCCCAGGGGAGCCCAACTCACCAGATAGTGCCTCCAGAACCATAAAAAAAAAGAGGAAAGGGCTTCATTAACACAGAGCCCTGGTGGACTCCGACGCGAACTGAAAACTCATCACTCAGTACCGGTACATCTTTCACCCTCACTGCCGTTTGTGAGTCCTCATACATCTTCATTATCACACAAATACCTTCATGACTTGGATTGTGCCGTGTCCTAGCATGAAACCAAACTGCATATCGTCAATATCATACCTTCAAAGACTTTCTCACAGACCTTCATGACTTGATCAAGTATTTTCAGGCCCCTATAATTTTCCCTATCCAATGAGTCCCCTTTGCTCGTATACAGTATATAATGTACTTTTGTGCCATTCATCAGAGATTACTTCCTCTCTGATGATGAAGTTAATTATACTCCTTTCTCACCTGAGGCCTTAATCATCTCAGCTAGAATGCCAGAGCATCCTGCAGCTTTTCTGTCCTTCATTAAGTTATTGCACTGCTTACAAAAGCTGGCACAATCACAGGGAGGGGGGAGTATTGGCTTTTCGTTGCTAAGCTGCTCTATTCCATTCAAATTCCATGTTGAATAATCTTTCGTAGTGTACTGTACGGTATTTTCCAAGAATCTATAATTTCTTTGTCAGCGGAAACAATTGTTCAAGTATATATTTTCCCTGTGAAACCAATTTAACTTCATAATAACAATTATATATATAAAGAAAAAACAATATATTTTACATAATTTATTGCATATCTTACATATTTAACGCCTTAAGAGCGGGTGGGTCGGTAACTTCTACCCGCTAAGCGGGTGGTTTTACCCTAAATGGGGTTGTTTCCGTGCTCTTTTTCATGCATAAACAAGACTCAGAGCGTAATACAAGTATCTATCCCTGAAAGGGCATAAACAGAGCTTTCGAATGACACCCGAACCATCCTTCTACGACCACTGGTTCTCTTGCAACGATCGTGCAACACGAGTGCAAAAACCCTAAAATAAGGTAATTTCCTTACATAATTCCCTGTGTAGCGAGTGAGAGAGGGTGGAGGAGGGTGTAATAAATTTTAGTCGACCCACGGCGGTGGTGGCGAGCGGTCAGGAAGCAATCTCTGCTCCTAGCACCGCTCAGCTCTCTCTCAGAGCACATTACGTGCTCAAAATTGCACTCGACATATGTCGAGGCCCGCATATGGGCACGTTTTCTTTAACTCGACATATGTCGAGCGCTGATGGTTAAGGGTTAAAAAGATATTTATTAAAATAGTTTAACCAGACCATTGAGTTCCCCCAAAAAAATCTTATAGGGCTGGCCTGAAGGATTAGATCAAGATGGACAACCAATCAAGATATGATAGGTAGGGAAGGGCAAGAGGTGAACAAATCTAGGAAGGTGAAGATACGCAGACATTTCTCACCATTTCACCAATTCAGCCGCACCAGAGTTCCTCTTATAGGGTAGGGCCGAAGGGTGAGTCAAGAACTGCTACACTGCAGCACCAATTAAGAAGTGATCAAGGGCGAAGAATGAGAAATCAGGTCTAAGGAAGAAATAAATCACACAGAGATACACACATAATACACCACTGAGGGGAATCGAGTCAGCTTGACCGCACCAGCGACCATAGACACAAATAAAGTCAGGAGCCAATAAACTAGCCAGGCCAGGGTGGCATATGATATAGGCCGTCCGGAAGACAACCGAATTAGACAGAATAAGAATAGAAGGGGAAAAACATACAAAAAGGGGCATTCAAATTTCAATGGAAATTCACTATGATAACTGTAATATGTGGGAATAACTTTCACCTTCATATTTCCTCATCTCTTAGCATAAACATGATCAATTAGGGTGCCATTTTCAGTTGTTGGTTGTGTTACATGTTGAGAGTATCCACGCTTTTCCATTAAATTTGCAATAGAAGAGTTAGTTTGGATGTGTTCACAATGCAACTAATTGAGTATTTGTCTAGTTCATTTAGCAAATTACTTAAATTTACTCTAAAATAATTAAGTCCATATGAAATAGGTCTGTATATAGGGACAGGTTTGGCATATAGAAAAGTATAGCCAACACTGTTCTCTACCCACTAAAAGCTGAACCAGTGGAAGGTATTACCCGTGTTTGCATACCTTCCCTAAATTTCAGTCAGTATTTGGATGATAATTTGAACTCAATTTGACCTATCTCAGAATAGTAGTATGGGAATTTCATTGTTTTCCTTATTGTGAAGGCAATCATTATTCTATAAAAATTCTTACCCTAATAATACATGTACCAGGTTGTTCTCTATATTTTAAGATTATACTCTTTATATAAAAGGCTTGCATGGCTGCATGATAAATGTTTTTCTTTGATTCACTCTTCTTGACTTTTTCTATATTGCAGGCCATGCTTTTGTTCCTCCTAATTCCTTTTCTATTATTTCCACTCCTCAAGTGAGGTACTGTAGAGGTGATTCTCTTGGTCCCATCTGTAGAGGTATTGTAAATGGTGGCCAGACACGCCCGTGGCAGTCTTTCACACCCAACCCATCTTGTCCTATCTAATTTTATGTTGAACTCTATTGTTCTTGATCCCACTATAGGACTTGGTAGCCTATTCCACACATCTACAACTCTGTTACTAAACGAATAGAGGCAGATCCCTTACACACCCAGTTTCTCTGTCTCTCGTTTGCTTGCACATCGGTACAAATGAAGCAGATCCCTTACACATGCAACTAAGATGAACATGGGAATCTGCAGACAAGTGGCCCACAAAAGGCAGATCCCTTTCACATCCAACCCATTTTGTCCATATGTCTATCTGATTTTATCTTGAAATTCTTTATTGTTCTTGATCCCACTATAGCACTAGGTAGCCTATTTCACATATCTACGACTCTGTTACGAGAGAGGCAGATCTATCCCTTACACAGCCAATCTCTCTCTCTCTCTTATTTGCACACTGGTACAAATGAGGCAGATCCCTTACACATGCTACCAAGATGAAAATGGGAGTCTGCAGAGAGCCAATTGGCCCACACACAGCAGATCCCTTTCACACCCAACCCATCTCGTCCTATAAAATTTTATGTTGAAGCTCTATTGTTATTGATCCCACTATAGCACTTGGTAGCCTATTCCACATACTTTCTTACAGTTTCTTACAGTAGATCCTCTGGGAAAAGGCAACCTAGGCCTGTGTATCCAGATCAGTACCAGTACTTGCACTGCTGCAGTCGTTCACGGTGTTGGCGGCGGCGGTAGCAGACGCAACATTTTTACTATTCTGTATTTTTGTTTTATAATCAAACTTCAAATCTTGTCTTCCCCATGCTTTATCAAGATTACTTTCAAACTCCCTTATTGATTCGGAATCGACTACATACTGGGGCAGTGCGTTCCACTCATTTACCACTCTTATCACAAAATGAGTTCTTTGCCTTCTCAAGCCTATTTCTTTCTTTGTAAATTTTCTTAGAGTGTCCTCTCGTTCTTGTTCCCTCCCGCATCAAGAAGATACCTTCACACACATCCTCATCGTACTTTCCTGACACTATCTTAAAAGTCTCTATCATATCCCCTCTCTTTCTCCTATATGCCAGTGTCGGAAGCCCCAGTGTCCTCAACCTCTGCTCATAGCCCGCGTTCTTCAACGTTGGTACCAGCTTGCTAGCTCTCATCTGCACTTTCTCCACTGCTTCTATATCCTTTACCATATATGGAGCCCACACCTGGTTCGCATATTCCAGGTGCGGCCTAACCAGCGCTGTATAGAGATTCCTGAAGATTTCTTCGTCAAGTGACACAAATGTTCTCCTTATCAGCCCTACAATTCTATTGGCTTTGTTTATCTTTTCCGCTAAATGTTCTGAGAAATTTAACTTATTGTCTATCACTACTCCTATATCCTTTTCTGCATTCACTTCCTCCATCGCTTAATACATACTGTATCCTACCTTGTCTATCTTGCTTGTCCCAATCCGCATGTACTTGCATTTTTTTGGATGAAAAAGCATTAACCAATGCTCAGACCATCCCTTCATGCCCTCCAAATCTCCTTGAAGCAAACCCACATCTTCCTTACTCCTCACTCTTCTATACAGCTTAGTGTCATCCGCATACAGGTATACCTCACTTCCATTAGTTATAACTTCAGGCAAGTCGTTGATAAATATAACGAACAGCAGTGGTCCCAACACAGATCCCTGAGGTACCCCACTTGTAATTTCCCTCCACCCCGAGCCTATTCCATTCACCAGTACCCTCTGTCTCCGATCTTTCAGGAAGGCTTCTATCCATTTCACACATTTCTCCCCTATATTATAGCTTCTAACTTTCTCTATTAATCTTTTATGTGGGACCTTATCGAAGGCCTTCATAAAATTGCAATATACCACGTCTATTACATGACCATCTTCTAGAATTTGCATCCAATCATCTACCACCTTAATTAGCTGTAGTACCGTCGACCTCCACGGCAAGAATCCGAACTGTCTCCCACTGAAAAGTTGGTTTGACTTCATATGCTCCATTATTCCTCCTCTAATTACCGTTTCCATTAGTTTACACACAACACTTGTCAAACTGACTGGTCTATAATTCCCTGGGTCATTTCTCTTTCCCTTCTTAAATATAGCTGTTATGTTCGCCTCTCTCCAGTCCATCGGGATTTGTCCTGTATTAAACGATACCTCAAATAACATTTTCAATGGCTCTACTAACATCTCACCTCCTTCCTTTATGATTCTTGGGTGTAACCCATCCGGTCCCGGTGACTTACTTCTGTTCATTTTTTCTATAGCCCTTCTTATTCTAGCATGGGAAAACTCTATTAGTTTTAGTGCTGGTGCCATACAGTATCTATAACTCTTTTACCAAGCGAATAGAGGCAGATTCTTTACACAGCCAATCTCTTTCTCTCTCGTTCTTGTTTGTTTTGCACACCGGTACAAATGAGGCAGATCCCTCACACATGCAACCAAGATGAAAAGGGGAGTCTCCAGAGAGCCAAGTGGCCCACATAAGGCAGATCCCTTTCACACCCAACCCCTCTCATAAACGTTACCTGTTATTTACACTACTTACTATACACCCATGTTATTATATACCTGCAACCAAAACACAATTGTAAGAAATAGGCACATAGGAAAATGGGAGTCTGTAGAGAGCCAATTGGCCCACACAAGACATATCCTTTTCACACCCAACCCATCTCATAACAACTCTCTCTCATTTATCTCTGTCTTCCTTACATTTATGACATCCTAGTCTCTCTCTCTCTCTCTCTCTCTCACAAATGAGAACATAAGAAAACCGGAGTCTGCAGAGAGCCGATTGGCCCACACATGTCAGATCCCTTTCACACCCAACCCATCCCGCACTCTCTCTCTCTCTCTCTCATATTTATCGCTATCTTCCTTACGTTTATGACATCCTATTCTCTCTTGCCATACTCTCTCACCCTCACAAATGAGAACATAAACAAAATAAGAAAACGGGAGTCTGCAGAGAGCCGATTGACCTACACATGGCAGATCCCTTTCACACCCAACCCGTCTCGTTCTATCTAATTACAAGTTGAAGCTCTATTGTTCTTGATCCCATTATAGCACTCGGTAGCCTATTCCACATATCTACAACTCTGTTACTAAACGAATAGAGGCAGATCCCTTATACAGTAAAATCTCTCCCTCTCTCGTTCTTATTTGTTTGCACAATCTGTTCCTTTTGTAGTTTCTCCATGCCCGATAAGTTAAATGACCTTTTGATATCTATGACACAACTTTTGTATCCAACACAATACCCTGCTTGCAAAACCCCTCGAACCCCGGACAACGTTGCTTGCAACTTTAATTATTATTATTATTATTGTATCATTAACCCCTTCTTTACCGGCAACGTCTTTTTAGTATGTTCTAACAACTCTTAGACGAATTTATTCAGCTTAGGAACGACGTCAACCAACTAGGAGGCTACAGACGAATTTATTCAGCTTAGGAACGACGTCAACCAACTAGGAGGCTACAGACTATCTCAATTCATCATGTTAGCCATTATATATCCTTCCCAAGCTTCATAAAATCTTCTAAATGTAGCTGGAATAAAATAAAAAGACGTCGCTGGTACAGAAGGGGTTAACATATTTTCCCATCAGATAAGCGATGATGAGTAAGAAGGGGGGAACAGAAGATGCTGAGGAGACAACCTTGGAGAAGTTCGAGGACATTTTGGAAGTTGTTGGCACCAGAGGACGGTGGAACATTCTTATGTTTACTATGTGTTCACTAGGTATGTACGTTACCACACACACACACATACTGTATATATATATATATAATTTTTTTTTTTTTCTATATTCCAACTACTCCCTCTCGGGCATAGGCTGATAGCCTTTACACTCTACCGCTGAACACGGTGAGGCCCGTGAGGTCTTGTTCCAGTCTAGGGAGTGAGACATGCGAAGCACCCCGGCTCGAAGAAATCCCATCTCTGAAGCCGCCTCGCCTCTGCGCTTCACAGTACAAAGTACAAAGGAGTACAAAGGAAATCAAGAAACAACAGATCTAGTGACCCTTCTAGGCTGCTTGTCCTCCAAAACACTGAGGATCAAGTGTCCAAACAGTGGTTTAGAGTGGGTAAAGGAACATTGGAAAGGGAACTACTGCCCTGCCACTAACGTGGCAGGACTAGGAAGTTAGTAGGGGACATATGGGTTAGTAACTGAGGGGAGGATAAAGTTATTCATTTACAAACGCAGTCAGTCGCGGGTTTGATGCGAGATATTTGTCTAGGCGGAATTTAAATGAATCAACGGTGCTGCAGTCTATAACGTCTCGGGGAAGCCCATTCCACAAGTTGACAACTCGATTGAAGAAGAAATTCTTAGATTCGTGCGAGTT
Source organism: Paralithodes platypus (assembly GCA_032716605.1). Classification (NCBI taxonomy): domain Eukaryota; kingdom Metazoa; phylum Arthropoda; class Malacostraca; order Decapoda; family Lithodidae; genus Paralithodes; species Paralithodes platypus. The sequence goes on along the minus strand of CM064520.1, from coordinate 30,605,125 downwards.
AAAAGATTTACCAATAATTTTGCAACCGTTTCCCCGCGTGTAATTAGATTGGTCGATAGTGAAGTACTTACTACAGTTCATATTGTCGATGCCTTTGATGATTTTGAACACTTGAATTAAGTCGCCTCTTAATCTGCGCTGGGTTAAAGGAAATAGATTTAATTCTCTAAGACGCTCTTCGTATGGTTTGTTCTTTAGGCTAGGTATCATTTTGGTAACTCTACGTTGAACTCGTTCTAGCTTGTTTATATCTTTTTGGTAATAAGGGCACCAGGATTGAACGCAGTATTCCAGAAGAGGGCGGACTAAGGAATTGTAAAGGGTTAGGATAACTTCTTTGGATTTATGCTCAAATAACCTGCCTATAAAGCCAATTATTTTGTTTGCCTTCTTAACAACTTCTGAACATTGTTGACTCGGTTTTAGGTTACTCGATATTGTTACTCCCAGATCAGTTTCTCTGTTTACATTCTTAAGCTGAGTGCCATTCATCGAATAGTTTGCTTTTTCATTTAGGTATCCGACATGTAGTACTTTACATTTATCCGCATTGAAACTCATTTGCCAAATTTGGGCCCAACATGACAATTTATCTAGATTGTGTTGCATATCGTCAACTTGTTCTTTTGAGAGTACGCTATTTGCAATTTTTGTATCGTCAGCAAATTTTGAGATTGTGCAGGTGAGACCCTCATCTATGTCGTTGATGTAAATTAGAAAGAGAATTGGTCCTAGTACCGATCCCTGGGGTACCCCGCTACTTACATTGGTCCATTTAGATGCCTTACCGTTTATGACTACCCTTTGCTTTCTGTTGCTGAGCCAATTTTCTATCCATTTCAACACACCGTCTTGTATTCCATGCGCTTTTAGTTTTAGCAGTAAACGTTTGTGGGGAACTTTGTCAAAGGCCTTTTGAAAATCAAGGTATATAATATCTACAGCTTTACTCTCATCGTAGAGGTTGAGGATATCGTGGAAGAAGTCTAAGAGGTTTGTTAAACAGGAACGTTTTTTACGAAAGCCGTGTTGAGTATCTTTAAGTATGTTATTTTCCTCTAAGTGATTTACGAGTCTGTCTCGTATGACCGTTTCTAGCATTTTACATACAACTGAGGTTAAGCTAATTGGACGATAGTTACTGGGTAGGGATTTGCTGCCTTTTTGAATATCGGTGTTACGTTGGCTAGCTTCCACTGATCAGGCATAGTTCCAGACTGCAAGGATTTATTGAATAGTAATGTCAGTGGTTTGGAGAGCTCATTCTTAGCTTCCTTTAAAACTCTAGGCGAGATTGTATCAGGTCCTGGCGTTTTATTTACCTTGAGTTTATCTAAACAATTCAATACTTCTCTCTCTGTAACAGTGATATTGCTTAGAACATCTGAAATATCAATCTGAATCGGCGATGGTGTAGGGATATCACTGAGGTCTTCTGTTGTAAAAACTGATGCAAAGAAGGTATTGAGGGCATTACTCGTTTGTACTTCGTCTTTGGTGTATTCTCCTTTTTCATCGACTAACGGTCCAACAGTTGAAGTAACTACTTTTTTCTTTCTGATATAACTATAGAATTCTTTCGGGTTTGTTTTACTTTGATTCGCAATATGTAACTCTAAGGTCTTTTTACTTTGCTTAATTAACTTTTTGGCTTTGCGTCGTAGCTCTACAAATTTCACCCGTTCTTCGTCATTTTGTGAGGATTTTAATCTATCATTAGCAAATTTTTTATCAAGCAGGCAGTTTGAAATATCTTTATTCCACCATTTGGGCTTATTATTATGGCCTGGACACCGTATTTTCGATGGTATGCAGTCTTGCACTGCTTTTAGGTAAGTGGTTTCGAATAACTTCCAAGATGTATTTATGTCGTTATTGTTAATTAAAAAGCTCCAGTCAGTTTCTTTAAACATAGCTCTAAGTTTATGGAAGTTTGCTTTCTTGAAATTAGGGACTTTTTCGATGCTACTATTTGGTTCGTTACTAGTAAACTTTAAAGTGAAAGTTATCGTACGATGGTCGCTGTTACTGAATTCATCACCAACATTCAAATTCTCTATCAATTTTTCTTTTGTTGCAAGTACAATGTCAAGAACGTTATTACCACGGGTCGGCGTTCGAACAAATTGATAAAGCGAACTCTCTTGCAAGTTCGTATACAAGTCATGTCCGGAGTGTGAAGTAAGAGTATCGCCCCACTTGGTCACAGGTAAATTAAAGTCGCCAAAAATTACGGTATCTTGTGAGTTACTTACATCTGCAATTTGTTCATAAATTTCTCGGTCAGTTTGCACTGATTGAGCTGGAGGTCTGTATATTAACGCAAGTATTATTTTTGTACCTTTATTATTCTTTATTAGCACAAAAGATGTGTCGACGTTCACAATTTGAGGTTTTGACACGAGGGTCGGGTTAAGACTTTCTTTGATATAAAATAAAACGCCACCTCCATTTTTATTTATTCGGCTGTTCTCAAACATTACATAACCGGGAAGTGAATACTCTGCTAAAAAGTCTCTATCTTCTGTATTGAGCCAAGATTCTGTTATGCCAATCACATCATAATTTTCTGTAAACACTAGTTCCTCTAAATCTGAAAATTTATTGCGTATGCTACGAGCGTTTGCATAGAAAACCTTTAAAGTTGCGGTTTTAGAACTCGCAGAACGTTCTTTCATCGAATTTTTGGTTCTGGTCGGATCTACATTTACATTCATGGCTGTCCTCGGTCCTCGGTCGTTATCCCTGACGGTTTTGAATTTGGGTCGTGTTGGTGGAGCTTTATCCAAATTCGCGGTTCTTGACGGATTAGTATTTAATTCCTTTGTAGGTTGCCGTCCTCGCTGTCTTCGGTCCTCCTTCCTGGTTGTCCTGTGCTGAGTCGATTTCTTCTCCGAAAATCCTTCACCGCATCGTTGAGAAGACGCCCAAAACGTGCTGCTCCCACCTGGTTCAGATGAACTCCATCGTCCGAAAACAAATAGTCATCGTAGTAGAAATTGTCCCAGGTGTCGACGAATCCCACGTTCTCCTTCCTGCAGAGGTTTGCTAGACAACGATTTGTGCTGGTGGCTATGTTGTAAAATCGGCTCTCTACACCGAGCCGGGGGACGATTCCTGAGACGATGATCCTTGATGACTTCTCCTTAAATAACTTGATCAGCTGCTGGTACTTTAAAAGCAAATCTTCCGACCGGGTTCGCTGTACATCGTTGGATCCAACGTGGATGACGTACATTGTATTAGCAGGGGCCAGCTTTGATACTTCGTCAACTGCTGCAACTACGTCATCCACACCACCACCAGGGATACAAAAACGCTTCCTGGTCTTAGGTGCCCTGGCGCAAAACTCTGTGAGCTGACCACGTATCATCGAGTCTCCCACGAGCCGGACTTCTTCTATTTCCTCTTCGTCATCTGAGTCTGCGAGTATCTGGAAACGGTTTTGACACTCGGTAATCGGTATGTGTATCCTGGTCTTGGGGCAAACGTTGTTCCTCACGACACGGAAGTTGTCTTGAGGGGGAAGAGAGTCACTATTTGTATCTTGAGTATCGGAAACATCAGCTGAAGTGGCTACTGTAGGCGTTGAATTGTTGGCAGTTGGCAGTTGACACTCGGACCCTCACTCTCAGAACGCCACCTATTGAGCAATTAACTCACTAGGCATTGTCCCCCTGTAGCATATTTTTGAATATGGGAATATTCATACAAAGCTATTTTAATCAGGGAACAATGAGGGTATTTTTTTGGCATTTCGGTTTGCTGTGGTAATGCACTGATACTAGGGTACAGCACAAATTCCATCCCAATAATATCTTCCCATTGACATATTGGGATACTGTATATGATAATTATAGGGAATAGGTTCGCAGCCTTAGTATATATAATTTATTAGGGACAATGTAGGTCTATGGAATCCTTATACTGTACTCATGTATAATCCACTGTGGGAGAATAATGTTGATCACATTTATAAAACCCGACAGTAATAGAAAAAATGCCTGTTTCTAATCAATCTCAGAGCTCTTTCGGACATCCTCACTGTTTACAAACGCCTTCTTTGTGCAGTATAGTCGATATTTACCCCCTGCTGGCAACATAGATGATGATTTCAATAATTCATGCGGGGGTGAGGGGGGACAAAGCCCCCCTCAACCCATCGTGTATCCCACATTGGAGTTATAACTAAAACCATGAAAACACTAATTTCTCAAAATCTGGAGGAAAAAACATGAAAAATAAGGGTGCGAGCCTATTCCCTATAATTACCATACACAGTTTATGTGAGCCAGGATCCTATTTTTTAGCATGAATCCATTTAAAACCTATTCTGGCAACCACTTAGTATGAATGCCAAGTATGGGCTCCATCTTGAAAACTGAGGGAGTTAGGGGGGGGGGGTTGCAGGTTCCCCCCCCCCCCCTCTTAAAACTTAATCTGGCACCCTCTTAATATGTATGCTATCTTGAAATATACCTTTAAAATACAAAAATATTACATACAAAACTTAAAAAACAGGAGTATATAGTTGTTCATCAGAATTACCCAAATTTAGTCATCTTATGTCAACCAGAAGTCAATGGGATCTATACGAGTGCCACCTGTAATTATTCATTAAGTTTGTCATGTAGCGTTAATTCTTATTTAGGATATTTGGCAAATAACCAGCCAGAAACATACTAAAAATACCATTTTCAAAAACTTATTTTGTATATATATATATATACTGTATATAGTAAACCACAGTATGTAGTACCAAATACTTTGTTTCCGTGTGTTTTGATTAGAAGATTATGCCGTACTAGCATATGGGGCTCAATGCGTTCATACAACCATGTAAGCTCAATTACTAACCCAAAAGTAATACTCTAAAAATCGTGAAAACCGAAGAAAAACTTTTCAATATATATGTTTGAAAGTGGGGTGGGAGGGTTTCAAGAAAGGGAGAATGGGGGATGGACACTTCAACCAATATAAACAACTGGTGTGAAAACAGTGATTTGTACTCGGCTTTTCTGGTGGCAAACAGGGCAATAGTTATTATATATATATTTTTATTTTTTATTTTTTATTAATTTCACCACACCACCAAACACCTCTAATGAAATTAATGAAAGCATAAATGTGATCCACCGGGATTTATTATTATTTTTTTGTTTTTTTTTGTTTTTTTTTTATTGTAGTTAACTTTGTGTCGCCGCTGCATACGCTGACTTACCAGTTCCTGGGAGCGACCCCCGACCACTGGTGTCTGGTGCCGGAACTACAGGCAGCCAACTGGTCCCAACACCAAGTCCTCACACTAGCCATCCCTTACAGGTACAGTTACCAAGACGTGGACCTTGGACACGTGATACTGTGGAGAACTAATGGTATATAATCCTTAGTGATCTTGGCCCCATTCTATGTTCTTTCCTCTCACTAAAACATTACGCTTTCCATAATGCAGTTGGGTCTGAGTACATGATTAGATTGATATCCAAAATTCGAAAATGGTTATTTATCGTGATCGTGTAGTCAACCTTTAACTGTGTTGGTGGTGTAATGGTTTAGGTTCTTATGTTCTGGGTGTGGTGTCCCGAGTTAGAATCACGGGAGGACCATATGTTTTCATTAGTTTATTTAAGTACATTGGGGTTTGTAATTGATGATTAATGTTAAGAACGGGGTGTTACTTATATAATCGCCATAACAGGTTAAGGAGGGATGGGCCGGTTTTCTGGACCACTTTCTCCTCATGTTTAGCCCCATTAGTTTCAGATGTTAAGATGTTTGCCCCATTAGTTAGTCGATTTTAAGACGTTTTGCCCCATTTCGTCGTCAATATTTAGACCTTTCGTTCTATTTAGGCGTCGATTTTTTCCATGGCGAACGATAGTGAGCCTGTAATGGTGGAAGAATCGGCCTCCGGCCGGGAAATTTTTCTACCGAAAAATTTACACATTAATCTAAAAGGGGGATCTAATGGATGTTTTTTTTTTTTAATTTGATGGAGGTCTAGGGAGGAAACTAGAAAATTAATGAATACATGCAAAAATCGCCCAAAAAGTGTATAGTATAAATATAAGTAAATGAGCTCAGTATTAAGGGGGGTGACCTGCTTTTTGTTATTTCTGTCCTGTTCTCTCTTTCTCTGGCTTGTATCCATTCGGCCCCATTCAGCCAACTATTTTAAGACTTTTATCCCCATCTAGATGTCGATTTCTTCCTGGCGAGCGATAGCGAGCCAGCATTATATGAAGAAATCCGGCTTCGCCGGAGAAATTTTTGTATCGAAAAATGTACAAATTTAGCCTGCTGTCATACAAAAATAAAAAATATGCTGGCTCGTTACCGCTAACCAGTAAACAATTGACACCTGGATGGGGATAAACGTCTTAAAACAGTAGGCTGAATGGGGCCAAATGGATACAAGCCAGAGAAAGATAGAAAAGGACAGAACAAAAACAGGTCACCCCCCTTAAACAATCAACGTCATATGAGAGTCATTCATAAACTTACCTTCAAAGTATATGTAAACCTGTGAGAGTATTATCCTGAGGGTGGCCGACACGAGACAGAACCCGAACAGAAACAACATTTAAAGTTCCTATTCTCAGAGTCCGGGACCACTTTCGCGTTCTCTTGTCCGTTTCTCTGTATTCTATATCCCTGGTGGTTTAACCTGTGATATCCTCTACCCAGTAGGCCTACATCTTCCCAAACATAGATTAGAATCTCCTTATCAAATGTCTGGGTATCCTAACCGTATTGCGAGAAAAAAAATATAGCTATTAACTAATTAGAATGGATGAGTAACAGATAGTTGTAGTAACTTAGTCACTTCCTTACTCTCCCTATTATTATTATTATTATTAGTAATAAACAGGAATGAATGGAGAATGCTTGTGAATAGATGAGTAAACACGTGGTCATTTGGAGTAAGGGGTCGGGCTCAAGTTGGACTAGATAATAGTCCATCAGGCGCCTGGCCCAGGGATGATTAATATGAAGGGTGCACCTGGAAGTGTGGTGGGCGGGCTTGTGGCTTCGGCTCCGCTGTATGTCTGCCTGCCGAGATCGGAACCTCTCAGAGTGGTTGGGGGCCGGGGGAGTGCTGGAGGGACCATGGTGAGCCTGGTCTCTGGGTCTTCTCCTGGATGACCTAGATGTGTGTGAATCTGTATTTTGTCTTTGTGTGTTCATTGTTTTCTGTTGTGTTTTGTGTTGTCCCTATTCTTGCTCTGTCTTGAGTCGGCCGACCTCCCCCCCCCCCCCAAAAAAAAATAGGAAACAAAAATAGGTAAAGTGGGGATTGGGCCTGAGTAAATAGATAGATAGATAGATAGATAGATTATTATTAGTTTTTGTTTTTCCTTTTTCCAGTAAGAACAGTAGTAAATATGATGGTTGCCGGATGTACGACTACGATTACGCCGCCGCCGTTGAGATGGGATACGAAGCCGCTCTCGCCAACCGGGCAAACATCACGGAGTCCTCAAACCTGAAGATATGTTCGTCACGGGATTTCAACCTAACGCAGTACAAGTCGACCACGGTGACTGAGGTAGGCACGCTCATCATTATGTGACTTAAGGAGGGTCTCCTTTTTTTTTTTTTTTTTCTTTCTCTCCTTTTCTCTCTTTCTCTGGCTTGTATCCATTCGGCCCCATTAAGCCAACTGTTTTAAGATTTTTATCCCCATCCAGGTGTAGATTTCTTCCTGGCGAGCGAAAGCGAGCCAGCATTATATGGAGAAATCCGGCTTCGCCGGAGAAATTATTCTATCGAAAAATTTACAAATTTAGCTTGCTGTCAAAACAAAATATATATATGCTGGCTCGCTACCGCTCGCCAGGAAAATCTTGACACCTGGATGGGGGTAAACGTCTTAAAACAGTAGGCTGAATGGGGCCGAATGGATACAAGCCAAAGAGAGAGAGAGAAAGATAAAAAAGCGAGGTGGGCTCCCTTAAGCTACTTGTAACCTTGCAGAATACTTAACTCTTTTTAGCTAACTTCTCGAGACATTTAGTTTTCATGTAGCCGAAACTTTAAGCCATTAACAGCTGATTTATCGATACTTTTTATTTTCACCTGGCGGAAAAGTTGCTCCTAGCAGCTGCTTTATCGATACTTAATTAACAAATATGAACTATATACTATTTCTCTATGATATTAATGCCACGTTTTCTAAATCAACAACACGTCTCGCTACAAAATCTTCGTAATAGCTAAGTATTCAAGATAGGTCAATTTCAATTTACCGTCAGCAAAAAATAACTTGTGTTGAGCAAAATCACTGACATGTGTTTAATTTCTCAAAATTCCTCATAACATACGTAATGACGATCCATAAATGTAATGTTCGTATAGTGTTGTACACATAATGTTGATCTCGTTAGATTGTTAATTCATATAATCTTCATGTACTGCAGTTTAAAATTAGATCCTGACAAATATATATTGCAAAATTATATAATCTTCCTCTAGTGATCTATCTATCTGTCTATTGCCGGACGCCGTGATCCCCGAAGGGGTGGCCACGAACGAAACGCCCCCATGCACCTCTGTCTCCAGTCATTCGACGCCCCTCCTCCCATCCAGTACCGCTTTCACGCATATACTTCATAACTCCATCCTTCCACCTCTCGCACAGTTTACCTCTCCCTGTCTGTTCTTCCACCTCACTCTCGTACACTCTTGGTCATTCTTTCTCTTCCCATACGTTCCACATGGCCGAACCATCTCAAGGTGTTCCTTTTCACACTTTCCAGCACATCTACATCCACACCACACCTCTCTCGTACTTCCTCATTCGTCTGTCTATCCTTCCATGTAACTCCGCACACACTTCTCAAGTAACTAATTTCCACCCATCTCGCTCTTGGTTTGAGTCGCTCCACCAACGTCCATGCTTCACTCTCTCTAGCAATGAAAGGGCAGATAAGCTTGCCAAGGAGGCCTCAGAGAAAGAAGAACCTGATCATATTCTTGAACTGTCATTGAAACAAATGAGAACTATAATTAAAAAGACACAAGGAGAAAGAGTGGATGAAGACAGAGCTAGACATCATAATACCAGCCGATCTATAAACTACTACAATAAAATAGCATTTACGACCAAATACACCTATGGTAAACGTACAACGAGTAGGTGGGTAGACTCAGTACATGCAAGAATAAGGCTTGGCTATTGTTATCCATGGCAGCTGAATTGGCAGGTAGAAGAGCACAGGCAATGTAGGGTTTGCAGAGCTCCCAACAAACACTCTCTCGAGCACTATATCTTGGAATGCCCAATGATTAGGGAATACAGGAATAATCAGTTAACCACAATTGAGGATCAAGCAATATACATGCTAAAGAATAACGTAATCAATAACATACTAAAAAAACACAAGAACTTTGCCCCCCCACAATAATATGTACTGTAAACATGAAACATGAACCTTATAAGTATGCACCTCTTGCCCTCCACACATCTCTTCTTTCTTACAAGGTCACACTTAAACCCTTTGTAACGCCCTCTACACGATTTCATATTTTCATTGATCATGTCACACTTATAATACCAGTCAGTATTTCTTTACTTATCACTGCTATTCTCATTTAATAGATTGACAATGTACAGTATATACATATCCCTCTGAGCCTCTAACACAGCTTTTATTTAAATAATCTGTTAAGTGCCAATTCATATCCTATTGCAAGCCAATATACATGACCCTTGCATATGTAAGCAACATAATTGTCCTCAATATTCTTTGCTAATGGTTTGATCTACAATTAAGTACCTTCGGATATGCGGCATATCCATCCCGGAGGACTACTAGTATCTTCCTTCTGAATATTGTTTTGCTACTAAACTTAATTGAATCTTGATCTTTGCACGTATACAGTTTCCTTCCTTACTTATTGATATGTTGTATCAGGTACGATGAAGCGATACTGCTGATATCTGTAGACTTGCGTTGAAATTCAAACTTTCCCTTTTAAGATTTTTTTTTTTTTTTTTTTTTTTACTACCATATTTATCTTCAGTACTATGGCTGGCCTTAAACAACTTATTTATATGTAGTATGTCCCACCCTCCCCAACACATACACACACACACCTCCCCTCTCACACTTTCCTCCTCCCTGGAGTACCTTACCTTCCTCCTCCTCCCCCCCCCCCCCCCCTACTCCTCCTCCTCTCCCACCCATTCCTCTACCTCCTACAAAACCCCTAACCATACTGCTGTATTGTCCTCAATATTCTCGGCTAATGGCTTGATGTACAAGTACCTCCGGATATGCGGCACTGTCCCTCCCGGAGGACCACTTGCACCTTCCCTCCGAATATTATTTTATGGAAATAAAATAATTTGAATCTGAATCTGAATCTGTATGGCTGTGTGTTTTGGGTGCTGGGGCAATGCCTTCTCTATACATAATTATGTATAGAGAAGGCATTGGCTGGGGTCTGGTGACTGGGTCACGACGGGTAGAGTCCCTCTAGGATGTTTAAGGAGGGGCATACACACACACACACCTCCCCTCTCACACTTTCCTCCTCCCTGGAGTACCTTACCTCCTCCTCCCCCCCCCCCCTACTCCTCCTCCTCTCCCACTCATTCCTCTACCTCCTACAACCCCCCTCCCTCTCTCCCATAACCACACACCCTACTAAATATTATATTACTATCGGCATGTAAACTTCTCCACTGGTCATATTGCGCTAACTATCCCCTCAATAACCATTATTGTAAAAAGAATTTGAACCATGTAACTCATCTTTGTAAAATATTTGTATTACTATAATTCCATTATAACTTCGGTAGTTGGTAATATTAGTCACATTATGTATGTGACTCTTGTATTCAGCTAACTATGACCTCAATAACCGTTGATGTAATGAAGAATGTGAAGTGTCCCTCATATGATTGTAATATATTTGTCGTACTATTATTGCATAATAATTTATGTAGTTCGAAATATTAGTCACATCATGTATGTAATAATTGTATTCAGATAACTATGATCTCAATAACCATTGATGTAAGAAAACATGAATGGTCTCCTCATATGATTGCACTAGTTTTGTAGTGCTATTATTTACCTGTCAATTAATAATTCAGTCACATTTTTTTTTTCTCATGAGCACGTATATACAGCACATGTGGCAATCAAATGAGGAAACTATAATAACACCAGACGACGATACTGTTGTTACAGTAGAATAATGGCTCTTTGAGCAGTATGTATTGCCTAACCAGTGGTTGTCCCCTTATTATTATTATTATTTCATTATTATTATTGAAATACCACAGGAACGAAAATTCCTGGGAGCGAAACTTCCACCCCCAACGAGATCCCTCTCTTTCTACCACCTCCCTCCACATGTTACACGTCTCGTTAATCAGTCTTCTAATATACAAATCACATTTCCTTACCCCCTGACATTCTTGAAATACCCACTAAGTATATTCAATTAGATACCAACCATGCAGACTATAATACGTTCGTTGTGTATGGGTACGAGGCGATCTCAAGACACCTTAGCTCCCAGTGCACAACGAAGCGGATCATGATTATGTCCGCCTGTATTAAATTATGTATTATGTTGATTTATACCATTGCCTATTTTTGTAATAATTGTATTCAGCTAACTATGATCTCAATAACCATTGATGTAATGAAAATATGAATAGTCTCCTCATACGATTGCACTAGTTCTGTAGTGCTATTATTTACAACCTGTCAATTAATAATTCAGTCACTACAAGCTTGCTTGCTTGTTTTTTGTTTTTTGTTTTTTTATATACAGACCATGTGGCAATTAAATGAGGAAACTATAATAACACATCTGAATAATGCCAACCTGACTTATAAACACAAATATGAATGTAACCAGACGACGATGCTGTTGTTTCAGTGGAATAATGGCTCTTTGAGCAGTATGTATCGCCTTACTAGTGGTTGTCCCCTCACAGGATGGGCGGCGCTGCTCAATAAACTCGTCCCTCGGGGCAAAATCAAAATCAAATCTCTCTAGTGATCTATCTATCTATATACTCAGGCCCAATCCCCATTTTTTTTTTTTTTTTTTTTACCTAAAAATTGTTGATGTTTCAGTGGGACCTGGTATGTGAGAGGCGGGCGCTGTATTCCACCACCCAGGCAATTGTCATGGCGGGGAAGGTGGTTAGCTACTTAATCTTTGGCTACCTCATCGACAGGTTAAGTCATCCGTTTGCATAGTTTTCTATTCGGTGATTGTATTTCCAAGCTATGATCATTTTAATCTTCATTTCTTTTCTAGTTACCTAGATGATCCAATTAACTATGATTCAATTTTACCTTTGCTATAAGAACGTATATGCATTACAAGTTTACTCTAACGATTATACTGATTATTGTTCTTTGAAATAACCTAAGAAGAGGAATAATATTGTGATAGACATTTCATTAGAAGTTAGTGACTGTTGCTTCTACTCACCAACCCAATATCAGTTGTATTTTGGAAGTGTCATGAGTGCAAACCTGAGAAGGGAAAAAATGGTGTTGTGGAAAACAAGAGAACATTTTTGTGGCAGGAACTAGCCAGACAATACAAAATGACTTATAGAAAAACTAAACATCCTTGTGGATTCTCATGCTTTTGTACGATCGTGATAGTAAGTCATGTCCCAGCTGTCATTACGTTTGGCTTGCTCTGTGCTGTATTAATGTCTGTCAGATGTTGAGTAGGGTGGGTAAGTGTAGGGACATGTTTGTATATTTCACTCGATATGAAGAATTGCAGGTTAGATATTTCTGATACCAATTATTGATCAATATATACTTTATTAGTGTGATTGTACCAGGGAGTTTCTGAGACTCGATAATGGACCAGGATTATAGGTAGCGCCAACAAACTCTACACTAATCTTGATCCCTGATCTCTGTGTAACTCTAAAGGGCCTAGATCAAACTGGCTGTAAATATCCACACCTATTTTCCCAAATGGTGGAAACGTCAGCCCGATTGCTTTAATTAATTTTGAGTTATAAGAAGTTAAGGGGTCAAGTTTATTGTCAAGTTCGCTGACGCTACTTAGAGTAACCTGGCCTAGCCATTAAAGTATATCCACTGCTCCCACTAGTGTTGGTCATCTTTTTATGCGGAGTTAACCCCCCAATATCGAAATATTGTTTGTGATTTTTATATATAACCATGTCATTCTGATACACAGGTCGAATAATTAATCTTCGTGTTAGACAGGTTCCTTGAGTTGTTGATGATTGTCCGTAAATCAGGTAATTGATGGGAAGATCAGTGGATATGTCGTGCTATAATATGTCACCATCTAAATGCCGCCATTACTTTCACAAACCTATGATTACTACATCATATGTACATAAAACATGAGCAACTGTTCGGACTGCAAGTATATACAGTATAGAGCAAATAAGACTGATCCATCCCACTTGTTCTTTAAGAGTTCTTGCTCTGTGTATCGTATAAATCATGCTTTTCTTTGTTCTTAGGTGGGGTCGGCGCCCTATCACTCTAATCACTACTGTTTTCTACATTCTCTCGGCATTCCTTGTCGCCGTCTCGCCCAACATCCAGCTCTACATCACCCTCAACTTTATCATCGCTGCCATGGACTCCGGGCAGTACTTAGGACTCTTTGTTATCAGTAAGAGAAGAAGAGAGAGAGAGAGAGAGAGATTGATTTTTGATTTTGCCCCGAGGGGCGAGTTTATTGAGCAGCGCCCCCCATCCTGTGAGGGGACAACCACTAGTAAGGCGATACATACTGCTCAAAGAGCCATTATTCCACTGAAACAACAGCATCGTCGTCTGGTTACATTCATATTTGTGTTTATAAGTCAGGTTGGCATTATTCAGATGCGTTATTATAGTTTCCTCATTTAATTGTCACATGGTCTGTATATACGTATTTCACTAAAAAAAAAAAAAAAAAAAAAAAAAAAGCAAGCAAGCAATCTTGTAGTGACTGAATTATTAATTGACAGGTTGTAAATAATAGCACTACAGAACTAGTGCAATCGTATGAGGAGACTATTCATATTTTCATTACATCAATGATTATTGAGATCATAGTTAGCTGAATACAATTATTACAAAAATAGGCAATGGTATAAATCAACATAATACATAATTTAATACAGGCGGACATAATCATGATCCGGTTCGTTGTGCACTGGGAGCTAAGGTGTCTTGAGATCGCCTCGTACCCATACACAACGAACGTATTATAGTCTGCATGGTTGGTATCTAATTGAATATACTTAGTGGGTATTTCAAGAATGTCAGGGGGTAAGGAAATGTGATTTGTATATTAGAAGACTGTGATTAACGAGACGTGTAACATGTGGAGGGAGGTGGTAGAAAGAGAGGGATCTCGTTGGGGGTGGAAGTTTCGCTCCCAGGAATTTTCGTTCCTGTGGTATTTCAATAATAATAATAAAATAATAATAATAATAAGGGGACAACCACTGGTAAGGCAATACATACTGCTCAAAGAGCATTATTCTACTGTAGCAACAGTATCGTCGTCTGGTGTTATTATAGTTTCCTCATTTGATTGCCACATATGCTGTATATACGTGCTCATGAAAAAAAAAAAACAAAAAAAACTGAATTATAAATTGACAGGTAAATAATAGCACTACAAAACTAGTGCAATCATATGAGGAGGCTATTCATGTTTTCTTACATCAATGGTTATTGAGATCATAGGTAGCTGAATACAATTATTACATACAAGATGTGACTAATATTTCGAACTACATTAATTATTATGCAATAATAGTACCACAAATATATTACAATCATATGAGGGACACTTCACATTCTTCATTACATCAACGGTTATTGAGGTCATAGTTAGCTGAATACAAGAGTCACATACATAATGTGACTAATATTACCAACTACCGAAGTTATAATGGAATTATAGTAATACAAATATTTTACAAAGATGAGTTACATGGTTCAAATTCTTTTTACAATAATGGTTATTGAGGGGATAGTTAGCGCAATATGACCAGTGGAGAAGTTTACATGCCGATAGTAATATAATATTTAGTAGGGTGTGTGGTTATGGGAGAGGGAGGGGGGTTGTAGGAGGTAGAGGAATGGGTGGGAGAGGAGGAGGAGTAGGGGGGGGGGGGGGGGAGGAGGAGGTAAGGTACTCCAGGGAGGAGGAAAGTGTGAGAGGGGAGGTGTGTGAGTGTGTATGTCCCTTCTTAAACATCCTAGAGGGACCCCACCCGTCGTGACCCAGTCACCAGACCCCAGCCAATGCCTTCTCTATACATAATTATGTATAGAGAAGGCATTGCCCCAGCACCCAAAACACACAGCCACACAGATTCAGATTCATATTCAAATTATTTTATTTCCATAAAATAATATTCGGAGGGAAGGTGCAAGTGGTCCTCCGGGAGGAACAGTGCCGCATATCCGGAGGTACTTGTACATCAAGCCATTAGCCGAGAATATTGAGGACAATACAGCAGTATGGTTAGGGGTTTTGTAGGAGGTAGAGGAGTAGGGGGGGGGGAGGAGGAGGAGGTAAGGTACTCCAGGGAGGAGGAAAGTGTGAGAGGGGAGGTGTGTGTGTGTGTATGTGTTGGGGAGGGTGGGACATACTACATATAAATAAGTTGTTTAAGGCCAGCGATAGTACTGAAGACAAATATGGTAGTACAAAAAAAAAAAAAAAAAAAAAAATCTTAGAAGGGAAAGTTTGAATTTCAATGCAAGTCTACAGATATCGGCAGTATCGCTTCATCGTACCTGACACAACATATCAATAAGTAGGGAAGGAAACTGTATACGTGCAATGACTGAATGAATGAATGAATATAGAAAAGGTGGGTGAGGGTGAAAGAAGGGAAGTTTTTATTGGTGTAGTAAGAGAGAAAGTGAAAAAGTAGGAGCATAAAGAGTGTCGGGGCTTGACCCAACTTGCGTGAGTTGTTGATTTTAGTTTGGGGGTTTAGGGGAGGCACTGTTGGTATTGAGACACATTTTCCAAGAGCCTCAGTATGGCACGTCAAGAAGGCTTGGAGATAAAAATGGGTGGTAAGGCAAAAGATAATTAATTTTGGGTGGTAAAAGTTAATTTGGTGAAGTGAGATTCAGAAGCTCTGATCGGTCAAAAGTGGCATGGAGGCTGGGCTGTGGACGAGCCGGCATACCCCACCTCCTCTACCAGTCTGGACGAATCAGATGAGTCTGGGTGAATTGAATATAAAATTTGGTAATGGAGAATGTTTTAATGATGGTCTGGCAATTTTGGATGGTAAGGGTCTAAGGTGGGGCAGCAAGGCATGGTTGTCAACTGCAGTCTAGAGAAGATTACACTGTCTTATGAAGAGCTTAAAGATCAAGATTCAATTAAGTTTAGTAGCAAAACAATATTCAGAAGGAAGATACTAGTAGTCCTCCGGGATGGATATGCCGCATATCCGAAGGTACTTAATTGTAGATCAAACCATTAGCAAAGAATATTGAGGACAATTATGTTGCTTACATATGCAAGGGTCATGTATATTGGCTTGCAAAAGGATATGAATTGGCACTTAACAGATTATTTAAATAAAAGCTGTGTTAGAGGCTCAGAGGGATATGTATATACTGTACATTGTCAATCTATTAAATGAGAATAGCAGTGATAAGTAAAGAAATACTGACTGATATTATAAGTGTGACATGATCAATGAGAATATGAAATCGTGTAGAGGGCGTTACAAAGGGTTTAAGTGTGACCTTGTAAGAAAGAAGAGATGTGTGGAGGGCAAGGGGTGCATACTTATAAGGTTCATGTTTCATGTTTACAGTACATATTATTGTGGGGGGGCAAAGTTCTTGTGTTTTTTTAGTATGTTATTGATTACGTTATTCTTTAGCATGTATATTGCTTGATCCTCAATTGTGGTTAACTGATTATTCCTGTATTCCCTAATCATTGGGCATTCCAGGATATAGTGCTCGAGAGAGTGTTTGTTGGGAGCTCTGCAAACCCTACATTGCCTGTGCTCTTCTACTACCTGCCAATTCAGCTGCCATGGATAACAATAGCCAAGCCTTATTCTTGCATGTACTGAGTCTACCCACCTACTCGTTGTACGTTTACCATAGGTGTATTTGGTCGTAAATGCTACTTTATTGTAGTAGTTTATAGATCGGCTGGTATTATGATGTCTAGCTCTGTCTTCATCCACTCTTTCTTCTTGTGTCTTTTTAATTATAGTTCTCATTTGTTTCAATGACAGTTCAAGAATATGATCAGGTTCTTCTTTCTCTGAGGCCTCCTTGGCAAGCTTATCTGCCCTTTCATTGCCTGGGATGCCTACATGTGAAGGAATCCAGGCAAATTTGACCCCTAGCCCCTTCTCCCCAACACATTTTATCCCCCGTCTGATATCTTGTACAAGGAAAGGATAGGTGGGTCGGGGGCTAGAGATAGCTTCCAAGGCCGCCCTGCTGTCAGATAGGATAAGAATATTCTTTCCCCTTCGAAAGATACTCCCAATTCCCATCGCTATTGCCACCAGCTCAGTTTGAGTGGAGGAGGCCCAGTCCTGTAGCCTGGATAGTTCATCGTCTTCCTGAGCAAAGTTGCCACCACTCATAATAGTGATGGCAGCTCCTGCCCTCCCAGTTACGGTGTTAAGTGAGCCGTCACAGTATACCTGATCAGTGTTCTCATCTGTCATATCTTCTATTAGTGACATAAAGTTTGTCTTCAGAGCGTAGGACGGGATCTCAGACTTTTTTGTGTCGAGTTGTGTCACTATAATCTCAATAGTGGCCTCTTCCCAGGGCGGAAGGGGGACACTCAATTGCCGGTCATCTGGATGGTAGTCTGTAAGCTGGGTGGGCGGGGTGGGGTCAGTCAGTTGCCAGTCACCGATATAGTAGTCTGTAAGCTGGTAGTCAAGAATGTCAGCAGCAGTTACATGTGGCCAGTCCCTGCCTTTTAAGTCATCTATTCTAAGTAGCTCCATTAGTGCAGTCTTAGGTCGTGTTTCTCTGTCGTCTCTCAGTGTTCGTATGCCTATTATCATATTTGTTTCTTTTATTCTATCAGTGATGGACGATAGATTTAACTCATATCTAAGATTTTTTACCTTGACATTTCTCGGACATCCAAAAATAAGTCTCATGGCTTCATTTTGCAGTTTGTCAAGTTTTTCGATCTGATTAACAGGTAGACAGGAGAGAGCAGGTGCATGGTAGTCAATTACTGATCTAATATAGGCAATGTACATGGTCCTGAGGATAGTGATGGAGGCACCCAAGCCTTTCCATGACATTACTTTAAGGGGCCTTAGTCGTCTTTTACAGGTGGTCATTACATGATTAAATTCAGCATTATTACCCTGTAGTCCCCCAACATACACTCCCAGATATTTATAATAGTCTACCCTCTCCAGTACATTACCATGAAGATGTAGAGGCTTGTTACGATTCCAACCTTTTGTTATGGCTTTTGTTTTGTTTGTTGATATTACCAGGCCTAATTGGTCACAAGCTTCTCCTACCAAGTCTAGGGCACGTTGCATGTCCCTGTGACTATCGGCCTGGATCAAAATATCATCAGCATAGCTTTCACAGATCACTCCTCTGGGAAATTTGAGTCTAACAATAATGTGCATTAATATGTTGAATAGTATTGGACTTAATACTCCCCCCTGTGGTGTACCCAGCTCAAGCTTACGTACTTCAGACTTTTTACCTTGAAAGACGACATATGCACTTCTATTGCTGAGGTATTCCTTGATCCAGCCCAATAGTTTACCTTTTACACCCATTTTCGCCAACTCGCAAAGTATTACATCCCTGTTTGCTACATCAAATGCACCCTTTAAATCTAAAAATACAGTAAAGTTACACCTATGGTTAGAGAGATATGATGTGATACAGGACATTGTACTTCTGCCTTTGATGTAGCCATTCAAATGCGGGCTCAATTGTGACTCTGTTTTGTGCAGTAGCCTATTAAGGACAATCCTTTCAATTGTCTTGCAATAACAAGAAAGAAGTGATATAGGTCTCATGGCTGTAACAGAACCAGCCTTGGGTACAGGAATTATGACAGCTCTTTTCCAGTCAGGAGGGATGACACTGTTGCGATAGCTAAGGTTAAAGAAATCCAGCAATGGATTGCCTGCAACCTCTGTCATTGCACGTAGAATGGGATATGTTATCCCATCCTCCCCTGGGGCACTACTTTTGTTGTTGGATAGGGCTCTTTGGAGCTCGTAAGTGTTTATATCTTTACACGAGTCATCCTTAATGGCTATTGCTTCGTCTACTTGTTGGCGAAAATCCGGCAGGTTGGGTCCTAGCTTATTCCTAACTCTGAGAGGCAGATTACTGTAGGTGGAGGCAGAGGCCCATTCATCCATAAGGGTTTGAGCATATTCCTGAGGGTGGGGATGTGCTGCAGCTTGGTTAGTTTTCCCCCTTGCAATATTTATTTTCCTCCACACAACACTGATGGATGTATCTTTATTTGTGTGATTTAAAAAGTCTAACCAGAATTTCTCCCTTGCTTTAATTTTAGCCTGATGGGCCCTTTGACCACAGATTTTTATATTTTCAAAGTTTTCACCAGTTTTATTACCCTTCCAAATTTGTGTAGCAGTTTTTAACAAATTGGTGGTATCTTGTACCTCTTTATCATCCCTGTACCACCTTTGCCAGATTCCACCCTTGGCATTTGAACGGTATTTGTTTCCCCTATTATTTTTGTTTTTTTTCTTGTTTGATTGCTGTTTGTTTGTTGTCTTTTTATGAGAGATTTGCTGTTCAGCATATCTTGTTAGATCTTGATAGAAAGTATTTATTGAGTTAGTCTCAGGATATGACTCAAACCACTTACTCATTCCCTCCACAAATTCTTTGGTATGCTGTGGTAGGAGTTGGAGCCTCTTCCTCCCCCCATCAACCCGCCTCTTTTTAACATCTAGCTTAGTTAATAGTGCAAAGTGATCAGATAATAGTAAGTCCTGCTTGTGAACAGAACAGGTACGATATGGCTCGTTATACAGACAGACATAATCTAGCCTGCCACCTAGGACATGCGTTGACTCCGGCTGTCCTATTAGTCTTACCCTCATTACAGGAGTTTATATAATTTAACCATCGTTGACCATTAACATTAGTATTATTCCTACCTTCATGCGAGGACAGAGCTCTATGGTGAGCATTTAGGTCGCCCATCAATAGAGTCTGTTCTTCATATAGCAGGTCAGGAAATTCTTGTGTATCGAGTGAGTTGCAACCTACATATATGTTGATTATATTAAGTTGGTAATCATCAAGGTATAACTTTAAAGATATATTTTCAGTGTCCCTACCAAAAGAACAATAAAACCTCTTTACAGGTATAGTCTGTTTTACATACGTAATCAAACCCCTGGCAGATGTTTCAGTGCAGTTGTGTACATGGGCAATATAATTTCCAAATCTAGGGCGAAATGTTTCATTAGCCCTGGTTTCTTGGAGACATATTACATCCACGTCATGCAACATTGCAAAATGCTGAAGCTCTACAAAGCGTTGGTTAATGCCATTGATATTCCAACATAACACCTTTAGGCCTGTATCACAATTTCCTGTGTTATTCATTATCACTACCTACTTGGGTTTCTTCAACACTAACCATCGTTGACCATTAACATTAGTATTATTCCTACCTTCACACTCTACCGAGTCTACCATACCCTCAATTACTTTGGCTGTCTCTTTCATTGTTGAAACAGCAGAGAGGAGGCGCATACCATCCCTTTCTGAAAGTTTTTCTAGTTTTTCCCTTATTGATTTAACCGTGACCTTTCTTGGCAAGGCATGGGAAACATTGTTTAAAACATCGTCTCTTTCTAATGGAAGTTCAGTTTGTTCCCCTCTAACACTGTGATATTCCCCCTGCTTACAGTTTGTAATATTACTCGCATTGTCACTATTGTTCTCCGCCTGGTTATTGTTCATTTTGTTGGCTACACATGCGAGTACCAATTTCATCGCCTCATTTATTTGTGCTCTCATCATCTCACCTAATTGTGCTTGGAACTCAAGTTGCTGCTCCGTGAGCCGTTGCAGTTGCTGTTGTTGTTGATCCGCCACAGACCTGAGGTGAGCCAGGGTAATTTGTATGGCGTGTGTCATCTCATCGTTGTTGTTGTTGTTGTTGTTGTGGTGGGGGTGGGGTGTGGCGGTTCGTGGCGGCCGGGATGTTGACACTTGTTGTTGTTGTGTTTGTCCCACGCCTGTACCCACCACATCTGCCCACACAAATGTACTGGTGGGCTGTCTTGATGTCCCCGCGCGCCCTTGATCCCCGACTTCTCCCCTCACGCCGCTGGCAGTGGATGCAGTCTCCTGGGCCAGCCCTGCCCCCACAACCATGGTGGTGGTGTTGTTGCTCCCTTGTCTGTCATGTTTTCGTACCTGTGGGGGGGACAAAGGAGGGACAGGGGAGGAGAGTGAGGAATGGGAAGAGGAGGAGGAGGAGGATGGAAGGGAGGGAGGCAAGAGAGAGAGAGAGAGAGAGAGAGCACACAGACCTTACGATCCAAACGAGGTGGTCTGGACTTAATTCTAGTAGAGATGGCATATCCGATAGAAAAGAAAGTTAAAGAAAAGAAGAGAGCGAGAGAAAGAGAGAGCGGTTAACATTTAAAATAAGTAATTACAATAAATGTTGGCTTCTCAAAACACCTTAAAGGTCTTATCTATTGCCGGACGCCGTGATCCCCGAAGGGGTGGCCACGAATGAATCACCCCCATCCACCTCTGTCCCCAGTCAGTTGATGCCCCTCCTCCCATCCAGCACCACTTTCACGCATATACTTCTTAACTCCATCCTTCCACCTCTCTCACGGTTTATCTCTCCCTATATGTCCTTCCACCTCACTCTCATACACTCTTAGTCATTCTCTCGCTCCCCAAACGTTCCATATGGCCGAACCATCTCAAGGTGTTCTTTTTCACACTTTCCAGCACATCTACATCTACACCACACTGCTCTTGTACTTCCTCATTCGTCTGTCTATCCCTCCATGTAACTCAGTACGCATTTCTCAAGTAGCTCATTTCCACCCCTTTCACTCTTGGTTTGTTTCTCTCCAACAACGTCCATGCTTCGCTCCCGTATGTCAATGTTGGGATTACCACACTATCATGCAAGGACTTCTTTACTTCCATGCTGACCACCCTATTTCTTGTTACTACTTTCAGCATTCCTACAACCCTCTTCCCCTGTTGCACCCTCTCCCACACTTCTTCATCCATACTCCCATCTTTACTCAACACACTGCCCAAATACTTAAATGAGCTGACCTTCTCAATAGCCTGACTGTTCAACTTCACCTCACACTCTGTGACTGCACCCCTTTCAAGGAACATAACCTTACTCTTCCCCGCATTTACCTTCAAATTCCGTTTTTTCACACACTGTTGCAAACATATTTACCAGACCCTGCAACTCCCATTCACTATCGCTCATCAGAACTCTATCGTTGGCAAACAGCAGTACAGGCAACTTCCACTCGTTTCCTTCCCTTATCAGCAGTACACCAACATCCACTGCTCTTCTTTGTATTTCTTTCATGACTCCATCCATATATACAGTATATACATATATATATTGAACAACCATGGGGACATCACACACCCTTGCTTCAACCCAATATTCAGATAAAAGAACTCACTCTGTTCATTCTCCACATGTACTGTTACCTTTGCATCCTCATACATGCTCTTCACTGCTTTCATCAACTTGCCATCTACTCCATATATTCTCAGTACTTTCTACAGACCTTCTCTATTAACAATGTCATAGGCCTTCTCCCAGTCCATAAAGGCAGCATGCAACTTTTGTCCGTTCTCCATATATTTCTCCAACATATTTCAAGGCAAAAACCTGGTTTACACATCCTCTTCCCTTCCTAAGCCCGCCCTGCTAGTCATCTACCCATTTCTCCGTTCTTGCTCTCACTCTCTCGATCACTACCCTACTGTACACCTTCCCTACTATGCTTAGAAGACATATCCCCCAGTGATCACCACACACTCCTCTTTCTCCTTGTACAGGGGGACTATTATGCCTGTCTTCCAGTCATCAGGCGTACTCTCCTCCTCTCATGCTAGTTTACACATTTTCCTTCCATACCCATTCAATCACTATCTCATCACCATACCTCATCATATCCCCACACTTTCCATCTATTCCTTATGCTTTCCCTATCTTCACTCTTAAAAAAGTAAAAGAAATATATTTGATGTTTACGTATTCAGATTAATTGATTGATATGTAGGCAAGTACTGTAAACATAGACAAATGTATATAATATTACAGCATGTCATTATTAATTAGATTGAACATCACACAAAATTTACTTCCATTCTAGAAGTCGGCTTGCCATTAATCATTATAAAAGAGTACATGTGAATCCTTATTATTCGTTTCCCTTTCATTTTGCTTTCTGTTAACATAGATAGTGAATATTATGTGACGAATCCATTAACAAAAAATTGAACCACAAAAAGCCTGCAAATGTGTAAATATTGGAAGGAAGCAGGCTTCACAATCTTTTTGCATTGATTACAACAACTCATAATTTGATAATCAATGTTCAATTGTAGTATAAAACCAAAGAGTAACTTTTATCAGGTGGCTTCGGCAGCAACATTAATGACGAAGGGATAAAGGCACCATTTAAAGAAGATCACTTAGTTGACGTCGTTTTGTAAGTTAGTGACCCGAAAAACCTGTTGCCAACAAAGTGCTCATCTTCAAATTGTGTTTTTATCCATCATTAACTTTTTGGAATATATTTTTACAGTGATGGAGAACTGTGCTGTCCGATATCGAGGTGTAGTAAGTGCTATTTCTATACTGCCCTGGGCTGTGGGCTATATGGCTGTACCGTGTATAGCTTACTTCATCCGGGACTGGCAACTACTGCATGTGGCCTATGCTGTTCCTGTTCTCTACTTTATCATATTCTTTTGGTAAGCTAAGCTATGGTAGAGCGGGCTATTTTGTGCAACATGAATATCTTGTATGTTATCTCGAGTGAGAAGGTGCAAAGTACTAATTCATGCAATATATTAATGCACAGTATAAAAGAAAACTTATTTTATTTTAGTGGCTTATTATCACTGGGACTTCTGTACCCCAGGTTCCTGCCTGAGTCTCCCCGGTGGCTGGTGACACAGTCCAGGTTCCAGGAGGCCCTCAAGGTGCTGACCTGGGCTGCCAAGGTCAACAAAAGAACCTTGCCCCCAGATGACGTTATCATTAATTCCATGGCAAACATCCAGAAACAGGTCAGCTTAAGTCACAGTCCATATCCAGGGCTTCAGAATACCATTGGTGATAATATATTTATGCTTAAGTTCATTATAATGCAACTGAATTGTTCATTAATTAATCCCTGTTTATTTACTTTTATTTACTTTTGTGTGTATATGAAGGGGGGGGGGGGGGGGGCAGTACACTATCACGTCATATACCCACACTGATGAATTGACCGATACATTTCATCCTTCCAGGCTACGATGAAGGTAGAACCAAAAGCTAGAGTAGATGAGCTTGTCAACTTCCGGTGGGTCCTGCGGCGGGGATTGTCGACACTGAAGCAGTTTTTCATATTGTTCATCATCCCTCAGCTCAGAGTTCGCACACTTGTGATTTTCTTCTGCTGGTTCACCTGTTCCATCGTATATTTCGGAGTCGCCTTCAATGCAATCAACCTTGGGTCAGTATAAAATTCAGTTACGTTTCAGAGCCAAGTAACATGTACACAATCTGTTACCTTTTAATAGGGATTATATCTGTGCACTAATTCATGTTTATTTTTTAATGTTTTTGAAGAAAATTATTTTAAGAACTCTATTCATATGAGTGAGTTTCTGTAAATGGACAACTGATAATTACATCACAATACATTGTTCTTCACGTACAGAGAGATAAAAGCTATCTGGTCGCATTTGATATCATGGACTAATATATTTTGTCTTTCTACACTGTTCTTTTTTCTGTGTGAGCATTATTTAATAACATTTAATAAAATGATAATCATAATTTTGCTCACGTTAGTAATAACGGTGTAAGTTGCAGCCCATAATTCAATATTAAGGAACATAAGAAACTTCGAGTATACAAAGGCAGGCATCATTGTTGGATGACAGAATGTGAAGCCATATGACAATGCGTATCCATTTGAACCATATTTTAGGAGGAAGAGAGTTGGCTTTGTATATGCGTAGGGAGTCGGTACATTCTTAAAGGGGGTGACCTGTTTTTGTTCTGTCCTTTTCTATCTTTCTCTGGCTTTTATCCATTTGGCCCCATTCAGCCTACTGTTTTAAGACGTTTATCCCCATCCAGGTGTCAAATTTTTACTGGTGAGCGGTAGCGAGCCAGCATATTTATTTTTATTTTTTTGACAGCAGGCTAAATTTGTAAATTTTTCGATAGAAAAATTTCTCCGGCGAAGCCGGATTTCTTCATAATTTATAATGCTGGCTCGCTATCGCTCGCTTGGAAGAAATTGACACCTAGATGGGGGTAAACGTCTTAAAATAGTTGGCTGAATGGGCCCGAATGGATACAAGCCAGAGAAAGAGAGAAAAGGACAGAAATAACAAAAAGCAGGCCCCCCCCCCCCCCCCCGTAAGAGAATGGTAGGTGTGAGGAGGCATACAGTATGCCTTTCAGGTACTATTTCTTGATACATTTTCTTTGATGTTGAAAGTTCTAGGGAGGTGAGGTGCTATATCCCTTGAGATACATTTAAGAGGGGTAGAGGCATGCAGTAAAGAATGATTGTTGTGTAAGAGGTATCCTCACCAGGATTCGAACCCACTCACTCCAGGTATATTTGGGAGGGTCGGGCACCGTAACCACTCGTTACGGTGCCCGACTCTCCCAAATATACCTGGAGTGAGTGGGTTCGAATCCTGGTGAGGATACCTCTTACCCAACCTGTCGTACTTAATCGTACATAATTGATAAATGATTGTTGTGTACTCATTTTCTGCTCTGGAATGTACTATTTTGTCAATGAGTCATAACATAAAACATGTCAAATATTGTGTGATTAATGATATGGGGTAAAATGCCTGTGGTAGAGGTAATGTTCGTACTCTAAGGAGAGTGAGGGGTACAGTACCTCCCCATGATTATAAACTGTTCAGCATATATTCAATGAACAACTGCTGTTTCCTGATGACAGCATAATACACATTTTGTATATGTTTTGTTTCTCCATTCAGCACATATGTTTTTATAAATCAGATTAACTAATTGTATATAGCAAGATGGATTTTGGTAGCAATTTTACAAGGATCATTCATGTTTATCTTTACCTGCAAGTAGAATTTGCATGTTCAAATGTAGCAAAAAATGGTACACATAAATTAGCAATGATTGCTTTAAAATATGTTAAAAATACTACACATAAACAACTGAAACGCATATTACATGTATTATTTTTTTTACATTTGAACATACAATTTTGCCAGTGTATGCCTTTCATTGTTATTTACAGGACGAACCCATACCTGTACGTATTCCTCAGTGGACTGCTGGAGGTGCCATCATACCTGTTGATGTGGCCGGCCTTGGTCTTCATCGACCGCAAGAAGTTATTGGTTGCTCTCTATCTTTTTGGGGGTGCCTGTATCTTCACTGTCATGTTTGTCATGCTGATCGAGCCCAAGGGTATGAATAATCGTGATTTCTGGATACTTTGCTGACCAATTTTGAAAAAGTAATATATGATGTATAATAATGCATATTGTTGGATTAACCCTCTCACGCATATGGACGCAAATTGAGTACTAAGAAAGTTGTGTAACAATGCACACAAACACGATTTGAGCCCTAGACACTTTTAAAGTTTATGGAAAGAAACTTATTTATAAATTTGCATCAAACTTGAGTCAAGTGTAGCTATGTACGTCTAGCAAATAATGAAACTATTTACAATCCTGTGTGAGGTAATGTCATCCTAAGATCAAAGCTGTGTAAGTTTGATTTTGACAGTGTAGCAAGAAGGATCGCAGTCAGACCTTTAAATCAAGGCCATTCGTCCGCTTGGATAGCAGATGGTGAGTGTATAATATTTCATGATAGTGTTGTGTGTCATAGAAGTAATTTTCTTTAGTGTATATATATATATATACCCAGGGGGTAAGGGGGCCTTCATCTAATGGTGGAGGAAAAAAAGAATATGCCTCACGCATCCTACTGCGTTTCGTACAAGGCGACTAATAGGGGGGATGGCGATAGACTTGTGGACCAACAGCCATTACTAGACAATAAAGTCTTTATCTTAGCACTGTCTTGGTATGACACTGCCGAGGCTGGTGGGGTGCGGATAGGTGCCACAGGGGACTGAGTCTTACCTGGGCGCCGTTTGGCACCACCTGTGTCGGCAACAGTGTTTGCGTGTTGGGGCAGGACTTTATTGTTCTATAGTCAAATTGCCTAATATACAGTAGAGTCTTGTTATGGTGCTGTCTTGTTGTAACACTGTTAAGGCTGGTGTGGTTGCAGATACTGCAGGTGCAAGTGCTCCAGGGGGACTCTGTTAACAGAGTCTTGCTGAGGCACGGTTAGCACTATACCAACATCAGCCACAGTGATGACTTGGTGGGACAGTGCTGTGGCAGGACTTTATTGTACTACAGTACACTCCAACTACTGAAAGGCAACCCCGTCTGAGCCGTTACAATGCATGTAATGGAAAAATGACATTAAACCAATGTATGTATGCATGTATATATATATATATATATATATATATATATATATATATATATATATATATATATATATATAGCGTGAGCTATTACGAGTGTACAATATAGCTTGTTTGAATTTCAAATGGTTACTACCGCTGCGAGTCATGTCTGACAAATGCCCATTTATATATATTCGTAGAAAAAACTATTAGGAGTAGGAACTTTGTTTTGGCTTAATATCTTTCTCATACAATGAGCTATACATATAACTATGATTCGTAGCTCTAAAACACCTTAGAGCAAAATAAAATTAAAATTATGCACAGCTATTACCGCACGGTGTTTATTTTTGTTTTCTTATATTCATATATAATAAACAATTGACGATAAATATTTTTGGTTTAGGAGTCATGTTTATTCTTTGTAATACTGTGCTGTATTCTATTTATATATATAACACTATAAACGAAATTTTATCACAGAATTGGAAAGGGGGTGAAAAATGCTTCTTACTTTACATAACTATAATTGCTCAGCATATATTGAAATTATGAAAAGGTAAACTCCGAAGAATAATTAAATATTTTATTATCGATCAATTTTGACAAGGATAATTTTATCTTTTATGATATATCATTCGGATGGTATAGTATGAGTTTTGCTCTTTGGATACATTGCATGTCAAGTAAATTATTGTGGGTTTAAACATAATAATACCACACGTGTATCATGTCATGTCGCGGTAGCCAAAATAGCACTCAAGTTTGAGCAGTAGTGAAAACATATTAGCTTAATAACTTATCAGAGACTGAGAGGGTTAAACAAAATACACGTTCAAAACATGGAACTGCCATTCAACCAATGCACTCATTTGTATCAGTATCAAACTCAATACAATGCTATACAGTATAATTATGTCATAGATGCTAAATAATTTGGCTATACAGGTTCTCAGAATCAATGTGCATACAAAGATTAAGGGAGCCCACCTCGCTTTTGTTCTCTTTCTCTCCCTCTCTCTTTGGCTTGTATCCATTCGGCCCCATTCAGCCTACTGTTTTAAGACGTTTTCCCCCATCCAGGTGTCAATATTTTCCTGGCGAGTGGTAGCGAGCCAGCATATACAGTATATATTTTTGTTTTGACAGCAAGCTAAATTTGTACATTTTTCGATATAAAAATTTCGCCGGCGAAGCCGGATAACTCCATACAATGCTGGCTCGCTATCGCTTGCCAGGAAGAAATCGACACCTGGATGAGGATAAATGTCTTAAAACAGTTGGCTGAATGGGGTCGAATGGATAAAAGCCAGAGAAAGAGAGAAAAGAAGAGAAAGAGAAAAAGCAGGTGACCCCCCTTAATATCATGATTGTACCAATTCTTGTGTGCAGATTCTTAGGTAACGATGGTATTGTTTTCATTAATATGCAGATTATGAAGTATTGACGACTGTGTTTTGTATTCGTTCGTGCAGATTCCGAGCTATTGATGGTAGTGTTGTCTCAGTCTGGAAAGGTGGCCATTACCATAGCCTTCCAAATGTTGTGGACTTACACCGCAGAACTCTACCCAACTAATCTGCGCTCTTTGGGGGTTGGAGAATCCAGTTTCTGCGCTCGAGTTGGAGGTTTACTGGCACCTTACATTAATGATCTTCTGGTAATGTTTGCGGATTTTTAAGATAATTGCACTAATTCCAGTTTACATTCAGTTATTTGTTTGAGTTCGTCTAGTAATGCCTGGATTAAAAAAAAAATGGTAATTATATTTCAGAGGCAGGTTGACATAGCATTTATTCCATTTAGTTTGTTGGGATATTTGTAAATATAATAAGCATATGTAATGCTTGGAGGTAGTCTTTTGTTTTCTTTTCTATGTGGATGAGGTAGAAAAAAGGCAAAATTGCCTGTGACGTCAGGATCTTATTTGGTTACAAGCATTTTGATGGATGCATATACTCAGGCACATACCCCACAGATGGGGGTGGCCAACTCGAGACAGAGCCTGAGAAAAAAACAGAAGACTCAAAGGCCAAGGTTCACTAGGGGCTTCCAGCAAACCCCCAAGTCCAAAACCTCCCGGAGAGGTTCTGGTCTCGGCAGCCAGACACGCAGCAGAACCACATCAAAATGCTCGCCCAGATTACTTCCAGGCATAGCCCTTCACATATACATTGGCTCTCCGGGCCAGGCGCCTGACGGACTCTTATCTATAGAGTCCAACTCGCGCCCGACCCACTCTCCCATTTTGTTATTTGATAATATTGACGAAATTCCATATTTTACTGGTGTACTTTTTCCAGGGTGCTGTGGTGTCGTGGTCCCCGTCAGCACTGTTTGGAGCCTTGTCGGTGGCCTCTGCCGGCCTGACTCTCCTGCTGCCAGAGACTCGTAATACAGTCCTTTCAGAGGCTTTGGTCGTTCAGAAAAAAAACACTCACAGGGAAGGAAACGCCAGGGAAGAAAATATGATAGTTTATTCTGTGAAAGACCAAGATAACCTAACCCATGTCAGGGGTGTAGTCATGATGTAGTCACAATTGCTAATAGCTACGTGCGGATTTGAAACATGAAATTTTTTTGAAACCGAGTGAGTAAAATTAATATAATACTATATTACTGTATATGTTAGATGTTTCAGATTTTTGTTTTTTAAATATTCAAATTGGTGTACAGGTCTCCCCCGATCTTAAATAGAAAAATCGAATAGCAAACCCTAAAATTAATGGGGTAAATGGGGATGCGTTCTCGGACCAGCCAAACACAAACGCCTAAGAACCTATAATAATATCGCAAATTGGATAGTGAAAGAGGCCTGTAACCTTATTAGTGCTCGCTACTGTATAACTGTATGATCATTAGGCAATATCTGTGATGTGATTGGGTAAATGATGTACCCATGTTTATGTAGAAATGATGAGCGATTGCAGTAGGACTCTGTAATCCTTAGATATGGAATTCAGAGCCTGGATACTCAAAGATACCATGAGTTAAGGCAAGGTGAGAAGTATATCGAACCTAGGCATTAGCAGCTTACTCCTTGCCAACAACATCATAACTTACGCATACTCCAGAAAATAAGACTATCATAAGTTATAATACCCAACTCTGAATTAACTTTAGTACCGTACTAATGGTGCTATTTAGGATATGACGATTATAGGAAGATAAGGCGTCATACACGTTTTGAGTCCCTTAGTCCTGATAATCTCCTTCCGTTATCTGTCCTTACTTGTCAACTCCAGATTTTTGCAGCCTCAATTAATTACGGAGGGATGGCACAGTATTTAAATAACCGTGTGTGTGTGTGTGTGTGTGTGTGTGTGTGTGGTAGTAGTAGTAGTGATGGTGGTGGTGTTTGTGGTAATAGTTTTGATGGTGATAATGTGTAGTGTGTACGGTCGCGCTAATAAGTCATGTCCCAGCTGTCATTACGTTTGGCTGGCTCTGTGCTGTATTGATGTCTGTCAGGTGTTGAATAGGGTGGGTAAGCGTAGGAACATGTTTGTATATTTCACTCGATATGATGAAATGAAACTTAGATATTGCTGATACCAATTATTGATCGAATCATACTTGGTGCGGAGACATCACTTATTAGCACGATTGTGTGTACACATCACAGTAGTGATGCAGGGGGATCCATAATAAAATGTAATTGTACCGTGGTGAAGGTGAAATTTGATCATAACTCTTATCAGTTTTAACTCCTTCCGTAGCGGCGACGTCCTTTTAATTTTATTGTAGCTACTATTGGCCGATTTTATTTCGTTTCATAAGGGTCTCCAGCATTGAAAAGTCTTGGAAATATCTCGCTATACCATTTGTACTAACATAGATCCTTCGTAAACTGCACAAAATCGTCAAAATATAGCTAAACTAGAATCTGAAATACATCGCCGGTATAGAAGGGGTTAACAGTTTATTGTGACTATTATAGATGATAATGATAATGTATAATTACGGCAGTGAGTATTGTTTTTACCCAGTCTGTCTGCTTGATGACAGTAGTAGTGATGATGGTGATAAAATTGCTCGGGCTAATCTGTTATTGGTGAGTGTTACTAACAGAAAGATATAAGTATTAAATATATAAGAACCTAATAATAGGAAAATTGGAGTCTGCAGAAAGCCTATTGGCCCACACAGGGCAGATCCCTCTCAACCCATATAACTACAATCAAACGCATAAACAAGTTTTTCTAAGTTTGATGGCGGTCTAGCGAGAAAAAAAAAAAAAAAAAACCGGTCTGTCTCCACTTAACTAGTGAATCACAGTAATGTGTAGCTTTGTTGCTCAAGGGGTTTATCGAAATAGTTCGCCAGCGTATCATAAGGGGGGATGGTTCACTTTTTGGTCGATTTTTTGCTTTTCATTGATTCATTATTTTTCTAGTTTCCTCCCTAGACCTCCATCAAACTTAAAACAAACATCTATTTGATCCTCCTTCTAGATTAATTATTTTTCTAATTTCCTCCATAGACCTCCATCAAAGTTAAAATCAACATCCATTAGATCCCCCTTCTAGATTAATTTGTACATTTTTCGGTAGAATAATGTCCCGGCCGGAGGACGGTTCCTCCAAAATTACAGGCTCACTGTCGTTCGCCAGGAAAAAAATCGACACCTAAATAGCACGAAAGGTCTTAATATATTGACATAGAAATGGGGGCGAAAGATCTTAACATTGACAAACTAATGGGGCAAGCATCTTAAAATCTGAAAACTAATGGGGCTAAACATGAGGGAGAAGGGATCTAGAAAAACAACAGAAGGGTAGGGGACTTGTCACACAAATATGGAACCGATTGGTTAAGTCGTTTCGCTGCCACATATTTTCCTTTGTTTTCTTTGTGAGGCGACCAATAGTCAGCGAGTGGGTTGGGGGAGGGGGTTGTGTTGGTAGTGGCAAGAAGCCAGAGGGGTAAGGTACACATGTGGTAGAAATATGAAAGCCATAGGTGCAGTCGTTTCGCTGCTACGATTTGTTTTCGGCGAGTCCGTATATATACGGACCTGGCACTGGGCGTGACAAGACCTTAGTCCGTATATATACGGACCTGGCACTCTGGGGGTTTTAAGACGTTTACCCCCATCCAGGTTTCAATACGCCGAACCATCGCTTGAATCGCCGAAGACGTCGCAGAACATACGGCGAGTTTTCTTTCATCCTCGCATGATTTCGCAAGATATTTTTGAAAATGTGACATGCCTCGCAGAGGTCATCGGCGAAACATCGCTCACTTCGCCGATAACGTCACAGAAGGTCGGCGATTGCGTCACCGACATCGGGGACATCTTCGCTGAGTATAATTTGTCATCTGTTTGTAACGGTCAAAATCGTGAACGTCGCACGTATTCTTGCGAATTTGACAAAACTAAGTCATCGGCAACGAAAATCGTGACTTGTCTCACCAGTGGGAAAGGGGCATTAACCCTGGAAAGCATACGCCGTTGCCTATTTACACGGGCGTGGTGCGCAAAACAAGTTTTTTTGAGTCTGCACATTCCACATGGCCATATTCTCAGTTATCGGCCTGCAGGCAGTCAGTGTGCTGTAGGCCTCAGTCGGGTGTGGAGGTGCTGCTCACCCAGCATCATGAGAACAGGCTCAAACAGGATATATCCGTTGCAAATCTGCAACAGCCTTACATAGGTAGTGACATTTACTTGTATCGAAAAGTGGACACTAGTGATATTGTGACTTGAGATATCGATCTGGAAGTGATAGGCATCTTAGCCAGATGGTGAGGGAACAAGCTCAGCAGGTTAGTGTGTCTGATGTTGCCATACTGTGGGTCTGATGTTGCCATACTTTGGGTAAGGAATTTTTCATGACATGATTTCAGTTACCTCCATATAATATTTTATTGTAGTATCTGTTACTCAGATCTCGTTTATTGCACTTTGGTATTATAATAGGAGCATATAGGAAGCACTATGTTGATTTTGGTTTGATTTCAAGTATATTTGGGTATCAAAACTATTTTTTGAAAATGGGGCAAATATTTTAGAGGGTCGAAATTTGAACCCATTTTGCAACTTCGCACTTCTCTCAACGTATGGGGACTACAGGGTGGTCCTTCATACACCAATCAGCCCCACCATTGCCATCCACAACCTCAGAGTCTCAGCACCCTCAGGACGAATTTAGTATTTTTTTTTTTCATTTTTTAAGTAAGACTAACTTAAAACTTCTACTTATTTTTGTATTAAATTATTTAAAAATACTAATTACCTTTCAATATCTATCATTTACTAACACAATATTAAGGGATCCTTATATTATTTTTAGCAATTTTCATTAAGTCTCTAAGTCTTCTGGTTTGGGAGATATTTGAGGTCAAAGTCGATGTGCATATTCACAACGACCATACCATGAAAATTACGTTTTTGAGCGTTACCTCTCCAGGGTTTTAAGAAGTTCCCGAAAGATATCCAGAAACTCCTGCCCACGACTGTACATGTATCTAATACAGGCTTTTCTGGCCCTACATCGATGAACACATGATTTTTTTTTTTTTTTTTTTCATTGAAGAGATTTATTACCTTCATCTATTAACCCGTTCAGTACCAGGGGCGTCCTTTTTTATCATATTCTGGCAATTATTAGACGATTTTATTCAGCTTAGGAAGGACCTCTAGCAATAATAAGGCTTCAAACTGTCTCAACCAACCTCTGTAGCCACCTCCTTCCTAAGCTGCATAATGTCGTCTAATAACAGGTAACTTATAGTATAACACACGTCGCTGGTACTCAAAGGGTTAATGTATGCAAATGATCAATCCTTCATGGTGTTTAGGTATCCTGGAGAAAGACATCCTTCAAGATTTCCAACTTAGCCCTGTACTCATTTTATTTATGCTATTTTGCCTATTGTAAGTAGATAAATGTCAAGAAAAATGTACTGACTCGATCTACCCATTGGTTTGTTAAATTCTGCTTATGCGTTCCCCAATTTTGTATTAATCTATTATATTCTATATACTCAGGCCAATCCCCATTTTCCCTATTTTTTTTCTTTGTTTTCCTCTTTTCCTTTTTTTTTTTTGTGGGGTGGGGGTGGGGGGGGGGGCGACTCAAGACAGAGCCAAAAATAGCATAACTAAAAGTAGGAGTGGCCCAGCTGGAAATCTTGTCGGCTGTACAACCACCAACATACTGTCGATAATTGTTACAGAGCTATGCATGTATGTATGTCATGTTTATATGTATGTATGTATGTATGTATGTATGTAATTGTATATATATATATACATACTGTATATATATGTATGTGTGTGTCTTTTAAAATAAATTGCTAATTATGTTGTGGACTTTAAGCAGATTCTCTGCTAATACGTGTTCTTCGCCTGATTAACTTCGGAGGTAGACTACTTCCTGGTAAATAACCATGTGAGAATGACATTGTTGGCTGGGGTTGGAGGGAAAATGTCAGGGTTAATTATTTAATGATATATGCTAATAAATATATTAATTGGTGTCATTGATTTCATTAATTAGGTTTATTTGTAAGTTAATCGGTGGGTTGGTGAATAAATATATATATTATTTCATGTATGAATAATTGAACTATATCTATCTAATTCCACTTTCATAATTTCTAACAATATTGAACTACAATTGCAAGTATAAATTCATGAAATATAATAAATAAAATGTAACTCAAATATTCGCTTTCAATAACCAACAATGGAAATATATAAACGAATAAGAATTTTTCAAGGGAGTAAAAAGGTTATAAAACTTAAGGGGAGTCACCCCGTTGTTCTCTACACACATGGACACTTAATGGACACTCCACATGCTCCTCCCCCGTGGTGCGCTACTTGTGACACAAGCATTACTGTGCGGCACTTTCTCGTCGAATGCCCACTATATGGTCGACAGCGGCAGCGTTCCTTTTCTCAGCCTTCTCTTCAGTCTATCCTGTCTGACACTCCTTCCTTTGATATTGCCAACTTATTTGCTTTCCTTAACCCGTCCAGCCCCAGCGACGCGTCTGACGCGTCGGCGATGTATGTAACGCACAGCCCCAGAGACGCGCCTGACGCGTCACCCTAATTGCGCCGACCGTAACCTCAGGTGTAGCCACTCAAGAGGGCTCAGATTTGTATGGGAACTGTATACGTATCCCACGCAACCGTGCCGATGGTTGAAAACTCTCAAAGTCCACGTGCGTGTGCGCGAGCGCGCAATAACCTGTTTTTTGGGGATAATTGCCTTCAATTTTTTACTCTTGTAAAATCCGTTTTCGGGGGCTCTGTAGGACCATTTTTTAAGCTTTTTGAGCGGTTTTTCGTGGTTTTTCCTTCATTCCTAACCCATTCGCTATTGTTTCTGGAATAAAAAAAAAAATTGAAAACCGGCCGGGTTCTGGTGCGCAAACATTGCAAAACTAGCCGGGGCTCCACGGGTTAAAGAAATTAACATCTTTCATCTGATGTAATATCTTATACTTTCTTCTAGTCATATTTTTTGTCTTTTTTAATGTTTCTTTTCTTTCTTTTTAGGATGAACAAGTTTTATTGCTTTTACCCCTATTTTTTATGTTTTGTTTACCCATTTCCGCTTTTAGCCTCTCCCCAGCCTTATGAGGGCTTTTGCCCAGTAGGCTGTAGACAAATAGTTTTTATTATTATTACCCCGTTTTTCTGGACCCCCTTCGCCCTAATCTTTAGCCCCACTAGTTTTGAGATTTCAAGACGTTGGTTCCATTAGTTTGGGGATTTTATGACCTTTCACCCAATTTCTTTGTCAATATTAGGACCCTTCGTGCCATTTAGGTGTCGATTTTTTCCTGGCGAGCGATAGCTAGCCTGTAATTTTATGAGGAATCGGCCTTTGGCCGGGAAATTTTTCTACCGAACTATTTACAAATCTATCTTGAAGGGTGGTCTAGGGTTTTTTTTTCTAATCTTGATGGAGGTCTAGGGAGGAAACTAAAAAAATATATGAATAAATTAATTAATAGACCAAACAAACAGCCACTGTCCCCTTAATCATGAAGGACACTACACCGTTCTCGATCAGACTACAATAACACCACCCAGATCATTAATACTGGGCACGACTTACGAGCACTACTAGTCATAATAAACAATGGTAAAATTGACCACAAAAATACATACCCACTTCGTTATTTATGCATGGAAATAAACAATAGTAGGATAAACTTACAAGCATATATATATATATATATATATATATATATATATTGGTTTTAACCATTAACCCGTTCAGTACCGGTGACGTCCTTCTCATCACATTATGGACACAATTGAACGATTGTATTCAGCCTAGAACGAACAGCCTCGGATGCGGACGGAACCAACGTTGACGAACCACGACCGACTAAGGACATGCCTTCGGACATTCTGAGAATGGCTACGTGGAATGTTAGTGGCATGAATGATGGCACAAAAGAGAGAGAGGTTCTGGAAGTGTTAGTGAATGCCAGGCTGGATGTATGTGGAATGACAGAGACCAAATGGAAAGGTTCAGATGTGAGAGAATGGGAATGTGGAATGGGTGTGTGTGCTGGAGTGAGTGAAGGAACAGCGAGAGAAGGTGCATGTTTGTTTGTAAGTAGCAAATGGAAGGAATGTGTAAGAGAGTATGGGTCTGTGGGTTCAAGGATTGTGTGGGTGAGAATGAAAGTAGGAATACAAACGTGGGTGATTGTATGCGTGTATGCCCCGACAGAGGATATACTTGAAAGAAAGAAAGAGGAGTTCTGGATGAATGTGGAGGCGTGCCTGGAGAAGTTTGACAAGAATGAAAGAATATTTCTGATTGGGGATATGAATGGTAAGGTGGGTGATAGGAAAGTTGAGGGAGTGGTGGGAGGGTGGGGGGTACCATCAGAGGTGAATGGGAATGGTAGTGCACTTGTGGACGTATGTGTGGGGAGGAGGCTGTGGATAGCCAACACCTTCTTCCGACACAGAATGATCCACAGGTACACGTGGAAACGGATGTTGACGATGAAGGATAAGACAGTGGTGGAACGAAAGTCATTGATTGATTATGTATGTGTGGATGAACGAATGAAGAAATCTGTGATGGATGCTAGGGTGTATAGGGGTATTGGAGGGGGTCTGTCTGATCATTATGTAGTGGTAGCTAAGGTTAGGATACAAAAGAAGTGGGTGAGGAGAGCGGGAGGGAGGCGAGAGGAGGGTGGAATGGTGAGGAGGGTGGAGAGGTTGCAGGAGGAGGAAGTCAGGGAGGAGTACAGGAGAGCAGTGGAAAGACGACTAGGTGGGTTCGACCTGGAAGTTATGGAGGAAGTGGAGGAGATGAGCAAGGTGTTTAAGGATGAGATCTGTGCAGCATGTGAGGAGGTGTGTGGAGTGAGGAGAAGAGGGAGGGGAGTGAAAGGTACAGCATGGTGGACAGAAGAGGTAAGAATAGCTGTGGAAGAAAAGAAGAAAGCATATAGAGAGTGGTTGGGTAGTAGAGGGAATGAAGATTCCGAGAGACAGAAACGAGCGAGGTACGTGGAGAGTAAGAGGGTGGTGAAGAGAGTAGTGAAGGAAAGTAAGAGAAGAGTAGATGAGGAATTTGGAAGGAATCTGAGTGTAAAATGGAGGGAGAGTAAGAAACTGTTCTGGAAAGAAGTCAAGAAAGTTAGGGAAGGTAGCAAGGGAAACAGTAAGGGTGTGAAAGATAAGAATGGGAGAATGCTAGCCGAGAAGCAAGAGAGAGTCGAAAGATGGAGGGAGTACTTCAGTGAGTTGCTAAATGAAAGGAATGAAGAGCCAGCAAACATAGCTGGATATGGTATGGGAGGGAGAAGAAGAGAAGTAGTGGAGGAGGAGGTGGGGATCAGGAGGTCAGAAGTGTGGGAAGCCATGAAAAGAGTGAAGTTGGGGAAAGCACCAGGAACAGATGGAGTGTGTGGGGAAATGTTGAGGTATGGTGGTGAGATAGTGATAGAATGGGTATGGAAAATGTGCAAACTAGCATGGGAGAAGGGGAGTGCACCCGATGACTGGAAGACTGGCATAATAGTCCCCCTATATAAGGGCAAAGGGGAAAGAGGAGTGTGTGGTAACCACCGAGGAATATGTCTTCTAAGCGTAGTAGGGAAGGTATACAGTAGGGTAGTGATTGAGAGAGTGAGAGTGAGAACGGAGAAATGGATAGGCGACGAGCAGGGAGGTTTTAGGAAGGGAAGAGGATGTGTAGATCAGATTTTTACCCTGAATTGTGTTGTGGAGAAGTATCTGGAGAAGAAACAAAAGGTGTATGTTGCCTTTATGGACTTGGAGAAGGCCTATGACAGAGTGGATAGAGAAGGTTTGTGGAAAGTACTTAGAATATACGGAGTAGAGGGCAAGTTGCTGAAAGCAGTGAAGAGCATGTATGAGGGTGCAAAGGCGGCAGTACGTGTGGAGAGTGAGCAGAGCGAGTTCTTTGACCTGAATGTTGGTTTGAAACAGGGGTGTGTGATGTCCCCGTGGTTGTTTACTGTATATATGGATGGAGTTATGAAAGAAATACTATCAAGAGCAGTGGATGTTGGTGTATCGCTGAAAAGGGAGGGAATTGAGTGGAAGCTACCTATACTGCTGTTTGCGGATGATACAGTTCTGATGAGTGATAATGAATGGGAGTTGCAGGGTCTGGTAAATGAGTTTGGAACAGTGTGCGAAAAACGGAATTTGAAGGTAAATACGGGGAAGAGCAAGGTTATGGTCTTCGAAAGGGGTGAAGTCACAGAGTGTGAGGTGAAGCTGAACGGTCAGGCTATGGAGATCGTCAACTCTTTTAAGTATCTGGGCAGTGTGTTGAGTAAAGATGGGACTATGGATGAAGAGGTGCGGGAGAGGGTACAACAGGGGAAGAGGGTTGTAGGAACGCTAAAAGCAGTAACAAGAAATAGGGTGGTCAGTATGGAAGTGAAGAAGTCCTTGCATGACAGTGTGGTAATCCCGACACTGACTTACGGAAGCGAAGCATGGACGTTGGTTGAGAGACTCAGACCAAGAGTGAGAGCAGTGGAAATGAATTACTTAAGGAGTGCGTGCGGAGTTACATGGAGGGATAGACAGACTAATGAGGAAGTAAGAAGGAGGTGTGGTGTGGAGGTAGATGTGCTGGAAAGTGTGAAAAGGAACAACTTGAGATGGTTCGGCCATATGGAACGTATGGAAAGCGAGAGAATGACTAAGAGGGTGTACGAGAGCGAGGTGGAGGGACAGAGGGGGAGAGGTAGACCGAATATGAGGTGGAAGGATGGAGTGAGGAAGTACATGAACGAAGGCGGTGCTGGTTGGGGGGAGGGGCGTCGACTGACTGGGGACAGAGGTGCATGGGGGCGGTTCGTTCGTGGCCACCCCTTCGGGGATCACGGCGTCAGGCAATAGATAGATAGATAGATTCAGCCTAGGAAAGATCTGGTAGCTCAAGGGATTAAATGAGATGGTCTGAAGCCTTTTCATTGTTAGATGTCCTTCCTGAGCTGCATACAATCATATAACAGTTGCCAGAACATAATGAAAAGGACGTCACCGGTACTGAACGGGTTAATTGATCATATAATTTAATTGAGTACTACATAGCAATCAAGCATACTATTTTTCCTTCTCTGTCTGGAAGTGGGACCGAAATCATGTGTTCGACTGTACACTCGCACCATTAACCCTCTCAGTACGGCTGACGTATTTTCCTTTTAGTCTTGGTTACTTTAAGGGTAAGACGATTTTAGTCAAGTACAAAATGATCTGTAGAATATTCTTTATGCTATTCTATATACTCAGGCTCAATCCCCACTTTTCCTATTTTGTTTTATTTTTATTTTTTAGAATATTAGGCATACATGGGTAAAAACTATCAGGATTAGCTTTTTGATTGACGCAACCTTTTTAAGGGGAGATTATCACTTGAGGGATTTTTTTGTGGACCCATCTCTCCCTCATGTTTAACCCCATTGCTTTTGAGATGTTAAGACATTCGCCCCATTAGGTTGGCGATTTTAAGAATTTTCTGGACATTTTAAGACCTTTCGTCCCATTTGGGTGTCGATTTTTTCCTGGCGAGCGATAGCGAGCCTGTAATTTAAGAGGAACCGGCCTTCGGCCGGGACATTCTTCTACCGAAAAATATACAAGTGTTTCTTGAAAGGGGGTCTAGGGGGTATAATTATTAGCTTGATGGAAGTCTAGGGAACAAACTAAAAACCTCCCCATAGTTTAATAATGACAATATGTGTAGAATAACATGAAGGATGTAATATAATAACAAGGTAGGCAGCCAAACTCCTAGGGGATCGCCGACGTAGAATAACATGAAGGATGTAATATAATAACAAGGTAGGCAGCCAAACTCCTAGGGGATCGCCGACGTAGAATAACATGAAGGATGTAATATAATAACAAGGTAGGCAGCCAAACTCCTAGGGGATCGCCGACGTAGAATAACATGAAGGATGTAATATAATAACAAGGTAGGCAGCCAAACTCCTAGGGGATCGCCGACGTAGTTCATATTCTCGCATTTTGCACACACAACACTATTGTTCCATACATAAACCACAAAACAAGAGTATTATTATATTTCTTCCACCAACCAACTTCACTTCTAAGCTCAATGAAATCAACGAATACATGTGGCACTCCAAGGACTCGAACCTAGGATACTCACATCAAAATTCCGCGCACTTATGCATTACGCTATCAAGATATCCATATTATTAACAAAGTATAAAAAGTATCAGAAATGTATGAACAAGTTTATATTTGCGTAAATAGGATCGCGTACGCTACAGTTAATTAAAACATGTTAAGATGGAAACATTTCACTCCTTATAAGTTCATGCTAATCCCCAAATTGATGTTTACTGGTTAACATTATCTACTGGTTGAGTTGGCAATGCTTGAGATCTACTGGTTGAAATGGTCTACTGGTTGAGATGCACTGGCTGAAATGGTCTACTGGTTGAGTTGGCAATGCTTGAGATTTCCTCGATTACATGGTCTGCTGGTGGATTGGCACTGGTTGAGATGCACTGGTTGAGTTGGCAATGCTTGAGATGCACTGGTTGAAATAGCCTACTGGTTGAGTTGACACTGGTTGAGATTTACCGATAGAAATGATCTACTGGTTGAGTTTACATTGGTTGTAATTTACTGGTTGAAATGGTCTACTGGTGGATTGGCACTGGTTCATATCCACTGGTTGAAATGGTCTACTGATCAAATTGATAAGGAGCCGAAAATAACTGATAAGGAAAATAATAATAAATACATACATGAAAATCTGACCTCTCACCTCACCCCCCTCCTCCGCTTCCCAATGCGTATAGGAGTGACGGGGTTGCCAGACACAAGATGAGCAAGGCCATCAGGTAATAATAATAATAATAATAATAGACCGTATATAGTGAAAGCGACCTGTACATACTTCATAGAAAACACTGGATTAAGGGGGTTCACCGGATTTGTTTTTATCTTTCTCTCCTTCCCTGGCTTTTATCCATTCGGCCCCATTCAGCCAAGTGTTTAAGACGTTTATCCCCATCTAGGTGTCGATTTATTCCTGGCGAGCGATAGCGAGCCAGCTTGTATGGAGAAATCCGGCTTTGTCGGAAACATTTTTCTATCGAAAAATGAAAAAATTTAGCTTGCTGTCAAAACAAAAATATATATATATATGCTGGCTCGCTGCCGCTCGCCAGGAAAATATTGATACCTGGATGGGGGTAAGCGTCTTAAACAGTAGGCTGAATGGGGTCGAATGGATAC
Source organism: Paralithodes platypus (assembly GCA_032716605.1). Taxonomy (NCBI): domain Eukaryota; kingdom Metazoa; phylum Arthropoda; class Malacostraca; order Decapoda; family Lithodidae; genus Paralithodes; species Paralithodes platypus. Next base: position 30,562,625 of record CM064520.1, on the reverse strand, counting down.
AAGCCAAAGAGAGAGGGAGAGAAAGAGAAATACAGCGAGGTGGGCTCCCTTAAGAAGGTATTACAAGGGATCTGCACTTAGGTATAACAGCTAAGCAAACATCTAACAGTCTGCTTCACTTCTCCTAGGTTATTGGCATCGTTGTAGTAGTATCATGGAAACTATTTTATTTTGTATTATCTTCTTCATTTTCCCTCACCTTATGATTTTTCTCTTGTCAATATTTGCGTATCACTATGAACTTCCATTGCATGATATACTAAAGCGTTTTGTGTCCCTATGTCGTATTTAAGTAACCACAATGATGCCACAGAGAACGAAATCCCCAATCCCCAAAATAGAAGGGCTCCCGCACGATACGTTTTCCGTCCTTACGAGAGTCATTGTATAGGTGGGACAGGTAGGTACGGGGGCCAGTGTTACCAAGTTAGCCGATTTCCTGCTAACTATATTTTCATCCTACACTTTTGTATTTTTAGTGACTTGATATATATATATATTTTAAAGGTTTGGGTAATTTTTAAGTGCCGCTTTAGGAAATATATAGTGTTCTAAATCACATTCTTAAGATACGTTACATTTTTTCTAGCAATACTATGCAGCTTCTAACAAGTGGATGTGTAGCGACTTTAAAAGCTAGTATAGCGATCTTTGCTGTATAGAAATGGTCATTGATGTTGACGGCAAGTTGGTATCCTGGAGACTTGATCTCCTTGTGTTAGTGTTTACCTGGGACTTGGGAGGGTGCTTACTGCTCTGTGATCGGCTCCCTCAGGTACAGATACGGTAACTAACAGCGGATTTATATGAACGCTTCTTCCCACAACTTCATTCACTCTGTCACCTACAATGTTCTATCTGTTCTTCAGTTGCCGATACCAGTGCTATATAGTCTCAAAGTGTTGTTGGGAGAAAGTTACTGATCGAAAGTTGTAAAAATCGCTGTGTAAATTAACCATATAGCTGCTCTCATGTGTTCGAAGTTGGCCTAGATTGAAAAGAATCTCTTTGCCAATTCTCGACATGGTATATGCATTTCGGAAGTTAATCTAAACAGTTCGATGAGATAAAAAGGTAAAAGATCGTGTCTACATGGGATATACTTTACAGTGTGTTTGGCCTTATCTCTATAATTCTCTCCAGTGCTAAAGGAAGGCAATTTTCCCGAGCGGGCAACGTATTAGGTACATTTTAAAGATAAATCTATTGATTAAATTAATCTATCTTCAGTCTACTATCCAATATCAGTGCAAAAGATCCTAACAATGTAAAACAAATTGTATATAATAAAACGCTTAGTAGAAGCTAAACGTACCGGTATATGCGAAACTCTAGATTACATATGAATGGTCAGTTGCACTGTAAAATAACAAGGGCACACAAAGGGTATGAAGAGTGTATATATAATCATTAGTTATATTGATAGTGCTTTATCTTCCATTGCCTTTCTTACCAGCAATATACCTTTAGATGGATAGAACATTATGGACACATTGTTTACACTTGTGATGAACAACACATTTTGAAAAGTGGGATTGTAATTAAAATCTTGACAAACATTGGTACATATTGTTTCCAGCTGACGATAAAGTGCCATGTGTTCATTAATATTATTCAGGTATTACGAAAATGTTGTCAGGAAAGATGTAGTTGATTATGAAGTTTGGCATTATTATGATGCAGAGGCAAGGTATTTTCATAAGTATATTTAACATAGAGAATTCATATATATATATATATATTGATACCCTCAACTGAAATAAACATTCTTAATAATAAGCATATACAAATACGGTAATAGTCTCTCTTTAACTGAATGGTATGTAGTCCTTTGTCACAAATTAACACTCCTATATTGCATCTTCGCTCGACAAAAGGTTGGATACACCCTTCCCACACGTTTTAAAATATGGGGGTTTGCTTAAACGGGGTCACCGTTTTTTGTTTTATCTTTCTCTCCTTTTCTCTCTTTCCCTGGCTTGTATCCATTCGGCCCCATTCAGCCAACTGCTTTAAGACGTTTATCCCCATCCAGGTGTCGATTTCTTCCTTGCGAGTGATAGAAAGTCAGCATTGTATGGAGATATCCGGCTTCGCCGGAGATATTTTTCTATCGAAAAATGTACAAATTTAGCTTGCTGTCAAAACAAATATATATATATATATATATATATATATATATATATATATATATATATATATATATGCTGGATCGCTACCGCTCGCTATATATTAAGCAGAAGGGAAATCCTACTTGGAGAATGTATTTCAATTCATACACAAGTCGCAGGATCCATATTCCAGGATACCATACAGGGATTTTTATAAGATTACCCACGCAACTCGGGTTATAGAGATTTCAATTAAATTCTTGTATGGTATCCTGGAATTTGGATCCTGCGACTTGTGTATGAATTGAAATACATTCTCCCAGTATGATTTCCCTTCTGCTTGTGGTGTAGTTGATTATAAGCTTGGCCACTCGATCTGAATGTCGGAGGTTCGATCCCGGCTGGGAGTTTTTAAAAATGTATTAGCTTACGTGTATTTGTGAGATATACCATATATATATATATATATATATATATATATATATATATATATATATATATATATATATATGTGTATATATTGTATATAAAACACGATTATATACTGAACGGATTAAGTTAGTAAGCTGTCAGCAGGGGGCCGGATGGCATATACAGTATAATATATATTGACAAATTTACCGTGAAATTAAAAGTAGAAAACCAAATATTATTGTTATCCAGTATTGAGTTTTTATAGCTGTAATGTGTGCATTAGTTTACGACATTAAGACTGAAAATAACGTAATAATGAAGGTTCACTAAGTTTGTGATCGTTCAAAATACGGTATGATGTTGAGAATCATGCTGCCTATTTTTAGCATCGTATATCAAGTAAATAATTAATCCCTTCAAGATACAATAACACGTTATTTAATTATATTCTGCCTAATAGTAGACTATTTTATTCAGCTTGGGAAGGCATTGTAGAAGTCAGAGGGTTAATGAAGGGGAAGGCACTCGCATTTTCTGGACCCCCTTCTCCCTCATGTTTAGCATACCGGTATTTGTTTTGAAATTTTAAGACGTTCATTCCGTTAGTTTAGCGATTTTGAGACCTTTCGCCTCATTTCTTTGTCAATATTAAGACCTTTTCTGCTATTTAAGTGTATTTTTTTTTCCTGGCGAACGATTGCAATCTTCTAATTTAAGAAAGAACCGGCCTCCGGCCCTCCATTTTTCTACCGAAAAATGTACAAATTTATCTTGAAAGAGGGTCTTGGGGGCGTTTTTCTAAGCTTGATGGAGGTTTAGCAAGGAGACTCAAAAATGAATAAATAAATGAATATATAGACCAGCCACCAAGCACTACCCCTTTAGGATAGACTTTACCCCTATTTTTCCTCAAGCGGAAACTCAAAATCGTCTGATGATAGCTAGAATAACGTGAAAATACCGTTGTCGAATATTAAAAGGTTTAACCCTTTTAGTATTAGAGAACATGGTTCATCCTTTTATCTTGGCTATCATTAAACGATTTTATTCAGCTTACGAACGAATTTTGCAAGTCAGAGGGTTAATGATGGTAGTTTGTACTCTTTTGATGCATGGAGATCCTTCGTAAAGTGTATATAATCGTCTAATAATAGCCAGAATATAATGAAGAAACGAATGGGTTAGAATTATCTCAACATAACAACCAGAGGGGCACTCGATACAGTTCATACCTTCGCCTACGCTGGCTGGATCTTGACCAAAATATCATAGACGTAAATTTTCTGGATCTGGAGTCCAAGATATGATCCTGGTTGCCTCTTAAGGGGGCCCACCTCGCTTTTGTTCTCCTTCTCTCACTCTCTCTTTGGCTTGTATCCATTCGGCCCCATTCAGCCTACTGTTTTAAGACGTTTACCCCCACCCAGGTGTAAATATTTTCTGCGAGCCAGCATATATATATATTTTTTGACAGCAAGCTAAATTTGTATATTTTTCAATAGAAAAATGTCTCCGGTGAAGCCGGGTTTCTCCATACAATGCTGGGTCGCAATTGCTCGCCAGGAAGAAATCGACACCTGGATGGGGATAAACGTCTTAAAACAGTTGGCTGAATGGGGCCGAATGGATACAAGCCAGGGAAAGAGAGAAAAGGAGAGAAAGATATAAAAAGCCGGTGGGCTCCCTTAAATTGAATCAGTTCTTCCTTGGCGCATTTCTTATCTGCCCACCAAGTTTTGTGAACAACGGTTCATAACATCGTGAGATATCTTGTTTACAGACAAACTAACTAACAATTTCGTTGGCGAAGTTTATACTGAAATATGGTCGCCTGCATATCCGGGAATCACACTTGTGTTGGTATATTCACAGAAGCGTTAAGGGAGCCCACCTCGCTTTTTCCTCTTTAACTCCCTCTCTCTTTGGTTTTATCCATTCGGCCTTATTCAGCCTACTGTTTTAAGACGTTTACCCCCATCCAGGTGTCAATATTTATCTTGAAAGGGGGTCTAAGGTTGATGAAGGTCTAGCGAGGAAACTAAAACATTAATAAACAAATTAATATATAGACCAAAAACCAAGCACTACCCCTTTAAACTTAGATTAATAAGCAGCCAGACCAAAATTGCCAAACAAAATTGTCGAAACAGTGATAGTTGGCCTTCCTCCTGTTGGCTCATGTTTATTTAAGAGGCAAAGGGGTTCTGGAAAATCCCCTGGTGACGTGTGGAGAGAGAGAGAGAGAAAGAGAGAAAGAGAGAGAGAGAGAGAGAGAGAGAGAGAGAGAGAGAGAGAGAGAGAGAGAGAGAGAGAGAGAGAGAGAGAGAGAGAGAGAGAGAGACAAACATTTACATAGATACACTATTTACACATAATTTGCGATCCCATCGAGCTGGTCATGACTTAATTCTAGTAGAGATAGCAAACCTAAAGTAATGAAAAGTGGAACGAATATATAACAAAGGAGAGAGAAAGCTCGCATGTCATTTATTTCGTATTAGTAAACAAGGCAGAAGGACAGTATATGTTGTGTTGTCTACCCCAGGTCGACCAAACACTATAGTCCGTTCATTCTAGGATGGGCAGAAATCGTAACCTCTAACCACTGTAACTCAAAAAAGGCTAGAGCAAATGAGCTGTCAATTTCCACACCTTTTGCCCTAGCCAAGTCTTCCTATTTGGTAGAAATATTAGCTCGATTACTCTAACCCTTTTGGAGTTATGAGAGGTTAGGGGTTACGATTTCTGCCCAACCTAGAATGAACAGACTATAGGAGACTTATTGTACTGCTTTGTGGAAGAGTGTGGTGATTCCTTCTTTCATAGAGGTAAACATTTATATATACAGTATATATATAGTGTGTCCATTAGAGGGTTTTTTTTCTCTTCTAGTAGTGTTCTAATTTTCCGGTGTTTATTCGATAACGAGGTCACACACACACACACACACACACACTCTCTCTCTCTCTCTCACTCTCATTCTCCCTTTCTTTCCCTATTATATAATCATTTTTTGCTTGGTTGTTTAGTGGATTATATATGCATTTATGTATCGCTTTACATATTAATTATATATGGCTTTTACTACATTTTAGATTTCCGGTATTTATTACATGACGATCTCTCTCCTTCTGTTCTATCCTTGTCTTCCCCGATTCTTTTAAGGAGGGTCACCTGCTTTTTTTCTCTCCTTCTCTGGCTTGTATCCATTCGGACCCATTCAGCCTACTGTTTTAATACGTTTATCCCATCCAGGTGTCGATTTTTTCCTGGCGAGCGATATCGAGCCTGCATTGTATGGAGAAATCCGGCTTCGCAGAAAAATTTACAAATTTACCCTGCTGTCAAAAAACATTAAAAACAAATATGCTGGCTCGCTACCGCTGGCCAGGAAAAGATCGACACCTGGATGGGGGTAAACGTCTTAAAACAGTAGATTGCATGGGGCTGAATAGATACAACCCAGAAAGAGAGGGAGAGAGAGAACAAACACGAGGTGGGCCCCCGTAATGGGGTTCTACAATCTCCATTAGAATTAAGTCCTGACAACCTCATTCGGATCGTATGGTATGTGTAGTCAATGTATATATGCAAATCTATGTAAATCTGCCATGTTCACTATATATTGACTAATCATACATTCATAAACAAAGCCACTGATATAAGGGAGCCCACCTCGCTTGTTTTTCTCTTTCTCTCCCTCTCTCTCTGGCTTGTATCCATTCGGCCCTATTCAGCCTACTGTTTGAAGACGTTTACTCCCATTCAGGTGTCAATATTTTCCTGGCAAGCGGTAGCGAGCTAGTATATATATATTTTTGTTTTGACAGCAAGCTAAATTTGTAAATTTTTCGATAGAAAAATGTCTCCGGCGAAGTCGGATTTCTCCATACAATGCTGGCTCGCTATCGCTCTCCAGGAAGAAATCGACACCTGGATGGGGATAAAAGTCTTAAAACAGTTGGCTGAATGGGGCCGAATGGATACATGCCAGAGAAAGAGAAAAAAGGAGAAAAAAAAAACAGGTGACCCCCCTCAATAAACATGGCTTAAACAGGAGGTGGTCGTCTGTTCCATTATTATATATACGTTCATTGTGTTTAGATTACAAACTAATGATGAGAGAATAACATTATATTCCAAATTACAACCAAATATCAATGCCTAAGTATTATATATATATATATATATATATATATTGTTACGTATCTTGATCCTCAAGTGGTTAACTTGATGAATCTAGATAGCACAGAGATATATATTAAGGTATCAGTCAGCTGAAGGCAAAACAAAAGTAAACTCTAATAAAATAATTTCCTGTTGTTGCTTCCTTTCCTTTTGGATCTTAGGACTTAGTATCCTTTATTGACTGATACTCTTTAATTATAAAAAATACTGAAACTAATTAAAGTCATGTAGTATTTATAAAGAATTATTATTTAACCGAAGCTTAGTAGGCTATGGTTATGAACCGAATAAGTTATAGCTAAAGAAGGACTATTAATTTTATAAAAAGTCTTGAAAGATGAATATTAAAGTAAGAATATTTCTGTCTCTTACCCTTTTTGAAATGAATAGATAGTTTTCTTCTATGTCCTTATTTATATTTAATGTAATTATTCTTGGTTCTTGTCTTACGTTAATAGTATTATATTATTATTATCATCAGGAGTAATATCAAAGTCACATAAAAAGTTAGATATATATTTAATAATTAGTTAAATGTATTTCTTAACCACGTAACATTGAGGTTTGATTATGAGTAAATAAAGTTACAGGATCGTTTCATAGATTCGATTCAGGTCTCACTCAAATAATATGAAAAGCAAAATATAATATTTTGAAGCAAAAGAATTTTCTTCAGCTTAGAAAATCACTATAAGTAATATTAACACAGCCATGTTAGTCTAAGGCGATATTACTAATATGAGACAATAGCATCACCGTACTAAGCACCATTAAGCAATGTAAGCTTAATTCAAAGAAAATGAAAGAACTCGTAAGTATTAATATAAAACAATAGTATTACTTTCATCATAACCCAATTACTTAAAGAGTTGCTTTAGTCCACAAGTTAGTCAACTAAAATAGTTAAGTACATAATAATAGCGTTAACGTTAATTCCCAATCAAATAGTTAAGTACATAAATAGTAGCGTTAACGTTAATTCGCAATCAAATAGTTAAACACATAATAGTAGCGTTCACGTTAATTCCCAATTAAATCGTTAAACACATAATAGTAGTGTTCACGTTAATTCCCAATTAAATAGTTAAACACATTACACACATTAAACACATCACGTTAATTCCCAATCACATATCTCACTAACCAACATAACGTAAGTGTTTACACCGAACACACTTAACACACATTTATATAATCTGACTGACAGTCACAATCCCATTATAATACTTCACCCCGTCTTCCTCCAGCTGCAAGTTCACCTTCCCCAACTCCAAATGAGACCGATTTGAATGCCCACAATTCGAGTCTTATATACCAAACTATGATGGTGTAGGAACGAATCAGGAGGCGGCGGGTGGTGCCGGCTCCAATCATAGCTCCTCGAATCACATAACAGGTGCATGGTCCACTCACAGCTCCTGGCGTCGATCATACGTCATAGCATCGGTCATCGAGGTGTGAAGGCTAGCATGCTGGTATGGGGCGAGATGGTTTGCCCACTCGCTCGTTCGCTAGTCTGCTTCACCGTTTGGGTAGTGGGCTCCTTCAACTCTAATTCTAACTCTTAAATTAACATACAGGGCTCCGTATGTCAGAATATATATATATATATATATATATATACATATATATATATATATATAATTATATATCATATTTTGTGTTTACATTGTTTAGTTTCTTTTTCTGCGACGTAATTTTTCGTACCGGTGACGTCTTTTTAATTTAATTTTACCTTTCTTTAGGCGATTTTGTGCGGTTTAAGAAGGACCTGCGGCAGTCAAAAAGGGTTAAGTGAGTTAGTTCGAAGCCTGATAATTGCTGGAGGTCCTCTTTTAGCTGAATTATATTGTCTAGTAGTATCGCGAATATGTAGTGGCGATAGTAGACCAACGAAGTCTGTCCTCACTTTAGTGGAATGGAGTTTTCTATAACAATGATAATATTTATGATTATTGGTGGGTCAATCAAATTCCCTTTTATATTCGAGAATGGATAATAAGTCGTAGGCGTGTGCATAAACCTTTAACCGTCCTGGTGGTGTAATGGTTAGTGTTTAAAATCTGTGTGTGATAACCCAGGTTCGAATCTCGGTGGATCACATATAATTATGCTTTCATTAATTTCAATGGAGGTGTTTGGTGTTGTGGTGAAATTAATACAAATATAGATTAATAATACATATAGTTAATTTACTATATTGTTTCGTAGTAGAAATTGGGTAGGGTGAATATGGTTTGGCATGAATAATCGAACCATCGGACCGCTTCGAAACTCTTTGTATAGGCGTTCGCGGGATTGTACAGTAGTCTGCCACCAACCTTCATAGCGTGTGGACTCCTAGACCTTTCTATCCAGCCTACTTAAGGGGGGTGACCTGCTATGTTTCTCTCTTTTTCTCTCTCTCTCTCTCTCTCTCTCTCTCTCTTTCTCTGGCTTGTATCCATTCTGCCCCATTCAGCCTATTGTTTCAAGACTTATCCCCATCCAGGTGTCAATTATATTCTGGCGAGCGGTAGCGAGCCAACATATTATTTTTAAATGTTTTTGACAGCAGGCTAAATTTGTACATTTTTCGATAGAAAAATGTCTCCGGCAAAACCGTATTTCTTCATACAATGCTGGCTCGCTATCGCTCGCCAGGAAATAATCGACACCTGGATGGGGATAAAAGTCTTAAAACAGTAGGCTGAATGGGGCAGAATGGTGGGGGGCAGGGGGTGAAGGAAGGAGGGGAGGGGAGGTGGTAGGGGGGGGGGGGGGGTAGGGTGGTAGGGGGGCTCATTGTTGGTTAACCCCCCCCCCCCCCACCCCCCTTCCTTCCCCCTCCCGCCCCCCACCCCCTCCCTACCACCCCTACCCCCTTCCTACCCTCCCCCCCCCCCCCCCCCATAAAAAACGTTGCTAACGCAACGTTAGTTGTTGCAAATTTCTTGTTTTGTTTGTGTTGTAAATCCTCAACAACACTTTGTGCAATAGCAGTCTGGATTGCAACCTCTTCCTTTCTACATCTCCTTCCTGCTGGTGATTCTCTCGACGAAGGTGTTCTTGATAGATAGGAGGGACAGTTGGGTAACTTTGATGGGACTGCTCCCTTACGAAGCCTTGGAATTTTTAATTTGGCTGTAAGTTTGATCCCAGTTCTCTCATCAAAGCATGACGTCTCTCTCTATATATCCTCTGGACAGAAGTGTAGTTCACACACCTGTAAACAGGTGAGTGGAATGTGTTACTTATACTGACCGATTGTTTGTGAGCATGAACTATCATATTTTAAATAAACAGTTGGTATTGTAATAGTAACTATTAATTACATTAGTAGGATTATTTGAATTTATAGCATAATATAAATATATATAAATACCCAAGATAAGAAACAAACCTAGTATGACTACTGTATAGATAATTGAAAATAATTAATTTTCTTCTCACTCAGTCGAGGTACTGTTGGTCTTGTGAAAGTTTAGTGAAGGTATGTATTTTTTGTATTTCCAATAATGTTTAAATCAAGACATCTATCAAAATAGTAAGTAAAATGGTCCTTTTTAAACTGAATAAAATCGTAGCCAAAACAAATGGTTAAAAATGGTGCCATTTTGTTGGGATTAATTTGTAGAAGTAACTTCGGCCCTGTTGCATGATGGCCGAAGTTACTGCAAACCGTTATCGTCATGTTACCAATGTATATGCACTTAAGTAATTATGAAAATTCGAATTATATTTAGTATGTCCCCATATGTTAACTTATATGCTTATATAGACCTACATGTTAAAAGTTATGTTAATATATGCTTACATACAGTATGTGTGGCCTTAACGAATATATAACTACAATAAATATAAGTGCTCGTGAATGGAACCAGAAATATTGGCTTTATTAGCCAATTATATAACATGAATGAAATATATAGTAGCCTACTGCTGCAGCATATTAAAACCCATCTCAAGTGAAATATATAGTAGCCTACTGCTGCAGCATATTAAAACCCATCTCAAGTGAAATATATAGTAGCCTACTGCTGCAGCATATTAAAACCCATCTCAAGTGAAATATATAGTAGCCTACTGCTGCAGCATATTAAAACCCATCTCAAGTGAAATATATAGTAGCCTACTGCTGCAGCATATTAAAACCCATCTCAAGTGAAAGAAACTTACAAAATAAATGTAATACTGCAAAAAGTTTCGACTAGTACGGTATACTCTCTCTCTCTCTCTCTCTCTCTCTATATATATATATATATATATATATATATATATATATATATATATAACTGTCTTGATAGCGTAAAGCATAAGTGCGCGGAATTTCGATGTGAGTGTCACGTGTATTTGTTGATTTCATTAATTGAGTTTAGATGTGAAGTTGGTTGGTGTAAATATATATATATATATATATATATGCAGATACAATCTACTGTATATGGAGAAATGAGGCATCCAATGAACTATTTGATAGAGTATAAGGGAAAACGCATCATGTAAGGGGTAACTATTTTATTTCATATATTGTTAATTATTGCCAATTATCTAATTCAGTGAGTTAATTACGTATATCACAATATGTAACATAAAAAATAGGAAAAAAATAGCTTTAAAGCAACTTTTGGATAGTTCTAGAGTGATAGACAGTAATATTATGAATTATAGTGTTCTCGGCGTGTAAAATTAGCTTGACCAAGATCAAACCTTGACTTCTCCGACCCGCCATATTTGAGCTAGGGCTCGCTACAGTTTCCTTAATTTCTCGTTTATATGGTATTACATTACGCTATAAAATACTTGCACTGTAATAGAACGACAACACTAACAATGGCGATAATAATAAAGTAGGTCTACTTACTTTGCTGTTGTGATTGGGAGTAAAATGGTCTCTCTTTATAGCTCTAAGCCATCGTTCCACAATATTTCATTTGTTGGCAACGAAAAAACACACACTTTTGGGCCACTGGCATAATTGCCTTTGCACAATGGCACACAACACTTATTTGGCATCGTGATATGAACCACTGAATCGAGTTACTCATGAATATATCTGTGAATTCTTTGATTAAAACAGAAACACAGACATATATATCAAAAGCGGGGGAAAGTATTTTTAATAGCCATAAATATAAGTCCTCATTCAATAAGCCAGGTTGGCAAGACTATGTGGCTGACCTGTATCAGGCCTCCAGAGATGCTAGGTCTCATTGGCTTGAAGCCCAGACAGGGGCCTATATTTGAACTTCACAAAAGAGCAAAGGCTAGGACCAAATATGCCATTAGATTTATTAAGCAAAATGAAAACCAATTAAGGAAGGAAGCCCTTGCAAAGAGTCTGGCAGAAAAGGATACTAACTGTTTTTGGAAGGACATCAGATCCATGCAAAATTGTAACACACCATTACCTGTCAGTGTTGAGGGGGTTATGGGTGAGGAGAACATTGCTGACTTATGGAAAACTAATTTTAAGGAACTACTTAACAGTGTAAACCAAAGATCTACTAATGGTGCAATTCAATATGTGAAAGATAGTAATTATGAAGACATTAAAGTGACTGAAAGTGATCTTGAGAATGCCATAAGAAAACTTAACCTAAACAAAGCTTGTGGGCTGGATGGTATATATGCAGAACATCTTAAATATGCAGATAAGTTGTTAATAGATAAATTTAGTTCTTGCATCACCAGTCTATTTACGCATGGTGTCCTGCCGGAGTCTATGATATCCGTAATACTTGTTCCTGTCATTAAAGATAAATCAGGTAAAATTACAGCTAAAGACAACTACCGCCCAGTAGCACTTGCTAGTGTGGTGAGTAAGGTAGTTGAAATGATAATGCTAGAAAGAATGTCTTCATATTGTCACCAGCAGCAATCAGTTTGGCTTTAAGAAAAATCACGGCACAGACCAATGCATATATGTGCTGAAAGAAGTGATTGATACATACAACAAACTAAATAGCTCAATTTTCTCTTGTTTTCTTGATGCAAGTAAGGCTTTTGATAGGGTGTGTCACAAAACCTTATTTGAAAAATTAGTTAACAGGGGAGTGCCTAGCTATATTGTTAGGATACTTATTTTCTGGTATGCTAATCAAAAAATGTGTGTAAGATGGGGCAACATCCTGTCAGGCTCTTTCGCCGTAACCAATGGTGTTAGGCAGGGGGGAATATTGTCTCCATATCTTTTCAACGTCTACATGGATGATCTTAGTCTGGAGCTGAACAAGACTCGCACTGGGTGCTGTATTGGCAGCACCATTGTAAATCATCTCATGTATGCTAATGACCTAGCCTTAATCGCGCCCTCTGGAGCAGGACTGGATAAATTATTAAGAGTATGTGAAAAATTTGGAATCGAACATTCAGTCAAATTTAATCCTATAAAGAGCAATATCATAATATTTAAACCTAACCTTCTATTGAAATCAAAGCTACCTAAATTCCATTTGTATGAAGAAATTATAGAAGAAGTAAGTAAAGTATCTAGGACACTATATTTCAAGTGATCGCTCAGATGATGAGGATATGGGTCGTCAGCGAAGGTAACTTTACATGCAGGGAAATTCAATATTAAGAACATTTCATATGTGCACATGGGATACAAAAATAACATTGTTCATCTCCTACTGTTCACCAATGTATACAGCACAACTATGGTGGAACTATAAGAAAATGACAGTGAATAGACTAAGTATCTCATATCACAATATCATGAAAATGTTTCTGGGGCTCTCAACATATGAGAGTACAAGTACGCTATGTGCCTATATGAACTTACACTGTTACCAATCACTCATTAGAAAGCTAACATATAAATTCATTCAGCGCCTTAACACTTCTGAGAACAGTATCATTAAAATACTACAAACTCCAAGCATAGTGTACACCTCTAGGATCCAGGCACACTGGAGGAAGTTGCTCTATATTTAACCTTAAGTAATTATTTCAGGTCTGCTACTCTACAGAATTAGCATACCGGTACTGAACCTCATAGTGCAGTACAGTACCGATATTCCTATACTGTACTGTAGCAACATACTGTACCGGAAGCTAAATGATGTGAGGCATGGTACTGTACACAATTAGGACAGTGGTTTTGGTAACCCAGTAGTTTGATGACCACTGTTTTTGGTTGAGGCAGTGCTGTGAACTACATAATAGCAAGCTGGGTATTATTTAATTTATTTTTATTTTATGTAGCCTATGTACAGTAGCTTATATATATTTATGTTACTGTTAGGTATATATGGTCCCCTCTGTACTGTGTGAGTCTGAAATAAATAATAATTATTATTATTATTATTACATGCTGCCTTCTCACGCGCAGAGTGTTCAGGACTGGCTAGGTAGGTACTGCCGTGGTGAGGGAAGGGGTGATGGTCAGGTCACAGACCGATGAACCAAGTGTGGTGACGTAGTGCTGACGTCACGAGACCATCGCACAGGCCTTGTATAATAAATAGGAGGCCGTGGTCTAAGGATGTAGGAGTGTAGAGATTCCATGATGGGGAGGTCGAAGTGGTGCTGACTTCTATCTAGAACTTTGAATGAGGCTCGTTTGATAGGATGATCTAAAGTGTGTAAGTGTTGCCTATAATAAAGATGTTCGTCTACGCCCTGGTTTTACTGTTCATCATAAATCTGCGCTTTCCACGCAACGAGTCTATTGCATATACAGTATATATATATATACTATATATATATATATATATATATATATACTGTATATATATATATATATATATATATATTTATGTATGTATATATATATACAGTATATGTATATATACTGTATACTGTATATATATATATAAATGTGAGAGAGAGAGAGAGATAGAGCACGAAGACAGGTGTTGTTTTTATTCACCTAGCAAAACATCATCATATCCTGTACTGACTATAATTCTATCTATACTACTATCCTGTGTTTGTGTTTTCCCTGTTCTTGCTCTGTCTTGAGTCGGCTACCCCCAAAATGGGGTTGGGCCTGAGCATATAGATAGATAGATAGATAGATAGATAGACTATAACAACAACAACCTCACCTGCCTGTACAGTCACGGACAAAAGTTGTGGTCTGTATATATGTATGTCTGTTTGTCTATCTGTATATGTGTCTGTCTGTCTGTCTATCTGCCTGTCTGTATGTTTGTATATATCTCTATCTGCCTCTCTGTACGTTTGTCTATATCTATATATTTCTGTCTGTCTGTATATCTGTCTGTCTGTCTATGTCTGTGTATCTGTTTGTTTATCTGTCTCTGTGTCGGTCTGTCTGTCTGTCTTTAGTTGTCCGTCTCCCCTTAATTTGTTTCTAATAACCTAAGGAAAATATAAGCATAGCCATCCACATTCTATTTACCTTTATCATATTATTAATATATATCTAATAATATAAGGAAAATATAAGCATAGCCATCCACATTCTATTTACCTTTATCATATCATTAATATATATCTAATAATCTAAGGAAAATATAAGCATAGCCATCCACATTCTATTTACCTTTATCATATCATTAATATATCTAATAATCTAAGGAAAATATAAGCATAGCCATCCACATTCTATTTACCTTTATCATATCATTAATATATATATAATAATCTAAGGAAAATATAAGCATAGCCATCCACATTCTATTTACCTTTATCATATTATTAATATATATCTAATAATCTAAGGAAAATATAAGCATAGCCATCCACATTCTATTTACCTTTATCATATCATTAATATATATCTAATAATCTAAGGAAAATATAAGCATAGCCATCCACATTCTATTTACCTTTATCATATCATTAATATATATCTAATAATCTAAGGAAAATATAAGCATAGCCATCCACATTCTATTTACCTTTATCATATCATTAATATATATATAATAATCTAAGGAAAATATAAGCATAGCCATCCACATTATATTTACTTAGTTAAATTTGGACTTCAGAGGCTATCAACCCTAGTGGATTATTAAGCCAGCACACTGTAAGTCAAGAATATTTTCAGAACTGGAGCCCCTTTGCGAAAATTCCTATTTACCTTTATCATATTTTATTATAGTGTACGATGAGTAAGAAGGTGGAAGGAGAAGCGGCGGTGGCGACAGGGGTGGTGGCGCCAGAGCTGACAACCTTCGAGGACCTGTTGGAGGCTACTGGCACCAGGGGACGATGGAACGTTCTTATATTTATGATGTGCGCATTCGGTACGTCTATTATGTTACTTATGTGTGCACTTGGTACGTTTATTGTTATGTGTGCATTAGGTACGTCTATTGCTATGTTACTTATGTGTGCACGAGGTACGTTTATTGTTATGTATGCATTAGGTACTATTGTGGAGATAAGTCCTGGTACACCTGCCTGGCAGAGAATCGCGAATTGTGTTGGTAACATTGATACCCCCCGCCCCCACTCCTTCCCGTCTCTACCACCCTCTCACGGCCAAACCCTCCCTTCTTCTCTCTTTCCTGTTTCACGTCTGTAAGCCCCTCCTCCTGGATTGTTTCCACCACTGTGACTTTAACCAAGGCCATGACTATAACCATAGGATGATAAATATCACGATAACCTCTCTCTCCTTCCTTTCTCTCATTTCTCCCTCTTATCATCGTATCTATGTATGTTTATGCATGCTTTTCAAATCTTCCTAAAATTAAATAACCTATCGTTAAAATAGCAATAGGTTACCTAGTTCATGTTCATATTTGCCAATTATTATAAACCTAGCTCAATATAGTTTTATGATCCATTCGAATATGTAAGTATATTAACAATACAACCTTTCTCATAATGTTATCTAAGTCAGATACAATTGACACTTTAATATACTTTTACATTCTCATATTTCAATTAAGTTATGATTAATTAAGCCCATATATCCCAATATCTGGAGTAAGCATGTATTTTACTGTTAAAGTATAAATACAATACTATTAAAAAAGATCACTGACCCACACATAAAATGGGTACCTTGATTCAATGCATTGAATATTAAAAATTGAAAATATATGGTTACGTGTGTATTCTCAATACAGTATTCGCCTGTCAACCCACCTCCCCCTTAACTACGGTAGCTCACACTAATCTATTCATATTTCGTAACTAGTCAACTCAAACACACGGCCACACAAATCAATGTAACATTACAATACACATAGTTGCATGTTATTTTCTTACTTGAGGAGATTTGGCGTCTTTCAACTGCCTCAGCAAGCGCTGCTCCCTCCGAGATTAACCCTTTCCGTACCAGGGTTCCGTTTATTTTGTATTTAGCTATATTTATGCAATTGTATGCAGTTAATGAAGGATCTGTGGTATTAAGAAGAGTTAATTGAAATGGTATAAAGACGTTTAACTGTTACACTTCCTTCTTTTACTGAATAATAATGCTAATACATAACTATATTTCATTCACTGGCGAGGGTGAGATTAAAGTGTTGGGCGAGGCCACCTGTAAGTGGTGAAGTGAGTACTATGGTTCTCCCTCCTTCCGAGTGGATAGATGGACCCAAGAGAGTTGGTCTGGTTCTTCTTGTCCCTTCGATTAACATTAACAAATACATAAGTGCAGTTCAGTCAAATAAAATATTGGATTGCATGTATGTAAATTTACACCAAATTAATTTCGACTCTGTTTCATCATAACGTTGAGGCAAAATGCCAATATATGGTATGACATTTGGGTATATTAAATATGGCAGTTAACACGAATTAGTAAGTCGAGCATAAGGCCGTGGAAATGTGTAAGACAAAACGGACCATAATTCCTTAAACATGACAAATTTATAGAAATATTATTTATATGTATTTATTAATCACGTGTGAAATAGCTTAAGGGATATCGTTCTGTTGCAGGTGAATGTCTATATCATAGAACAGAGGACCTTTGTGAATCTTAGCTAGGCCATAAATAGAGACATTTTAGTAACCCTTTTGGTACTGGGGACATCTCATATATATTTCACTATGGCTATATTCAGACTATTATATGTAGATAAGAAAGGGGCTGTGGTAGCTAAGGTGTTATTTGCGATAGTAGGCTATGTAGCATTTCAAATAGTAGACGCCCTTCTTTAGCTTAATACAATCGTCTAATATTTGCCAGAATAATATTATGATGAAAACAATATCACCGGTACTAAATGAGTTAAACCTGATAATCGTAGCGTTAATTGGATGGGGAGAATCATTTCCATACCATTATAATAAAACACCAACCAAAGAAACTAATATAAGCACCAACAACCTAATGATTCATGAAGTAGGATATAAATGTAATGGTTAAGGAATCTTGTAAATACTGAAAAAGTGGGAATTCACCTAATGTAAATAAGATTATTGTTGTCCCTTTATTATTTTACATATGTAATGTCCAATTATTTAATAGGTGTTTCAACATAATTGCTATTGGGTTAAACAGATCATACAATAAAACATTGAATTATTATTTATTGTAATGATAATTAAATTAGGCTGTCCTCCAAAGAGATTAGATTTACACTGGAGTGGTAGAGGTATTGTTAAAAACGCAGAGGAAATGTTTTGCGTTTGATTATCGTCTTGTCCAACAATAGGAGTAGCCTACCGGTAAAGTTTTTGGTTTCCTATGCCACACGTCATTAAACAAAGAACACTATTGATATAGCCTTATTTATATACGGTGGCATTTATTTGTAATTTTGTTTTTCCTAAATATTATTATATTTTTTGTAGCTATTAGCTGTACACACCATCAATTTGCTGAATATATCTCTCAATCCAATATTTTTCAAATTCATGCTGTGAAAAGTAAATGCAAGGATGAGTTACACATTATACAGTATAATACCAGTACCATTTTCTTTCTTCCACGTGCAATTAATTAATATAGATAGATATATACACAATTTTCACGTGTCGTATATAGCTTATACGCGAAGAGTGTCCATGTAGGGCCGAACCTGTTGTATACCAGGATAAAAAAATAAATAAAATAAAAATAAAAGACCAAGAAAATATATAAAATATATAAAATAACTTCTTCGCTCTGGGCTTTATTTACGGTACGAGGAAAAACACGTTTTAGAGAGTCCTAAGTCGAAGTGTTTGTTGTGATTTCACCATATAATAAGTTCCCCAGGCAGTTTGTTTCAAAATGTATTATTATAATAATATGATGCAGTGTAGATATTGTGTATTTGAATTATAGGTTATTTGTTAACAAATTATGGACGGGCACTTCACTAAAACACATAATTGGAAGTAATATATGAACAATTACAACAGAGACAATGTAACCTTGTGTCACCATTATAATTAATGGAGGTGATGGCGTGAGTGAAAACAAATGTGTGTGTGAAATGGTAGTAAATGAAGGAATATAAAGATGACACAGATTCTACTTGTCAATTTATTATAAGTATTTGTGTCTGTAACTATCATAATAATACATTTGATAGATTGTCCTGCATCATTTAAGCTACTTCAATCGTGATTACTATAGATATCGAAATATTTCTTTAATTTAAACACTGTTAAATTATAGTTTACAATCCCAAAGGTTCTTCTTACGCTGTATAAAATCGTCTAAAAAAGGCCACCATAAACTGTCAAAATACATTATGAATCTCAAGGGGTAAATGGTGTTGCAAGGAAAACCAAAGAATATCCTCCTCCTGTCGGAGGCAATATCCAAACTCGAAACAGTTTAGCTTTGTATTGAACACTTATAACCTCTACCACACATTTACACATTTAAATAGGCAGTGACGATATTTCTTCCCTTGCTTGTGTTTACTGTATGATATCTACGTTATAGGTGTGTTCTATGTGATATTTTATAGCTCTTAATTTAAGGTTTGGATAAAAATGATCACATTAGCATTATAATTATAATTACTATGACTTATCTAGTTTGATGAACAAATATGGAATAATAAAGATTAGTTTAATTAATTCAAATAACAATGTGATAATCTAGAGTGATGTCCAAACCTAAAGAGCAATAAACTATTGCAAGGAACACACAAATCACACAGATATAACACCGTAAACACAAGCAAGATATGAAATGCCGTCGTTGCCTATCTTTTTATTATTGTGAGTAGTAAGTGAAGCAAGGCCTGTGATTAGCTCTAAGCCGCGTGGGCCAAGTCAGTCAGTATTCATCTCTTGCTTACTTTTTGGATTTATCACATCTTTACTTCGCTTGTGTATACTGTATGCTATATATGTGATAAATGTGTATTACTGTAATATATCGTGACTCTAAATATTTGGATATCACTTTATATTGTTAAGTAATCATTAACATTATTAAACCGTGTCAAGTATAATGAATGCATATAAAATACTAAAGATAATAATACAGAAATTACAAGTTCTGCGACTCTTCTGGGCCAGTGAGCTACGGTATTGATAAGATGGGAAATCATGAACGTCGATACAAACACCAACTAGGAGCTAGATATATGGTTCGAGTGAATGGATAGTAGCTACATTTATAAGTTTGTATTCAATTAAGGAAAGAAATGTAACAATTAAAAGGCTTCATATTAGCTCAATTAATTCTTCTAAAGACCACAGATCCTTGCTTATCTGCCCAACATTGTGTAAATATAGCTGTAATAAAACAAAATACAACCCCGATAAGGAAGGGGTTAATCTCGGAGGGAGCCGTGTTCGTTGAGGCAGTTGAAAGACACCCAAATCTCCTCAAGTAAGAATATAACATGCAAGTTTGTGTAATGTAATGTTACATTAATGTGTGTGACCGTGTGTTTGAGTTGACTAGTTACGAAATATGAATATATTAGTGTGAGCTACCGTAGTTAAGGGGGAGGTGAGTTGACAGGCGAGTATTGAGAATACACTCGTAACCATATATTTAAAACTCTTAATATTCATTTAATTTAATATAGGAACCCATTTTATGTGTGTGTGTCAATTATTTCATTCAATAATATATACACTTTGACAGTGAAATGCATGCTTACTCCAAACAGTGGGATATATGGGCTTATATAATTATAACTGAATTGAAATATGATAATGCAAAATTAAATGAAAGGTTCAGTTGTATTTGACTTAAATAACATATTGTTTATAAACTTCCATGTGCGAATGGATTATCAAACTTTATATTGTGTTAGGTTTGTATAAAATGGCAAATATACAATATATATGAAGTATGTAACGATATGATATATAATTTTAGGAAGAAGATTTGGAAAACATTCATAAAAATACAATGATTTGATGAGAGAGGGAGAAATAAAGAACGGCTTATAGACGTGAACAAGAAGGAAAGAAGTAGAGGGGGAAGGGAGGGCTTGACTGAGAGAGTGTGGTATAGTGGGGATGGAGGAGGGGGGGGGGGGGGGGGGAGAGAGAGTATCAGTGTTACCAACACAATTCGCGGATCCCTTTCAGGCAGGTGTTACTCAGTTACTTGTTCGTCAAGGGGAATCCACGCAATGCGAGCTAAGCTCATTATTATCGCGCCTCCTTAACTGGGAATGTATTGCGTGAAATGCATGTTTAAGTGTTTTATGTACTGTTGGAATGGCTGTGGATGTGTGTGTAGTCTGTATTTAGCCAATTGGCGACATCGGAAACGAAGGCTTAGGGTGGATCTGTATGGTACCATTCTCACTATAGACGGTACCGTCTCGCCCGAAGGCTTAGGTAGCCATCAGCTTAGGTGAACCATATGATACCCATCTCGCCTTGTACCATTTTTGCCAACCCCAGATGGGACGTCACAACGTCGTCCACTTATTCCAGGTACCTATTTACAGCTAGGTGAACTGAGGCTAACACATGAAAGGAGACAAACCCAATTTGTCTCCGCCCGGCCGGGGATCGAACCCCCGACCCCTCGTGTGTGAGACGAGAGCTCTACCTACTAGGCTACGGGCTGTGTAGCAGGACTTATGTCCACAATAGTACGTCTATTGCTATGTTACTTATGTGTGCACGAGGTACGTTTATTGTTATGTATGCATTAGGTACGTCTATTGCTATGTTACTTATGTGTGCACGAGGTACGTTTATTGTTATGTGTGCATTAGGTACAGTACGTCTATTATGTGTGTAATTATTATTTACTGCATATGGAATTGCCTATTATATGGCTAACACGCAATATAGACAACAAGTGTAGTCATTTACTATAAAATAAAGGTACAGTTGGTCAAGGATGAAAGTATACAGTGTTTCGTCTGCTATAGCCACACATAGTTTGTCATGTTGGCAGCCCTGGTAGCCATATCTCAGAGCCCGCCCACCTTATACAGGGTGTTTAAAAACGTGTTCCTGGACTTAATTGTCAGACGGAAATATGAATATATTGCTCTATAATCTTTGACGTGAATATCACTTCGGAGATATTAAACACTTAAAGTTATTGATAGTTATACAAGAAATGCGAGAGTGAAAACGAAAATCAAAACGTCTACCTAAATACGATATTTCAGTGGAATACAGGTCCATTTTCACACGTGGTAATATGTGGCTAATAATGTAGGGTATGGTGATATCAATGTTGCAGTTGGTTTGCAGGTGTTCTACTGATAAAAATAAAAATAATAATAATAAATAAATAAAAATCACAAGTAAAGCCTCATTATGCTTCGAGGACTGACTCATAAAGCAATGGCGCTCGCAAGATGAGTAAAATTGCTGGGTCATTACCCTATTGAACACACTGGCTTCCTTACGTCCACGTTTAGGAATTAGATTTTTGTGTATCTAAAGTAGACGAATATGGAGTGGCTATAAAATATATTACGATATACACTTAACATTATAACATTCATAATAAATAATGAGTAGAATGAGGAATCTAATAATACTTGTTAATTAATAAGTAGGTAAATATTGATATTTCACTTTCATCCCCAAGACTGGATTATATGTGATCCAAAGGGCAATGAAACGGAGGCGAGCGCCGCGGCTACGTGATGTTCCAGCGTATGCCCCCAGCTTTGTTTTGCTATCTCCATAACAGTATTTAGTCACCCTGAAGGTTTATGAATAATTCTTTAACTTTTGATATTTATGGAAACGCTTTTTCGAAGCACTCCGTATATTAATTAATGTATCAATATATAAACCCCATGTGTGTTGGGATGGTTTGGGCTAGTGGAAAGGCTGTCATGGCTGCCAACATGACAAACCATGTGTGGCTATAGCAGACGAAAAACTGTATACTTTCATCCTTGACCAACTGTACATATACCAGAAAACTGCAGTGTTATAAGCATAGACGGATGAGGTATTGTCTTTCGTTCATATCAACAGCTGAGGCTTCAGTGCTAGTTCAGACACAGCCGCCAGATGTATCCCGTGTTTTCTTGATAGAGGGAATTGTAAGCAAGAGGCAAGTGAATCACATCACTAACTTTATGCAACTGCACTAGATGCATTGTATTATTCATCGCTTAGCTGTCACAATCACACACACACTTAGCATCGTTTCTACATTGTTGAAATCGGTGATTACATACATTTAATCATAGTGGAATTTAACTTCTATTTCTGGTCCCAGCTTTCCTAACCAATTCGAAACAAACACATTGTACCACAAAGGGGTGGATGTAAGGAAGGATTAACACATTAGGGGATAAATTGTTCACACTTGTGGTCAATTTTATTCATATGGTAGTTCATATTGGTTAATAAATCTCAGCTCTATAAAAAGGTTTAATGTTTATGCTATGATATTTTCAACATTGTAATATATTAAACAATTTCTGCATATTTAATAACAAGTTTTGATATAATCATGTCTGAACCATTTGGTAGTTTCCATATCGTCGCCGCTGCAGGCGCTGTCATATCAGTTCCTGGGAGCGACCCCCGACCACTGGTGTCTGGTGCCGGAACTACAGGCAGCCAACTGGTCCCAACATCAAGTCCTCACATTAGCCATCCCTTACAGGTATGTTATATTTTGTTAGCAGGCCAAAACGACCACAGACCTAATCGGCCACACATCTAAACGATAATGTTACAGCAGACTTTTGCAGCACTATTAGAAACAATTTATTTGGGAAAATAGGAACCTATTGATTCGCTATAATATTCTCCATTTAGTCCGCTTGGAGGATTTTCGTTATCGACAACTTAAAGAACCCCGATATCACTGAAAAAAGTCCCACGCGTAAAACACTGAATACAAACTGAGTCCCGCGTGTAAAAAAAAAATACATTTTGTCGACTTTACCTCCTTTTGTAGGAAATAGTGGGTTTAACCACACCTATGTATTGGCTTTCCTACACCATGGTCGTCAGTTCTGTTCAGTAGAAAGTTTGGGATATGTCTGTTACACCTTCCATTATATTTTAAGTTACTATTATGTAACAATATTATATAATTTGATTTATTTATAGCCATAGGCTATTAATGTAGTGTAATGTTTTAGTGTATTGTCTTTACTGTAAATTAGTTAGCGTATTGTCTTAAATTTATTGTATTATGTGTGTATTAGATAAAGTATTGTCTTTAGTGTATTTAAGTGTCTTAGTGCATTGTCTTTACTGTAGATTAGCTTAGTTTAGTGTATTTTGTGCAGATAAGTTAATGCATTGTTTTAAGAGTATTGTCCTTTTAGTGTAGTTAGTATCTTAGTGTATTGTCTTTATTGTAGGTTAGCTTATTGCATTGTATTTAATGTAGATTAGCTTTGTGTAGTCTTAATTTATTGTTATTTGTTTGTGTACCGGAGGATGCAGTAATAAAAGTACCCCCCAGTCCCAAGTGATGTGGCCAAAATGGCAAGATAGAACAACCTTCCACCTCAAGAGATGAAGGAAGACTGGCTCTCCCAGCCTTCAGTTGGTTTTATATAAGCTGAGAAGTGTTGCCATATCGAGAACAGTGCTCAAATGGTCGTGGTACCAGGCACATCCTGATACAGGCAGTTACAAGGAAAGTACATTACTGACGGCTCCTAGTCGTCGCTGGGACTGGGGAGTGACTTATCTACTGACGGCTGGTAGCCGTCGCTGGGATTGGATGGGTTAATGTATTGTAGTGTAGTATCTTTAGCGTAGTTTAGTATCTTAGTGTATTATCTTGATCTTTATTTTATCTTAATGTGTTATTATTAGTGTCATAGTGAAGTCAAGTTGCCTTTTATACATTTGTCCCTTTTTCATCTGTCCAGCAACACTACAGGTAAATACGAGGGTTGTCAGATGTACGACTACGACTATGTTGCTGCCGCGGAGATGGGGTACGAAGCCGCGCTAGCCAACAGGCCCACCCTCAACAAGTCCACTAGTCTCATTCAGTGTACGTCACGGGATTTTAACTTCACCCAGTATAAGTCGACGGTGGTTACAGAGGTAATAATAATAGTCATAATAATAATAATCATAATAATAATAATCATAATAATAATAATAATTATAATAATAATAATACAAATAATAATACAAATAATGATAATATTAATAATAATCATAATAACAATAATAATAATAATCAAAATGTGGTAAATTTTATTGGTCTGTCAATTCTCCACATCACCTGATTCAATAGCACTTGCATTACGTACTTATTAACAATTCCTAAACATTATTGTCTTCATTTGCAGTAAACTCCAAACTCATTAACAAACTCATTCCACTGTCACCAAATGGAGTTTAATGCCGGTATCACACGAGAGCTTTAATAGTCAACATTCGAGGATCAAAATTTTTCTGGTAACAGTTCTGGAATATTTTACCCTGGTATCGGAAAATAGTCTGGTGATAGATGAATTTAAGTGACCGAAATATTGTAAATGTTAACCTAATAAGCTGCCAGATCAGTGTTGAAGATTAATGTTGAGGGAAAAAGCGCTCGTGTGATACCGGCTTAATGGAAATACATTCGTATGAAGCTGATAGAATGATATATACTGTATATGACACGCCCAACGACTGGAAATTTCACATTTTGTTTTGCTTGACTTTGACGCTTAGGGTGTAAAGTCACCAAAAAAAAAAAAAAAAAAAAGTCCTTAGCCCCATTGAACTAAACGTTAATTAACACCTTCTGTACCGGGGATGTCTTTTTAACTTTATTCAGGGTACAATTAGACGAATTTATTCAGTTTAAAAAAGTACCAGGCATTGAACTATCTCACTTAACCCATTTTACTACCACAGATCCTTCGTAAACTGCACTAAATCTTCTAAATATAGCTAGAGTAAAATCCGAAACACTACGCCGGTACAGAAGGGGTTAACTATTGTTGGCGAGTGTTAGTTTTCGCTCAGTTCCCCCAGTCGCTACTCCTAGGTGACGTCTGTATACTGTTCTCCTTTCCGTCAGTGGGACCTGGTGTGTGAGAGGCGGGCCCTGTACTCCACCACCCAGGCGGTGGTCATGGCAGGCAAGCTGGTCGGCTTCATGTTCTTCGGCTACCTCATCGACAGGTCAGTTCTCAATTATTTCGCCCATCACGACAAAAAAGAAAAAACAAATATATATATATATATATATATATATATATATATATATATATATTATAGAATAATAGAATAGAATAAATGGAAAAACAAAAGAAAGGAAAATAAGGTAAATATAATTCAATAAATTAATAATACAAGATATAAAATAGAACAAATAGATATATAAATAGGTAATGCATAAAACAAGAACAATTATAAATTGGTATTAAAACTTATAGCTTAGTTTCCTGGGTATGGGAAAGCTATGACGTCGTGGGCAGCTTATTAGCTGTTAATTTATTGGTTTATCGTGACTCTAACCTTGTCGTGGGGTTATTTTGCTCATCGTAGCATGAATGCAGAAAATATTACAGGATATCCTCGTTCACATACAAATGTGACAGTAACTTGTACATTACCACAGCACACCGAAATGCCAAAAAAAAATACCCTCATTGTTCCCTGATTAAATAGCATTGTATGAATATTCCCATATACAAAATAGTCTACAGGGGGGGGTGGGGGGAGGGAATGCCTAGTGAGTTAATTGCTCAATAGGTGGCGTTCTGAGAGTGAGGGTCTGGGGAATGAGATGGTGAAGCACAGAGGCGAAGCAGTTTCAGAGATGGGGTTGCTTTGAGCCGTGAATAGGTGATTTGCATGTCTCACTCCCTAGGCTGGAACAAGACCTCACGGGCTTCATCATGTTCAGCGGTGGAGTGTACAGGCTCTCAGCCTATGCCCGAGAGGGAGTAGTTGGAATATAGAAAACAAAAAAACAGAGAGAGAGAGAGAGAGAGAGAGAGAGATTGAGAGAAAGCGAGAAAGAGAGAGGAATGGATTGTTTAAGTAAAACGGTTGGCGCGGGGAAAGTACCGTATGGAGGTAAATACATGACTCAGGTGAGGGGGCTGGGGTCAAGTAAGGTACAGTGGTGCTCAAAAATATTTGAACACATTTTAACCTCTTCAGCACGATCACGGCTTTTTACCTTCGATTCTGGCTAAAATGTGACGATTATCAGTATATGTAGCTTAAGAAAGACATTTTATTAATTGGGTTTATTGAATTCGTCCCAGCCGAAGGCCGATTCCTCCTATATAGCAGGCTCGCTATTGCTCGCCAGGAAAAAATCGACACCTAAATGGTACGAAAGGTCTTAACATTAACAAAGAAACTAGGCGAAAGGTATTAAAATCGACAAAGTAATGGGCCGAAATTCATAAAATCTTAAAACTAATTGGGGCTACACATGAGAGAGAAGGAGGGCCAACTCCCCCCCCCCCCCCCTCTTAATGCTTAATGCTCATACATATATTTATGAAGCTCTTGTGGGTTCGATTGAAACTCATTATAATTTTTGTACCTGATATTTGTATTTCGGAGATTCCATTAAATTGCTCGAGGCCTCAAAATGCATCAGAATTGTTTAACCACGATTTTCCTTGTATGTATATATTTACTTATTTAAACATCCATTTTATTATTATGTTATTCCATTTTCTCAGTTGGGGTATTAATCCTTTTGCCATGCTAACAAGTCATTCACTCCTTGGCTGTCGTCCTACCACTGTCTGTTTTGTTTGTCAAGGTTATATTATTCATATATATTTTGTGTACTTAAATCTTTATATATTATCAGATCGATAGACATTTTTTTGTCATGCTAACCAATTCTTCACACCCTGGCTGGCTGTCTCACCATTGCCTTTATTGTGTGTCTATGTTTGGATTTGTTTACCGGTTCCAGGGACGTACTAGGACTGAAAAAATCGGACCTGCACTTTCACCCAGATCGAGGCGGTCCTCAAATACTCTGAAGTACTGTGCCTCCCCACCACCCTCCCCCTTACATCTATATATGTATTGGAGTACTGTGCCTCCCCACCTCCCTCCCCCTTACGTCTATATATGTATTGGAGTACTGTGCCTCCCCACCTCCCTCCCTCTTACGTCTATATATGTATTGGAGTACTGTGCCTCCCCACCTCCCTCCCCCTTACGTCTATATATGTATTGGAGTACTGTGCCTCCCCACCTCCCTCCCCCTTACGTCTATATATGTATTGGAGTACTGTGCCTCCCCACCTCCCTCCCCCTTACATCTATATGTATTGGAGTACTGTGCCTCCCCACCTCCCTCCCCCTTACATCTATATATGTATTGGAGTACTGTGCCTACCCACCTCCCTCTCCCTTACGTCTATACTGTATAATTATGTATTGGAATACTGTGCCTCCCCGCCTCCCTCCGCCTCACGGCCATATATGTATTGTATTCGTGATTTACTTTCAGATGGGGTAGGCGTCCTTCGCTCTCCTGACTCCATTATTCCTCATCCTGACCGGTTTTCTGATAGCTGTGTGTTTGTTTGCTTATTTCTCTATATATACTTTGCACTGAATTAAGCATCCATATTTTATCATAGAGTAGGCGCTCTGGCATGCCTCTGATTACCACCTTTCTGATAAATGTGTGTTTTCTATTCTCTCCTTCCTCGTATATGTATCTATTCATTATTTTCTTACTATACTTTCCCAGATGGGGTAGGCGTCCTGTCGTGCTCCTAACAACAGTATTCCACATCCTGGCTACCTTCCTGATCGCCGCGTCGCCCAACGTGGAAATGTACATTACCTTCAAGTTCCTCATCACCCTCATGGATGCCGGACAGTACCTGGGACTCTTCGTCTTCAGTAAGAGAGAGAGAGAGTGTGTGGTTTGGCTTAATAACCTTTATTTTCCATCCGCACTCTGGATGTGGGCCAACAATTTTACATTTCGTTACAAATCTGTTTAATTATTGGGAGTATCAAGCTTAAAAAAGAAGAAAACGCCCAGACCCCTTTCAAGATAAATTTTTAAATTTGTCGGTAGAAAATTGTCCCGGCCGAAGGCCGTTTCCTTCTAAAATTAGAGGCTCGCTATAGCTCGCCAGGAAAAATTCGACACGTATGTGGCACGAAAGGTCTTAATATTCACAAATAAATGGAGCGAAGTCTCATAATCGCAAAACTAATTGAACGAACGTCTTAAAATCTCATAACTAATATGGTAGTTGCAAAAGCTACTACCTCCCCCTTAATGCTACTTGACGATCAACTTGGTTATAGGCCTTCCTGTCTGAACACTTTGAGCTACACAAACAACCACACTCTACCACTTACCTCTTCGTAACTCAAAAGGGACTAGAGCAAACTGGCTGTAAATATCCACACCTATTACCTGGTGGACTCTTCCCATATGAGAGGAATTTCAGCCCGATTGCTTTCACTCGTGTTGAGTTATAAGAAGTTAAGGGGTCAGGATTTTTGTCAAGTTCGTTGGCGCTACCTATAGTAACTGTAATATTCCTCAAACACTCCACACTACAATAACAATCTAAGCTGGATAAATAAAGGCGGTGTCACACGAGCGATTATCCCGTCACTTTTTAAGAACAATTGTTATCTGGCAGCTTGAAAATATAAGTTCCATAATAGTTAAACTCGCTAACATAAACTACCTGCGATCTAGTTTCCGATTCCATTGCGAAAGTCTCACAATACGGACAACCTACTCGCCCATCAAAGTCTCACAATACGGACAAC
The DNA here is from genome assembly GCA_032716605.1 of Paralithodes platypus. Lineage (NCBI taxonomy): Eukaryota > Metazoa > Arthropoda > Malacostraca > Decapoda > Lithodidae > Paralithodes > Paralithodes platypus. The sequence continues at coordinate 30,532,899 of CM064520.1, read as the reverse complement.
CTACTCGCCCATCGAAAATTGCAGGACAATGTGATCATGTGAAACTTCCATAAGGGGAGATGGTCTATTTTTCTGGTCCCCCTTCTCCCTCATGTTTCGCCCCATTAGTTTTCATATTATAAGACGTTCGACCTATTAGTTTGGCGATTTTTAGACCTTTCGCCCCATGTGTGTCAATATTAAGACGTCTCGTGTCATTTTTGTCTCGGGAAATTTGTCTATCGAAAAATTTACAAATTTTTCTTTAAGGAGGGTATTGAGCGAGTTTTTTTTAAGCTAGATGGAGGTCTAGGGAGGAAACTAAAAATAACAAAAATACATAAATGAGCAAATAAATATGCTAATCTTCCCTTATGTCACCGTGGAGAGGTACATGGGTATAGCCCGGCCCTGCTGTATAATCATTAAGTCTGATAATTATATATATATAATTTCAATTATAGTATGATTAATATAATCCATAACTACTGGAAATGAGTAGTTTCCTTCTATCATCACCTACGCAGAGATCTAGTACAACTTAGTACAAATATATGTTTTCTCCCAAAAGATATTTAATGGTGATGAAAATACTGTGAGTAGAACTGGACGTATGTTTAGTTATTAAGGAAATCCACCTCGTTTTTTGTCTCTTTCTCTCCCTCTTTCTTTGGCTTGTATCCATTCGGCCCCATTCAACCGACTGTTTTAAGACGTTTACCCCCATCCAGGTGTCAATATTTTCATGGCTAGCGGGAGCGAGCCAGCATATATGTATTTTTGTTTTGACAGCCAGCTAAATTTGTAAATTTTTCGATAGAAAAATGTCTCCGGCGAAGCCAGATGTCTTCATAAAATGCTGGCTCGCTATCGCTCGCCAGGAAAAATCGACACCTGGATGGGGATAAGCGTCTTAAAACAGTTGGCTGAATGGGGCCTAATGGATACAACCCAGGGAAAGAGAGAAAAGGAGAGAAAGATAAAAAAAAAACGGTGACCCCCTTAATCGACTTCCTTTTCATGGACAGTAATGGAGAGTTGTGCTGCCAGGTACCGAGCAGGGGTAGGGTCTATATTTGTGATCCCCTGGGCTATAGGCTATATGGCTGTTCCCTGTATAGCCTACTACATCAGGGACTGGCAACTGCTCCATGTGGCCTATGCTGTGCCTACACTCTACAACATAATATTGTTCTGGTGAGTCGAATTATGGGATCAGAAAAAATATTTGTTTTGCATACATATATAAATCCTACATCTTGCTTCCACATAGGATTTTTTTTTTTTTTTTTTTTAGAAGTTTAACCAGACCACTGAGCTCCCCAAAAGAGCTCCCATAGGGCTGGCCTCCACATAGGATAGCCAACAGAAATAGCCATGGCAGAAACCACCTCAAAGCTCTCTTGCCCAGACCTGCTCTGATTCCTAACTCCATAGTGTCATTTCCATTATGTGGATTTTATGACCATTAGCACTGAAGGAACAGACCCAGAGCAGTGCCTCACCTGGACAACACCTTTATCACTGTTTTGCTAGTTTCTTCACCCCCGGGGAAGCTCTGTCTGGCCTCACACCGGGCACGGGAGTATTCTGAATAGGATTAGTTAGTTAAAATAGGACTTCAGAGGCAATCAACCCTTCCGGAATATTAAGCCAGCATATTGCAAGTCAAGTATATTTTCGGGACTAGAGCCCCTTTCCGGGAACCCCAGTCCCTTGTCTGAAAAGGACCAGACCAGATGGCTGGAGTAAAGAAGGAAACAAGAGCAATTGGACAGAGGAAGAACAAGTTGAGAAGTGAGAAATACAGTAGAAGACTGAAAGTCTGAAGAGGAAAACCACTGGTCCACCTTTACAGAGGTTGACTGCAACAACGAAGTGGCGGGCGATGGGGTCGCCACATCCCAACGCCAATATATGAAGACATTTGAATTAATTAAGTTATTGTAGGGTGTGCAGCATATTTGTTTGATATTTACGGTTAATTTAGTTTTCAATATGAAATATAAAATAGAATAGTTGTAGAATACTATAGTGGTATACAGCCTCATAATCTACTTGGTTAGAGTGCTTATTGGAGAGGCTGCTCAATACTACACAGCCTGAGCTAGAAACTAAGAAGCATCAGGGATTTTTTGTAATTTAAATCATTCTTAAAATATAAATATAGCCAGCTACCTACATTTTAATTTTTAGTATCTGAATTGGCTCATCTTAGGACAATGTTGCATATATATTTAGTTTTGTTTATTTACTGAGACTTCTGTACCCCCCCAGGTTCCTGCCAGAGTCTCCCCGGTGGTTGGTGACACAGTCCAGGTTCCAGGAGGCCCTCAAGGTGCTGACCTGGGCTGCCAAGGTCAACAAGAGAACCTTGCCTCCAGATGACCTCATCCTGAGCTCCATGGCGCACATCCAGAAGCAGGTCAGTTTATCCTTTGTCAGTGTTATGACGTGTTTTCTCAATATTCTGGCTAATATTAGACGATTTTACTCATTTCTGGAAGGTCCTCCACCAATCTGAGGTGTAATGTATATATATATTAATCCTTTGTAAGCTGTAGAAAATCTTCTAAAGATAGCCAGAATATAAGAAAGAAACTCATCATCTTATACTGGCATCTAGCCAAAAACCTCTCCAACAATTTCTCTTCCTCGTCTTTCCCTCCCCTTTCCCACTCTGATGGCACAACCATCACTTCTTCCTCTGACAAAGCTAAACTCTTCGCTCAAACTTTTGCTAGAAACTCCACCTTGGATGATTCCGGTGCTATTCCTCCTTCTCCGCCCTCCTCTCTCTTACTTATGCCTAATATCCTAATCTCTTCTAAAGATGTACTTTCTACCCTCTCTGGGCTTAACACTAATAAGGCGTACGGTCCGGACGGTGTTCCTCCTGTTGTTCTCAAAAACTGTGCTTCCGTGCTGACTCCCTGCCTAGGCAAACTCTTTCGTCTCTGTCTATCCTCTAACGTCTTCCCTTCATGCTGGAAGTTTGCTCACATTCAACCTGTCCCAAAGAAGGGTGACCGCTCTCAACCCTCCAACTATCGTCCAATTGCTCTTATCTCTTGTCTTTCTAAAGTTTTTGAAACTATTCTTGCTTCCAAATTTCTTAAGCATTTCTCTTCTCATAATCTGCTCTCAGATCGCCAGTATGGCTTCCTTAAGGGTCGCTCTACTGGTGATCTTCTTTCATATCTTACTAACTCTTGGTCATCCTCCTTTCGGGACTTCGGTGAGACTTTTTCTATTGCACTAGACATATCGAAAGCCTTCGATAGAGTCTGGCATAAATCTTTAATTTCTAAACTACCCTCCTTCGGTTTCTATCCCTCCATCTGTGCCTTTGTCTCTAATTTCCTTTCCGGCCGTTCCATAGCCGCGGTTGTGGACGGCCATTGTTCACTTCCTCACTCTATAAACTCCGGTGTTCCTCAGGGCTCTGTCCTATCTCCTATTCTCTTTCTAATTTTTATAAATGATCTCCTTAACTGTACCTTAATTCCCATCCATTCATACGCAGACGACTCAACCTTGCACTACTCCATTAGTTTTTCAGAACGCCCCAGCCAGCAATCCCTCAACGACAAACGTAATGAAGCCATAGAACTCTTAAATTCTGATCTAAATACTATTTCCAATTGGGGCAGAGAAAACCTTGTTAACTTTAATGCTTCCAAAACCCAATTTCTCCATCTATCTACCCGTCAGGATCTCCCAGCGGACTATCCCTTATTCTTCAACAATACAAAAATCAACCCTTCATCTTCTCTCAATATTCTTGGTGTCTCTTTTTCTTCTGCTCTCATTTGGAAGGACCATATTACCAGTCTTGCTAAGGCAGCATCCCAGAAGCTGGGTGTGCTCAACCGCCTTAGGGGGTTCTTTTCCCCTGCACAGCTTCTTGCTCTGTACAGGGGCATAGTGCGCCCTTGTATTGAGTATTGTTCACATGTGTGGGGAGGTTCCTCTCACACTGCTCTCCTAGACAAAGTTGAAAGGAAGGCCTTTCGTATCATTAACTCCCGTCCACTCACCAACTCTCTGCTTTCTCTCTCTCCGCCACAATGTTGCATCTCTCTCGCTATTCTATCGCTACTATAATAATCAGTGTTCCTCAGAGCTATCCCAGTGCATACCACCTCCTTTACGTAGGGCACGTGGTACCCGTCTTGCAACTCAATCCCACCCCTACTCTGTGCAACTCTCCAACCCAAGAGTGAAACGTTACTCTCAAACTTTCTTCTACTCAACAGCTGAGCTCTGGAACTCTCTCCCAGAATCAGTCTTTCCCTCTTCCTATGACTTAAATTGCTTCAAACTCCGTGTGTCCAGGCATTTTGGCTCGAACGTCCCTTGATTTTGGCCCTGTCACTCTTTCAACTATGGGGGAGGCACTCGCTATAGGCAGTTATGCCTTTTGCCTCCCTCAATCACATAGAAAAAAAAAAAAAAAAAAAAAAAAAATACTGAACTACAAACCCCAATGCACTTGAATAAACTAATGAAAACATATGGTCCTCCCGGAATTCGAACTCGGGACACCACACTCATAACATAAGCATCTAAATAATTACACCACCAACACAGTTATATATGTAATAAAAGTCCTTCCGTAATGAACAAATATTTATTATTATACCTTTTCTTCCGACAGGCTGCCATGGAGGAGGACCCAACGGAAGACCAAGCTAAGTGTGTGGGCTGCCAAGGGGTGCTGTGGTGGGTCTTGGGGACATTCAAGCACTTATTCATCTTGCTCATCATCCCGCAGTTCACAGTTCGAACCCTGGTGGTGTTCTTCTGCTGGTTCTCTGCCTCGATGGTCTATTACGGCGTCGCTCTCAACTCGGGCAATCTTGGGTCAGTTGCAGCGTTGAGATATTTCAGTCAAATGTAAGCTACATAAATTGTTCTACAGCAAGTTACATATGACATGGGTTAAGGAGGGTCACCGGCTTATTTTATCTTTCTCTCCTTTTCTCTCTTTCCCTGGCTTGTATCCATTCGGCCCCATTCAGTCGACTGTTTTAAGACGTTTATCCCCATCCAGGTGTCGATTTTTTCATGGCGAGCGATAGCGAACCAGCATTGTATGGAGAAATCAGGCTTCGCCGGAGAAATTTTTCTATCGAAAACTGTAAAAATTTAGCTTGCTGTCAAAACAAAAATATATACTGTATATACTGGCTCGCTACTGCTCGCCAGGAAAATATTGACACCTGGATGGGGGTAAACATCTTAAAACAGTAGGCTGAATGGGGCCGAATGGCTACATGCCAAAGAGAGAGGGAGAGAAAGAGAAAAAAAGCGAGGTGGGCTTCCTTAAGGAACTTCTAGAGATAACTGTACCTGACACTTTACCTTTGACTTACAGGACGGACCCCTACCTGTATGTGTTTCTGGGTGGACTGTTGGAAGTGCCGTCGTATCTGCTACTATGGCCCGCTATGCACTTCATCGGACGGAAGGTGTCACTATCGGCCCTCTACCTAATCGCGAGCGCCTGTCTCTTCTCCGTTATGGTGGTCATGTTGGTGGAACCCGAGAGTAAGATAAAAAAACTTTCAGTATCCAATATGAGAGTAAGATCGACCCTTTCAGTATCCAATATGCTTACACATTGATTCTGAGGAGGACGAATCATGAAGCATAAATCAAGGACTGCAAACTAGAAATGTCATGTCAAGATTCAATGCAGGAGGGTCAAACTCAATTTTACTGGACCTTCTGCCATAGATTTTTATTTTAAGGCATTTGCTTCAGGATAATTGCTTGGTGTTGCAGATGTACTGAATTGACTGCAATGACTTTTACAGCACTAAGGGACCAGACTGTTTCCTGTTCATTGATATAATTTTCAACGTAACCATTTTATGACATTGACCCTTCTTGTTTGCAGTGTTGTTCTTTTGTTCCATGGTAATGATGGTAATGTTGTCAGTGTTAATTTCTTTCCATATATATTTTATTCAGATGCCGAGGTAGTGATGGTAGTGTTGGCAGTGATAATATATTTACTCCTATAATTTATTCAGATGTTGGCAGTGTTAATTAATTTACTTATATATTTAATTTAGATGCCGAGGTAGTGATGGTAGTGTTGGCCCAAGCTGGAAAGGTGGCAGTGACGGCAGCCTTCCAACTGGTATGGGCCTACACCGCAGAACTCTACCCAACTAAACTCCGCTCTTTAGCTGTGGGTTTGTCCAGCTTCATGGCTAGGATCGGGTCCTTGCTGTCACCTTTCATCAATGATCTTATGGTTAGTTATGCTGTTTATTGACCCTCTCAGTACCATAGCGTAATTTGTTCACATTTTATTGGTAATGTTAACACATTTTATACAGCTAAGAAGTCTAGCAATACAAACTTAAGAAGGTCCTGTAGGAAGCAAAGGGTTAATTTGGATCTCAATTAACACTCACTCACAAAAATATTGTCTACGCTCCACAGAGTCAAGTAAAATAATCCAGAATAGAATGAAAGAATGTGGCATTGTATACTGCACCATGTAATGTTCAGGGGGGTAATTTTTTTGTTTGTTTTCTCTTTCTTTCCTTTTCTCTGGCTTGTTTGTATACATTCGACCCCATTCAGCCAACTGTTTTATGACGTTTATCCCCATCCAGGTGTCGATTTCTTCCTGGCGACCGATAGCGAGCCAGCATTAAATGGAGAAATCCGGCTTCGCCGGAGAAATTTTTCTGTCGAAAAATTAACAAATTTAGCTTGCTCTCAAAAAATATATATATATATGCTGGCTCGCTACCGCTCACCAGGAAAATATTGACACCTGGATGGGGGTAAACGTCTTAAAACAGTAGGTTCAATGGGGCCGAATGGATACAAGCCAAAGAGAGAAGGAGAGAAAGAGAAAAAAACGAAGTGGGCTCCTTTAACTGCGCTGATGGATTATACTGACTCGGGATAATGTAGCATGACTATCTTGAGCACACTTGACATGTTTGCATAACATAAATAGTTGTTAGTTTAGTTTTGAGGTAAGCTTACACCATTTTGAATCTCCTGAGTTTGTAAGGACTTTAAGTAATTACCCATTTCAAACTTATCTTAAACTACAATTTTTTTTAGTGAGTTTAGAAATGTGTGTGGCTCCCCTTCTATCAGGATGCCGTTACACCCCGACCGTCAGATTGGTTTGTGGTGTGTGTGTGTGAGAGAGAGAGAGAGAGAGAGAGAGAGAGAGAGAGGGGGGGGGGGGGGGGAGGTAGAGCAGAGTAGTGTAGAGTAGTGTAGTGTAGTGTAGTAATGTGTGCTCCTTGTCTTGTCCAGGGTGCAGTGACGCCATGGTCCCCCTCAGCAGTGTTTGGGGTGGTGTCGGTGTTGTCTGCTGGCCTGACCCTCCTGCTGCCAGAGACCCGCAACGCTGTCCTTTCAGAGACCAGGGATGTCAACACCACCACCACCACAGCTATGGCTCACAAGAAAACAAACAACACCGCAGACGATACGGCGATGGATAACGTACGGAAAGGCACAGAAAACCCGACTTACGTTTCGGATGGCTCTTAAGCCCGGTTCACGTTTTCCGTTCCGTTTTTCAGCCCGTACAAAAAATGGTGACGTCAGAGTGATGTCACTTACAGACACAGCTGGCCGTACGTATCATAAACCGGGAACCCGTTTCCCAAAATCCGGACCGAACAAACAGATGAATTTGATTTATCTTTTTCCGGTCCGCACAAGCAGTCCGTTCCGTTCCGTACATTGAACTACATTACATTGTAGTTAATACCGCATAACAATATACGCTATATGTATAATTTTAATGGCAACACAAATATTAAGGCAGTAAATACGTTACCCTATTGATTGTGTACCTGGCAGCCGTCGCGGCACCACCAAAGTTAACACGTACTCCTTCGCGCGCCTTCAGATACAGACAAATAAACACCAAAATAGAATATAACTACACAACAACAACAACGTGCTTCTCCAATAAACACCAAACTAGAATATAACTACACAACAACAACAACAACGTGCTTCTTCAATAAACACCAAACTAGAATATAACTACACAACAACAACAACAACGTGCTTCTCCAATAAACACCAAACTAGAATATAACTACACAACAACGTGCTTCTCCAATAAACACCAAACTAGAATATAACTACACAACAACAACAACGTGCTTCTCCAATAAACACCAAACTAGAATATAACTACACAACAACAACAACAACGTGCTTCTCCAATAAACACCAAAATAGAATATAACTACACAACAACAACAACAACGTGCTTCTCCAATAAACACCATAATAGAATATAACTACACAACAACAACAACGTGCTTCTCCAATAAAATATCGATTCCCTTCTACAGTGCATATAATTATTCCAGGCGGTGCTGGTTGGGGGGAGGGGCGTCGACTAACCGGGGACAGAGGTGCATGGGGGCGGTTCGTTCGTGTCTACCCCTTCGGGGATCACGGCGTCAGGCAATAGATAGATAGATAGATAGACCGTTGCCCACGTAAGTTCTGTTTCTAATCGTGATCTGATGTACGGAAGTAAAATTAGTATACGAATTAATTGCGAATGCTGTTTCAGTTTACTAAGCATATAAGTTAACCACTACACTCTTAATTCAATCCTGCGCAATATATTTCCATGAATATGATCACAGAGGAACAGAGCTTATATATATATGTGGGCAACTGTAGGCTACGTGATAGTTTTGTTTGATCTATTTTCCTAGTTAAAATCCATTGAATTACGATGGTGTTTTATCTTCGTTCAAAATTAGGAAAGCAGCACCAAGAAATATCTTTTCTCAGTCCATGTTGACGATCGTCTAGTAGTTGTTTACCTTCCGTCCAGAAAAGTACGTTACGTTACGCACTTCAGAGTCCGGACCGCACTCTGGAATGCAACACGCACTTCCGTTTCAACCTTAGTTTTCCGTGTCCGTTGTTCGTATGTGACGTCACAGGCCCGAAACCGGATCCGCAAAAGACGTCTCGTGTGAACCGGGCTTTAGTTAACCCTTTCAGTCTACGATAAAGCGTTTCTACCTTATATTCCGGCTATCACTATTGACGTCGGCTTAACCCTTTCACGCTTATGACGCGAGTTTGAGCCTATTAGGGATACTTTAAAGCCTCTGTTACCATCAGGGGTATTTAGAAACCTTTAGTTTAGTTACTTCAACCTCTGCAGTTGTCTTTGAGTTAGCTGTGGGCAGAAAACTAATTTGGAGAGGTAATTATAAGAGTGAGAGAACTCTATTTCTTATTGCTAATCTGGCAACCTCTGCGTCATAAAAGCGTGAAAGAGTTAATAAGAGACTGGGACCATCCTAGGCCTGGATACATCAGTGTAACCATCCTTTAAGTCCTTACCGTTCTTCTTTATTCCATTACTACCATCTTCATACATTCCATATTCACCAATAACATGGTGAATGGAGGTGATCAGCTTTTTTGTTGTTTTCTCTCTTTTTCTGGCTTGTATCCTTTCGGCCCCATTCAGCCGACTTTTTAAAGACTTTTATCCCCATCCAGGTGTTGATTGATTCCTGGCGAGCGATAGCGAGCCAGCATTGTATGGAGAAATCCGGTTTCGCCGGAGACATTTTTCTATCGGAAAATTTCCAAATTTAGCTTGCTGTCAAAACAAAAATATATATATGCTGGCTCGCTACCGCTCGCCAGGAAAATATTGACACCTAGATGGGGGTAAACGTCTTAAAACAGTAGGCTGAATGGGGTTGAATGGATGCAAACCAAAGAGAGAGGTAGAGAAAGAGAAAAAAAGCGAGGTGGGCTCCCTTAATGCTGTTGGGAGGGAACAAGATAACTCCACCTACGGTATATTCTACAATAATCTACATGGTTCTTATTTAACCCTTTCAGTACCAGCGACGTGTGTTATATTATATTCTAGCTATATTTAGATGATATTATGCAGCTTAGGAAAGATCTGTGGTAGTTAACCCTTTCACGCTCATATGACGCAGAGGTTGCCAGATTAGCAATAAGAAATAGAGTGCTCTCACTCCTATAATTATCTCTCCAAAATTAGTTTTCTGCCCACAGCTAACTCAAAAGACAACTGCAGAGGTTGAAGTAACTAAACTAAAGGTTTCTAAATACCCCTGATGGTAACAAAGGCTTTAAAGTATCCCTACTAGGCTCAAAATCGCGTCATATGTCGGAGAGGGTTAAAAGGGTAGGTTGAGATAGTTTGAATCCTTATTATTGATAGAGGTCCTTCCTAAGCTGAATAAAATTGTCTAATGGTTGCCCGAATATGATGAAAAGGACGTCCCTGGTACTGGATAGGTTAACAAACATTTACATTGTGACGATATATCTTATTTATGGAAGGAAATATATACGTCGTTACGTTAACGTTTAGTATATTTATGGAAGGAAATATATACGTCGTTACGTTAACGTTTAGTATATTTATGGAAGGAAATATACAGTATACGTCGTTACGTTAACGTTTAGTATATTTTATTTTATATTATTATTACTTATATTATTATTATAAATATAATTATTTTTTATATGACATAACAATATCTATGTATATACAATATAGTGTTTGTTTATAAATACTCCCCTAAAATAAAACCAACTACTTATTTTGAATGATTTACTATTATATATCCCTAATGGCCTAATTAGACCCTTAACACCTTCCCTTGGCAGAAACATATCCTGACATATTCCTTGTACAGTTGGCCAAATATGTGATGGCGCGGCACCAAGTATATGTGATGGCGCGGCACCAAGTATATGTGATGGAGCGGCACCAAGTATATGTGATGGCGCGGCACCAAGTATATGTGATGGCGCGGCACCAAGTATATGTGATGGCGCGGCACCAAGTACAAAGGAGTACAAAGGAAATCAAGCAACAACAGATCTAGTGACCCTTCTAGGTTGCTTGTCCTCCAAAAAACTGAGGATCAAGTGTCCAAACAGTGGTTTAGAGTGGGTAAGGGAACATTGGAAGGGGAATTACTGCCCTGGAACTAATGTCCGTGGCAGGATTAGGAAGTTAGTAGGGGACAGATGGATTAGGAAGTTAGTAGGGGACAGATGGGTTAGTAACTGAGGGGGGGATAAAATAAAGTTATTCATTTACAAACGCAGTCAGTCGCGGGTTTGATGCGAGATATTTGTCTAGGCGGAGTTTAAATGAATCAACGGTGATGCAGTCTATAACGTTTCGGGGAAGCCCATTCCACAAGTTGACAACTCGATTGAAGAAGAAATTCTTAGATTCGTGTGAGTTAAAAGATTTACCAATAATTTTGCAACCGTTTCCCCGCGTGTAATTAGATTGGTCGATAGTGAAGTACTTACTACAGTTCATATTGTCGATGCCTTTGATGATTTTGAACACTTGAATTAAGTCACCTCTTAATCTGCGCTGGGTTAAAGGAAATAGATTTAATTCTCTAAGACGCTCTTCGTATGGTTTGTTCTTTAGGCTAGGTATCATTTTGGTAACTCTACGTTGAACTCGTTCTAGCTTGTTTATATCTTTTTGGTAATAAGGGCACCAGGATTGAACGCAGTATTCCAGAAGAGGGCGGACTAATGAATTGTAAAGGGTTAGGATAACTTCTTTGGATTTATGCTCAAATGACCTGCCTATAAAGCCAATTATTTTGTTTGCCTTCTTAACAACTTCTGAACATTGTTGACTCGGTTTTAGGTTACTCGATATTGTTACTCCCAGATCGGTTTCTCTGTTTACATTCTTAAGCTGAGTGCCATTCATCGAATAGTTTTGCTTTCTCATTTAGGTATCCGATATGTAGTACTTTACATTTATCCGCATTGAAACTCATTTGCCAAATTTGGGCCCAACATGACAATTTATCTAGATTGTGTTGCATATCGTCAACTTGTTCTTTTGAGAGTACGCTATTTGCAATTTTTGTATCGTCAGCAAATTTTGAGATTGTACAGGTGAGACCCTCATCTATGTCGTTGATGTAAATTAGAAAGAGAATTGGTCCTAGTACCGATCCCTGGGGTACCCCGCTACTTACATTGGTCCATTTTGATGCCTTACCGTTTATGACTACTCTTTGCTTTCTGTCGCTGAGCCAATTTTCTATCCATTTCAACACACCGTCTTGTATTCCATGCGCTTTTAGTTTTAGCAGTAAACGTTTGTGGGGAACTTTGTCAAAGGCCTTTTGAAAATCAAGGTATATAATATCTACAGCTTTACTCTCATCGTAGAGGTTGAGGATATCGTGGAAGAAGTCTAAGAGGTTTGTTAAACAGGAACGTTTTTTACGAAAGCCGTGTTGAGTATCTTTAAGTATGTTATTTTCCTCTAAGTGATTTACGAGTCTGTCTCGTATGACCGTTTCTAGCATTTACATACAACTGAGGTTAAGCTAATTGGACGATAGTTACTGGGTAGGGATTTGCTGCCTTTTTTGAATATCGGTGTTACGTTGGCTAGCTTCCACTGATCGGGCATAGTTCCAGACTGCAAGGATTTATTGAATAGTAATGTCAGTGGTTTAGAGAGCTCATCCTTAGCTTCCTTTAGAACTCTAGGCGAGATTGTATCAGGTCCAGGCGTTTTATTTACCTTGAGTTTATCTAAACAATTCAATACTTCTCTCTCTGTAACGGTGATATTGCTTAGAACATCTGAATTATCAATCTGAATCGGCGATGGTGTAGGGATATCACTGAGGTCTTCTGTTGTAAAAAGTGATGCAAAGAAGGTATTGAGGGCATTACTCATTTGTTCTTCGTCTTTGGTGTATTCTCCATTTTCATCGACTAACGGTCCAACAGTTGAAGTAACTACTTTTTTCTTTCTGATATAACTATAGAATTCTTTCGGGTTTGTTTTACTTTGATTCGCAATATGTAACTCTAAGGTCTTTTTACTTTGCTTAATTAACTTTTTGGCTTTGCGTCGTAGCTCTACAAATTTCAGCCGTTCTTCGTCATTTTGTGAGGATTTTAATCTATCATTAGCAAATTTTTTAGCAAGCAGGCAGTTTGAAATATCTTTATTCCACCATTTGGGCTTATTATTATGGCCTGGACGCCGAGTTTTCGATGGTATGCAGTCTTGCACTGCTTTTAGGTAAGTGGTTTCGAATAACTTCCAAGATGTATTTATGTCGTTATTGTGAATTAAAAAGCTCCAGTCAGTTTCTTTAAACATAGCTCTAAGTTTATGGAAGTTTGCTTTCTTGAAATTAGGGACTTTTTCGATGCTACTATTTGGTTCGTTACTAGTAAACTTTAAAGTGAAAGTTATCGTACGATGGTCGCTGTTACTGAATTCATCACCAACATTCATTCACCAAGTATATGTGATGGCGCGGCACCAAGTATATGTGATGGAGCGGCACCAAGTATATGTGATGGCGCGGCACCAAGTATATTTCGATCAATAATTGGTATCAGCACTATCTAAGGTTTAATTCATAGTTGCGAGTGAGATAGACAAACATTCTCCTATCTTTACACACCCTATTCAACATCTGACAGACATTAAAGCAGCGCACAGCAAGCAAAACGTAATGACAGCAGCGACACGATTTATTTGGCCAACCGTACTTCTACTCATTGCTCTGACCACTATAGTGTATTCAGTATAACGAGGCCAGATATCTTGCCCCCAACCTCTTGTAACTAAGAAAGGGCTAGAACAAACTGGCTGTAGATATTCACACCTATTTCCTGGTTGACTATCTTCCTTTTAATAAGATGCACAAGTTTAAAGGGGGTGAGTGTTTTATATTTAATTTTTGTATGTATTATAATATATACAGTATATATATATATATATATATATATATATATATATATATATATATATATATATATATATACAGTATAATTATACAGTATATGTGTATATATATTTACTCACTAGACCTCTATCAAGCTTAAAATGGAAACCAAAAATATCTCCAGACCCTTTCTAGATGATTTGTTCAACAATATCCCGGCTGAAGGCCGGTTCCTACTAAATTACAGGCTCACTATCGTTCGCCAAGAAAAAATAGACACCTAAATGGCATGAAAGGTCTTAATATTGACAAAAATGTGTGTCGAAGGGTCTTAAAATTGCTAAGGTAATGGGGCGAATGTCTTATAAATCTCATAACTTATGGGGCTAAACATGAGGGAGAAGAGGGTCCAGAAAAAACCAATACCTCCCTTTAAAGATCAATATTTGTGAGCCAATTATAGTACATGCAAATAATTGACTATAAAATTATACGGATTCACTTTCTACTCTCGCTCAATTGACCGCTTGCGAGTTTCAGGCTATAAGGAAGTTGGCGTTGTGTACAGCGATATTTAGCAGAATTAACAGCTACAATATGGCAGTAATGCATATATTCCGTCCTTCTGTACCGGAGACGTTTTTTAAATTTTATTTTAGCTATATTTATACGATTTTGTGCAGTTTGAGAAGGATCTGTGGTAGTAAAAAGGGTTAGATGAGATAGTTCGAAGCCTGTTAATGGCTGGTGGCCTTTGTTAAACTGAATAAAATCATCTAATAGTAGCCAGAATGAAGTTAAAATAATGGCACTGGTACAAAAGTGGTTAAGGTGACCGTACAACTCAACCAGTTGACCATTTAAACTAGTAGCCCTTAATCAGTGTCACCTCAACCATTATCGTTAGGTTAAGTTAGGTAGAGTTCGATTAGGTTCTTAAAATAACACTGGTTTGGTTGATCATGGTTATTTTGGCATTGGTTGAGATCTACTGGTGTAAATACAAGTGTCTCGCTCTCGCTCTCTCTCTCTCTCTCTCTCTCTCTCTCTCTCTCTCTCTCTCTCTCTCTCTCTCTCTCTCTCTCTCTCTCTCTCTCTCTCTCTCTCTCTCTCTCTCTCTCTCTCTCTCTCTACTGGTTGACCTATCTGGGAACCTAGTTTGAGATTAGTACGGCATCGAACTTACCTATAATTAGAGGTATGTTGTGAATTGAGTTTTGTTTATGCAACCGAGGAAGCGTGTGTTGGAGTGGTGTGTGGGGCTTGTATAGGTGTGTCTGTATGATCTTGAAGCAGATAGTTTGACTGGTGTGCGTCGTTGGTGTGATGATGAAGTTGTGTGTCGTTGGTGTGATGTTGAAGGTGTGTGTCGGAGGAGTGGTGATGGTGGTGGTGTGTGTCGACGATGTGGTGGTGATGTGCGTCGTTGGTGTGATGTTGAAGGTGTGCGTCGGTGGAGTGATGGTGGTGGTGTGTGTCGTCGACGTGGTCCTGAAGGGTGGTGCGTGAAGTGTCCGGGAGGGTGAGGGTGAGGGCGGCTAGGGTGAGGGAAAGGGAACCAAACAGCGCCGAGGGGCCCCACACCACCACATCACCCTACAAACATACAGGTTAAGGGGGGTCATCGTTTTTTTTTATCTTTCTCTCCTTTTCTCTCTTTCCCTGGCTTTTATCCATTCGGCCCGTCTATGATTCGGCCCCATTCAGCCAACTGTGTTAAGACGTTTATCCCCATCCAGGTGTCGATTTCTTCCTGGCGAGCGATAGCGAGCCAGCATTGTATGGAGTAATCCGGCTTCGCCGGAGACATTTTTCTAACGAAAAATTTACAAATTTAGCTTGCTGTCAAAACAAATATATATATATATATATACTGTATATGCTGGCTCGCTACCGCTCGCCAGGAAAATATTGACACCTGGATGGGGGTAAACGTCTTAAGACAGTAGGCTGAATGGGGCCGAATGGATACAAGCCAAAGAGAGAGGGAGAGAAAGAGAAAAAAAGCGAGGTGGGCTCCCTTAATGAATATCATAGAGTTACATAGATACACAGACTTTGCGGTCCCTACTAGGCAGTCTGGACTTTTAATGCTAACAAGGGATCTGCTACAATGTTGAAGGTAAAAAGAGGAAAGCAGAAGGCTCTCTCCCTAACCACCACTCCCTCTGACCTTGGGTTGGCATGAAATTAGTTGGGAAACAGAATGAGCAAAATTAAATGATTTCTATTGGGAAATTCATAGTAAACATCGAAGTGGAGAAATATTGTATACTTCTGATACTTAACCTAACTTTGTTGTCTTCTATTTACCTATATTGCTCCAACCTCCCGATATGGATGTCTAACCTCCTTCTGAATGTGTCAATTGTATTACATTGTACCTCTTTCTCTGGCAATTTGCTCCACTCGTTGACCACACTGTAAGTGAAGGAGTGCTTTATGACATCGAGATCCGGCCTCATGATCTATACATTAATGAGAGCGAGGGGGGGGGGGGAGAGGAGTCCCCGTATCAATGACTTTGGGAAAAGGGAAAATACTAAATTGAAAGAAAGCTTCCTTAGTAATTTAATGTATAGCACACAGTAATTGCAATGGATCCAATTAGGATCCATATAGTCCCTGTTTTTAAATATATTTGGCATTTTTTAAACTCTCTTTTGGACTACAATAATTTAGTTATTTTGGAGTCCAACTGCTTACAAGTTATTTCCAAGTCTTCTACTGGCCAAGAAATACACTAATATTCTCTTTGAAAATTGGTGCCTTGCATCTTTATTCACGTATCTTACTTTATAAACATGTTTTTGAAGGACTAATTCATCTTATTCTTGAGGGTGGTGAAGGGCACCTCAAGTGACACACTAGCCTGCGCCATCCCTACCAAAACTCAGATACATGTAGCCAATAAACTTACATGCGTGACACCGGATTTATAAACATTCCACAATATCTTACCAGCAAGTCGTTAATGTAAGGTGAGCAGAAAGATCCGAACCGTGAGAAGAAGTTGGCCTCCCCGATGGCCAGTGAGCGGTACTTGGTAGGGTAGAGCTCAGCAGTGTAGGCCCAGGCGAGCTGGAAGGCTGCTGTCACCGCCACCTTCCCTCCCTGAGACATCACCACTACACCCCACCAAGAACCTGGGGGGAAGATACCCGTACAATTTATGAAGCTATTAAGGGAAGGCAGACCGTTTTTCTTGACCCCCTTCTCCCTAATGTTTAGCCCCACTAGTTTTGACATTATTAGAATTTGTTTTGGATTTAGACCATTTTGTAGGCCCAATAGGCCTAATTTTGATTTTGATTTTGAAAACTTCTAAATTCACCCATAGACGGTTTATTTATGTATGAATTGTATTTACATTTCTACCATAAGTACACTTTCACCCGTTGAATCCAATGGCACAAACATAATTCAAATCGGACCAGTACTTTAGGATTTCGATTTTGATTGGACCTCCAGAAACGCTCGAAATTAGCACTTTTTCAACATTAAAAGTCTTCTGTAGCCCAAACTAAGAGTCCAAATTAATTCTACTTGGTGCCATTCGATTTTGATCGTCCAACACCTTCCATACATGGTCGTAGATTCCATTTTCGACCAGCCATTCGCCCAGAATCAAACAATATTCTTTGAAAACACTTGGGTTTTTTAAAGTCCAGGCGAAACCAAGGTACCTTGGCAGGTCATGTTCGAGTTTTGTGTTTTCAAGGGTGTACTGTATATGGATTCGTCTCGTCGTTGCAATTCCAACGGTATATTTTTTTTTTGGATTTAGACCATTTTGTAGGCCCAATAAGCCTAATTTTTATTTTTATTTTGAAAACTTCTAAATTCACCCATAGGTTTATTTATTAATGGATTTTTTACCACACGTACACTTTCACCCGCTGAATCCAATGGCACAAACATAATTCAAATCGGACAAGCACTTTAGGATTTCGATTTTGATTGGACCTCCAGTAACGCTCGAAATGAGCACTTTTTCAAATTTAAAAGTCTTCCCAAAAGTTAGCCCAAACTAAGAGTCCAAATTAATTCTACTTGGTGCCATTCGATTTCTATCGCCCAACAGCTTCTATACATGGTCGTAGACTCCATTGTCGACCAGCCATTCGCCCAAAATCAAACAATATTCTTTGAAAACACTTGGGTTTTATTTAGTCCAGGCGAAACCGAGTACCTTGGCAGGTCATGTTCGAATTTTGTGTTTTCAAGGGTGTATATGGATTCGTTTCGTCGTTGCGATTCCAACGGTATATAATATTTTGGATTTAGACCGTTTTGTAGGCCCAATAGGGCTAATTGTGATTTTGATTTTGAAAACTTCTAAATTCACCCATAGACGGTTTATTTATCTATGGATTTTGCCTAAATTTCTACCACAAATATACTGTCACCCGCTGAATCCAATGGCATAAACATAATTCAAATCGGACTAGTACTTTAAGATTTCGATTTTGATTGGACCTCCAGAAACGCCAAAAATTAGCACTTTTTCAACTTTAAAAGCTTTCTGTAGCTCAAACTATGAGTCCAAATTAATTCTACTTGCTGCCATTCGATTTGTATCGCCCAACAGCTTCCATACATGGTCGTAGATTCCCTTTTCGACTAGCCATTCGTCCAGAATCAAACAATATTTGTTTTAAAAGACTTGGCGAAGCCAAAGAGAATTCAAACAAAATTCTAATCGGACCAGTACTTTAGGATTTCGATTTTTATTGGACCTCCAGAAACACCCGAAATTAGCACTTTTTCAACTTTAAAAGTCTTCTGTAGCCCAAACTAAGGGTCCATAGAAGAATGTCCCGTTCAAAAATTGCAGATTCGCTAACGCTCGTCAGGAAAATATCAACACCTAAATGGAACGAAAGGTCTTAGTATTTACAACGAAATGAGGCGAAAGGTCTCAAAATCATCAAACTAACGAAACAAACTATTTAAAACCTCAAAACTAATATGCTAAACATGAGGGAGAAGGGGATCCAGAAAAAGCGAGTACTACCCCTTAACAAGTAATTGTTGGGAATGACTGTACTAGCCCAATTGGTAGTATGGGGGAGGGGGGCCATCCTGAACAAAATGCACCATGTAGGCCACCTTCATATGTAACTCTCAATAAATAAATTATTTTCTCTAGCAAAATATGTATATACGGTACGATCAACCCTCCCCCCCCCCCCCCCTCTCTCTCTCTCTCTCTCTCTCTCTCTCTCTCTCTCTCTCTCTCTCTCTCTCTCTCTCTCTCTCTCTATCTCTCTCTCTATCTCTCTCTCTCTCTCTCTCTCTTTTATCGGATATGCCATCTCTACTAGAATTAAGTCCTGAGCACTTCGTTTGGATCGTAAGTCTGTGTGGCCAGTGTATCTATGTACATGTAAATATATGTAAATCTCTCTCTCTCTCTCTCTCCCTCTCCACCACTCACCCCAGGGCTCCAGCAGTATGAGAGCCATGACGGAGAAGATACAGAACGCCCCGAAGAGATAGAGAATGATCTGTGACCGCCGGCGCCCCACGTACACCATGGAAGGCCACAGCAGAAGGTACGACACCACCTCCGACACGCCGCCCAGAAACACGTATAGGTAGGGGTCGGTGCTGTACGCGATTAAAGAGGGGAACGGAGCATTATGTAAGGATATCAGAGAGATTTACATATATTTACATATATACACTGGCCACACAGACCTTACGATCCAAACGAGGTGGTCAGAAGTTAATTCTAGTAGAGATGGTATATCCGATAGAAAAGGAAAGTTGAAGGAAAGGATAGAAAAGAAGAAGGCTCGAGAGAGAGAGAGAGAGAGAGAGAGAGACCACCTCCGATACGCCGCCCAGAAACAAGTATACAGTAGGTAGGGGTCGGTGCTGTATACGATTAAAGAGGGGAACAGAGCATTATGTAAGGATATCAGAGAGAGAGAGAGACTATGACTATTATCATTGAATTATGTATTTCATTTGACATTTTTTCAGCTTAGAAAATATCAGCATGAATTGAAGCTATATTGAGATCACTTTTACTCCTTTGATATCTAGAAATAATCCCAAGCCGAATATAATCGTTGGTGGTGGTCTTCTTCTTCTTCTTCTTCTTGTGGAGTTGCTGTCCCTTGTTCTGAGCTAGCTCACCTATGCACCGGTGATCTCTTCTCCAGAAACAGCTAGAGCTTGATTAAGATTTAGTTTAGAAAATAAGTAGTCGTAGAAAGGATAGTTAAAGAAAAGTATTGAAGTATATAGCTTAAGCAGAACTCTCCTCTCCCTATATACCCCCTCCTCCACCCCCCAATATCTTGTTCTCTCCTTAACTTAATTTAACTTTTCCCCTCTCTACTATATAATCTCATTTATCTTCCTCCCCCACTCTGATCACCTTCTCCCCCCTCATCCTATTCTATTCTATTCCGTTTTCTCTTCTGCCACACCTGCTCCAGGAATCTTTTCACTACCTTCATTCTTTTCCCCATTTCCCCATCTACCCCCTCTTCTATCCCGAGACCTAACACAAATTTTACACCCTCATCCTCTTCTTTCTGTTCTTCCCATTCCCTCTCCCCTACCTCCCGTTTCAACTCATTTTCCAACCCATCTCTCTCCTCTGCATATCCCTGGCACTTAACTCTGTCACTATATGTTCTATTGTTTCCTCCACTCTCCTCCCTCCCACCTCACATTGCAGACACTCCTTCACCCCCCCCCCCTCATTCCACCTCCATGTTCTCCTATTTGTCTCTAATGCTCCTGCCCTAGCCTTAAACAGTAGTTCAGTTCCCCAACTTCCGTCATAAAACTCCTCTTTTCTCGGTCTCCCCTTGCTTCTATATCTTATCAGTGTACTTTTCTTCTCCATATTTCTCTTACTTCCTTCACTCTCGTTTCTATCTCTTTCTCTAGTCTCCTTCCCTGACCTAGTCCTGCAATACTCCCTACATCTCTCCACTCCTCTCCCACCCTTCTTTGTTTCACTCCTATTTTTTTCAGTTTTCTCCTACACTCTTTTGCCCATCTACTCTTCCCCTCCCCCCATTCATACACTCTCCTTGGCCACCTATTATCCTCCATCTCCTCCAACCTGCTCTTGTACCTCAACTTTGCCTTCGCCACTCTTTCCTCAAACGTACTCCATCCCATCTCCCCTCTCACTGCTTCATTTGCTGTCCACCTTCTTGCTCCTAACCCTATTCTTCCTATTTTATTTTGTCCCGTCTCTAGTCTATTTATTTCTCCCCCTGTACTCCCTCTCACATCCATCCCGTACATTATTTTCGGCACTTCAAAGTCCTTCCACACCTCTCTTACTATTTTATATTTATTCACTCTGGTTTTTGTCACATTCCACAGTTTCCCACTACACTGCTCCACCTTCATGATTTTCTCATTCATTGTCCTTTGTCGCCCTTCCCTCCCTATCCATACCCCTATTTTTTTTTTTTTTTTTTTTTTTAAGAGACAATGAACGGAGGAAGGAAAAACACAGATAAAACAAAAAGGTCCATGTGCCTAAAGGCATCCTCCATTCATAAAATGTTTGTAACAACTGGATTTAAACATTTGTAGATTGTAAGTTTGTGGAAAGCAATACGAGGGAAGTGAATTCCAAAGAGTAGTAGCTCTGGGGATAAATTAATTCTGATAAGCAGAAGTTCTGCATTGTGGAGGAGAAAGTGTAAATTCATGGGCGCTCTCAGCTGCCCTAGTTCTACGGGGAAAGATGTGGAGAGGCGGCACAATTGAAGCAAGTTTCTCGGAACAATTGCTGTGAAAATATCTGTAGAATAATGCAAGGGATGCAACGTTTCTCGTATGGATAATGTAGAAAGGTCCTGTGTGATTGCAGGGTTATTGATTAATCTAATAGCTTTATTTTGAATTTTGTTCAACTGCCTCAATGCAACCACTCCACTTCCACCCCACAGAGGTGAACAGTAATCCATCTGAGAACGCACATGACTTTTATATATTACGGCCAACTGCTCGTCAGTGAAGAATTCTCGAATTCTGTACAGGAGTCCCAGTTTTTTAGAGGCATTCTTAGCCATGCTTCTAACATAATGTGTCCAGCTCAAGTTAGTAGTTAATGTTACACCAAGAATGTCAATACTAGGGGAAGTGGGAATATTTACATAATTAAAAAATATATGGGAGTCAGTGAGATTCTGTCGGTTAGAAAATTGAATGTACTTGGTTTTCTGTGCATTAAAGGAAACTAGATTCTTTTGTCCCCATTCATTAATTCTAGAAAGGTCCTGGTTCAGAGAAATTGCAGTGTTTATTTTTGAATTTATAAGATCGGGTTGGGTGAAAGAATTGGTAAATGTGAAGGAACTGTGGAGTGTTGAGTCATCTGCGTAGGAATGTATTGGATTATGAGTGGTAGATGTGAGATCATTGATATGAATGAGGAACAGAGTTGGGGCCAAAACTGATCCCTGGGGAACACCAGCATTTATTGAGTGAAATTGAGAATAAAGGCCATCTACCATTACACGTATTTTTCTGTTATGAAGATAAGAAGAAATTAGTGGAACTAATGATGCAAGGCCGTAGTGTGACATCTTCGACAATAAGGATTGATGCCAGACTCTATCAAATGCCTTTGATATATCCAGTGCTATTGTATGTGTTTCACCATGTTGGTCTGTAGCTTGGTTGATTTGATGCATAAGAAGGCAAAGAATGTCTGCAGTTGATCGACATCGTCTAAAACCATATTGCCTATCACTGATTAATATATTATTCTCAAGATGCTTAATTATGTGATTATTTAATATAATTTCAAAGACTTTACCAAGAGTGGAAGTTATAGCTATTGGTCTGTAGTTTGATGGATCTGAAGAAGTACCTTTTTTAGGAACTGGGTGGATGTTTGCTTCTTTCCAGGGTACTGGGAAGCATGAGGTATGAGTACACAGACGGAAAATATTTGCCAATACAGGAGCGAGCACCAAGGAGCAATTCTTAAGTACTATTGGAGGAATTTCATCTGGACCAGGAGCCTTATTGTTACGTCCTGGGATATATAAACACTGGGCTCTTTCTATTGGACTAGGTATGCGGCAACAAGCAACAACGGAAAACGCTAGATCCAACCCTTATCTATAAACCCAGGCAACATACCATCCTAAACCGTCAAGAGTCCTGCCTGGACAACGAGGTATCCTATGACTCGGTTACAGGGTGCACGCACTATAGACTGCTGATAGTCAAGCAGGCTATATAAAAGATCACACAATTAAGTTGACTTAAAGCTTCAAGGAAAAGATAGATTACGGAATTAAATTGCAGAAACAATTTAATAACAAACTAGAAGAAAGTACATTTAACGTTACGTTAATTAATACAACTAATCACCCCTGCGTGAAAGAAGGTGAAAGCAAACAGTCCTCAAAACATAGTACCGGTAGACAAGATGCGGGTTTCTAAACTGCATGCGGCTACTGTAGGATCTGATGCTTAGCAAAGAAAGTACGTTACGGATTTAGAGAACTCTTAACTCATAAGCAGGAATAAATACTAGTGATAGGCCATACAGTGTATAATGGCATAGGTATAATTAAATAAAGGCAGCAACTCGCAACATAACCACATGTGCTTCTCACTCTTAGTCAGGCAAGCCTGCTCGGACAGAGTCTCTAAGCCACACCCTGACTCACAATGCTCACAAAAATGGTAAACTGTGGCACAATAACAAGCATACAGAGATCATAAACCCCTAGCTGTTAATCTGCCAGGTGGCAGAGGTCTAGCCGGAAGGATATAGGCTTCGGATACCCGGGCTGAGCCACCTGCTCTAGCCTAGGGACGTTCCCAAGTCTGTGCGCCAAATTACTCTAATTGAAAGGGTGCTCTCTTGAGAGACTCAGATCGCAAGTATCTGACTCTCTCCTGGCGACCCTAAAACAAAAGCAAGACGTGCTAGCGCAGTGCTGAGTGGTCTAGGCAAGGGCCCTCACACAACACAACACTAGACACACAGGGACACAGACAAGAAAATGCCCCCAGACTCCCACGGGTATCCTAGTAAAGTCGTGCGGGTCCACAGGACTCGCACCAGCAGACTTTACTTAAAGGATCGCAAAAAGCCTCCCCTCCGGTCTAGCCCCTGCTAACCTGACACAAGAACACACTAGCAAGCATGAAACCACCAAATATGAGACAACAAAAAAGCTTCCTAGGTCTCATTAACAATTACATCTCTGCATAAGGCCCAAAATCCTATCTAGTTATCTGAGAGCTCGTCGTTAATACAATAATAGATATAAGGTCTATCAAGGGGATGGGATAATTAAATAGATTGGTGAAGTAGTGGAAGGAAGGTATACAAAGTAAGAGAGAAAGTTTCTAAGTGGGGTTGAGAGGGATAGATATCAAGGGGGTCCGAAAGGTACGACAGTGAGGTGAGCTCTGAGTCTTGAATCTGTCAGGACCCCACCCTAGGCATACAAAATACATCCCAGGCTTGGCAACACTCAACACTGTTGCCTGGTCAAAATCCTCTACCCCGTGCGTGAGTCGAAACTAAGCCTAACGTTGCAATCAAATGCATATGGCAACGCTTCAGGCTCGTCCCAAGCTGGCAAGCGAAGCAACTTGGGACGAGCCTGAAGCGTTGCCATATGCATTTGATTGCAACGTTAGGCTTAGTTTCGACTCACGCACGGGGTAGAGGATTTTGACCAGGCAACAGTGTTGAGTGTTGCCAAGCCTGGGATGTATTTTGTATGCCTAGGGTGGGGCCCTGACAGATTCAAGACTCAGAGCTCACCTCACTGTCGTACCTTTCTCCTCCACAATGCAGAACTTCTGCTTATCAGAATTCATTTATCCCCAGAGCTACTACTCTTTGGAATTCACTTCCCTCGAATTGCTTTCCACAAACTTACAATCAACAAATGTTTAAATCCAGTTGTTACAAACATTTTATGAATGGAGGATGCCTTTAGGCACATGGACCTTTTTGTTTTATCTGTGTTTTTCCTTCCTCCGTTCATTGTCTCTTAAAAAAAAAAAAAAAAAAAAAAAAAACGTCCCAAGCCGGTCTCTCTCTCCCGCTCGTCTCCTCCCGCCCTCACTAGACTTACATCTTATATATTATAATGAAATAATCAACTATCGAGAATAAAATATACTAAGATGCGTTGGTTAAGAATAAGGGCAGCTTCAAGCTGTGAAACAACATAAGAATATCCCAGACATTAGTTACGTTGTCGTAGGATATATACTAAGGAAAAGCCTGCCGACCGGCTGCCATCAGCCGGTTTCTAAACGGTTGGGCAGCCGACGCGCGCGCATGCCCGCACGTGGCTACTATGCAGAAGCGTCACATTATCTACTGAGAGATTCTGCAAAATAGTTTTGACATGTCTGGTGTGGATCTTAAGTGAGGGAATTTCAGGCGAATTAAAATTAAGTACAGGGACATCTTGATTTATTTCATCTAAGGTTGAGTTGGTGGAGAAAATATCCGCAAGAAGGTTAGCTTTACCTCGTGGGTCACTTACAAGATTGCCAGTCGGAGATTTTAATGGTGGAATGGATGAAGCAGTAGTAAAGTTGGATTTGAATGAGTTAAGAGTAGACCAAAATATTTTGTTATCATTTGGATTATTTAGAAGTTTATTTGCCTGCTTGTGGAGAAAGTTTGATTTAGTTAGGTTTAATACAGTTTTGGCATGATTTCTGATGTTTCTAAAGTAATTAAAGGCTTCATGTGTTTTTGATCTTGTGTATGCATTGTATGCTATTGCTTTTTGTTCAGTTACTCTAGCAAAATTATGGTCAAACCATTTAGGTGAATTAGATCTTTTACTGTACTTTTGATGAGGAATAAAAGTTTCCATTCCAATTTTTACAAAATCTTGTATGTGGCTCAAGGTGAAGTGTGCATCATTAGAAAAGAAAGAGGTCCAGGGAATATCAATAAAGAAACCTTGAAGACCCTCCCAGTCGTAATGTAATGCCATTTAGTCACCAAAACAGGTTCAGAGTGGGAAGGTGTGGTAGGTGATAGACAGTGATAAATACTTCACTTCCTCCCTTGTTTCTTTCTTTCCCCTCCTATCCTCATTTCTACTGCCTCTGGTCCATTTACTACTATCATACTGCTTTTCTCTACACTGAACTTCATTTCTAGGTCTCTGCTAAACCACACAATTTCTGTCTCCGCCCCTTCATACATATTCATTATCATGTTCCTTATCTTCCTACTCACTCCTAGTTTCTCCATCACTGCTTCTGCAACTCCCCTACTAATCTTATCATATGCCTTCTCCACATCCAAACACACTATAAACACACATTTCCCTTGCTTTGCCTTTTTCTCTATAATCTCATCTAATATAAATATATTGTCTGTTCCTCTTCTCCCCTTCCTAAACCCATTTTGCTCTTCACTAAGCAGGTTCCTTTCTTCTACATACTCTCCTACCCTCTCCTTTAGTATCCCATAAAATATCTTATTTATTATGTTTATTACCGTTACTGGTCTATAACTCCCCATTTCGTGCACATTTTTCGCTCCTCCTTTGTAAATCAATGTGACCCGTTCTTCTTTCCATCTTGCTGGTATTTCTTCCTCCTCCCATATTTTATCAAATAGCTTCTTTAACATCCTAATTATCATCTCCCCTCCTTCAATATACATCTCTGCTGTTATCCCATCCGGTCCTGCCGCTTTGTTTCTCTTCAGCTTCTTCACACTCCTCCTAATCTCCTCCTCACTCACCATCTCATTCATATTTTCATCTATTTCTTCCTCATTTAGTTTAATATTCCATTGCCCTACTCTTATTTGGTCATTTACCCCTCCCACTTCCTCCCAGTATCTTTTTATTTCCACTCCAATTTTATTTACATCCCTAACTTTTTCCCCACCTACGTTCAGCTCCACTACTACCTTTTCCCTCCTTTTTTCTCTTTTTAACCATCTATACCACTCAGCTTTTCCTTTGTCCCCCTTCTCTTTTATCCTGTCAATTTCTTTCTGTTCATGCTTCTCTATTGCTCCTCTATTACGTTTTTTGTCTTTTTTCTCTCCTTCTCGTATTCTTCCCTTGCTATTCGAATTTCCTCCTCACTTATATTTTCCCCTCTCTTTTCCCCTTCTCCAACTCTTTCCTAATCCTATTCCTCTCTTTCCTCTTCTTCCTCGCCTACTTAATGTCTTTATTCCACCACCCTTTCATTCCTCTACCTTTCCTCCCTATTTTCTCCTTCTCTAACACACTCTCTGCTACCTTATTTATTTCCCTCTCTATCCACTTATCAATTTGCATTGCACTCCCTCCCCCCACTTCATCTATATCCATATTCCCTATTTCCTCCCTAAACCTCCCCCACTCCGCCTCCTTCATTTTCCATCTGTCTGGCTTACTAGCCCTACTCTTCTCCTACTCCTACACTTCTCTATATTCTTCTTGTGAAACTTTATGCTGTATCTTAGTTTCAGTAGGTTATGGTCACTGTTTATTTCAAAGTTTTTTTCTTCATCTACTACCATTTTTATCACTCTCTCTCTCCTTCTTTCCTGTTCACTAATATATAATCAATAGCTGACCTCCTCCCTTCTCTTCCTCTCCATGTTACTTTCCCCTCCGCCTCTACCATATTCAAATTTTCTAGCTGCTAATCCTCACATAGGTCTAACAATAACTGCCCATTCCTATTGATTTGTTCCCCTAAAATTCCTGTGTGAGCAATCATATCCCCCATTATTATCATTTCATCTTCGTTTCCTATCATCACAGCCCTTATTACTTCGTATTTTCTCCGATTTTCCTCCCTCTCTCTCAGCCCTCCCTCTACCGTCATATAGCTTACAATCAGCATAAATTTAGCGCTTTTCATTTCCCCTTTCCCTTTCACCCTCACTACTAGTATGTCCTCCTGGTCTTCCCCTTCCCCCAAGTTCACCTGTTCAACTTCCCATTTGTCTTTTCTACCACCACTGCGACTCCTCCACCCTTTTTCTTTGTTTTCTCTCTTCCTTTCCCTATTACTTCATACTTCTCCCCTCCCCATTCTATCTTCCCCTTTAATTTTGTTTCTACTATTCCACAAATATTCAACCTTCCTTCCTCTGCTTCTCTCTCTATTTCCTCCATCATTCCCGGCCTCCATCCATTAACATTCACACACCCAATTATTATTTCCCCCATATCCTTGCCATGGAATTCTTGTTTCTTTTTCTTCTTCCTCCTACATTCCTTTCTCCCCCCCCCCTTCCTTTCCTCTTCTACTCCCCCTGGATCCTTATTTGTTTCCTTTACTTCTCCTCCACTCCTATTTTTTTCCAATTCTTCTCACTACTGTCTATAATCTCCTTTCTTCCAAGACTATCCCCCCCTATCTCCCTCTCTTTTCCTCTACCCTTTCCCCCCTGTATTGAATCTCCTGCTCCTTCATTTTCCATCCCTTCTCCTCCCTCTGCCCCTACTTCCTCCTCCCTTTCCTCTCCCTTGTTCGTTGATAGTCAATCTATTTTGTTCTTCTCCAATGACGACCTCCTCTCTTCTCGTCTAACAATCTCCTCTATCCTTCCTGCTATATGTCTTTCCTCCTCCCAACATAATAATTAGCCAGAATTATAATAGAATTAAGCCATTGTATACAAGGGATTAACCCCTTCAGCACCATGACGCCTTTTTACCTTTGACTCTTGAGATTAGATGATTGTATGCACTCTAAGGGGGACCTATGTTACTAAAAAGGTTTATTAAGATTGTATTTATCCATTTAAATCGTATAGAAACATTACAAACTAAAGAAAATCGTCTAATGGTAACCAAAATAAGATGAATATTTTCGCCATTGTATAGAAGGGATTAATAACTTTACAACCTACTTGACATTGGTTGCGTTGAGAGCGATGCCGTAATACACCATGGAGGCAGAGAACCACACGAAGAACACGACGAATGAACGATATCTTAGTTGTGGGATGATGAACAAGATAGCGAACTGCTTTAATATCCTCACAACTTGAGCCCAGACCTGCTTACATGGCCCCTTCGGAGTTTTACACAAGTTCTCCTCCGAATCTTCTTTGTGAACGCCCTGAAAATACGATTATAAGTGTGTGAGCCACGAATATTGAGGACAATTAATTAACCCTTTGAGTACCAGCGACGTTTGTTATATTTTATTCTAGCTATATTTAGGAGATATTATGCAGCTTAGGAAGGATCTGCGGTAGTTAAAAGGGTTGATTGAGATAGTTTGAAGCCTTATTATTGCTAGAGACCCCTCCTAATCTGAATAAAATCGTCTAATAGTTGCCACAATATAACGAAAAAGACGTTACCGGTACTGTAGGGGTAATGTTGTATATCGTTATATAACTAACAAGGTAAAAGGGAGGTAGCGGGGCTATATGGTATCTTTGTGGTGTTGGTGGTGTAATGGTTTAAATGCTTAATGGGTGTGGTGTCCCAAGTTCGAATCCCAGGAGGACCATATGCTTTCATTAATTTATTCAAGTGCATTGGGGTTTGTAATTGATAATTAATGTTAAGAACGGGGTGTTACTTAATAACATGAACTAACCTGTTTGTGAATGCGCGCCATGGCAGCAAGCATTAGGTCATCAGGGGGTAAGGTATTCTTGTTGACCCTGGCCGCCCACGAGAGTACCCCAAGGGCCTCCTGGTACCTGCCCTGGGTCATCAGCCACCGGGGAGACTCGGGCAGCCACCTATATACAGCAGGGGGGTGTCAAACCGGAGCCATTTTGTTTAAGGGGGTAGTACTCGCTTTTTATGGACCCCCCTTCTCCCTCATGTTTAGCATAATAGTTTTTGATGTTTTTAAGACACATTACATTGTGTAAGTGTTAGATGTTAAGGACGTTTGTAGATTATAATGATATTAAATAATGTCGTGTTAATTGGCATTTCTTTCACAATACTACATCTGCGTGTTTCAGTACTTCCATTTGACTAGCATAATGAGGTTAGGTTTAGTGTAACACTCAGTGCATGTTCCTATATATCGACAAGGTATATGTACGAAGAGTATTTGCTAAACCTTTAACCTTCTTGATGGTACAGTGGTAGAACACTGTTGTCCTATTTGTGGGTCCTGAGTTCAATTCCCTTAAGTTGCAATCATTAATTATTTATTAACTCTACACATTACATTGTATAAGTGGTTAAATGTTGAGGACGTATTTTATATTCTAATGATATATATATATATATATATATATATATATATATATATATATATATATATAGTAGTGGCAATAGATTCTCCTCGGGGTGAAGCGGAGTCTTATAAGGGCAAGCAACACCAAGGTTAACACGAACATCTTTATTCTGGTACCGGTAACGTTTCGACATTAACATGTCATCATCAGACCTAAAGCAATAAGAAATAAATGTATTAATACATTATGTTGACATTTAAAGCAAATATATTTTTAATAATGATTTAGAAAAACATAAAAAGTTAGAAATCGCGAAAAAAGAGATAGAAACAAACACAAGCAACATAAACAGCTAAACCATATGTGAACTACGTGTAGATATTGTAGGCTAAACTGTACACAATACCTTAGAAACATAATAGGTTGGAGGAGAATTCGTGGGTGCCCAAGGTGGGCTTAAGATGGTGAGTGAGGAGGGACTCTGCTATTAACCGGGTAGTGTCACCAGAACAACTGAAAATTACTGAAAAATCTGTTTTGTTAATGGAATGGCCTAAAGGTTCACAATGGTCTCGAATAGCTCAAAAGGATGGTTTAGAAATGGGAAGTCCAGTTCTATAAGATCGACCCAGGTGCTCCGCAACCCTCGTGTTTAAGTGCCGTTTTGATTGGCCTATATAAGTTGCATTACAGCAGCTACATTTATATTGATAAACAATAGAGGATTGCAGAACATCCGGGATACGATCTTTGAATTTGAAATGACGAGACAAAGCTATTTCAGCTATTCGAGACCATTGTGAACCTTTAGGCCATTCCATTAACAAAACAGATTTTTCAGTAATTTTCAGTTGTTCTGGTGACACTACCCGGTTAATAGCAGAGTCCCTCCTCACTCACCATCTTAAGCCCACCTTGGGCACCCACGAATTCTCCTCCAACCTATTATGTTTCTAAGGTATTGTGTACAGTTTAGCCTACAATATCTACACGTAGTTCACATATGGTTTAGCTGTTTCTGTTGCTTGTGTTTGTTTCTATCTCTTTTTTCGCGATTTCTAACTTTTTATGTTTTTCTAAATCATTATTAAAAATATATTTGCTTTTAATGTCAACATAATGTATTAATACATTTATTTCTTATTGCTTTATGTATGATGATGACATATGTTAATGTCGAAACGTTACCGGTACCAGAATAAAGATGTTCGTGTTTACCTTGGTGTTGCTTGCCCCTATATATATATATATATATATATATATATATGGAGTATGTGCCAGAGTATATACAAACATACATACAATAATAATAATAACAAAATATTGAACTGACCAGAAATAGATGATAACATATAGACTAGGTATGGCATAGGCAACCTGCAGGAGTTGCCAGTCTCTCACCACATAGGCCACACCAGGAGCAACCATGTAGCCTAGGGCCCAGGGTAGGACGAACAAGGCTGCGGCAGTGGCCCGGTATCTTGTGGCGCAGGTCTCCATCACTAACACAATGGAAACAGACAAATTGACTTCATATTTTTGTTTTACATTTTATAGTTTTAAGGGGGCCCATCTCGTTTTTTTCTCTCTCTCCCCCCCTCTCTCTCTCTGAGTTGTATCCATTCGGCCCCATTAATCCTACTTTTTTAAGACGTTTATCCCCATCTAAGTGTCTCCTTATTTGGTAGAAAAATTAGCTCGATTACCCTAGTCCTTTTTTAGTTAGAGAGGTTAGGGGTTACGATTTCTGCCCTACCTAGATTGAACGGACCATAGAAGTAAGATCACCCAATAATAACTGACCGAAATGAAAGTGTAAATGAAAGGGGCTGCAAAGAACTTCGCGTTGCTAATACACCACATAAATAACGATGTGAAATAATTGCTATAATTATATCGATAATGACCATGTTAAAGTGGGCTATTATTATCAAACCAATCAATACACATCTTTATAATAATAAATAGAGTGTTATTATCTGTACTAATGAGTGAATAAAAATTTAGGACAATTAGACTTACATACATCTGAGGCATGTACTGAAGGGTGGATACAGATTTAAGGGGGGATGGGCCGGTTTTCTGGACCACTTTCTCCCTCATGTTTAGCCCCATTAGTTTTCAGATGTTAAGATGTTTGCCCCATCAGTTAGTCGATTTTAAGACCTTTCGCCCCATTTCTTCGTCAATATTTAGACCTTTCGTGCTATTTAGGTGTCAATGTTTTCCCTGGCGAACGATAGTGAGCCTGTAATGTTGGAAGAACCGGCCTTCGGCCGGGAAATTTTTCTACCGAAAAATGTACAAATTAATCTAGAAGGGGGATCTAATGGATGTTTTTTTTTTTTTTAATTTGATGGAGGTCTAGGGAGGAAACTCGAAAAATAATGAATACATGCAAAAATCGCCCAAAAAGTGAACCATCCCCCCTTAATAAAAATACATTATTATAACTGATTTCCCCAAATGCTCAAGGTTGCTAATTCTGAACCCAGCAAATCTCTAATCTATATCCTTCAAAGATCAAACTTCCACAATATAACGAATTGAACCAAGTTTTTACCTGATCTGCCATAATTTCCCTAAAAAAATACTAATACATTTTTGTATGTGTATGAACGAGACAAGCCAATAATGTTGGTCCGATCTCCAAGGCGGTCAGGAATTCTAGTAGGTTGCTTGACTAACTGCTCTGTCATTTAGGAGAGAACAGATTTAGGATTGTTCACCAGGTTGGTCAGTTAAATGGGAGGAGAGCCTGACGGTGGTGAACATTGAAATATCTTAGGATGGAGATTTCTTCAAAAGGAGAGATGAATAGAATGTGTTGCACTTTAGAAGTTAGATAGTCAATGAATTTTGGATAGTCAGTAGAATTAGGGGAGATACGAACATCACAGTAATATTTAGTTTGAGAATGATAATTGTGAGTGACAATTATCAGCAAAATATACCCCATGTCATACACTCTCTTAAGTTATGGGCATGAACAGAGTATCTAAAGTGTCTATAATATTCGTCCCATGTAAAGGTATATTGATGGTAATAAAACCCAACTTTTACCAGTTAGAAAGGCACATCACCATCATTACACCCAATGGTCTTATATACTTTTTGCATAACTTTGTATGCCCTAGATTTTAAATCCATTCAGCCCCATCCTAAAAGTAACTTAAAGTAACACCCAGTCCCAGGTATTTTTCATATTCGTTCTATATATTAATATTAAACAACATGAGGTGGCCTAGGGTGGTCTTTGTGGGCTGCAACTATTGTGTATTTGTCTCACATCCTAAGCTACCATGTGTACAATTTTGAGATCCCTACGAGCCTTTTGGGAGGCCTGAAATGATTTAAATAAGGCGAGAATAGCCGACGTACAATCGGGGGTAGTAAGTGTTGTCATATATTCCAGTGGTTTTCGCTCAACAAGTGTTATTGGTATCTGTATAGTTACTGGGAAAAGTGCTTATTCCTCAAAGTATTAGTCAGTGTCCGAAACTTTGTGAAATATATGACAACACTTATTAACCTCGACGACCGTACAATGGATGACGCTGGATCTGTGTGTATCAAGAGTAAGTGTCGGCCAACGGACGTCTCTGGGGTTCGAGGGGTTAACAGTGTACCAGGGCAAGTATAAGCCAATTGACGACTTGCAATTTTCAGGCTATAAGGAAGTTGGAGCCGTTATCATAAATATTTAACGGAGATGCAATAATATTGTAGGATTCTGGTGGATAGAAAGTATGATGAATTTCATTTCCTGTATATATAAATGTACTGTGACCTTATTATAGTTGGTAAATCTGCTAAATATCCATGTCAACAGCTCCAACTTCCTTATAGACCGAAACTAGCAAGTGGTCAATTGTTGCTGTACTTGAGGATATACTACAGCTTACCGAACACAAACAGACCAACGTACTGTCCGGCATCCATGCAGTTGGCGAAACCTTTAAGCAGAATGTATGTGATGATGTTGGGAGAGGCGGCGATGATGAACACAGAGATGACATACAGAACACATGTCACCAAAACCACAGGCCGCCGTCCATACCTGATTATGAAATTAATACAATAATAATAATAATAATAATTAAAGTTGCAAGCAACGTTGTCTGGGGTTCAAGGGGTTTTGCAAGCAGGGTATTGTGTTGGATACAAAAGTTGTGTCACAGATATCAAAAGATCATTTAACTTATCGGGCATGGAGAAACTACAGAAGGAACAGATTGTGCAAACAAACAAGAGCGAGAGAGGGAGAGATTGCCTGTATAAGGGATCTGCCTCTATTCGTTTAGTAACAGAGTTGTAGATATGTGGAATAGGTTACCGAGTGCTATAATGGGATCAAGAACAATAGAGCTTCAACTTGAACTTAGATAGAACGAGATGGGTTGGGTGTGAAAGAGATCTGCCATGTGTAGGTCAATCGGCTCTCTGCAGACTCCCATTTTCTTATTTTGTTTATGTTCTCATTTGTGAGAGTGAGAGAGTATGGCAAGAGAGAATAGGATGTCATAAACGTAAGGAAGATAGCGATAAATATGAGAGAGAGAGAGAGAGAGCGCGGGATGGGTTGGGTGTGAAAGGGATGTGACATATGTGGGCCAATCGGCTCTCTGCAGACTCCGGTTTTCTTATGTTCTCATTTGTGAGAGAGAGAGAGAGACTAGGATATCATAAATGTAAGGAAGACAGAGATAAATGAGAGAGAGTTGTTATGAGATGGGTTGGGTGTGAAAAGGATCTGTCTTGTGTGGGCCAATTGGCTCTCTACAGACTCCCATTTTCCTATGTTCCTATTTCTTACAATTGTGTTTTGGTTGCAGGTATATGATAACATGGGTGTATAGTAAGTAGTGTAAATAACAGGTAATGTTTATGAGATGGATTGGGTGAGAAAGGGATCTGCCTTATGTGGGCCACTTGGCTCTCTGCAGACTCCCTTTTTCATCTTGGTTGCATGTGTGAGGGATCTGCCTCATTTGTACTGGTATGCAAAACAAACAAGAGCGAGAGAGAAAGAGATTGGCTGTGTAAAGGATCTGCCTCTATTCGCTTGGTAAAAGAGTTGTAGATATGTGGAATAGGCTACCAAGTGCTATAGTGGGATCAATAACAATAGAGCTTCAACATAAAATTTGATAGGACGAGATGGGTTGGGTGTGAAAGGGATCTGCCGTGTGTGGGCCAATCGGCTCTCTGCAGACTCCCATTTTCATCTTGGTAGCATGTGTAAGGGATCTGCCTCATTTGTACCAGTGTGCAAATAAGAGAGAGAGATTGGCTGTGTAAGGGAGCTGCCTCTCTCATAACAGTCGTAGATATGTGAAATAGGCTACCTAGTGCTATAGTGGGATCAAGAACAATAAAGAATTTCAAGATAAAATCAGATAGACATATGGACGAAATGGGTTGGATGTGAAAGGGATCTGCCTTTTGTGGGCCACTTGTCTGCAGATTCCCATGTTCATCTTAGTTGTATGTGTAAGGGATCTGCTTCATTTGTACCGATGTGCAAGCAAACGAGCGACAGAGAGAAACTGGGTGTGTAAGGGATCTGCCTCTATTCGTTTAGTAACAGAGTTGTAGATATGTGGAATAGGCTACCAAGTCCTATAGTGGGATCAAGAACAATAGAGTTCAACATAAAATTAGATAGGACAAGATGAGTTGGGTGTGAAAGGCTGCCACGGGCGTGTCTGGCCACCATTTACAATACCTCTACAGATGGGACCAAGAGAATCACCTCTACAGTACCTCACTTGAGGAGTGGAAATAATAGAAAAGGAATTAGGAGGAACAAAAGCATGGCCTGCAAAATAGAAAAAGTCAAGAAGAGTGAATCAAAGAAAAACATTTATCATGCAGCCATGCAAGCCTTTTATATAAAGAGTATAATCTTAAAATATAGAGAATAACCTTGTACATGTATTATTAGGGTAAGTGTTTTTATAGAATAATGATTGCCTTCACAATAAGGAAAAGAATGAAATTCCCATACTACTATTCTGAGATAGGTCAAATTGAGTTCAAATTATCATCCAAATATAGCCTGACTGAAATTGAGGGAAGGTATGCAAACACGGGTAATACCTTCCACTGGTTCAGCTTTTAGTGGGTAGAGAACAGTGTTGGCTATACTTTTCTATAGGACAAACCTGTCCCTATATACAGACCTATTTCATATGGACTTAATTATTTTAGAGTAAATTTAAGTAATTTGCTAAATGAACTAGACAAATACCCAATTGGTTGCATTGTGAAAACATCCAAACTAATTCTTCTATTGCAAATTTAATGGAAAAGCGTGGAATACTCTCAACATGTAACACAACCAACAACTGAAAATGGCACACTAATTGATCATGTTTATGCTAAGAGATGAGGAAATATGAAGGTGAAAGTTATTCCCACATATTACAGTTATCATAGTGAATTTCCATTGAAATTTGAATGCCCCTTTTTGTATGTTTTTCCCCTTCTATTCTTATTCTGTCTAATTCGGTAGTCCTCCGGACGGCCTATATCATATGACACCCTGGCCTGGCTAGTTTATTGGCTCCTGACTTTATTTGTGTCTATGGTCGCTGGTGCGGTCAAGCTGACTCGATTCCCCTCAGTGGTGTATTATGTACATGTATCTCGGTGTGATTTATTTCTTCCTTTGACCTGATTTCTCAATCTTCGCCTTGATCATTTCTTAATTGGTGCTGCAGTGTAGCAGTTCTTGAATCACCCTTCGGCCCTACCCTATAAGAGTTCTGCTGTGGAACTCATGTGGTGCGGCTGAATTGGTGAAATGGTGAGAAATGTCTGCGTATCTTCACCTTCCTAGATTTGTTCACCTCTTGCCCTTCCCTACCTATCATATCTTGATTGGTTGTCCATCTTGATCTAATCCTTCAGGCCAACCCTATAAGAGTTTTTTGGGGGAACTCAGAGGTCTGGTTAAACTATTTTAATAAATATCTTTTAAAATACCGTTATGTAAGATATGCAATAAATTATGTAAAATATATTGCTTTTTCTTTATATATATAATTGTCATTATGAAGTTAAATTGGTTTCACAGGGAAAATATATACTTGAACAATTGTTTCCGCTGACAAAGAAATTATAGATTCTTGGAAGATACCGTACACTACGAAAGATTATTCAACATGGAATTTGAATGGAATAGAGCAGCTTAGCAACGAAAAGCCAATACTCCCCCCTCCCTGTGATTGTGCCAGCTTTTGTAAGCAGTGCAATAACTTAATGAAGGACAGAAAAGCTGCAGGATGCTCTGGCATTCTAGCTGAGATGATTAAGGCGTCAGGTGAGAAAGGAGTAGGTGTGTTCAATGAGCTAATTAACTTCATCATCAGAGAGGAAGTAATCTCTGATGAATGGCACAAAAGTACATTATATACTGTATAAGAGCAAAGGGGACTCATTGGATAGGGAAAATTATAGGGGCCTGAAAATACTTGATCAAGTCATGAGGGTCTGTGAGAAAGTCTTTGAAGGTATGATATTGACGATATGCAGTTTGGTTTCATGCTAGGACACGGCACAATCCAAGTCATGAAGGTATTTGTGTGATAATGAAGATGTATGAGGACTCACAAACGGCAGTGAGGGTGAAAGATGTACCGGTACTGAGTGATGAGTTTTCAGTTCGCGTCGGAGTCCACCAGGGCTCCGTGTTAATGAAGCCCTTTCCTCTTTTTTTTTTATGGTTCTGGAGGCACTATCTGGTGATTTCAGAGTTGGGCTCCCCTGGGAACTGCTATAAGGGTCCTGAAAATGCTTGACTAAGTTATGAAGGTCTGTGAGAGAGTCTTAGAAGGTATGATAAGGGAAAGATACTGTATGTACTTAAAAGATAGGGATCTGATGTTGTGTTTGCAGACCGGGAGAAGGCCTTTGATAAGGTGGCCAGAGAAGTTGTGCAGCAGGCTAGGAGAAAACTTGGCGTTGAGGAGTGGCTGGTGCATGTGATAATGAAGTTGTACGATGACTCACGAACGGTAGTGAGGGTGAAAGGTGTACAGCTGAGTGAGGGACATATACTAGATATTTGGTGAGGGTTAGCTTTATATCACATGTACTGGTTACTAGGGACATATACTAGGTGTTAGGTGGAGGTTAGTTTTGTATCCCACGTTAGTTTTGTATCCAAAGTACTGGGTACTGGGTACTAGGGACATATACTAGGTGTTACGTGAGGGTACTGAGTGATGAGTTTTCAGTTCGCATCTGAGTCCAACAGGGAAGTGTGTTAATTAAGCCCTCTCCTCTTTTTTTATGGTTCTGGAGGCACTATCTAATGATTTCAGAGTTAGGCTCCCCTTGCAACTGCTATAAGAGGCCTGAAAATGCTTGGCCAAGTCATGAAGGTCTGTGAGTGTGAGAGTCTTTGAATGTATGATAAGGGAAAGCATTCTATCGACGATATGCAATTTGGTTTCATGCCAGGACGTGACACAATCGACAACTTTATAGTCAGGCAGCTGCAGGAAAGATATCTACTGAAAGTAACAAGTTGTGCAGTAGGCTAGGAGAAAATTTGGCGTAGAGGAGTGACTGGTGTGTGTGATAATGAAGATGTATGAGGACTCACGAACGGTAGTGAGGGTGAAAGGTGTACTGAGTGAGGGACATATGCTAGGTGAAGGTTAGTTTTGTATCCCACGTACTGGGTACTAGGGACATATACTAGGTGTTATGTAAGGGTTAGTATTGTATCCCAAATACTAGGTACTAGGGACATATACTAGGTGTTACGTGAGGGTTAGCTTGGTATCCCACGTACTGGGTACTAGGGACATATACTAGGTGTTAGGTGAGGGTTAGTTTTGTATCCAACGTATTGGGTCTAGGGGGCGGCAGCCCCCACCCATAATACTAGGATAGGTTAGGTAAGGTTGTTAGGTTAGGCTAATGGGGATGGATGTAGTTTCCGGGTGTACGGTCGTCATGTTTACATAGGGCGATCGCCGAGGTTAACTTCGCATCTATTTTGACGGTGATGTTTTCGGTTATTTACATACACATACATACACAACATTTCAAGACCGAGTGTTCCACACATAAGTGCAGTTTCAGTCTCTTGTCCTAATGGCGGCGTTCCAGGCAACCCTGTTAAGGGCTGCTTCACTTGTCAAGTTCTTGGATTTGAGATCGGCGCGTATAGTCCGATCCCAGGTCTTCCTCGGTCCACCCCTTGGTGCAGCTCCCTCCACAATCACAGACCTGCATTTTGTCACCCAATTTTGTTCATCCATTCTCTCCACATGTCCATACCATCCCAGTCTACTTGTACGCATCACCTCGCTAATACTCTTTATACCTAAACGTCTCCTCAGCTCAACATTTGTTATTCTATCCTGTAGCCTGGCCCCACACATCCATCTCACCATTCTCATCTCATTACGCTCCATTCTGTTGACATCCTCTACTTTAACGGCCCATGTTTCTGAGGCATACGTCATTGCACTTCTAACACATGAGGCATACACCTTTCCCTTCAGGGGGAGAGGCATTCTTTTCATGGTCAGGATTGGCATCAATTCTCTGAACTTCCCCCAGCCACACCTAATTCTAGCAACAGTGGCAGCCTCGGCCCCACCACCGGCAGAGATGGTATCTCCTAGGTAACAAAACTTGTTCACTGCCCCCTGCTGGCAATATGACGATGACATGACATGGGGGGGGGGGTGAGGGGTGGCAAAGCCACCCCTCAACATATTATTGTATTCATTGGCATTCAAAATAGACTGGAACATGATTGCAATCGTCCGCCGCCTCCGTCATGTTTACATTTGTCGATCGCCGTTGTTAAGTTCGCGTCTATTTTGACGGCGATTTATTTTGGTTATTTGCCCCCTGCTGGAAATATATATGATGATGACAATATGTCATGGGGGGGTGAAGGGAGGCAAAGCCCAACCTCAACATATTATTGTATCCACAGGCAGTCTAAATAGACAGGAAAAGGATGGCAAGCGTCTGACGCCACTACGCGTACGTGTAGTGTAAACAAGGCTGGCGATACACCCGGTAATCACATCCTACCCGGCTAATGTCCTTTCAAAGGGGTAGCCTATAAATTAGTAAATACTAGGATAACCTATACCCGGTCAGGTGATATGCCCGATAACGCAACTCTTGCCGATAGGCCTAGCCTAAAGGCTAACCTATTCATAAAGGTGTCTATTTTGACGGTGATTTTTTTCGGTTATTTGCCCCCTGCTGGCAATATATAAGATGATGACAATATGTCATGGGGGGGGGGGGTGAGGGGGGGCCTAAACAATAAGGCCCAAAACGTTCGGAATCGCGAGCCTCACCCAACTACGCAAGCATGGCTTTGATCATCGGCGTAGCTTTCAAGATGTGGAATTTTAATTGGAATTCGAGTTTTTTTCAAGATTGCCGGAAAAAACCCCACGTACAAAAGCAAAACCTTCTCTATAACATTTGCGGAGCATTAGTAGGGGGAGTCCATATGCCAAAGCCCAGTCGTTTCCTATGAGTGGGAGAGACGGTATTTAGGCGTCAAGTTTTTCGGGAAATCAGCTGCCACGGACCTGTTTGGCCGCCATGCCGGATGTTTAGCATATCAAAAGTTGCCCAATACAAAAACGCACCTCTTGTGAAAGTTTGATCCCGATCCAAAAAGCAGTTCTGGAGTTATTGCGTCGAAACCGGCGCGTAAGAAGAATTTGGATGAAAAACAGGGTTTAATGATTACAATAGGGGTTCCCCGTAGGGGTCGAACCCCTAATAATAGTAATAATAATATTATAATTTTATTGTTACTATTATTATCCCTCGACCCTCGCATTTCACCACCTTCTAAACGCACTGCTCATAACTTGCCCTCCGTCCATTCCTGTATTTTCTATCCTGGCTAAAAGTGTTTTGATGTCATGGAGCCACCCTCTTACCGTGACACATTCTCTCATTATTGTTGGCTATAATCAACGTTTTTATTGATTTTAGAAAGTGCCTGTATGAGTTAATGAATAATTAGATAGATTTTACCCCTTCCCTTGCTAGAGATCCTAAGCAGTATAAAATTGTCCAATGTTAGGAAGAATAATAGGAAAAATACTGAAGGATTGAACTTGCCTGTCAAACAAGTAACCGAAGATGAGGCAGCCGACCATCCTGCCCGCCATGACCACCGCCTGGGTGGTGGAGTACAGGGCCCGCCTCTCACACACCAGGTCCCACTGATTATATATATATATATATATATATATATATATATATATATATATATATATATATATATATATATATATATATATATATATACATACGGTATATATATATATATATATCTATATATATATATATATATAGATATATATATATATATATATATATA
The DNA here is from genome assembly GCA_032716605.1 of Paralithodes platypus. Lineage (NCBI taxonomy): Eukaryota > Metazoa > Arthropoda > Malacostraca > Decapoda > Lithodidae > Paralithodes > Paralithodes platypus. The sequence continues at coordinate 30,491,597 of CM064520.1, read as the reverse complement.
TATATATATATCTATATATATATGTGTGTTAATATGTAAATATTAGGTAAGACATGACAATGGAAACATGAAGCAAATATCGAAGACATCTGGGAAATGCAAAAGTTCGCATGTTGTACGTGAAAGTGGCGTGTTCGATCGGGCTGAGAATGGCTTAAAATGTTGCACACCCAAGATTCCCGATAGATACAAATTTCCCGAAATATTGTCGGACCAGTTCTTAACTAAATTCAAATTACGGTCTGGATACCTTCAAATGAAAATTATAGTACCTTGAATAACTCTTTCAATTTAATATGCTTTCTTGAATTCCAGCTAACACTAAATTATTTTATACTGGTCAAGAAAAATCTCTCGTAGTCAGTGGGTTAATTACCAAATGTCGTACAGAGATGATTGAGGTGTCATTGGAAGGCTCCAATACTGTCCTTTCAGGGGTATATCATTGTATTACGTTCTGGCTCTTGTTTATGCATGAACATGTGCAGCGAATGAAGGTCAATTAGGGCAAAAACCACCGCAGGGAAAGAATTAATGTTTAAATGGTGAAATCCGATGTGCTTAAGTGGAGCCAGAATTTAAGGTTAGCTACAAAACTTGTTTGGCTTTAATTGTTATTTGATTCAATGGTCACACTTATGACAACTAATACTCGATAACTAAAAGGATTGGAGCAAAACTGTTTCAGGGCCATATGAATGGACCAATATCCAATATTTGGTCATGATTCAGGGGTGGTTGTTTTTTGCTAGAAAATATATAATGTACATCTGGCAGAGGCTGTGGGAAAACTAAAACATACCCTTCTCGGTTTAATAAAAAATAACATTGTTATAACTACCTCTGTCACGATGGTAGACTGGTAATGGGAGAGGTTGAAATCTCGCGACGAACATGCTACCAAATTCTGGGAGTCAGACAATAACAGATCCGACCTGTTGCTCATAGCGGCCTCATACCCCATCTCCACTGCTGCCTTGTAGTTGTAGTCGTACATTTGGCACCTAGCGTGGCTGCCAGGCTTATTACTGGCAAACGAAGGAAAAACAAAAGGCAAGTAGTATGGTAAGATTTCTAATCAATCGAGGTATTGTTGATAATGTAATAATCTTCAACAGGGTATCAAACAGGATTCCGAAAAATGTACAAATTTATATCGAAGGGGGGGGGGGGTCTTGTGGGTGTTTTTTTAAGTTTGATAGAGGTTAAGAGAGCAAACTAAACCCCCTCCTGAAACCATTGAGCCGAACCAGTAAATTATGCTGCACAATACCGTCTGAGCTCCCTTAAGTCTTTGATGGTTTAGTAGCAAACCGAGGCAAGGGTGCTATACCCTGAGGTCAATGAAGAAGCTGCTATATAAATAGACAATGTGAGGTATTATAATATTCACTGTATGAACCAGGTTCACACCGTGCAGTCACTAACACGGAGAAATACAATACTTAACACTTACGCTGCTGGCATGTTTCCGCCTATTTCCGCCATATTAGGGCTCATTCAGACACTCCTGATTGATTAGGCAAATGTCTTCATTAAATTAAAAGTATTCAGGCAAAAAGTAAAAGAAAATATTTTCAAAATGACACCAGAACGAGCTTCGTAGCTCGCGGGGTTCACCCACAGCGCTACCATAGACATTAGCTAAAATGAGCAGATTCTCGCTAATGTCGCGCTATTTTTGCCTTTGGCAGCACTGTATATATAGCGAGACTCTGACTCAGACCCTTCAGTGTACCATGCGGCTGCCTGGGAGAAGGACTGGTGGCCTGTCGCGCTCTCGCTCCCTCGCACACAATTTTACAGGCTTTAAGGGGAGGTGTCCACTTGAGGGATTGTTTTCTTGACCCCTTTCTCCCTCATGTTTAGCCCCATTGCTTTTGATATTATAAAACGTTTGCCCCATTAGTTTAGCGATTTTAAGAACTTTCACCCCATATTAAGACCTTTCGTGCAATTCAGGTGTCTATTTTATCCTGGCGAGCGATAGCGAGCCTGTAATTTAAGAGGAACCGGCCTTCGGCCGGGACATTTTTCTACCGAAAAATGTACAAATTTATCTTGAAAGGGACTCGAGGGGGTGTAATTTTAAGTTTGATGGAGGTCTAGGGAACAAACTAAATACCTCCCCTTAAGAGGCTTTAAAAGCCTATAGATTGTGTAATTAACCATGGCGTTCGGGAACGTCTCCCGCAGCCAATGAGTTAAGTATATCCCAAATTGCTACAATGGTTTAAAGATTCAAATGAGTGTACTCTTACTAGTGCCACGACTGTACAAAGGGCTATGGATCCAAACCTGTGTGGGGGGATGGCTAGAGTGAGGACCTGGTGTTGGGACCAGTTGGCTGCCTGTAGCTCTGGTACCAGACACCAGTGGTCGGGGGTCGCTCCCAGGAACTGATACGTCAGTGTTTGCAGCGGCCCCAGGAAGCCAACTGCAACAGAAATAAAGCTTCTGCCGTACAATCTAAATAGTTTGCGTGCCATTTTGAGACTGGGACATTAAGGGGAGACTGGCCGTTTGTTTGGTCTATTAATTCATTTATTCGTGTATTTTTTTAGTTTCCTTCCTAGACCTCCATCAAGCTTAGAAAAATACCCCCTAGACAAGATAAATGTGTACATTTTTCGGTAGAAAAGTGTCCTGGCCGAAGGCTGGTTCCTCTTAAAATTGCAGGCTCGCTATCGCTCGCCAGGAAATATTCGACACGACATTGACAACGAAATGGGGCGAAAGGTGTTAAAATCGCCAAACTAATGGGCCAAACGTCTTATAATCTCAAAACTAGAGGGGCTAAAGATTAGGGAGAAGGGGGTCCAGAAAAAACGGTCTCCCTCCCCTTAACCCCTTCTGTACCGGCGACGTATTTTTCACTTTATTTTAGCTATATTTAGACGATTTGATGTAGGTTAGAAAGGACGCTTACCCTTTAAAAGGTTACAGACTCTCTCCGTTCACCCTTTTAGCTACCATACATCTTTCCTAATTTTATTAAAATTGCCTAAATGTAGCTGAAAACAAATAACAAAGACGTCACTGGTACAGAATGGGCTAAGGAAAGGCACAACGCGAGGGAGAAGGGGAGGGGGGGGGAGATAATATTTACGGATGGATATAACTACAATTTGTCAGTTATATGTACTGCACTAGTTTATGATTATATGCACAATTTAAGCAAGATCATTCAATATTATTCTGTATTATAGTCATCTTGTATTTTCCCATTTGATATATAATAAACAATAATCAATACTATAGTCTATTCTCTGTAAGTAAGCGAGAAATTATTACCTCTCTCCTCTGTAAATAAAAAAGGACTAGAGAAAATTGGCTGTAAATATCCACATCTATTCCTTGACTGACTCTTCCCAAATGATAGAAATATTAGCTCGATTTCTCCATTAATGTTTTAGTTACAGAGGTTAGAAGTTATAATTTCTCGCCTACTTAGAGTGAATGGACTATAGTGTATGTGTACATCGAAAATTTCAAGAAGATTACTCAATACTTCTTTGTCTACCCAATTTTTCATTTATTTTATCAATTTTCGATGGAATAAAAATTGAAATTATCTCAGTAAAGCCGGTATCACACGAGCGTTTTTTCCCTCAACATTTATCCTCAACACTGGTCTGGCAGCTTATGAGGTCAACATTTAATATATTTGGGTTACCTAAAGTTATCTACCATCAGTAGGCCTATAGTTTCCGGTACTAGGACAAAATATTCCAGAAATGTTGCCAGACAAATTTTGATGATCGAATATTGACCATAAAAGCTCTCGTGTGATACTGGCTTAACTATCGCTACTCACTGAAGGCACATATACAAAAGACAAATATGTTCCAAGGCCCTCTGGTGCCGACCGTCTCCAGCAGGTCCTCGAACGTGTTGAGGTGCGGTACTGTCCCCTCCGGAGTAACTAGCCATGTTAATTGTTTAGCTACTTCTTCCGTCGTCGTCTCCTCCTCTTCGCTGCCCATCTTTCTGAATGATAATGTATTGTTCAGGGGGGTCACCGGCTGTTTTCATCTTTCTCTCCTTTTCTCTCTTTTCCTGGCTTGTATCCATTCGGCCCCATTCAGCCAACTGTTTTAAGACGTTTATCCCCATCTAGGTGTCGATTTCTTCCTGGCGAGCGATAGCGAGCCAGCATTGTATGGAGAAATCCGGCTTCGCCGGAGAAATTTTTCTATCGAAAAATGTACAAATTTAGCTTGCTGTCAAAACAAAAATATATATATGCTGGCTCACTACCGCTCGCCAGGAAAATATTGACACCTGGATGGGGGTAAACGTCTTAAAACAGTAGGCTGAATGGGACCGAATGGATAAAAGCCAAGGAGTACAAAGGAAATCAAGCAACAACAGATCTAGTGACCCTTCTAGGCTGCTTGTCCTCCAAAACACTGAGGATCAAGTGTCCAAACAGTGGTTTAGAGTGGGTAAGGGAACATTGGAAAGGGAACTACTGCCCTGCCACTAACGTGGCAGGACTAGGAAGTTAGTAGGGGACATATGGGTTAGTAACTGAGGGGAGGATAAAATAAAGTTATTCATTTACAAACGCAGTCAGTCGCGGGTTTGATGCAAGATATTTGTCCAGCCGGAATTTAAATGAATCAACGGTGCTGCAGTCTATAACGTCTCGGGGAAGCCCATTCCACAAGTTGACAACTCGATTGAAGAAGAAATTCTTAGATTCGTGTGAGTTAAAAGATTTACCAATAATTTTGCAACCGTTTCCCCGCGTGTAATTAGATTGGTCGATAGTGAAGTACTTACTACAGTTCATATTGTCGATGCCTTTGATGATTTTGAACACTTGAATTAAGTCACCTCTTAATCTGTGCTGGGTTAAAGGAAATAGATTTAATTCTCTAAGACGCTCTTCGTATGGTTGGTTCTTTAGGCTAGGTATCATTTTGGTAACTCTACGTTGAACTCGTTCTAGCTTGTTTATGTCTTTTTGGTAATAAGGGCACCAGCATTGAACGCAGTATTCCAGAAGAGGGCGGACTAAGGAATTGTAAAGGGTTAGGATTACGTCTTTGGATTTATGCTCAAATGATCTGCCTATAAAGCCAATTATTTTGTTTGCCTTCTTAACAACTTCTGAACATTGTTGACTCGGTTTTAGGTTACTCGATATTGTTACTCCCAGATCGGTTTCTCTGTTTACATTCTTAAGCTGAGTGCCATTCATCGAATAGTTTGCTTTCTCATTTAGGTATCCGATATGTAGTACTTTACATTTATCCGCATTGAAACTCATTTGCCAAATTTGGGCCCAATGTGACAATTTATCTAGATTGTGTTGCATATCGTCAACGTGATCTTTTGAGAGTACGCTATTTGCAATTTTTGTATCGTCAGCAAATTTTGAGATTGTACAGGTGAGACCCTCATCTATGTCGTTGATGTAAATTAGAAAGAGAATTGGTCCTAGTACCGATCCCTGGGGTACCCCGCTACTTACATTGGTCCATTTAGATGCCTTACCGTTTATGACTACTCTTTGCTTTCTGTCGCTGAGCCAATTTTCTATCCATTTCAACACACCGTCTTGTATTCCGTGCGCTTTTAGTTTTAGCAGTAAACGTTTGTGGGGAACTTTGTCAAAGGCCTTTTGAAAATCAAGGTATATAATATCAACAGCTTTACTCTCATCGTAGAGGTTGAGGATATCGTGGAAGAAGTCTAAGAGGTTTGTTAAACAGGAACGTTTACGAAAGCCGTGTTGAGTATCTTTAACCCGTACAGCCCCAGCGACGCGCCTGACGCGTCGGCGATGTATGTAACGCACAGCCCCAGAGACGCGCCTGGCGCGTCACCCTAATTGCGTCGACCGTAACCTCAGGTGTAGCCGCTCAAGGGGGCTCAGATTTGTATGGGAACTGTGTACGTATCCCACGCAACCGTGGCGATGGTTGAAAACTCTCAAAGTCCACGTGCGTGCGCGCGAGCGCGCAATAACCTGTTTTTTTGGGGTAATTGCCTTCAATTTTTTAATCTTGTAAAATCCGTTTTCGGGGGCTCTGTAGGACCATTTTTTAAGCTTTTTGAGCGGTTTTTCGTGGTTTTTCCTTCATTCCTAACCCATTCGCTATTGTTTCTGGAATAAAACCATTTTTTGAAAACCTGCCGGGTTCTGGTGCGCAAACATTACAAAACTAGCCGGGGCTCCACGGGTTAAGTATGTTATTTTTCTCCAAGTGATTTACGAGTCTGTCTCTTATGACCGTTTCTAGCATTTTACATACAACTGAGGTTAAGCTAATTGGACGATAGTTACTGGGTAGGGATTTGCTGCCTTTTTTGAATATCGGTGTTACGTTGGCTATCTTCCACTGATCAGGCATAGTTCCAGACTGCAAGGATTTATTGAATAGTAATGTCAGTGGTTTGGAGAGCTCATCCTTAGCTTCCTTTAGAACTCTAGGCGAGATTGTATCAGGTCCAGGCGTTTTATTTACCTTGAGTTTATCTAAACAATTCAATACTTCTCTCTCTGTAACAGTGATATTGCTTAGAACATCTGAATTATCAATCTGAATCGGCAATGGTGTAGGGATATCACTGAGGTCTTCTGTTGTAAAAACTGATGCAAAGAAGGTATTGAGGGCATTACTCATTTGTACTTCGTCTTTGGTGTATTCTCCATTTTCATCGACTAACGGTCCAACAGTTGAAGTAACTACTTTTTTCTTTCTGATATAACTATAGAATTCTTTCTGGTTTGTTTTACTTTGATTCGCAATATGTAACTCTAGGGTCTTTTTACTTTGCTTAATTAACTTTTTGGCTTTGCGTCGTAGCTCTACAAATTTCACCCGTTCTTCGTCATTTTGTGAGGATTTAAATCTATCGTTAGCAAAATTTTTAGCAAGCAGGCAGTTTGAAATATCTTTATTCCACCATTTGGGCTTATTATTATGGCCTGGACGCCGTATTTTCGATGGTATGCAGTCTTGCACTGCTTTTAGGTAAGTGGTTTCGAATAACTTCCAAGATGTATTTATGTCGTTATTGTTAATTAAAAAGCTCCAGTCAGTTTCTTTAAACATAGCTCTAAGTTTATGAAAGTTTGCTTTCTTGAAATTAGGGACTTTTTCGATGCTACTATTTGGTTCGTTACTAGTAAAGTTTAAAGTGAAAGTTATCGTACGATGGTCGCTGTTACTGAATTCATCACCAACATTCAAATTCTCTATTAATTCTTCTTTTGTTGCAAGTACAATGTCAAGAACGTTATTACCACGGGTCGGCGTTCGAACAAATTGATAAAGCGAACTCTCTTGCAAGTTCGTATACAAGTCATGTCCGGAGTGTGAAGTAAGAGTATCGCCCCACTTGGTCACAGGTAAATTAAAGTCGCCAAAAAATATGGTATCTTGTGAGTATCTTATGGTAAGGAGAGAGGGAGAGAAAGAGAAAAAAGCGAGGAGGGCTCCCTTAAGTAATGTATTCAGTTACAGATTCATTATATAATAACGCCTTGCTTTCTTCCATCTGGCAATACAAAAACGTTGTATTCAGTTAACCCCTTCTGTACCAGCGACGTGTTATTAATTTTATTCAAGCTATATCTAGAGGATTTTGTGCAGCTTAAGAAAGATCTGTGGTAGTATAATGGGTTAAGTGAGATTTATCGAAGGCTGTTAATTTCTGGAGGCCCTTTTGAAACTGACTAATGTCGTCTAATAGTAGCCAGAATAAAGTTAAACGGATGGAACTGGTACTGAACGGGTTAAAGAAATGTATTTGGGAACCATAGGGGCAGAGATAACCTTGGTGTTGTCATTGCTTCCTAATCTGATATAATTAATCTATCTACATATCTGCATCTTGCAAAATTTTATGTTTAGGTGCTTATGTTCTGGGTGTGGTGTCCAGAGTTCGAATCCCGGGAGGACCATATGCTTTCATTAGTGTATTCAAGTACATTGGGGTTTGTAATTGATGATTAATGTTAAGAACGGGGTGTTACTTATTCCTTACTTGTGATCAAGACACAAATCAACCTTTTCTCTTTACTATGCTCATAATTATTCATGCTCATTATATTTCTTGGAAGAATCATGTTACAACTCTTTCTAAATGTTAAAGAGGTATGCAGCGCTCAAATAACTCCAGAGATCGTCTTCACCTTGCAGTGTCTTGTTATCCACACGAGTACAGTATACCTACAGTATGTGTTGAGTATAGCTTGTATGTGTTTATGTGTGTGTGTGCGCGTGTGTGTGTGTGAGAGAGAGAGAGAGGAGTCCACACGTGCAGCTCTCATGATTAGGGGCTTATCCCACCTGTTGTTATCCCACCTGTTGTTATTAGTAACCTCCTTAACCACTTCTGTACCGGCGACGTCTTTTAACTTATTATTCTAGCTATTTTTAGATTATGTTGTGCTGTTTAAGAAGGATCTGCAGCAGTGAAAAGGGTTATGTGAGATAGTCTGTAACTTTTTAATTGGTAGACGTCCTTCCTAACTTGAAAAAAAAATCGTCTAATAGTTGTCTGAATATAATGAAAAGGATGCCACCGGTGCTGAACGGGTTAACGGAATTCGATGAAATTTGGAAGCTGTATTTAGTGGATACCAATACCATGTGTCTTTTGACCAGGAACCTAATCAGCTGCAGACTAATCAGCCACAGCCCCCATCAAAACGGCCCCGGACAATAACGGCCACGAACCCAAACCGCCTCGAACCCCAATGATCACTCAGCTAATACAGATCGGGTCAGTCGTTGTGTTCCATTTTGCACATATTAACCCTTAATTAGCGGCTCACCACATAAGTCGAGTTAAATAAAGCTGGACTATGTGGCGGCGCTCGACATAGGTCGAGTGGCAATTTCAGCACGTAATGTTGCTGAGAGAGAGAGACAAGTGGTGGCAGGAGACTAGCGAGCGTATGACTGCTCCAGACCACCGCGGCGAACCTACTGACACGAATCTCAGCTCCCTCCTCCCTCTCTCACTCGCTACATACTGAATTATATGGGGAAAGTACCGAATTACATGCTTTTTGCACTCGCGTTGCACGGTTATTGCAAGAAAACTAGCCATCATAAAAGGATCGTTATGGTGTCATTCGAAAGCTCTGTTTATGCCCTTTCAGGGATAGGTACTTGTTTTACGTTCTGGGTCTTATTTAGGCATGAAAATGATCACATAAACAGCCCTATTTTGGCTAAAAACACCCCGCTGGGCGGTACATATAAATAAACCGCATAGGCCGCTCGTAAGGTGTTAATTTTACAGTGCATTGAATAGGTAGGGTAGAAATCGTGAACCCCAACCTCTGTAGCTCAAAAAGGGCTAGAACAAATGGGCTGTAAATGTTCACACCTATTCCCTGGCTGACCCATCCCAAAGGCTAGAGCTATTAGCTCGATTACTCTAGTCGGTTGTGAGTTATAGAGATTAATGTTCAACAGTTTTGGCCCACTTATTTGGAACAGGTGTGACGCACGTCAGCTCCCCAGCGACCACGAGGGGGCAGCGGTGGGCTCCCCATCCTCTTCTCCCCTCTCCCCAGGCAGTGTTATGGGCTGTAGTTTATTGATTAAGTTCTAGTTTGTTCCTAGTGCATCATAGTGTCACAGGTAGTCCAGAGATACTCTTTAATTTCGCCTGTGACAATGCATTGTATTTTATTCCAGCTGTCATAGATTTAATGTATTAGATGACTCGTGGAAGTTGGAGAGTGTGAGTGAGTGAGAGAGAGAGAGAGAGAGAGAGAGAGAAAACCAGAGCGAGGTGGTATCGGCGGATTGATATCGTGCAACTTGGTTAGTTACGTCATCTCTCGGGCGCCTGATTCATTGCTGGGCTCCTCCCTCCTGCTCCGTCACCGCTTTCCCGCCGCGTCGGGAATGGGTGCGCCTACACGCACGCACTCCCTTGTGACTTCCACGGGCAGAGCTCCTCTTAGTGCTGTAACGCTAACATCCCTTTGCAATCTATCAGCCCACCTCACCCCCCTATTGCGAACTTTCTCTACCACTGCTTACCTTCTTTTCTCTGTATATCCTACTATTAATTAACTGCCCTTCCCCTTGACGTTGATTTCATATATCCGTCACTGTATTATACAGCGAGCTCTCAGAGATATTATATGTAATTAGTTAGGCATTTGGGATCAGAGGGTTATCCATTTTGGCTTGGGGAGGTTTGACATACTCATCGTGTTGCCCCTACCTTATTTTCTTGGGTGTCTGCCAGGTCAGGCGATGCTAGACTGGGGAGAGGCTATCAGGTTACAGTTTCCTATGAGCATAGACTTCGTTGAGCCTATGCAACTGTACCGAATACCTGCGGAGGCCTAGGTCATTTTCTTGTCTGTGTACCTTAGAGCCTAGCAACACGAGACCTGGATCTCTCAAGAGAGTACCCCGTAATTTAATGTAACTAGGCGCACAGACTTGAGAACGACACTAGGCTACCGAGCAGGTGGCTCAGCCCAGGTAGCCTAGCCTACAACTCCCCTGCTAGACTTCGTCCACCTGGCAGACCCCCGATTAGTAATCTCATTGTGAATATGTGTGCAGCATTATTGTTCCTTATGTTTATAGTAAGTCGTGATTGTTGCTGAGAGACCCAACCAGAGCAGGCTTGTGCCTGGTGGGAGAAAGCACATCTTTTTGTGGTTAGAGTTTAGACTGCCGACTGTTTTATAATTACACCTGTGCCAGATAACACCGTATGTCCCTACACTATATATGTTCCCACAGTAATAATACACAGTTCAGAATCCGAGACGTACTTCTTAGTTGCATCTGACTTTTGCAGAAGATTCCTGCATGATGCTTTAGTACTTTCTTTCTTTCACTTTCTTTCAGACAGGAGTGACAGTTTACTGATTATTTAACGTAACGTTAATTATCCTTCTTCTAGTTTGCTATTAAATCGTTGCTGCGATTTAATTACGCTATCTATCTTTTTCCTTGTATACCTTAATAAAGTAATCGTATGTTGTATGAGTATAGGCTGCTTCAGTGATCATCAGCCTATAGTGTGCACCTTTTACCGAGTCATAGGATACCTCGTTGTCCAGGCACGACTCAGGGCGGTATAGGTGTTTTGTTCTCCAGTGGTTAAGGCAGGGGTTGGAACTAGTGTTACCGTTGTTGCATTTAGCCTTATCTAGTCCAATGATGAAGAGCCCTGTGTCTTGTAGAACCTGGATCGTAACAAATGGCAACCTTGCCAGGATTTTGTGAACTTAAGAAATACTGTGGGAGTATAGTGGTAATTTTTTTTATTGAGGAATAGAGTGGACACAGATTTTTGTTTTGGCAAGCAGTATTACACATAAAGAGGCTTCAGATAACTTTAAGTGAATAGGTGCTTGCATAAGAGATTATAGATACTTTTTTTTGTTTATAAACTTGCACACTTCTCAGTATACACCATGTCTAGCAACAGCTCAGTCAACGGGGATTATCAGACAGTACAGCCTACGGGTGTTGAGCAGCAGCAGGAATTTAATGATGGCATCAGAGTTATTAATTGTGAGGCTGATGCGAGAAAGTTTGTGGAGATACCAGTAACAGCGAGTCGGTTGGAGGGAATTGATTGCTATGGACTGCGTTGTTTGGCCACGGCCCTGGGGCGTGTCGGCTTTGGCAGCATGTCTAAGAGTAACCTGGTGGCTTGTGTGTTGGGTGGTGGCAGTGGGTTGCAGGGTGGAGTGGAGGCTTGGGAGCCTTTATCCAAGCCTCCCTTCCACTCTACTCCTATCGCGCCCCCTAGGTTACCAGACTTTGGCACGCTTCCGCAATCTGATAGTCGCTGGCAGTGGGGTTTGCCCCTGGGTGAGCCACTGGGTGGGTCTCCTATAATTGCTCCTCCCCCTCAGGGTTTGACTGCTGATATGTTGTTACAACTGGAGTTGGCTAAGATCCAGCGTGAAGTTGAGATGGCTAAGATTCAGGCTGAGATGGTTAAGATTCAGGCTGAGGAGAGGACAGCATGCCGTGAGGCAGAGTTGCAGGTTGAAGCAACTAGGTACTGTGCTGAGATGGATGTTGAGAAATCTAGGGTGGAGACAACAGGGCGGCATCTCGGTTCTGGGAATCGTGGGTCTGAGTCTTTATCGCACTTGCTTAAATTAGTCCCTGTGTTCGATGTGTCTGGTGTTACTGAGTTTTTTGCACGGTTTGAGAAGAAGTGTCGGGAGCATGAGTGGCCGGAGATTAAGTGGGCAGCCCTTGTATCATCAAAGCTTGTTGGGAAAGGTCTCAAGGCATATGACTCGCTGTCATTGAAGGACTGTACTAACTATGTGGTGTTAAAAGAGGCTGTGGTCCGGGCCTATGAGTTGCAACCAGAAACCTACAGGTTGAAATTTCGGGGCATTGTAAAGAGCAAGGAGAGCTCTTTCCTTGAACATGCCCGGGAACTAACTGACACTATGGGGAACTGGCTCCGGTCTGAGAATGCGACAACAGTTGATCAGGTTAAGCAGTTATTTTTGTTGGAGCAGTTCTTCCGGTGCACAGGCAGCGACCTGACATTAAACCTGAAGGAAAAATGCCCTAAGACCGTAGAGGAGGCAGCTAAGCTTGCTGACCTCCGGCTTTCTTTGATTCGTGGGTGCGGGTCTGCTCATCGTAGTGAGACAGGTAACAAGGGGCGTAACACTCCACCCCCCAAAGTCAATGAAGCACAAAATAACACTGTAAAAAGTAAGTTGTAAAGTTGTTGTGGTACAGGGGATCAATGCTACCAGGTCATACCCGTTGATTAGGTTGGAGCTGGAGGTGGATGGTGTGTGTCGTGAACTTGATGTTGGGATCGTAGAGAGCTTGCCAGTTGAGGGCGTCGACCTCCTTCTGGGCAACGACTTGCGGTGCTCACTTCGGAGGTTCCACCCTTAGTTGTTGCCGAGAGGGCGGCCGACGTTAATAGGGAGAATCGGGAGTGGGTCGAGAGGTGTCAGCTTAAACAGATGGCCTGTGCAGTCACCCGTTCTCGCGCGTCAGTTCAGTCACGACCATTGTCTCAGTCTTCAGATCAGCGGTGGAAAGGTCCGAGGAAAGTAGCTAAAGGTGGATTTCACGGTGTTGATTCCGCGGCTCTTCTGGGGGACTCAGTATTGGCACCATTATTATTGTCTGGAGTGGACCCTGAGCCTGTATCACTGGGTGAACAGGCAGGGCCAGTGAAGACTCCACGGCAGAGCCGTTTTGTAGCCAGGCAAGATCGGGTCTCTAAGTCTAGTATCGGTGAGGGTAACAAAGTGCTCCGGGAGCAGCTTGATGCGTTAACACCTGCAGATATCAGTAGACTTCAGATTGATGACCCTGAGCTCCAAAGTTACAGTCATGGCACAATAGACCTCGAAGAAGATGGGGATGCTAAGCCAGGGGATTTCTTCCGTTACGAGATAATTTTGTACAGACGGTATCTAGACCCCAAATCGAAGTGGGAGGGTGGTGTGAGGGTAGTAGACCAGCTGGTTGTGCTGAGTGGGTGTCGTGAAAACCTACTATGGTTGGCTCATGATGTGCCAGTGGCAGGGCACCTGGGGGTCAGTAAGACGGTAGCGGCGTTGGGTAGATTGTTCTGGTGGCCAGGGATGAGGGCAGATGTTGGTGCATGGGTTGCAGGATGTGTAACGTGCCAGACTGTAGGAAAACCCAACCAGGTGATACCCAAGGCTCCGTTGTACCCCATTCCTGTCATTGGGCCGCCTTTTAGTAAGATAGTTGTGGACATGGATGGCCCTCTACCACCTACTAGTGCTGGGAATAAATTCTTATTGACTATGATGGATGTTGCTACGAGATACCCGGATGCATACCCCATGCGTAATGGCTCAGCTAAGACTGTGGTCAAGAACTTGCTGCTTTACTGTTCAAGATACGGGTACCCGCGAGAAGTGCAGTCAGACCAGGGGTCAAATTTTACTTCGAACCTATTCCAACAAACTCTCCAGCAGCATGGCATATGCTCTGTCGTTTCATCTGCCTATCACCCCGAGAGTCAGGGGGCACTTGAGAGGTGGCACTCGACCCTCAAGAGTATGCTTAAATGTTACTGCTTGGAGAATGGCAAGGAGTGGGATCTGGGGCTGCCTTATGTGTTGTTCGCGGTGAGAGAGGTACCTGGTGAGAGTTTGGGTTTCAGCCCCAACCAGCTTGTTTTTGGCCATAACGTCAGGGGTCCACTGTCCATGGTGAAAGAGATATGGGAAGGTCTGCAGAAACCATGCTCAGTGTTGAAGTACGTTCTCGAGAGTCGTGAAAGGATGGTAAATTGTATGGAGGAAGATAGCTGGGATTGCCATGTTTCTGCGGAACAGTGGGCGGGGAATTGTGTTCAGGTGGCAGAGCAGGCTATTGAGCACCTGCCTGAGCAACAGCGTGCAGCCGTGCGCTACCTGTTCCAGTCATACCCCGCTGTTTTCGCGGAGCACCCAGGCCTCACAACTCAAACGGTGCATGATGTTGACGTGGGAGACAACCCGCCCTTCAAATCAGTGCCTTATCGTGTGCCTCCTATCAAATTGCCAGCCCTCCGGGAGGAGCTGAGGTATATGATAGAGAGAGGGCTGATTAAGGAAGGGCCGGTGCGTTGGACCTCCCCGGTAACTCTGCAGCCTAAGCCAGACGGGAAGGTGCATTTCTGTATAGTCTTTCGCAGACTTAATTGCTTGACCGCCACCAATCCTTACCCCCTTCCTCGCGTCAATGACAGTGTTGACAAAATCGGGAATGCCACATACCTCACCAAGGTCGACCTGGTGAAGGGTTATTGGCAGGTGCCCCTGTCTGCGCGAGCGAGGGAGGTATGCAGCTTTTGTGTGGATGGCAAGACCTATATGTGCAATGTCATGCCTTATGGGTTGAAAAATGCACCTGCTACCTTCCAAAGTCTGATGAATTATATTGTTAGTGACATTCCCAATTGTACTGTATATCTCGATGATGTCATTGTCTATGATACTGATTTTGGTAGTCACTGCGAGCATCTTAATATCTTGTTTCGGAAGCTGTGTGGAGCTGGGTTGGTCGTGAACCTGGGGAAATGCGACTTTGTGCAGGCAACTGTGCAGTATCTGGCTTTGTTGTAGGTTTGGGACGGGTGTCCCCCCCCCCCCCCCCCCAGAGCAAGATACTGGCCATCGATCGGTTTCCCAGGCCAACCACCAAGCGTCAGATCATGCACTTTCTAGGCATGATAGGCTACTACAGACGCTTTATACAAGGGTATTCGACTGTTCTTGCTCCCCTGACTGACCTTTTGGCAAAGACGGTGAAGTTTCGGTGGTCGCCTGAGTGTGAAAAGGCGTTTGGGTTAGTGAAGCACTTACTATGCACCCATCCTATTCTCAGGGCGCCGGACTTTACAAGGAGTTTTCAGCTGGCGACAGACGCCAGTGGTGTTGGGGCCGGAGCAGTCCTCGTGCAAATGGACGACGAGGGTCTGGACCACCCCGTCAGCTTTTACTCTAAAAAGTTCAACTCTGCTCAGAGGAACTATTCTACCATCGAGAAAGAGTTGTTGGCGATTGTGCTTGCTTTGAAGCACTTTGAGGTGTATGTTCCAGCCTTCGGCCCGGTCGTGGTCATTTACACAGATCACCACCCTCTAAAGTTCCTCAACCAGTTCCACAACCGGAACATGCGGCTGACACAGTGGTCACTTATGTTCCAAGAATACAATCTTGATATCAGGCATATTGCCGGTTGTGATAACGTTATAGCTGACTGTCTTTTGAGGGTGGAGGAGAAGGGGTAGATGGCCACAGGTTGTGTGGGTTGCGTGGAGGAAAATAGGCTACATATATTTAAAGCCGAACAAAAACAACAATAAAATTTAAAAATCAGCATAAAAACTCTTTCTGTTATAGTAAATTTAAGTATGTTTTGTTACAGCTGAAGCACTAGCTATTAGTGGGCTGAGTTTCGTAGTACTCGCTTTCGGAGCGTAACAATTTTAAGTTTTGCTATTGTGTTGAGGGGGTAAATATGTAAGTTTGTTTCATTTTATAAGTATGTTTTTTTGTGAAACCTATATGCTGTATTATTGTGCTGGGGTGGGGAGGTTAGGTGACGTGTGACGGCACTCGCCGATTTCAGATATCAGAACTTGCCTAATGTTAAGTGTCTAATATCTTGGGGGTGTGTGTGACGCACGTTAGCTCCCCAGCGACCATGAGGGGGCAGCGGTTGGCTCCCCATCCTCTTCTCCCCTCTCCCCAGGCAGTGTTATGGGCTGTAGTTTATTGATTAAGTTCTAGTTTCTTCCTAGTGCATCATAGTGTCACAGGTAGTCCAGAGATACTCTTTATTTTCGCCTGTGACAATGCATTGTATTTTATTCCAGCTGTCATAGATTTAATGTATTAGATGACTCGTGGAAGTTGGAGAGTGTGAGTGAGTGAGAGAGAGAGAAAACCAGAGCGAGGTGGTATCGGCGGATTGATATCGTGCAACTTGGTTAGTTACGTCATCTCTCGGGCGCCTGATTCGTTGCTGGGCTGCTCCCTCCTGCTCCATCACCTCTTTCCCGCCATGTCGGGAATGGGTGCGCCTACACGCACGCACTCCCTTGTGACTTCCACGGGCAGAGCTCCTCTTAGTGCTGTAACGCTAACATCCCTTTGCAATCTATCAGCCCACCTCACCCCCCTATTGCGAACTTTCTCTACCACTGCTTACCTTCTTTTCTCTGTATATCCTACTATTAATTAACTGCCCTTCCCCTTGGCGTTGACTTCATATATCCGTCACTGTATTATACAGCGAGCTCTCAGAGATATTATATGTAATTAGTTAGGCATTTTGGATCAGAGGGTTATCCATTTTGGCGTGGGGAGGTTTGACATACTCATTGTGTTGCCCCTACCTTATTGTCTTGGGTGTCTGCCAGGTCAGTCGATGCTAGACTGGGGAGAGGCTATCAGGTTACAGTTTCCTATGAGCATAGACTTCGTTGAGCCTATGCAACTGTACCGGATACCTGTGGAGGCCTAGGTCATTTTCTTGTCTGTGTACCTTAGAGCCTAGCACTGTGTTGGCGTGAGGGCGTTTGCCTAGTCCACCCAGCACTGTGCTAGCTCATTAGCTTTTGACTTAGGAGGGTCGCCAGGAGAGAACCAGGTACACGAGACCTGGATCTCTCAAGAGAGCACCCCGTCATTTAATGTAACTAGGCGCACAGACTTGAGAACGACACTAGGCTACCGAGCAGGTGGCTCGGCCCAGGTAGCCTAGCCTACGACTCCCCTGCTAGACTTCGTCCACCTGGCAGACCCCCGATTAGGGTTTATAATCTCATTGTGTATATGTGTGCAGCATTATTGTTCCTTATGTTTATAGTAAGTCGTGATTGTTGCTGAGAGACCCAACCAGAGCAGGCTTGTGCCTGGTGGGAGAAAGCACATCTTTTTGTGGTTAGAGTTTAGACTGCCAACTGTTTTATAATTACACCTGTGCCAGATAACACCGTATGTCCCTACACTATATATGTTCCCACAGTAATAATACGGAATCCGAGACGTACTTCTTAGTTGCATCTGACTTTTGCAGAAGATTCCTGCATGATGCTTTAGGACTTTCTTTGTTTCACTTTCTTTCAGACAGGAGTGACAGTTTACTGATTATTTAACGTAACGTTAATTATCCTTCTTCTAGTTTTCTATTAAATCGTTGCTGCGATTTAATTACGCTATCTATCTTTTTCCTTGTATACATTAATAAAGTAATCGTATGTTGTATGAGTATAGGCTGCTTCAGTGATCATCAGCCTATAGTGTGCACCTTTTACCGAGTCATAGGATACCTCGTTGTCCAGGCACGACTCAGGGCGGTATAGGTGTTTTGTTCTCCAGTGGTTAAGGCAGGGGTTGAAACTAGTGTTACCGTTGTTGCATTTAGCCTTATCTAGTCCAATGATGAAGAGCCCTGTGTCTTGTAGAACCTGGATTGTAACACAGGGTATGGGCTCTTCACTCTACTCACAGCAGTATTTGTAAAGCCGGTATCACACGAGCGCTTTTTCACTCAACATTTATCCTCAACACTGATCTGGCAGCTTATGAGATCAACATTTAAAATATTTCGGTCACCTAAATTCATCTACCATCAGTCTAGTTTCCGATACCAGTGCAAAATATTCCAGAAATGTTGCCAGAAATGTTGTAATCATCGAATGTTGACTATAAAAGCTCTCGTGTGATACCGGCTTTACACTGTACGATGACGACATTTTTTATCCCTTGCAGTACCAGGGACGTCCTTTTTATCATATTCTGGCAACTATTAGATGATTTTATTTTGCTTAGGAAGGACCTCTAGCAATAATAAGGCTTCAGACTATCTAAACCAATCCTTTTAGCTACCACAGATCCTTCCTAAGCTGCATAGTATCGTCTAAATCTAGCTAGAATATAATAGATCACACGTCGCTGGTACTCAACGGGTTAAATTATTTTGGATATCATTGCCCGATATCTTTACATTTTAGAATGTCCGGTAGAAATCAAAGGGTTAATTAAGGTTATAATTACCTTTTTCACTCCCAGAGATCTTTTCGAAACTCTATAAAATCGTCTAATGTTAGCCAGAATCGAAACAGAATGACGACATTGTATACGAAAGGGATTAATTTAAACCTACGCACAGGTGACGTGTGGCGAAATGGTAACACATTCGACTCACAATCGAAAGGTTCCGGGTTCAATTCCCGGCAGGGCAAGACATTATCCTTACACACAATGCCTTTGGTAGCCCTTTGAAGATTGTGACGCATTTTGACAGTTTGTTCTGGCTATCATTAGACGATTTTATACAGTTTAAGAAGGACCTGTGGGAATTATAAGGGTAAAGACTATCTCAATCAACCCTCTGACTTCCATATACCCTTCCTGATCTGAATAAAATTGTTAAAATAATAACCGGGAAGCAGGAAAGAAATGCGTATTGGATCTTGAAAGGGTTAACCTAGCAGACAATAGGAACCTGAAGTTACCAGTGGACATTTGTAACGTCCCATCCGGGGAGATAATCGGTGGTGACCTGGATAATGAAGTAGCTTCTGTTTAAGGGGTGTTCTCTTCCCTTTCTACTTCATGTTAAGCACCAGTAATGTTAGGAATTTAAGACGTTCGCTCCATTAGTTAGGCAATTTTAAGACGTTATGCCCAAATTATGTGTCAATTTTAAAGTCTTTTGTGCCAGTTTTAGGTGACGATATTTATCTGGCGAGCGAAAGCGAGCTTACAATTTAGGAAGAATCAGCCTTCGGCTGCAGTATTTTTCTATCGAAAAATGCACAAATTTATCTCGAAGGTGGAATCTTGGACATATTTTCTTTAAAGGTGGATGGAGATCTAGGGAGAAAACCTAAAAAAAAAAAGTAAAACACAAAAAAAACATCCCCCGTTAATTAACAGACACAGCTCACAGAAGTTACCTACCACATGGGCTCTAAAGGGCAATGAGGCAGAGATGAGTGCCAGGGCCAAGCATTGACTAGCAGAAATATGCCGCAATCTTGAAATACTTCATAGACGATAATATCAAGAAGAAATATTTTACAAACCATCATTCAGTTCCTTAATGTACAGTATGTTCGATATAAATTAGATAGGATAGACACACATGCTTAACCTTGTGTTTCTTTAATTCTGGATGTTTTAGACGGTTATATTCAGTTTTAAAATTACCTGTGGAAGTCAGGGAGATAAATGAGGATAATACCTACCCCACTGATTCCTTGGGATCCTTCTTAAGCTGATAATAACTATGTAATGGAAGGTAGACTAGAATTAACAGACCGGCCGCCACTCCTAGAACCGCGTGCACTGCCAGGTGATCACTGATAAGGTAGGGTTGTGTACAGGTAGTTGCCAGGGGTTGTGAGAGGGGGTAATTATGTGGGTGGTATGCAAGGCAGGCTCCAGGGCTCGATATATGCATGGTATTAACACACTCGCACGCTCACACACATACATACTCACACACACACACTCTCTCTCACACACACACAGTCATACAAACACACACACAACACACACACAGGCACTCCAACACGTATACACAAACGCACACAGAGAGAATCGTCTACAGTAAACATTAACCCCTTCTTTACCGGTGACGTCTTATATATTTGAGTTCACCTCCATTTAGACGAATGAATGTAGCTTAGGAAGGATGTATGGTAGCTAAAAGGATTAACTTTGAGTCTGTAGTTTTTTAATTGGTAGACGTCCTTCCTAAGCTGAATATAATCGTTTAATAGCAGCCAAAATAAAGTGAAAAGGACGTCGCCGGTACGGAAGGGTTACCAGACCAATGTTGCCGATATCAGTTGAGGGAATGATCGGTGGTGTGATATCGGCGATAGGTGGTTCTGATAAGGGTAGTATACACCAAGGTCAATAGATACATCGTTGTATCTATGGACCTTGGTATACACGTGGTGTTAATCTGGGTAAGTTGCACGTGAATCGCGAGTACATGTTCATATCACTAGCTCCTTAGCACTACCTTCACTATCCCTTTCAGTATACGATGACATCTGCTACATACTGTAGCAGAGATATAGGGCGAAAGGTCTTAATATTGACAAACTAATGGGGCGAACGTTTTAAAATATATTTTTTATTAATTTCACCACAATACCATACACATCCAATGAAATTAATGAAAGCATATATATGATCCACCAGGATTCGAACCCGGGTTATCACACACATATTTTTAGACACCTTAACCATTACACCACCAAGACTAATCAAAACTAATGGAGCTAAACATGAGGGAGAAAGGGGTATAGACAAACGACATACCTTCCCTTAATCTGCTGCAAGATCGGCTTTCCACTCAGGAATGACTCTCCCTCCTGTCCGCTTTATCACGATGGCTCAGTCCGGATTAGCAAGGGTGTGTGTAGATTGAGAATGACTTGGGGTCGTATAAAAACTATACCCTGTTCTAAGTAGGTAGTCCAGATGTCGTGAACCCTAACCTCTATAACTTTAAAATGGTTGAGGCAAACGGGCTTAGGCAAATGGGCTGAGGCAAATGGGCTGTGAATTTCAACACCTATTCCCTGTTTGGCCCTTCCCAGGTGGCGAGACTAATGGATCGATTACTCTAGTCGTTTGTGAGTTATAGAGGATATTGTTCAAGAGTTTTGGAATACTTACTTGGAGACGTGCAAAAAAACTATTATCTTGAATTTTCCCCCCAATTCTTGTCTAACAAACTCCTATTCAAGAATCGATATGAAATCAGCAACTTAAAATATCCTGCCTTACAGTTTGTTTTCTGCCCCCCCCCCCCTCCCCCCTTCTCCTTCATGTTTCGCCTTATTCGTTTTGAGATTGTAAGACGTTCGCCCTATTAGTTGGCCATTTTAGAACCTTTCGCTCCATTTCTGTGACAGTTTTTTTTAGCTCTTGTTCCATTTAGGTATTGATTTGCTCTTGGCGAGCTATAGCGAGCATGTAATTTAGGAGGAACCGGGCCGATAATGTAAAACAATATCTTGAAAGTGTGTGTACCCGGGGTGTGGGTGGTGGGGGGGGGGGGGGGGGGGGGGGGCTCTTGGAGGTGTTTCTTTAGGCCTAAGCTTGATGGAGGTCTGGGGAGCACACCAGAAGAAAAAAAATCCACACAACAGCTAATTTCTGAATACTCGAGAGAAAAATAATCGGCAAGTAGACAAATGGTAGATATTTTGTTTTCGTTTTATGACACTGAAAGTAAATAGTACTTTAGATCAGAAACTTACAAACAAAACAATAATTGCTGAAAAATATTTGCCAAAAAAAAACGCTCGTGAGATACCGCCATATCAAAGTAAAGTGTACGAAGGCTTTTGAGGTCATGAGGTTGAAGTAACTTAACGGTGAAATGAGATCAAACACTCATTATAATGTTAAGAGGAAGTATTTGCTTTATTCTGAACCCCTTCTCTTTCATGTTTAGCCCCATTTGTTTTCAAAATTAAGACTTTCGCTCATTTCTTTGTCATTATTTCGTGCCATGTAGTAGTCGATTTTTTCCTGGCGAGCGATATCAAGCCTGTAACCAGCCATCGGCCGGGACATTTTTCTACCGAATAATGCAAAAATCTATCTCGGATGTTATATTTATAAGTTTGATAGAGGTCTAGAGAGGAAACTAAAACAAATTTATATACCGGTAATAATAATAATAATAATTAAAGTTGCAAGCAACGTTGTCCGGGGTTCGAGCGGTTTTGCAAGCAGGGTATTGTGTTGGATACAAAAGCTGTGTCACAGATATGAAAAGATCATTTAACTTATCGGGCATGGAGAAACTACAGAAGGAACAGACTGTGCAAACAAACATGAGCGAGAGAGGGAGAGATCGGCTGTATAAGGGATCTGCCTCTATTTGTTTAGTAACAGAGTTGTAGATATGTGGAATAGGCTACCGAGTGCTATAATAGTGGAGCAGATAACTGCAAATTTCAGGAGAAACGTTCATTTCCAGAAACAAGCACCAAATTTGGCACACATACTCCTTGGGGATTGCTCTTTTGATAAAACCCGTTAGCCACCTAAAAATTCAAGATAGCGGCCATTTTTCAAGATGGCCGCCATTGAATATACAGAAATATTGCATTTCGCAATAAAATCGCAAAGACTTGTCCTATTTGAATGATCTTGGTGTCAAATCATACATTTTTCACTATGTAGATTCCGAATTTGGAACCATGGACTTACTCACTAGCTTCCTTGTACCATAATATCAGTCCCGGAATCCTAATATTCTGCTAAATTAGAGGTTCATGTTACGTCTGACTCGACTGAAATGCATGGTAGTGTATATCGTAGTAGTGTTAGAGGTTTAGTATGTGTAGCATCTTCCTGTACAAGGCTTCCAAACTGGACATGACACGATGTGGTGGGGGGGGGACGTTGAGAGACTTGCAGCGGAAGGTGTAGAGTAGTAGCTCAACAGAGCGGATGTCAACGCACAGCCAGGGCACACTGGTGGCACCGCTGCTGTGAAACTCAGCATGGGGTTCAGTATCAGCTGAATAATTAGTTTAGTGTAGCTAAATAATTAGTTTAGTGTCCCAAATGCTGTCTAATAAGCCCCGCATCAGTTAGCTACTGTAGATTACATGTAGTTTAACATAGATGTTTAGTTAGATAGCCGCGCCTGAATTGACAGGGTGTGCCAGCGCGGGAGAGCCGAGCCAAGGGTAACGGGGCTTTACATTGCTTTGCATGTAGTTACCTGGATGGTGTACAGATCGCACGGGACTTAAATGATACTGGATGAACGATCGGGCTAGGTGTAGGTTATATATTTGTATTCCCGAACCTAGTCGTATCCCATACCTTATTGTGCATGATTGTGATCAAGGCGGTAAAAGGATAACGCCTCGGCCTTGATTCACTGAATACAGACAATTATCATACTGTGATTATCTGTTATATCTGTTATCATATAACATACTGTGTTATATCATACTGTGATTATCTGTTATATACTGTGATTATCTGTTATCTATTATATCTGTGTTACAGATAATTATCATACTGTATTCACCAAGATGGCAAATACAGATCCAGGACCGTCTAAATTCCGGATTGACTGGAGCAAGTGTTGTCTTTGCCAGAAGAAGAAGAGTGAAGAGCTCAAGTCACCACATGAACAACAACCACAAGAACATGATGGCTACACTATGATTGCGACTACTATTCCCCTATTTCACGCAATTAATGAGATGCCTATTGTTCTGGATCTAGCCAGACTTGATGATGGTGGTGGTATTGAAGAAACTCTGAGGAGGAACAAGGCGCAGTATCACCAAAGTTGTCGCCTTATGTTCAACAACACGAAACTGGAGAGAGCCAGAAAAAGAAGAGCAGAGAGTGCTCAGCCAGTAGAATGCCAGACCAAGCTGCGTAGAACCAGCCTTGAAGGCCAAACGTGTTTCATATGTGACAAAGAAGCCCCATCCTCTGAACTCAGACAAGTTATGACGATGAACCTCAATAACAGACTTAATGAATGTGCCCAAACTTTAAATGACGGCAAACTTCTTGGAAGACTCAGCGGTGGAGATGCTATTGCACAGGAGCTCAAATACAATTTTGCATGCTTGACAGACCTGTACAATACATACATACATACATACATTGGTTTAACGTCATTTTTCCATTACATGCATTGTAACGGCTCGGACGGGGTTGCCTTTCAGTAGTTGGAGTGTACTGTAGTACAATAAAGTCCTGCCACAGCACTGCCTCATCAAGTCATCACTGTGGCTGATGTTGGTATAGTGCTAACCGTGCCTCAGCAAGACTCAACAGAGCTCCCCTGCAGCACTTGCACCTGCAGTATCTGCAACCACACCAGCCTTAACAGTGTTACAAAAAGACAGCACCATAACAAGACTCTACTGTATATTAGGCAATTGAACTATAGAACAATAAAGTCCTGCCCCAACACTGCTCCAACATGCAAACACTGTTGCCGACACAGGTGTGGTGCCAAACGGCGCCCAGGTAAGACTCAGTCCCCTGTGGCACCTATCCGCACCCCACCAGCCTCGGCAGTGCCATACCAAGACAGTGCTAAGATAAAGACTTTATTGTCTAGTAATGGCTGTTGGTCCACAAGTCTATCGCCATCCCCCCTATTAGTCGCCTTGTACGACACGCAGTAGGTTGCGTGAGGCATATTATTTTTTCCTCCACCATTAGATGAAGGCCCCCTTACCCCCTGGGGGGAAGAGAGAGGACGTACCTCAGAGCCACCAAGAGACTGGAACAGGAACGTGCACCCGAAGAGGATGCCCACCCACAGGCATTCTCAGAGCTAGTCACATATCTAGTGGAGACCACCAGATCTGGCGAGGGTCCTGCAGTCTTCCGACTTGCAGACATAGTTCACCTGTATGCCCAGCGCCTGGAACAGCTGGGTGTTGATGCACCTGCTGTCAACTCCACAAGACTGAAGGAAAAACTGCTGTCAGAAATACCTGAGTTGGAAGTGCACAAGCAGGGAAGGGATGTTCTTCTGGCTTTCCAGAAAGATGTGGGCTTTGTCTTGTCAGAAGCCTCTGACTATTATAGTGAAGCTATTATCCTTGGCAAAGCAGCTAACATCTTGCGAAGACATATGCTGGACCACAAGTCCACATTTGATGGAACCTTCCATGAGGGGTGCATCGAGCAGGCCATTCCACTCACTCTTCTTCAGTTTGTGGCCATGCTTGAACACGGAGCAGACATCAAATCTCAACTGAGGTTTGGCGCATCAAAGACAGATCTAGCAATTGCTCAGCTGCTTCACTCTTCAGTACAACTGCTATGCAAGGTACAAAGAAGGAGCAGCAACTCACAGACACTCCAAAGACAGAGAGACCCCATTCCCTGTTTACATGGGGATGTCCGTCTACACAAAGACCAGAAAGAGAAAGTTGGTGGAAATGCTTAACGAGCATGGCATCAGCATTTCATACGACAGGGTGCTACAGATATCTGCACAGCTGGGAGATGCAACAGTCAGCAAGTACGTGGAGGATGGGGTGGTCTGTCCACCAGTTCTGCGAAAAGGGCTGTTCACCACATCAGCCATGGACAACATAGACCACAGTCCCACTGCAACGACAGCGACCACTTCTTTCCATAGAACCAGCGTCTCTGTTTTCCAGCACCCAACCAAAGAAGACAAAGGTGAAGAGCGTGGACAGCTGAAGTTCGGAGAGGAGAAAGTGAAGACAGTTCCAGAACTTCCAGACTCCTTCACCAATGTCCGGCCCGCCTTCTTCACCAAGAAGAAACCCTCTCCTCCCCAGAGTGGTGTGACACACCCAGACACCAGTCTGCTGAGGCCACAACTGGCAATGGAGTACGAGTGGCTGGAGAAGGTCACTGTGACAGATGGGCCAGTGGATGTGACTTGGTCAGCCCACCATGCTTCACAGAAGAGAGGAAAGCCATTTGAGGTCAGCATTACATCACGTTTGCCTCTGCTGCGAGATCAGGCCCACTCGGTTGCTACAGTCAAGCATGTGATGGACAAGATCAAGGAGATAGTGGCATTTCTGAACCCCGGTCAGGTGCCAGTCATTGCTGCTGACCAGCCAATATATGCAGTAGCCAAGCAGGCCCAGTGGCACTGGCCTGAAATCTACGGTGAGGACAAGTTTGTCATAATGTTCGGAGGCTTGCATATTGAGATGGCGGCACTGAAGTCCATTGGAACTCTACTCCAGGACAGTGGTTGGACAGGAGCCCTCTTGGAGGCAGAGATAGCATCTCCTGGGACAGCAGATTCATTTCTGACAGCTTCGAGCATCACTAGGACACGACAGATGCACCAGATAACAGCATGCAGTCTGTACAAGCTTCTGAAGGCAGCCCACATGGACTACTCGAAAGAGACAGATGAACAACCCGAAGAGGTGCCTAGCTTCGAAGCTTGGTGTGAGCATCGCAAACTGCAAAGTCCCCAGTTTCATTTCTGGTATATGGTGCTGTCAATGGAACTGGTGATCCTCTTGTTGATCCGATCATTCAGGGAAGCCAACTTCTTCCTGTACTGTCAGTCACTGGCTGAGCTGATACCGTACTTCTTTGCCAACAACAATGTAAACTATGCACGGTGGCTTCCGATCCACTACAGAGACATGGTGACCCTGGAACAGAAGCATCCTCAGCTGGCTCAGGAGTTCCAGAGTGGAAACTTTGTTGTACACAAATCGAGCCGAAAGTTCTCAGCAATGGCTATTGACCAAGCTCTCGAGCAGGCCAACGCTGTCATCAAGGCAGATGGGAGTGTGATCGGCGTGACTGAAGACCCATCAGCACTGAGAAGATGGATGATAGCTGGTCCTCAAGTCAGCCACTTGGTTGCACAGTATGAGGCAGCATGTGGGACCAAAGAGGGTACTGAACACACCAGCCACCATGAGGAGACAGAACGAGCACAAAGAGTGTTCCTTGAGAAAGTAGAAAAGCTCTCACAAGCCATGACAGATATGTGCAATCCTTTCCAGGAGGAGAGTCGGGACCTGCTTTCGCTTGATACAAAGGATATTGCTCACCACACTGCTGCCGAGCTGATTGGCACACACCATGAGAAAGGCAAGGTCCGTTTCCAGGAGTTTATGAAGGGACTGGAAGGGGAAGAAGAATCCACCTTCTATGAACCAATCAAGAAGAACAGGGTTGACTTTTTCCGACAGGTACCAGCCTCTGTTGACTCTTCAAAGCAAAAAGTGCTGAAGGAAGACTGTCAACTGTTCTCCAAGCTGTTCATATCATGCCAGAGCAGAGAGTGTGACTTGAAGGAGTTCTTCCGTCATGAGAACCAGTCACATCCTGCTGCCCTCAGTGATGGTGGAAAGCTCCACACCTGTCAGAAATCCCACCTCACTACCATTCTTCAGAGCCAAGTTACAACCCCTGAGGCAGAGCCAGATGCCGACACCATCATCATTGATGATGCAGCATTGGTGAACAGTCTGCCCCCACGGAGTTCAAAAACGTTCGAAGAGTACGCAATGCTCGATGTCCTTCCTAGAATACAAGCATACTCTACCAAGTACAAGAGAACAGATATTGTGTTTGATGTCTACTGGCCATCTAGTCTGAAAGCTGAAACTAGATCAAAGCGAGGACGCGGGGTGAGACGGAGGGTGACAGGGAAGGGCGAAACTTCCTGAGAGAAAATTATAACAAAGCCGAGCTGCTCAACTTTGTGGCTGATAAGATTGCATGTGTGGCCACACCAAATGTGGTCATTGTGACCAAGGAAGAAGATGCTGTCAGCAACCGCACTATCAATCTGGCTGGGGTGGCACCGTGCAGTCATGAAGAAGCTGACATGCGGATCTTTGTGCATGCCAGGCATGCAACAGAAGCAGGCAGCAAAGTCATCATGGTCAAAGCTAGCAACACAGATGTCGTCATCGCAGTCAGTGTTCTGCAGGCACTTCAGGAGCTAGGTCTGCAGCAGTTGTGGGTTGCCTTTGGCCAAGGACAGAACCTGAGGTGGGTTCCTGTACATGACTTGTGTTGCACTCTTGCAGAAAAGAGCAAAGGGATGCTCTTCTTTCATGCCTTCACTGGCTGCGATGTCGTTTCAGCATTCCGTGGCAAAGGGAAGAAGTCTGCTTGGCAAACCTGGGATGTTTGTGATGAGGCTTCCGGTGTCTTCAGCAAACTCAGCCAGTACCCACTGGTAGTTGATGATGAAGACCTGGAGACCTTGGAGAAGTTCGTGGTCATGATGTACGACAGATCCAGCACAGCTGAAGGTGTCGATGATGCGAGGTTGGACATGTTTGCTCGGAAGCAGAGGCCGTACGAAGCCATTCCTCCAACCCGAGCAGCACTGAAGCAGCATGTGAAGCGTGCTGCCTACCAGGCGGGCTGCATCTGGAGTCAGTCAACAGTACGTCAACCAGAAACGCAGACTCCTGCCAACTGGGGCTGGACCAAGAAAGGAGATCTGTGGCAGATCGTTTGGACAGAGCTCCCACCCATTGCAGAGAGTTGCCAGCAGCTGACCAAGTGTGGATGCAAGTCGGAATGCTGCGGTCGATGCAAATGCTACTGCTTTGGTCTGACCTGCACGGCACTGTGCAGCTGCAGATGCGAGGTTTAGAAGCGTTGTAGTATACTCATCCAGGCAGCAAGACAATAAGTGACAAACAAGTATATGCCTACTGCCTACATGTACATCCAATAAAATATCGGACTGATGGTGCCTATGATATGGGCACTTTTTACCCTAATTATGATTCCGGGACTGATATTATGGTACAAGGAAGCTAGTGAGTAAGTCCATGGTTCCAAATTCGAATTCTACATAGTGAAAAATGTATGATTTGACACCAAGATCATTCAAATACGACAAGTCTTTGCGGTTTTATTGCGAAATGCAATGTTTCTGTATATTCAATGGCGGCCATCTTGAAAAATGGCCGCCATCTTGAATTTTTAGGTGGCTAACGGGTTTTATCAAAAGAGCAATCCCCAAGGAGTATGTGTGCCAATTTTGGTGCTTGTTTCCAGAAATGAACGATTATTCCAGTTATCTGCCCCACTATTTTTTTTTTTTTTTTTTAAGAGACAATGAACGGAGGAAGGAAAAACACAGATAAAACAAAAAGGTCCATGTGCCTAAAGGCATCCTCCATTCATAAAATGTTTGTAACAACTGGATTTAAACATTTGTTGATTGTAAGTTTGTGGAAAGCAATTCGAGGGAAGTGAATTCCAAAGAGTAGTAGCTCTGGGGATAAATGAATTCTGATAAGCAGAAGTTCTGCATTGTGGAGGAGAAAGTGTAAATTCATGGGCGCTCTCAGCTGCCCTAGTTCTACGGGGAAAGATGTGGAGAGGCGGCACAATTGAAGCAAGTTCCTCGGAACAATTGCTGTGAAAATATCTGTAGAATAATGCAAGGGATGCAACGTTTCTTCGTATGGCTAATGTAGGAAGGTCCTGTGTGATTGCAGGGTTATTGATTAATCTAATAGCTTTATTTTGAATTTTGTCCAACTGCCTCAATGCAACCACTCCACTTCCACCCCACAGAGGTGAACAGTAATCCATCTGAGAGCGCACATGACATTTATATATTACGGCCAACTGCTCGTCAGTGAAGAATTCTCGAACTCTGTACAGGAGTCCCAGTTTTTTAGAGGCATTCTTAGCAATGCTTCTAACATAATGTGTCCAGCTCAAGTTAGTAGTTAATGTTACACCGAGAATGTCAATACTAGGGGAAGTGGGAATATTTACATCATTAAAAAATATATGGGAGTCAGTGAGATTCTGTCGGTTAGAAAATTGAATGTACTTGGTTTTCTGTGCATTAAAGGAAACTAGATACTATAATGGGATCAAGAACAATAGAGCTTCAACTTGAAATTAGATAGAACGAGATGGGTTGGGTGTGAAAGGGATCTGCCATGTGTAGGTCAATTGGCTCTCTGCAGACTCCCGTTTCCTCATTTTGTTTATGTTCTCATTTGTGAGGGAGAGAGAGAGTATGGCCAGAGAGAATAGGATGTCGTAAACGTAAGGAAGATAGCGATAAATATGAGAGAGAGAGAGAGAGTGCGGGACGGGTTGGGTGTGAAAGGGATCTGACATGTATGGGCCAATCGGCTCTCTGCAAACTCCGGTTTTCTTATGTTCTCATTTGTGAGAGACACAGACTAGGATGTCACTAATGTAAGGAAGACAGAGATAAATGAGAGAGAGTTTTTATGAGATGGGTTGGGTGTGAAAAGGATCTGTCTTGTGTGGGCCAATTGGCTCTCTACAGACTCCCATTTTCTTATGTTCCTATTTCTTACAATTGTGTTTTGGTTGCAGGTATAATGATAACATGGGTGTATAGTAAGTAGTGTAAATAACAGGTAACGTTTATGAGATGGATTGGGTGTGAAAGGGATCTGCCTTATGTGGGCCACTTGACTCTGCAGACTCCCATTTTCATCTTGGTTGCATGTGTAAGAGATCTGCCTCATTTGCACCGGTGTGCAAACAAACAAGAGCGAGAGAGAAAGAGATTGGCTGTGTAAGGGATCTGCTTGGTAAAAGAGTTGTAGATATGTGGAATAGGCTACAATGCTATAGTAGGATCAATAACAATAGAGCTTCAACATAAAATTTGATAGAACGAGATGAATTGGGTGTGAAAGGGATCTGCCGTGTGTGGGCCAATCGGCTCTCTGCAGACTCCCATTTTCATCTTGGTAGCATATGTAAGGGATCGGCCTCATTTGTACAAGTGTGCAAATAAGAGAGAGAGAGAGATTGGCTGTGTAAGGGATCTGCCTCTCTCGTAACAGTCGTAGATATGTGAAATAGGCTACCTAGTGCTATAGTGGGATCATGAACAATAGAGAATTTCAAGATAAAATCAGATAGTCATATGGACAAAATGGGTTGGATGTGAAAGGCATCTACCTTTTGTGGGCCACTTGTCTCTCTGCATATTCCCATGTTCATCTTAGTTGCATGTGTAAGGGATCTGCCTCATTTGTACTGGTGTGCAAACAAACGAGCGACGGAGAGAGACTGGGTGTGTAAGGGATCTGCCTCTATTCGTTTAGTAACAGAGTTGTAGATATGTGGAATAGGCTACCGAGTCCTATAGTGGGATCAAGAACAATAGAGTTCAACATAAAATTAGATAGGACGAGATGGGTTGGGTGTGAAAGGCTGCCACGGGCGTGTCTGGCCACCATTTTGGATATCATATCAAAAGTTGCCCAATACAAAAATGCACCTGGTGTCAAAGTTTGGTCCCGATCCGACAAGCAGTTCCGGAGTTATTCCGTAAAAAACGGACTATATATATTTTTATGGAAGCGTGCAATACTACTTGAACCCCTAATAACGTTGCTTGCTGTTTGAGGGAGGAGGAAAGGTACGTCACACCACACCAAAAATTGTCAAAAATTTGAAGGTCTAGAACTTTGTTATTAAACAAAGCATATGGCAAAGGGAGGAATTGTTAAAAACCTTAGCCAATACTCTGTTATTCACCAAAAATAAATTTGAATTATCATTATTATTTGGTAGGGTAGGTATGTATAGGTAGGTTGGCTAAATAATTGCTGGAATTCGTAGGGACTCAAACTGTTTTGAGAGAGTTAAATACAAAAAAAATACTAGATCTGAATAATAAATCGACTACGTTATTAAGCAAAACTGTGGGATGCGTGGAAGCCTATAGACTGTAGACGGTAAACTTTGTGTGGGTAGCGAATACGGTTTTAAAGTCAGTTAAGAATAGACAGTTTTCAATGCTGCGACCAAACTATTCCACCCATTTATATTCTTTTGGTATCAAAACGTTCAGAATCGCGAGCCTCACCCAACTACGCAAACATGGCTTTGATCATCGGCGTAGTTTTCAAGATGTGAAATTTTAAGTGGAATTCGAGTTTTTTTCAAGATTGCCGGAAAAAACCCCACGTGCAAAAGCAAAACCTTCTCTATAACATTTGCGGAGCATTAGTAGTGGAGTCCATCTATCTATCTATCTATTGCCTGACGCCGTGATCCCCGAAGGGGTGGCCACGAACGAACCGCCCCCATGCACCTCTGTCCCCAGTCAGTCGACGCCCCTCCCCCCAACCAGCACCACCTTCGTTCATGTACTTCCTCACTCCATCCTTCCACCTCATATTCGGTCTACCTCTCCCCCTCTGTCCCTCCACCTCGCTCTCATACACCCTCTTAGTCATTCTCTCGCTTTCCATACGTTCCATATGGCCGAACCATCTCAAGTTGTTCCTTTTCACACTTTCCAGCACATCTACCTCCACACCACACCTCCTTCTTACTTCCTCATTAGTCTGTCTATCCCTCCATGTAACTCCGCACGCACTCCTTAAGTAATTCATTTCCACTGCTCTCACTCTTGGTCTGAGTCTCTCAACCAACGTCCATGCTTCGCTTCCGTAAGTCAGTGTCGGGATTACCACACTGTCATGCAAGGACTTCTTCACTTCCATACTGACCACCCTATTTCTTGTTACTGCTTTTAGCGTTCCTACAACCCTCTTCCCCTGTTGTACCCTCTCCCGCACCTCTTCATCCATAGTCCCATCTTTACTCAACACACTGCCCAGATACTTAAAAGAGTTGACGATCTCCATAGCCTGACCGTTCAGCTTCACCTCACACTCTGTGACTTCACCCCTTTCGAAGACCATAACCTTGCTCTTCCCCGTATTTACCTTCAAATTCCGTTTTTCGCACACTGTTCCAAACTCATTTACCAGACCCTGCAACTCCCATTCATTATCACTCATCAGAACTGTATCATCCGCAAACAGCAGTATAGGTAGCTTCCACTCAATTCCCTCCCTTTTCAGCGATACACCAACATCCACTGCTCTTGATAGTATTTCTTTCATAACTCCATCCATATATACAGTAAACAACCACGGGGACATCACACACCCCTGTTTCAAACCAACATTCAGGTCAAAGAACTCACTCTGCTCACTCTCCACACGTACTGCCGCCTTTGCACCCTCATACATGCTCTTCACTGCTTTCAGCAACTTGCCCTCTACTCCGTATATTCTAAGTACTTTCCACAAACCTTCTCTATCCATCTGTCATAGGCCTTCTCCAAGTCCATAAAGGCAACATACACCTTTTGTTTCTTCTCCAGATACTTCTCCACAACACAATTCAGGGTAAAAATCTGATCTACACATCCTCTTCCCTTCCTAAACCTCCCTGCTCGTCGCCTATCCATTTCTCCGTTCTCACTCTCACTCTCTCAATCACTACCCTACTGTATACCTTCCCTACTACGCTTAGAAGACATATTCCTCGGTGGTTACCACACACTCCTCTTTCCCCTTTGCCCTTATATAGGGGGACTATTATGCCAGTCTTCCAGTCATCGGGTGCACTCCCCTTCTCCCATGCTAGTTTGCACATTTTCCATACCCATTCTATCACTATCTCACCACCACACCTCAACATTTCCCCACACACTCCATCTGTTCCTGGTGCTTTCCCCAACTTCACTCTTTTCATGGCTTCCCACACTTCTGACCTCCTGATCCCCACCTCCTCCTCCACTACTTCTCTTCTTCTCCCTCCCATACCATATCCAGCTATGTTTGCTGGCTCTTCATTCCTTTCATTTAGCAACTCACTGAAGTACTCCCTCCATCTTTCGACTCTCTCTTGCTTCTCGGCTAGCATTCTCCCATTCTTATCTTTCACACCCTTACTGTTTCCCTTGCTACCTTCCCTAACTTTCTTGACTTCTTTCCAGAACAGTTTCTTACTCTCCCTCCATTTTACACTCAGATTCCTTCCAAATTCCTCATCTACTCTTCTCTTACTTTCCTTCACTACTCTCTTCACCACCCTCTTACTCTCCACGTACCTCGCTCGTTTCTGTCTCTCGGAATCTTCATTCCCTCTGCTACCCAACCACTCTCTATATGCTTTCTTCTTTTCTTCCACAGCTATTTGTACCTCTTCTGTCCACCATGCTGTACCTTTCACTCCCCTCCCTCTTCTCCTCACTCCACACACCTCCTCACATGCTGCACAGATCTCATCCTTAAACACCTTGCTCATCTCCTCCACTTCCTCCATAACTTCCAGGTCGAACCCACCTAGTCGTCTTTCCACTGCTCTCCTGTACTCCTCCCTGATTTCCTCCTCCTGCAACCTCTCCACCCTCCTCACCATTCCACCCTCCTCTCGCCTCCCTCCCGCTCTCCTCACCCACTTCTTTTGTATCCTAACCTTAGCTACCACTACATAATGATCAGACAGACCCCCTCCAATACCCCTATACACCCTAGCATCCATCACAGATTTCTTCATTCGTTCATCCACACATACATAATCAATCAATGACTTTCGTTCCACCACTGTCTTATCATTCATCGTCAACATCCGTTTCCACGTGTACCTGTGGATCATTCTGTGTCGGAAGAAGGTGTTGGCTATCCACAGCCTCCTCCCCACACATACGTCCACAAGTGCACTACCATTCCCATTCACCTCTGATGGTACCCCCCACCCTCCCACCACTCCCTCAACTTTCCTATCACCCACCTTACCATTCATATCCCCAATCAGAAATATTCTTTCGTTCTTGTCAAACTTCTCCAGGCACGCCTCCACATTCATCCAGAACTCCTCTTTCTTTCTTTCAAGTATATCCTCTGTCGGGGCATACACGCATACAATCACCCACGTTTGTATTCCTACTTTCATTCTCACCCACACAATCCTTGAACCCACAGACCCATACTCTCTGTATGGAGAGTATGGAATTAGTGGAGTCCATAATTATGCCAAAGCCCAATCGTTTCCTATGAGTGGGAGAGACGGTATTTAGGCGTCAAATTTTTCGGGAAATCGGCTGCCACGGACCTGTTTGGCCGCCATGCCGGATGTTTAGCATATCAAAAGTTGCCCAATACAAAAACGCACCTCTTGTGAAAGTTTGATCCCGATCCAAAAAGCGGTTCTGGTGTTATTGCGTCAAAACCGGCGTGTAAGAAGAATTTGGATGAATAACCAGGTTTAATGATTACAATAGGAGTTCCCCATAGGGGTCGAACCCCTAATAATAAAATATATATACGAAATAACGTCCCCTAAATCTTTGAAGGCAAAAATGACTCATCCAAATATAATTACGAGGCACTTACCGATGAATATATTGATCGATAATTACCGAGCTCATCATTATACTTCACGCTATCTATCGTAAATCATAG
Source organism: Paralithodes platypus (assembly GCA_032716605.1). Taxonomy (NCBI): domain Eukaryota; kingdom Metazoa; phylum Arthropoda; class Malacostraca; order Decapoda; family Lithodidae; genus Paralithodes; species Paralithodes platypus. The sequence goes on along the minus strand of CM064520.1, from coordinate 30,456,341 downwards.
AGAGTTTTTTATGGTGAGCATAATGTGGCCTGGGATCAGTACAGGAAGGTGGGATGGGTTGAGTATTTATTTATAACAAATTAATAACCATGTCTAGTGAGTAATGAATGACACCAGCTATCGAATATTCCTGAATCCATAAGTTTTACGTGTTTTTGCCTAAAAAAAAAAAATCTATAGTCAGTTAACGAAATCATTATCTCTCTAACTTTGCTGGTAAATGTAGGATTAATGGAATGCTGTTTGAATTAGATATACTGTATTTATAATTGTTCCGCTCTAGTTTGTTATACATTAAGTACTAAGATAATTGAAAGGGCTCCCTGCTTAAGTGAAATAAATGACGCAGCTGACCAAAATCAATTGTCATTAAATAGATTTTATTAGATGTACCGGGTATATATACACATGCAGTCGAATTCACTTAACACCTATGCTGCGGGAATAATTGCCGAAAATTACCTTCATTCCATGCTCTTTTTCATGCATAAGCAAGAGCCAGAGCGTAATACAATTATATATCCGTGAAAGTACAACTTTCCAATGACACCTGAATCATCCCTGTACGACATCAGGTTATTTTGCAACGATCTTGCAAAAAAGGCCAGAGTCGGTAAAAAAGGGGCAATTTCTGCTGTTTTTGCTATGTATGATGCTGCACCTGAGTGTGCAGGCTGTATATCAGACCTCAGTGTGTCCCCGCAGCCTGTGGCGAGTACATGGAGCCCTCCTGTGCTCCATCCAACAGCTGGCCTCTCTCTCAGGGCTGATAATAGCCTCAAAATGGCGCCCGTCATATAATGGGCACCGTACAGAAGGGGTTAATCATATCCAAGTTGGTCTGACCAAAATTAACATTGTGGGTGACCATAATTTAGAGTTACATATAATTGAAATTTAATTATACTGATTCAGATCATAATTTCCATATTTTCTAATAAGGGCAGTGTGCAGTAATATTGCACCTGCTGTTTCTGGCTGTAGATACCTTCATTTTTATTTTTGCACTACATCTTCAAGGAGTTGCATCTCTCTCATTAACCATTATTGCACAAAAGCAGGGTTATCGGTTTCCAGGTTGATATAATTCAATCTGGGGGTCTCTCCATTGGTCCTGCTTTCTGTTGCTTCTCTTTCTTGATGTGTATCCTCCTCCATACCTCTGCCTGGTAGAGTGTTGTTGTTGTTGTTGGTGGTGGTAGTGGTTGTACTATTGTTTGTAGTAGAGGTGCTGGTGTTGTTGTTGGTGGTGGTAGTGTTGTTTTTGTTTTTCCTGTTGTTGATATTGTTGTTGAGATAAGAGGTCTCTGGGAGATCAGCGTGGCGGGTTTCGGGTAAGAGGAAGGTGAGGACAGCCGCCACCACTGACACACTACCAAACAGCGCAGAGGGTAACCACACGGCCACCACACCCTGACAAATACCAAACATGACATAACAAAATTATTCATAACTATTCATGGATATTTTATCACAAAAAACACTATTGCGTTACATTTTATTGAATTCCTATATGGAAAAATATTCTATGAAAAGTTGACTGAATGAATATGAATACCATTTGAGGATTTGAGGAGATGCACCCTATTGGCAATATTTTGCTTTTACTTTCTTTAAGTCAATAAAGAAACTAAAATCAAAACGATGTCAATATAGTTTTCCTGTTTCTTCGTGTATGTATTTCATGACTATTTGGTCCCCAATAGTAGTATGACTGACCAATAAGTCGTTGACATAGGGCGCACAGAAGGACCCGAAGCGACTGAAGAAGCCCGCCTCCCCACATGCCAGGGAGCGGAGGTTGGTAGGGTATAGCTCGGTCGTGTAGGTCCATATTAGCTGGAAGGCCGCCGTCACTGCCACCTTACCGGCCTGTGACAGTGCTACTCGAGCCCATCCAGGATCTTATCAAACATACAGGGATATTAGTTCTAATTTGTATTTAGGATTGATCTTGTTAAACAAAATTAAGGTATCACTTGCAATAGTTTTGTAAATATATTTTTAGTACACATTGGATTATAATCATCAAGGAATTATGCTATAGATCCCTCACATTTCCTAATTATGTTGTGCAGTTTTAATTATTATGTTCCTTCCAACAACCAACTATACTCCTAAAATCGATTTATGAAATTTACAATTTCAGATCTATGTAAATGTGCTAATTATTTACGTATGAAAGATCCTGACACTTTACTTAGTATTTTGAGCACCTATTGTGAATGATAATATACCACTTACTTTCAGCCACTCTTATTAAGGGGAGACTGACCGTTTGTTTGGTCTATTAATTCATTTATTCATATATTTTTTTAGTTTCCTCCCTAGACCTCCATCAAGCTTAGAAAAACACCCCATAGACCCCCTTCAAATTAAATTTGTAAATTTTTCTGTAGAGAAATGTCCCGGCCGAAGGCCGATTCCTCTTAAAATTGCAGGCTCGCTGTCGCTTGCCACGAAAAAATTTACACCTAAATGGCACGAAAGGTGTTAAAATCGCCAAACTAATGGGCCGAACGTCTTATAATATCAAAACTAGTGGGGCTAAACATTAGGGAGAAGGGGGTCCAGAAAACCGGTCTGCCTCCCCTTAATTAAAGATCCCTGACAGTTTACTCATTATCTAGAGGTACCATTACTAAAAATCCAATAACATAGCAGTAAAGAAAGTGTCACCATCCAGTCGGCAAAAATACATGAATTACAGTCTCCGAAAAAAAAAAAGAGTACAACCCAAAAAGGTGAGATATTAACCCCTTGAAGCTGCGACGCGTTTCAGCAGTTTGTTTTGGCTGTCATTAGACGATTTTGTGCAGCTTAGGAAGGATTTGTGGGTATTAAAGGGGTAAAGGCTATCCCAATCAACCCTCTGACTTCCATATACCCTTCCTAATCTGAATAAAATCGTCTAATAACTACCAGAAAACAGAAAAGAAAAGTGTCTTGGATCTTGAAATGGTTAACAACAAAAATTTCCCAACCTACCATCCGGGGCGACCAGTATGATGACCATAACACAGTATATACAGATCCCCGCTACCATAAAGAGGGTGACCATGGACTTCCTGCGGCCGACATACACTAGGGCCGCCCATAGTAACAGATAGGACGGTACCTCCAGAACACCGCCCAGGAACACATACAGATACGGATCCGTCCTGAAATCATAAAATATTCGCCAAAGAAATAATACAAAGTAATATATATATATATATATATATATATATATATATATATATATATCCGCCGCAATGTTGCATCTCTCTCGCTATTCTTTTGCTATTATAATATTCAATGTTCCTCAGAGCTCTCCCAATGTATACCACCTCCTCTACATAGGGCACGTGGTACCCGTCTTGCAACACAATCCCACCCCTACTCTGTGCAACTCTCCAACCCAAGAGTGAAACGTTACTCTCAGACTTTCTTCTATTCAACAGCTGAGCTCTGGAACTCTTTCCCAAAATCAGTTTTTCCTTCTTCCTATGACTTAAATTGCTTCAAACTCCGTGTGTCCAGGCATTTTGGCTCGAACGTCCCTTGATTTTGGCCCTGTCACTCTTTCAACTCTGGGGGAGGCACTCGCTACAGGCAGTTCTGCCTTTTGCCTCCCTCACTCACATAGAAAAAAAAAGGCAATACAGTAAAGCCGGTATCACAAGAGAGCATTTATGGTCAACATTCGATGATCAACATTTTTCTGGCAACATTTCTGGATCATTTTGCACTGGTATTGGAAACTAGACTGTTGCTAGATGAATTTAGGTGACCGAAATATTCTAAATGTTGACCTCATAGCCAGATCAGTGTTGAGGATAAATGTTGAGTGAAAAAGAGTTCGTGTGGATACCGAACCGTGTGTTTTTACGTGTGTTTTTCGTGTCAGGTCAGGTATTCCTGCTATCAGTAACATGTAATCTGATACTACCTGTTTCATGGTCGGATTGTCGGCGACTAAACCGGCTCCCCCTCCGGGTCCTCACTTGGAGGGTGGGTGGCTAGACACCCTGCAGGACTAAAAGCAATACCTGTCAAAGGGCGGATGAACTATATATTAGTCAACGGCCATCTAGCAAACCTATGGTATTTTACCATGATGGATGTTTAGGATGCTGCCATAGCCTGCACCAAGGTCTTCCATTGTCCGTTTTCATCCATCCCTGCTGTTTGGTGCTATACAGCAACTTTCCTTCCTTTTCCTGCAATCTCCTGTTTTTTTCCCCACGGTGGTTAGCAGGCCAATGAGGAAGACTTTTGAGTCTGGTGGATTTTCAGGAGATTTGGCATTCTTTTTCTGTTTCTTGTCTTTTCTAAACAAATAAAATCCACCGCTACTGCTCCCCCCTGGATATGGTGTCTTTGGGGCTTGTTTTATACCTTACCCAGATGTGATGGCTCCGTCTGGGTCGACCTGTTTATATCCATCTTTATGTATTTGTATATGGATTGCTTTCAACTTTTTCTGTTTTTGTTTCTACTTTTGTCCGGTGATATAGAAGTTAATCCCGGTCCTCACAGACAACCTGTTACAAGTTGTCGTGTATTTTATTCCAATATTCGTGGTCTCTATAAGAACATCAAGAATCTTACATTGGCATCTGTTGATTATGATATTGTCTTTTGTTCTGAAACCCTTGTCTCTGGTTATAGAGATTATTCTGAACTTCTTATACCTAACTTCGGTAAACCAGTTCTTATTCGGCGTGATTCTATTCCTTGTGCTCGTGGAATGAGCTTGTATATTAGATCTGGGTATAATGCTCACCACTTAACTACGCATATTTGTAAATGCCATGAGATGCAGTTAGTTAAAGTTTCCAGCAAGTATCATAATCATTAAATTTTTAGCCTTTTTTAGCCTATACAGAAATCCTGATGTTAACAATGACATATATGACTGCCTCTTAACAGCCATGGCTTCAATACAGTCTGTAGATGTCAAATCATCCTTTATTTTTGTTGGTGATGTCAATGCGCATCATCAAGAGTGGTTGAACTCGGTCTCTCCAACTAATAGAAATGGTCTTGCTGCATTGGATTTTGCAAACTTATCTGGTTGTGAACAGCTAATCCAAGGACCTACTCATATGTCTGGAAATTGTCTTGATCTAGTACTAACAGATATTCCTGGCGTTGTAGAAACCTCCGTTCTTGTACCTGTTGGCACTTCCGACCACAATGCCATCATGTGTACAATTAATCTTGATCTTTCTGTTCCTGATATTACTCTCTCACGTAAAGTCTACCTTAAATCCCGGGTTAACTGGGACAACGTTTGTAATGATGTTTGTAATATTGAGTGGAATCACATACTAAGATTTCATGACCCGGTTTCAGCTCTCAACAATTCCCTTCTTGGTATCCTTCGCAAAAGAGTTCCATCAAAAACCATTAAGTCTCGTATCAGGGATAAAGCATGGTTTAATGATGACTGCAAGCGTGCATTTGATGACAAACAGGCTGCATATCGTCTATGGAGGCGTAATCAAACCCCCTTGCATTGGGAAAATTATGTTTTTAAAAGGGCAGCTGCGCAGAGAGTTTATGATGGTGCTGAGAGGGATTATAACTCCCATCTTCAGGATGTTCTGGCAGGAGCTACACAGCCTCATAAATGGTGGTCCGCTTTGAAATCCTCTTTATTTGGAATAGATTCCTCCATGCCTCCTCTTTGTGATTCTGATGGCTCCATCTCTTTTGATCCATTATCGAAGGCCAATATTCTATCTAATATTTTATTAATAAGCAGAGTAATCAGGAATTGTCTTTGCCATTGACATGTTTCCCTAGACCCAACCTCAATTCAATGGCATTCATATCAGCTGAACTGAAAAGGTACTTGCTGGATCTTGATACCTATGGTGGCACAGACCCGGATGGGTTTTTCCCTCTCTTTTTTAAAAAGGTTACAGTGGTCTTGGCACCTAAATTGGCCGTGGTGTTTAGGTTGCTTTTGAAATCAGGTAGTTTTCCTCTTTGCTGGCGTAAGGCTATTATCACTCCTATTCCAAAGGGAAATACTGCCTCATCATCTCCTAATGACTATCGCCCTATCTCCATTACACCTATCCTATCCAAGCTCTATGAGAGGCTTTTGTCCAGACGCCTTTCCTCTTATTGTAATAGTCATAATTTTACCAAACTCACAGTTTGGTTTTCGTAAGGGACTGGGTACATGTGATGCGCTTCTGACACTCACCCATGACTTGCAATGTTCATTGGACCAGGGACATGAGTCTCATGTCGTGGCTATTGACTTTAGTTCTGCTTTTGATTTAGTCAACCATAAAGCACTTCTGTATAAGTTACAGCTCATCGGTGGCAATTTTTTAAGGATCTTTGAAGATTTTTTGACGAAAAGATCTCAGTCTGTGGTCATTGATGGGTGTCATTCCCCTTCTGTTACTGTTGTTTCTGGTGTTCCACAAGGCAGTGTCCTTGGGCCTTTGCTTTTTATTATTTTTACTGCTGACCTGTGTTCCGAGCTTGAAAATAAACTAATCTCCTATGCTGATGATACAACTTTATATGCGTCAATTCCATCACCAATAGATCGACACGTAATTGCTACTGCTCTGAATAGGGATTTGGCCAAAATTACATCATGGTGTGAACTTTGGGGCATGAAACTTAATGCTAGTAAAACACACTCCATTATCATCAGCAGATCTCGTACCTTGGATCCTCCCCATCCTTATCTACAAGTTTCTGGCGAGCAAATTGAGAATGTGGATACTCTGCGTTTGTTAGGAGTTACTCTTGATCCCAAACTTACTTTTGAAAAGCATATTCGTTCTTTCTCCTCTTCCATTTCCCAAAAAATTGGTCTGCTTCGCAAGGTTTATAAAACATTTGCTTGTGATGCCACAGTTATCAAGTCTTTTTATGCTTTTATTTTGCCACATTTCGAGTACTGCTCAACTGTCTGGTTGTCAGCAGCTGACTGCCATCTCAAGTTGCTTGACAGGTCGCTAAATTCCATCAGTTTTATTCTACCTCATTTGTCTCTTGATCTGTGTCATTGACGTAATGTTGGTGCCCTTAGTCTTTTATATAAAGTTTTTAACAACCCTCAGCATCCCTTACATGGGGTTCTGCCTGGGCCATATGTCCGGGCTCGTGCAACTAGATTTACAAGCAATCTTAATGATCTTGCCATGAGCCGTGTTAATTTTTCTACTACACAGTTTTCACAGTGTTTTGTGCCGGCCATGGTTGACTTGTGGAATAAGTTGCCAAATGAGCTAGTCAATTCAGCTCATATCTCCATTTTTAAGTCTAGAGTTAATGCTTTTTTGAAGCATTAATTCTAACTTTTAAACTTATTTTATTTTATTTTATTGTATTATATTTATACTTGATATCCTCCACTGCATAATATGTTATCTGTGTTTAATATGTGTATATGTACAGTATACAGTATATATATGTTTTTATTTTTTCCTAAGTTGCCTAGTCTCTCTCCAGTGCCTCCGGGTGTTTTGTGTGGATTCATCTTGATGGTGTTTCTGCACCCTGGTTGGAGACTTCGCCATCTCATATAATAATAATAATAATAATACCGCCTTAAGCAGCAACCCTACCCCAGATTGGTGGCATTGAGGGCGACACCGTAGTAGACAATGGAGACAGCGAACCAGCAGAAGTACAATACGAGTGTCTGGAGTCTTAGCTGTGGGGTGGCCAGAAGGATGACCAAGTGTTTCAGTGTCGCCAGTACCTGTTTCCACATGCAGGAGCACCCCGCCCTTCTCTCCGGCTCCACCTCCTTCGGCGTCTCCCCCAAGTCGGCCTGATTGGGAGGATAAATAGTGAATTTAACGCCCTTGCGTACGAGGGAATCTTTTCCTAGACTTAACCCTTTCAATATATATTCGAGGACGTATTTCACCCCTATACTCTGGCTATCATTAGACGATGTTATGCATTTTTTAAACAAAATCGTGATTTGTCTTTTTCTATGTGTATGGAGGAGAGAAAAGGCAGGTTGCCTGTAACGAGTGTTTTCCCCAAAGCTAAAAGAGTGACAGAGCCAAATTCAAGGTGGGTCAAAATGCCTGGACACACGAAGTTTACAGCAATCTAAGTCATAGGATGAAGGAAAGATTGATTGAGGGAGAGAGTTCCAAAGTACACTTGTTGAGTAGAAGAAAGACTGAACAAATTTGCTAATTCTTGGGTTGGAGAGCTGGACAGAATAGGAGTGGGACTGTGTTGCAAGGCGAGTACCTCGCACTCGCCGCAAGGGAGGGAATATGCACTGAGAGAGTTCTGAAGAATACTGTTTGTTGTAATAGCGATAGAAGAGTGAAAGAGATGCAACATTGCGGCATGTAGAAAGAGATTGTAGGGAACTAGTAAGAGGAAGTGAGTTGATGAGGCGATATGCTTTTGACTTTACTCTTTCGATAGGTGCGGTATGGGCGAAACCTTCCCACACATGCGAACAATATTCAATACATAGGCGCACTGTGCCCTGATACAGAGCAAGAAATTGTGCGGGGTTGGAGAACCGACAGAGACGGTTCAGCACACCTAACTTTTGGGAAGCTGTTTTTGGCAAGAGTGGTAATATGATCTTTCCAAGAAAGGTAGGAGGAAAAAGATACACCTAGAATATTGAGAGAAGATGAAGGGTTGATTTGTGTATTGTTGAAAAGTAACATATTCTTGTGGAAGATTGCGACGGGTAGATAGAGGGAAAAATTAGGTCTTGGAGGCGTTGAAAGTAACAAGATTTTCTCTGCCCCAATCAGATATAATTGATAGACTAAAAGATGGGCGCTGACCTGCTTATAGATGTTGGCCATGGCAGTAAGGAGGAGGTCATCTGAGGGTAGGGACCTGTTGTTGACCCTAGCAGCAGAGATGAGCACCTTGTGGGCCTCCTGGAACCTGCCCTGCATCACCAGCCACCGGGGAGACTCTGGTAGCCAACTAGAGGGAGACATTTATTCACCACATATGCTTAACCAGTTTCATGACACCCAATTCGTTGTTCGTCTAGCGTTCTAGAGGAAACTAATTTAATTACACACCTACTTTCATTCATATAAATTAGGGGTGCTTCTGATTTTTAAGCAGGCAAATATGTCTTTGGAAACTAATTTATGATCTTAAATTTGCATTATAATAATTATTACATAATGTCTATCAGCATTAGGGTACAGCTAGCCCAACTATTAATGTTTGTGTACCCTCATGTCTTAGCTTATAGCTCCTGGCTATAATCATACAGAAAAACACTGAGAGGAAGTTTGATCACACAACACATCGAAACCCATGACAGTCAAACAGGCAAACATGCAAGCAATAATGACAGAAGTAAGAGATAATTCTGATTGCAATAGCTCCTTGAAATTATGACGACACTCAGATAAGCACGAAACAAGGAGAGATTAATATTTGTTTTCACCAACTCGCCAATTAATTTACAAATAAACCAAACTAATGAGACAAATCTGATCACACAAAGCTTCGAATATGACAAGACAGACATGTAGAAAAGGAAATACACGAGCAGCAAACTAATATGACAGACAAATTGACAGACAGACACGGAGAAAGGAAAGGGACATGTAATACATATTAGTCACACGAGAGACATGGGAAGATAGGAAAGCAGTAAGTGATAAATATGATAACTGGACAGACAAATGCAAAGTAAAGAATGAGACAACTATAGTCTGTTTCTTTTCAACTGACGGTAAATTGCAAAGTTCCCATCAAGATAGTTCAGTTGTTTTAAAGATTATGTAATGACATACGGGGATATATAAACTTGGTCTTAATCGATCCTTTCTGTACCGCGACGTCCTTTTAACTTTATTCTGGCTACTCTTGGGTGTTTTTATTCAGTTTAATAATGACCTCCAGCATTTAAAAGACTTGAAACTATCTCATATAACCCTTTTGACTACCACAAATCCATCTTAACTGCTCAAAATCGTCTAAATACAGCTAGAATGAAATTAAAAAGACGTAGCGGTACAGAAGGGGTTAATATGATGCATAGTCATAGTAGTTTCATAGTTTTCCATCAAGTATCGATAAATTAGCTGGTATGGGATTCAATTTATCGTCAGCTAGAAAGAAACAGAGTATAGTTAATTGGATGATAAGATGACAAACACACAGAAAGGAAAGGGAGAACCAACAAACTAACTAACTAACTTATCCAAAACCCTGGTAGCTCACATAAAGTAGATGAAGCCATGGAGTGTCGGGATAGCGTAGGCAAGTTGTAGCCACTGCCAGTCCCTGATGAGGTAGGCAATGCTAGGGACAGCCATGTAGCCCAGGGCCCAGGGGATCACAAACAGAGCACCGGCTGCCGCACGGTATTTAGCGGCGCACGTCTCCATAGCTGACACGTAAATACAAACACTCTTTAAATCATTCAGTACCAGGGACGTCCTTTTCATCATGTTCTGGCAACTATTAGACGATTTTATTCAGCTTAGGATGGACCTCTAGCAATAATAACACTTCAAACTATCTCAACTAACCCTTTTAACTACCACAGATCCTTCCTAAGCTGCATGATATCGTCTAATTATAGCTAGACTAATATATAACACACGTCGCTGGTACTCAAATGGTTAAGCACTCTACGATACTATAGTCTATTCGCTGTAAGTAGGCGAGAAATCATGACCTCTATCCTCTGTAACTCAAAAAGGGCTAGAGCAAATTGGCTGTCAATTTCCACATCTGTTCCTTGACTGACTCTTCCAAAACGGTAGAAATGTTACTTCGATTACTCTAGTCGTGTTTGAGTTACAGAGGTTAGAAGTCATGATTTTTCGCCTACTTACACCGAATAGACTATAACTTTAGCCTAAACACACTAATACTTCGACATATTTCAGAGGGAGGTATATTGCGTTCTCTAGTGGGCATTTCTATTTTCCCTGGCGTTTTTATTTTGTCTTTTCTTTTTTTTTATCCTAGGGGACACAGTAAGATACATTGCTCGAAAATGGCAAAAACAAGCAAAATGCTCAATTATACAAACTATCATAATAACCCCAAGACGTCGGATCAGATAGTGTTAACCAGAGCATAGCCAAGCAGATTCTTATCATCCTGACTCTCAATACTTTTATATCATGAATTCTTTTCTTATCCGTAACATGACGTATTTTGTTTTGTTTTTTATCTGTACTGACACCAAGCCACTTGTTACAGCTTAAAGAGAAGCACTAGCAATCAAATAAGATAACTCATGCCCTTCCATCTCCCAGTCACTTACTAATATATATATATAATATATATATATATATATATATATATATATATATATATATATATATATTATATATATATATATTATAATATATATATATATATATTATATATATATATATACATATTGTAAATATATATTTATATATATATATATTATATATATACTGTATATATAAATCGTTTCCAGAAATATACCTCCTTAATTATAAATAGGTGAAACCCACGAAATGTTCAGAGTGGGCTAGAGACTATGGTATCCGAGTGTACCTATTATAAAGAGAGCCATATACTGCCCCGACTCGAGGAAGCTGATGAATAACTTGATGACGATGTAGACTTCCACCGAGGGGGAGGCGATGGCCACGAAGTTAGTGAGAGTGTAGAACCCAGAGGTCAGCAACACTACGGGACGCCGACCCCATCTGATAGTGCAAATAATAAAGATGATACTACTACTACTACTAATAATAATAATAATAATAATAATAATAATAATAATAATAATAATAAAAATACTACTACTACTAATAATAATAATAATAATAATAATATAATAATAATAATAATAATAATAATAATAATAATAATAAAAATACTACTACTACTACTACTAATAATAATAATTATTATAATCAGCAGTGAGGATTTCAGGCAAATGAGAAGAATTTTGCTGGAGTCAGAGGCGACGTTCGAAGGTAAGGGGATATTTACCCACCAGCCAATCAGCACACTTCGATTGCCTTGAGGGGAACTGAGAGAGATAATCCGATCGAGCTGATCTACACACTGCCTAATCACGCGATGATTGGTCAGTCATGAATTCTTTAAGGGCCTTTTTTGCTTGAAATAGGGGTATATGTTAAAAATGCCAAATTTCAAAATCCCTACCTTAGAAACTATATATCAAGAGGTAACTTTTGCAACGGCGGTTTTGTTATTTTCGGCCCTTTAACCTTTATATACCGCCTCTCGACCCTCGTCCCTCGACATCAACTGGACATGAGTATGGAAGTAAAACAGTCTCGTATACATGATAGTGTGCTAATTCCGACATTACATCTTGCGAAGTTTTGATGAACACAACTCCATTAGAGTATTGCTTATTGCGGTGTTACAAAGGAATGCAGGCACGTCCATTATTCATTTCATAAACACAGTTCTATTAGAGCTAAAAATAAAACAGCTTCACATACGAATGCTGAATCTATGCTAAACATAATTGCGATAGGGATCAAAATTGTACAGTATCAAAGAGGAATACTTACGCACCTATGAAGATTTGGATAAACACACTTTTAATACAACTCAAAATACTATAAATATACTGTGCACGAATCTAATAGAGCTCGAAAGAGGAATACATACGCATCTATTAGGTATCCAAAGAGAATGACTCCCACCATCTTGCCGATCCCTATGACTGACTGGGTGGTGGAGTACAGGGGCCGTCTCTCACACACCAGGTCCCACTAAGGAAAATTATAGTCATCATATCATTATTAGTGGTTGACTATTTCAACAGTGTGGCTAACACAAATACAAGTTTGTAACTATTAAATTTATTAAGCTTTGTTCATGAATGCTTTTTAGTCATTTGTAATTAGGAAAGTAGCCAAAGTTGGTATTAACCCATACAAAGGAGTACAAAGGAGTACAAAGGAGTACAAAGTGTCCAAACAGTGGTTTAGAGTTGGTAAGGGAACATTGGAAAGGGAATTACTGCCCTGGAACTAATGTCCGTGGCAGGATTAGGAAGTTAGTAGGGGACAGATGGGTTAGTAACTGAGGGGGGGATAAAATAAAGTTATTCATTTACAAACGCAGTCAGTCGCGGGTTTGATGCGAGATATTTGTCTAGGCGGAGTTTAAATGAATCAACGGTGATGCAGTCTATAACGTTTCGGGGAAGCCCATTCCACAAGTTGACAACTCGATTGAAGAAGAAATTCTTAGATTCGTGTGAGTTAAAAGATTTACCAATAATTTTGCAACCGTTTCCCCGCGTGTAATTAGATTGGTCGATAGTGAAGTACTTACTACAGTTCATATTGTCGATGCCTTTGATGATTTTGAAAACTTGAATTAAGTCACCTCTTAATCTGCGCTGGGTTAAAGGAAATAGATTTAATTCTCTAAGACGCTCTTCGTATGGTTTGTTCTTTAGGCTAGGTATCATTTTGGTAACTCTACGTTGAACTCGTTCTAGCTTGTTTATCTTTTTGGTAATAAGGGCACCAAGATTGAACGCAGTATTCCAGAAGAGGGCGGACTAGGGTTAGGATAACTTCTTTGGATTTATGCTCAAATGACCTGCCTATAAAGCCAATTATTTTGTTTGCCTTCTTAACAACTTCTGAACATTGTTGACTCGGTTTTAGGTTACTCGATATTGTTACTCCCAGATCGGTTTCTCTGTTTACATTCTTAAGCTGAGTGCCATTCATCGAATAGTTTGCTTTCTCATTTAGGTATCCGATATGTAGTACTTTACATTTATCCGCATTGAAACTCATTTGCCAAATTTGGGCCCAACATGACAATTTATCTAGATTGTGTTGCATATCGTCAACTTGTTCTTTTGAGAGTACGCTATTTGCAATTTTTGTATCGTCAGCAAATTTAGAGATTGTACAGGTGAGACCCTCATCTATGTCGTTGATGTAAATTAGAAAGAGAATTGGTCCTAGTACCGATCCCTGGGGTACCCCGCTACTTACATTGGTCCATTTGATGCCTTACCGTTTATGACTACTCTTTGCTTTCTGTCGCTGAGCCAATTTTCTATCCATTTCAACACACCGTCTTGTATTCCATGCGCTTTTAGTTTTAGCAGTAAACGTTTGTGGGGAACTTTGTCAAAGGCCTTTTGAAAATCAAGGTATATAATATCTACAGCTTTACTCTCATCGTAGAGGTTGAGGATATCGTGGAAGAAGTCTAAGAGGTTTGTTAAACAGGAACGTTTTTTACGAAAGCCGTGTTGAGTATCTTTAAGTATGTTATTTTCCTCTAAGTGATTTACGAGTCTGTCTCGTATGACCGTTTCTAGCATTTTACATACAACTGAGGTTAAGCTAATTGGACGATAGTTACTGGGTAGGGATTTGCTGCCTTTCTTGAATATCGGTGTTACGTTGGCTAGCTTCCACTGATCGGGCATAGTTCCAGACTGCAAGGATTTATTGAATAGTAATGTCAGTGGTTTAGAGAGCTCATCCTTAGCTTCCTTTAGAACTCTAGGCGAGATTGTATCAGGTCCAGGCGTTTTATTTACCTTGAGTTTATCTAAACAATTCAATACTTCTCTCTCTGTAACGGTGATATTGCTTAGAACATCTGAATTATCAATCTGAATCGGCGATGGTGTAGGGATATCACTGAGGTCTTCTGTTGTAAAAACTGATGCAAAGAAGGTATTGAGGGCATTACTCATTTGTTCTTCGTCTTTGGTGTATTCTCCATTTTCATCGACTAACGGTCCAACAGTTGAAGTAACGACTTTTTTCTTTCTGATATAACTATAGAATTCTTTCGGGTTTGTTTTACTTTGATTCGCAATATGTAACTCTAAGGTCTTTTTACTTTGCTTAATTAACTTTTTGGCTTTGCGTCGTAGCTCTACAAATTTCAGCCGTTCTTCGTCATTTTGTGAGGATTTTAATCTATCATTAGCAAATTTTTTAGCAAGCAGGCAGTTTGAAATATCTTTATTCCACCATTTGGGCTTATTATTATGGCCTGGACGCCGAGTTTTCGATGGTATGCAGTCTTGCACTGCTTTTAGGTAAGTGGCTTCGAATAACTTCCAAGATGTATTTATGTCGTTATTGTGAATTAAAAAGCTCCAGTCAGTTTCTTTAAACATAGCTCTAAGTTTATGGAAGTTTGCTTTCTTGAAATTAGGGACTTTTTCGATGCTACTATTTGGTTCGTTACTAGTAAACTTTAAAGTGAAAGTTATTGTACGATGGTCGCTGTTACTGAATTCATCACCAATCATTACAGTACCGGTGATGTCCTTTCCCTCATATTTCAGACACTATTAAACAATGTTATCAAGCATAGGAAGGACCCCTCTCGTAACTCAAAAGATCAAATGAGATAGTCCGGAGCCCTTTATTTGGTCGATGTCCTTCTTAAGCTGCATTAAATCATCTGATAGTTGCCAGAATAAAATGCTAAGGAAGTCACCGGTACTGCATACTATGGGTTGAGATAGGATGTGACATCTGAAATTAACTGTACTCAGAAAAATACTTGTAGCCACCCACCTCAGTAACAACGGTGGACTGGTACTGAGAGAAGTTGAAGTCCCTGGCTGTACACTGTACCCAACTCTCAGTACCCGTGTACAGTGCTGACCTGTTCGCTAGAGCAGCATCGTAGCCCATCTCCACCGCAGCCTCGTAGTTATAGTCGTACATCTGGCAGCTCTCATAACTCTCCGTGTCATTACTGCGGAGACATTCAAATTATAATTTATATGTTATTCATGAAATGCTACACAAAACATATTGACGAAAAAAAAACATAATTAATAATCATATATAAAAGTAAATCTATTTATAATTATAATTGCTGGTGTTATTAAAACAATCATTATACATCATTGTTATGGCAGATAGAGTATTAGTGTTTGTACTGAAAGCTGAATACAGAATACATCTTTTCAGGGAACAGCAGTCTCTAGAGTATTGGGGTTTGTAACAAAGGGTAAATATGGACTCAGGAATAAAGCAATATCGTTGATTTTTCAAAAGGCTAAAGTGTGCCAGCTCTGCACCCAGCAAATATTTAAGCAATTTCCTTCAAAAATGAGAATTCCACATTATTACTATGTATACCAAGAATTTTCCTAGTTTAACCTTTGAACTATATCTAAATATAACAGCTAATTTATGTATAGGCTTAAACCTGGTTTACGTAGAAATAAAATGTAATTCTAATTAAAATTTATGCTAGTTACATTAACAATAAATACAGTTATACAGTATGCAGTATGATCAAATTACAGGCTAACCATTTTTGTCTAGATCATACCGTTAACAGACCAGACGAGACGTTTTCCTCAATTTTTATTCGCTGCTCTGATCTGGCAGCCTCAGATTTGCACTTCTATAATCAGTTTTGTCACCTTTTATTGTCTACTACCAATCTAGCTGTCAACACTAGAGCAATAATAGTCTCAAGTGTTGCCATAGGGAAGTTGGAAATCAAAAGTTGATGATAAAATCTCTGATGCACCCCTTTAGCTGTACCTGTAAGGGATGGCTAGTGTGAGGACCTGGTGTTGGGACCAGTTGGCTGCCTGTAGTTCCGGCACCAGACACCAGTGGTCGGGGGTCGCTCCCAGGAACTGGTACGAAAACGCTTGTAGAGGCGACACGAAGGCAGCTACCGGTTCAAACCAGAAAGTGAGATCATATATCATTAGATTTTTTGTGTTCTATGTGAATGAGGGAGTCAAAAGGCATAATTGCCTGCAGCGAGTGCCTCCCCCAGAGTTCAAAGAGTGACAGGGCCAACATCAAGGGACGTTCGAGCTAAAAATGCCTGGACACACGGAGTTTGAAGCAATTTAGGTCATAGGAATTGTACAGTATTTCTTGTATATACGGATTCAGTAATAATTTTATTCTGTTATAACCATTTTCTTACACAAAAGTTAATATGGACAGTAATTGTGAGTGAACATTTTAAGGAATGACTGCAAGATCATAACATGTGAATCAAGACAATTGTAATGTGAAATTATAATGGGAGAAAGATAGCCATATCACAACAGCAGTCGAATTGTTAACAATCTGATACACTCTTAACAAAGTACTCCATACTTCACATTGTAGTTTATATGTGTATTCTATTAATCAGATAACCTGTTTATCTATGATATCTTGAGAACAGGAAAGCTGGGTAACATTAACCAAAGCAAAGTGAAAGGAATACATGGCATTCCAGGTTAGGATTCTGGCATAAAAATATATACTTATTAACAGATACTCCTTGTTAAACACTTAAAAAAAACACACACACACTAATTGCCTCGTGATATAAATGGGCCTACACCATTTTTTTTTTTTTTTTTTTTTTTTTATCTATGGTAGGCCTAAATTAACTCTCGCCTACAAAGTGAGACATCTGTACTCTCAGGGACAAGAGTACTTCCTGAAAGGGAGATAAATTACTCCCATTCAAAGCTACCTGGAATTAAAACCTTGTGTTGGTAGGAAATACTGCAAATGTTACGAAGGATATATTTCAGGTCAGGTCAGGTGGCTATAGTAAAGTAGGAGAGTAGAGAATTTTGGATAGAGGAAGAATAAGTTGAGATATGGGAAGTACAGTAAAAGATAAAATTACTTGGGATCCATTTTTTTTTTTTTTTTTTTTTTAGTTAAAATAGGAATTCAGAGGCTATCAACCCTATTGGATTATTAAGCCAGCACACTGGGTCAACAGTAACGTCAGGACTGGAGCCTCTCTGCAAGAACTCCAGTCCCTTCATCTATTTCCCCTGAGTGTACAGTACTTTATCTAACCTTACTGAACAGATGAGAGCGGAGTTGTACCTACTGAGGGCACATATAAGAAAGATGAGGATGTTCCAGCGGCCTTTAGTTCCCACCACCTCCAGGAGGTTCTCAAAGGTCGTCAGCTCGGGCGTGGTACCATCTCCAGGTTTCATGACGGTGCCTTCCTCAGCTATTCTTCTCGTTCCACTCTCCTTGTGTGTTGGATCTGCTTTCCCCTCTCTGTTTTCCTCTTCTCTCTTCCCTCTTACTTTTCCTGTCTTCTCTTCCCTGTCTATCTTCCCATGGCCCATGAAACTTACGTCACCCGTTGAAGTCATTTTATAAGTTCTTCAGTTTTGATAGTGGGTAATCACAAATTGTGTTTTAGGTACAGACGCTACTAAAACTGTTGATCAGGGGAAGACATATGCTAATTTGTTAATGCTACATTCAAATCTGTATATACATTCCATACGAATTATTGAAAAATAGTTTTGTGGTTCAAGGGTCAGACGTTCGTACATGCTAAAGTAAATGCAATGTCATTACTTCTGCCTGGAAATGAAGACATGAGGTATTATTGCTAAAGAACTAAACAAAATTGATGTGAGTGTCATGCACATGTAAAATTATAATCCCTTCTGGAAATCAGTAAAGAACATAATACCGGTGTTTTTTTTTTTTTTTTTTTTTTTTTTTTAAAGAGACAATGAACGGAGGAAGGAAAAACACAGATAAAACAAAAAGGTCCATGTGCCTAAAGGCATCCTCCATTCTTAAAATGTTTGTAACAACTGGATTTAAACATTTGCAGATTGTAAGTTTGTGGAAAGCAATTCGAGGGAAGTGAATTCCAAAGAGTAGTAGCTCTGGGGATAAATGAATTCTGATAAGCAGAAGTTCTGCATTGTGGAGGAGAAAGTGTAAATTCATGGGCACTCTCAGCTGCCCTAGTTCTACGCGGAAAGATGTGGAGAGGCGGCACAATTGAAGCAAGTTCCTCGGAACAATTGCTGTGAAAATATCTGTAGAATAATGCAAGGGATGCAACGTTTCTTCGTATGGATAATGTAGGAAGGTCCTGTGTGATTGCAGGGTTATTGATTAATCTAATAGCTTTATTTTGAATTTTTGTCCAACTGCCTCAATGCAACCACTCCACTTCCACCCCACAGAGGTGAACAGTAATCCATCTGAGAACGCACATGACTTTTATATATCACGGCCAACTGCTCGTCAGTGAAGAATTCTCGAACTCTGTACAGGAGTCCCAGTTTTTTAGAGGCATTCTTAGCAATGCCTCTAACATAATGTGTCCAGCTCAAGTTAGTAGTTAATGTTACACCGAGAATGTCAATACTAGGGGAAGTGGGAATATTTACATCATTAAAAAATATATGGGAGTCCTGTATTGGCAAAAAATTTCCGTCTGTGTACTCATACCTCATGCTTCCCAGTACCCTGGAAAGAAGTAAACATTCATCCAGTTCCTAAAAAAGGTGCCTCTTCAGATCCATCAAATACAGACCAATAGCTATAACTTCCACTCTTGGTAAAGTCTTTGAAATTATATTAAATAATCACATAATTAAGCATCTTGAGAATAATAAATTAATCAGTGATAGGCAATATGGTTTTAGACGATGTCGATCAACTGCAGACATGCTTTGCCTTCTTACGCATCAAATCAACCAAGCTACAGACCAACATGGTGAAACACATACAATAGCACTGGATATATCAAAGGCATTTGATAGAGTCTGGCATCAATCCTTATTGTCGAAGATGTCACACTACGGCCTTGCATCATTAGTTCCACTAATTTCTTCTTATCTTCATAACAGAAAAATACGTGTAATGGTAGATGGCCTTTATTCTCAATTATATAATATTTATATATATATATATATATATATATATATATATATATATATATATATTCTTACATACGGAGCCCTGTATGTTCATTTAGGAGTTAGAATTAAGAGTTGAAGGAGTGCCAAACTACCCAGGCGGCGAAGCAGACCAGCGAGCGAGCCAGCGAGGGGGAAACCAGCTCGTCCGCATACCAGCAAACAAGCCTTCACACCTGCGTGAGTCATAGGGGACCCTGCAAACTACTTCGATGACCCGACGCTAATGACGTATGATCGACGCCAGGAGACTCCATTGGACCACGCACCTGCTACGCAACTCGAGGAGCTGTGATTGGGGCGCGCACTACCCGCCGCCTCCTGATTCGTTCCTACACCATCATTGTTTAGTATATAAGACCCGAGTAGTGGGCATTCAAATCAGTCTCATTTGGAGTTGGGAAGGTGAACTTGCAGCTGGAGGAAGACGGGGTGAAGTATTATAATGGGATTGTGACTGTCAGTCAGATTATATAAGTGTGTGTTAAGTGTGTTCGGTGTAAACACTTACGTTATGTTGGTTAGTGAGATATGTGATTGGGAATTAACGTTAACGCTACTATTATGTACTCATTTGTACTATTATGTACTTAACTATTTGATTGGGAATTAACGTTAACGCTACTATTATGTACTTAACTATTTTAGTTGACTAACTTGTGGACTAAAGCAACTCTTTAAGTAATTGGGTTATGATAAAAGTAATACTATTGTTTTATATTAAGACCTACGAGTTCTTTCATATTTTCTTTTAATTAAGCTTACATTGCTTAACGGTACTTAGTACGGTGATACTATTGTTTCATATTAGTAATATCGCCTTAGACTAACATGGCTGTTTTAATGTTACTTAAATAATATTCTAGTGATTCCTAAGCTGAAGAAAATTCTTTTAGCTTCAAAATATTATTTTTGCTTTTCATATTATTTGAGTGAGACCTGAATCGAATCTATGAAGCGATCCTGTAACTTAAATTAATCATAATCAAACCTCAATGTTACGTGGTTAAGAAATACATTTAACTAATTATTAAATACATATCTAACTTTTTATGTGACTTTGATATTAATCCTGATGATAATAATAATATAATACTATTAACGTAAGACAAGAACCAAGAATAATTACATTAAATATAAATAAAAGGACATATAAGAAAACTAGCTATTCATTTAAAAAAGGGTAAGAGACAGAAATATTCTTACCTCAATATTTATCTTTCAAGACTTTTTATAGAATTAATAGTCCTTCTTTAGATATAACTTATTCGGTTCATAACCATAGCCTACTAAGCTTCGGTTAAATAATAATTCTTTATAACTACTACATGACTTTAATTAGTTTCAGTATTTTTCCATAATTTAAGAGTATCAGTCCATAAAGGATACCAAGTCCTAAGATCCAAAAGGAGAGGAAGCAACAACAGGAAATAATTTTATTAGATTTTACTTTTGTTTTGCCTTCAGCTGACTGATACCTTAATATATATCTCTGTGCTATCTAGATTCATCAAGTTAACCACTTGAGGATCAAGATACGTAACAGAAGAGTGGGGACCTCACCAGGATTCGTTTCATACAGTTTCACTCAGTTTCATTACCGTTTCACTACTTAAAAATCAAATATTAATCATGCCTCATCTAATTAATGACGAAGATGCTCGAGTTTTCATAGAATCAGAACCCACAGCCCCTGATATTGCCCGTTTGTCAAAATCCGAACTGAAAGTGCTTGCCTCACATCTCCAATTAACTGTCTCAAACATGTCCAAAGTAGAGGTGGCTCAGACCATAAAAACTCACCTGTTCCCTGTAGAAGGCGAGGAGGGTGACGGAGCAGTTGGTGGGATCCCGAGTAAACCTAGCCAACTTGATGAACAATTGCCACCTGGTTTGACCGGTGATCAAGTACGGGAACTAGCCAGACTAAAAATAGAAGAAGCCAGAATAAAAGCAAATACCGAAGAAGCCAGCATAAAAGCCAAAGCAAATACCGAAGAAGCCAGAATAAAAGCAAATATCGAAGAAGCCAGAATAAAAACCGAACATTATGAATATCAATATCGTATAGCTCAACTAAATGTCAATACAAATGCTCCCGTAATTGCTCCCCCTCTGGGATTGACTATGACTAGTGTCATTCCACCTTTCACTGAGGATAATGTGCAGGATTTCTTTGTTTTGTTTGAGGAAGTTGCTGGAGGTATGAAGTGGAAAAGAGATCAATGGCCTTTTATGTTACAAACCGTTTTGACAGGGCAGGCTCGAGCCACGTATTTGTCAGAAGTAGCAGAAGTTAGGCAGGATTATGACAATCTCAAAGAAGCTATCCTAAAAACCTATCAATTGCAGCCTGAGGCTTACAGGCAATCTTTCCGTAAAAACCAGAAGAAAGGACAAGAAACCCATAAGGTATTCGCCAGGACCATGACTAAAACTTTCAATCATTGGGTCAAGAGTAAGAAAGTCACAAGCTACACCGATCTAAAGGAGTTGGTCCTGTTAGAAAATTTCCTATGAAAAATTGATTCTTCTGTATCCTATCATTTAAAGGGGAAAAAGGTAGATTGTCTTGCCGACGCCGCTGACATGGCTGACACATACGTGCTCAACAACAAATTTCGTGGGAAGAAGCCCTACGATAATTCTAGTTCTAATTTTAAGTATCCCAATCACAAATCTGACAGACCCAGTCACAAGCCTGTAACGTCTTCCCCAGCTAGCCAAAATAGAATTGTTCCCCCAACTAAAAATGCGACTCAGGGCAATGGTAACAGAGGTGGGCCCCAAAGTAATAGTAATGCTCAAAGAGGGAACGTTCCCGTATCCCCTAAAGTATGTACTTTTTGTGGTAAGAGAGGCCACCTAGCTTATCAGTGCTGGGCCAAGGAGAGAACTGAGAGATCGGGGCAGACAGTGGCCGCCGTATCTCAAACTCCATATGTTCCTTTAATGCAGGACTCCCGACAGAAGGAGTACCTAGCACCAAAAGTTCCTTTAATACAGGACTCCCGACAGAAGGAGTACCTAGCAGCTAACGTAAATCATCTAGACAGGGGTGTAGTAGCATGCGTGGTGCAACCCACTAGGGTTAAGCCAATAATAATTTCACCATCAGTGCTGGACAGTTACCGTCCCTTTATTTCATCTGGCAACGTGAGATTAAATGGTTGCATGCATGAGGTAAAAATTCTGAGAGACACAGGTTCTACTAGCACCCTCATGGTGAATCCTTACACTGAGTGCCCACCTGGCGAACCAGTTGTAATGAGAGGTGCTGGAGGCCAATTTTATGCATACTTGGTAAAAGGCGAAATTGAATGTGAGTTACTACAGGGTGAGGCCACCATAGCTTTGTGTAGGTCCCAAGATATCCCTGTGCCCGGGGTAACACTCCTTTTTGGGGAATGATGTAGCAGGTGAGAAGGTCCGACCAGACCCCATTTTGTCACTTTCCCCTGTTAACGAGCCACTAACCGGTGAGCTCGAAAAGGAGATGCCAACTGTGTTCCCTGTGTGTGCTGTCACATGTTCAATGTCTCAAGTAGCAGTTCCCTCAGACAGAAATGTACCGAATGTAAGAGTTGATGAAAGGGATGATGAGACTGTGAATGACGCTCCAACTGTGCCTGATGATGTGACTGAGGTGGATTTATCTATCACCTTTATGGCTCATCTTGACCCCAACGATGACCATGAAACCCCTCCAAATTGTCCTAGTGGCCTGGTAGAGCTACAGAGAGATGATAGTGAATGCAAGGAGTTAGCTGCCAGGTCCGTGAGTGAAGAGGAATGTGAGAAGGATGGTGGTGAATGTTTCTACCTCAAAGGAGGAGTATTGTGGCGTAGATGGAGACCGCCACACAGACCAATCGATGACGGGGCCTGGGACGTCCATCAAGTAGTAGTCCCCAAACCTTGTCATAGAGATATCTTGGAAATGGCACATTGTATACCATTGGCAGGACACCTAGGTGTGAGAAAAACACTAGACAGAATCAGAGCCCACTTTCACTGGCCAGGAATGCGTGCAGATGTAGTGGAGTTTTGTAGAGTGTGTCACACTTGCCAGATGACAGGAAAACCCAATCAGAAGGTGCCTGTACATCCTCTGGTGCCCTTGCTCGTCTTCGAGAATCCTTTTACTCGGGTGGTAGTGGACATTGTAGGCCCATTGCCTAAGACTTCCCAAGGTAACAATTATTTATTAACTATTATGGACATGGCAACTCGCTACCCAGAGGCTATACCCTTAAGGACTACCTCTGCTCCAACTGTCATCAAGGAACTGCTCAAATTCTTCACCAGAATGGGTTTCTCCCATGAGGTGCAATGTGATCAAGGAACTAATTTTACCTCTAACATTTTTCAGCAGTCCCTGAAGGAGTTGGGGTATCGAGCATGTTGAGTCTATCACCCAGAGAGTCAAGGGGTTCTCGAACGATATCATCAGACATTAAAAGGAATGTTGCGTAAATATTGTACAGAGACCGGAGTTGAGTGGGATAAGGGGGTACCTTTTCTTTTATTTGCTACTCGTGAGGTTCCAACTGAATCCCTGGGTTTTTCCCCTAATGAGCTAGTTTTCGGTCACCAGGTAAGAGGTCCTTTGCAACTATTGCAGGATAGCCTAGTTGGCCAGGAGGGGAACCAAAACCTCCTCAGGTATGTTTCAGATTTCAAAACCCAGCTGAGATCCTCATGTGAGTTTGCAGCTCAAAACTTGACAGTGGCTAAAAGCTCCATGAAGAACTGGTATGACAGAAAAGCCCGTGAGAGGGAGTTTCAGCCCGGTGATGAGGTTTTGGTCCTGCTCCCCCTTTTTGGCCAACCTTTATCTGCCAAGTTCAGGGGCCCATATAAGATCATTCGGAGGGTGAGCATTACCGATTATCTAGTCACTACCCCAGACAGGAGAAAGCCCACGCAAGTATTCCATATAAATATGTTGAAACCCTACCATAGGTCCCCTGATTCCTCTCTTCCAGATTCTCCCACTGTGGCAGTGAATGTCAGATCCTGTGGACAGCCTGGTGCGGACAAAGTCTTCAGTTCTCTTACTGACCCGCAACAGACTGTTCCAGAGCCTGAAGGTATCCATGCAGACTTTGACTCGTCATGTAGCCTATCCAACTTTCAGTATAATTCAGTAGCTTGGGGGGAATTACCATCTAAACTATGTCATCTTCCCTCTGATCAAGCGAACCAACTAATCTCTGTTTTATCTCAGTCTCCCAGTGTGTTCCGTGATACTCCAGGGCTCACTTCTTTGGCCTTGCACGACATCGATGTAGGGGATGCAACTCCCATTAAACTATCCCCCTACCGTGTCTCGCCACAACGCAGGAGTATACTGCAGGTCGAGCTTGACTACATGTTATCAAACAAGCTGATCACAAGGGCCTTAAGCCACTGGAGTAGTCCGGTCATACTTGTGCCAAAGCCAGCCGGGAGCCATAGGTTATGTATGGACTATAGGCAAGTTAATGCTGTCACAAAGAACGATACCTACCCACTGCCACGGATCGACGACTGCATTGACCAGATTGGTACAGCCACCTATATCAGCAAGATTGACTTAATGAAGGGATATTGGCAAGTAGCTCTCACCCCTAGAGCGAGGGAAATATCATGCTTTGTAGTCAATAATCAAGCCTTCTGCTGTAACGTAATGCCCTACGGCTTGAAAAACGCTCCAGCTACATTCCAGCGCCTCATGAATTTGGTGACTGAAGGGGGTACCTGGATACGTTGTCTACATCGATGATATTCTTATCTTTTCACAGTCATGGGAGGAGCATCTTTACCAACTTAGATTGCTGTTCTTAAATCTTGCTGATGCCAATCTGGTGGTTAATCTTAAGAAATGCACCTTTGTAAAGAGTACGGTCCAGTATCTAGGATATACGGTCGGTCAGGGGCAGGTTGCACCTCCTCAAGCAAAGGTAGAGTCTATTCTAGAATTTCCAACTCCTAGCACTAAGAAACATATCCAAAGGTACCTAGGCATGATTGGTTATTATAGGCGTTTCATTTTAAACTTTTCAAAGTTAACAGCTCCCCTGACAGATCTTCTCCGTAAGGATGTGAAGTTTGAGTGGTCCTCTGAATGTGAGGAGGCCTTTAATGCTACCAAATATATATTATCTAATTATCCTGTACTCCGAGTTCCTGATTTTAACAGATCTTTTTCCCTAGCGGTGGATGCGAGCAATACCGGGGTTGGTGCAGTGTTGCTCCAGGAAGACGACTGTGAAGTATTGCATCCTGTGTGCTATTTCAGTAAAAAAAATAAAATCTGCTCAACATAACTATTCAGTCATTGAGAAGGAGCTGTTAGCATTAATTTTATCCCTTCAATACTTTGCTGTCTATGTGCAATCTGCCTCTGGTGCCATCACTGTGTATACTGACCATCACCCCTTAAAATTTTTGCATAAGTTCCAAAATAAAAACCAACGACTGACCAGGTGGAATTTGTTGCTGCAGGAATACTCCCTGGAAGTCAAACATATTAAAGGGGTCCAGAACGTGCTAGCCGATTGCCTATCACGTATCAATTAAAGATTACATTTACCGGGTTGGCCTCATACAGCAGTAAGTTTAACTTAATGAGAGGATTTTGGCAATTAGCTCTCCCTTGTAGCGAGGTAAATATCATGCTATAGTAGTGCGCTTTCAAGCCTTCAGCTGTGAGATGCCTTGCAGTTCGAATAACTCTCCAGCTATGTTCCGTCTATGTTCTGATGTGGTACATGGAGACGTTGCCTACTTTGGGTGATATCCTTATTATATCCTCATTATAATCTTGCTGTTGCCAATCTGGTGGTGAATCTATTTATGTATTATGTTTAATATTATGTATTATACTCCTTAAACTCTTTTCTAGGGGGGAGGTCTTACATACGGAGCCCTGTATGTTTATTTAGGAGTTAGAATTAAGAGTTGAAGGAGTGCCAAACTACCGAGGCGGCGAAGCCGACCAGCGAGCGAACCAGCGAGAGGGAAACCAGCTCGTCCGCATACCAGCAAACAAGCCTTCACACCTGCGTGCTTCATAGGGGACCCTGCAAACTACTTCGATGACCCGACGCTATGACGTATGATCGACGCCAGGAGACTCTATTGGACCACGCACCTGCTACGCAACTCGAGGAGCTGTAATTGGGGCGCGCACTACCCGCCGCCTCCTGATTCGTTCCTACACCATCATTGTTTAGTATATAAGATCCGAGTAGTGGGCATTCAAATCAGTCTCATTTTTGGAGTTGGGAAGGTGAACTTGCAGCTGGAGGAAGACCGGGTGAAGTATTATAATGGGATTGTGACTGTCAGTCAGATTATATAAGTGTGTGTTAAGTGTGTTCGGTGTAAACACTTACGTTATGTTGGTTAGTGAGATATGTGATTGGGAATTAACGTTAACGCTACTATTATGTACTTAACTATTTGATTGGGAATTAACGTTGAACGCTACTATTATGTACTTAACTATTTGATTGGGAATTAACGTTAACGCTACTATTATGTACTTAACTATTTGATTGGGAATTAACGTTAACGCTACTATTATGTACTTAACTATTTTAGTTGACTAACTTGTGGACTAAAGCAACTCTTTAAGTAATTGGGTTATGATAAAAGTAATACTATTGTTTTATATTAAGACTTACGAGTTTTTTCATATTTTCTTTTAATTAAGCTTACATTGCTTAACGGTATTTAGTACGGTGATACTATTGTTTCATATTAGTAATATCGCCTTAGACTAACATGGCTGTTTTAATGTTACTTCTAGTGATTTCCTAAGCTGAAGAAAATTCTTTTAGCTTCAAAATATTATTTTTGCTTTTCATATTATTTGAGTGAGACCTGAATCGAATCTATGAAGCGATCCTGTAACTTAAATTACTCATAATCAAACCTCAATGTTACGTGGTTAAGAAATACATTTAACTAATTATTAAATATATATCTAACTTTTTATGTGACTTTGATATTAATCCTGATGATAATAATAATATAATACTATTAACGTAAGACAAGAACCAAGAATAATTACATTAAATATAAATAAAAGGACATAAGAAAACTAGCTATTCATTTAAAAAAGGGTAAGAGACAGAAATATTCTTACCTCAATATTTATCTTTCAAGACTTTTTATAGAATTAATAGTCCTTCTTTAGATATAACTTATTCGGTTCATAACCATAGCCTACTAAGCTTCGGTTAAATAATAATTCTTTATAAATACTACATGACTTTAATTAGTTTCAATATTTTTCCATAATTAAAGAGTATCAGTCCATAAAGGATACCAAGTCCTAAGATCCAAAAGGAGAGGAAGCAACAACAGGAAATAATTTTATTAGATTTTACTTTTGTTTTGCCTTCAGCTGACTGATACCTTAACCCTCTCCGACATATGACGCGATGTTGAGCCTATTACGGATACTTTAAAGCCTTTGTTTCCATCAGGGTATTTAGAAACCTTTAGTTTAGTTACTTCAACCTCTGCAGTTGTCTTTGAGTTAGCTGTGGGCAGAAAACTAATTTTGGAGAGGTAATTATAAGAGTGAGAGAACTCTATTTCTTATTGCTAATCTGCCAACCTCTGCGTCATATGAGCGGAAAGGGTTAATATATATATCTGTGCTATCTAGATTCACCAAGTTAACCATTTGAGGATCAAGATACGTAACAATATATATATATATATATATATATATATATATATATACTGTATATATATATATTATACTGTATATACCACTATGTCTTAGTAAACGAAATAAATATAATTTGTTTGTTATCTATATAAACCTGTGATATATAATTACCTGTAACAAATTAACACTAAGTGTGTTAGTATTCCTTCAAGATTGGACATACAACATCCCTTCTACGTGTCTAAAGGGAATCAACACAGGGAAGCTTTTATTATCAATTGTCGATGGCCACAAATTCCCCGGTAAAATTATGTATTCGTTTGCATTGGTAACGTAGACTATAGTGAGGACAGATTAAGGGAGCCCAGACGGTATTATGCAGCATAATTTACTGGTTCGGCTCAATGATTTAAGAAGGGATTTAGTTTGCTCTCTAAAACTCTGTCAAGCTTAAAAAAACACCCACAAGATCCTCCTTCGATATAAATTTGTATATTTTTCGGTAGAAAAATGTCTCGGCCGAAGGACGATTCCTCTTCGAATACAGGCTCGCTATTGCTCGCCAGGAAATAAATCGACACCTAAATGGCACGAAAGGACTTAATATTGGCAAAGAAATGGGGCAAAATGTCTGAAAATCGCCAAACTAATGGGGTGAATGTTTTGAAATTTCATAACTAATAGGGCTAAACATGAGGGAGGAGGAGGATTCGAAAAACCAACTGCCTCCCCTTAACTAGGCGACACAATATATTTATGTCCACGATTTTCTGGGAGATCGCTAGTTCTGATATTTCAATCTAGAATAATAATTGTAATGTTGCCTATGTCGGGAATCCTACGTGGGGCTTGTTACCATTTGTCTCACTCTTTTTGTTGTTGGTGTTCTGTTTTTTTATCTGGATCAGACGAAAGAGGTGCATGGAGGTAGTATAGTGAAGGTTTTGGAACGAATGGGTGGTTTACAGCGTACGACGGAGGCCTTCGATGCATTGTAATTCATGCTGTTCTAATCCTGCTTCTTGATCTGGATCAGCTTAAAACGTTGTCTCGTGGAGAGAGAGAGAGAGAGGTAATGGAAGGAAGAGGAAGGGTTTGAAACGGCTGGGGGGATCGCAGATTCGACGGATGCCTTCGGTGCTTTGCAAGGCTAGTTTCAAATAGTATTAAATTGACGAAGATTGTGGTATTGATAAGTCAACACAATAAATTTATGTGGGAAATGTACACTTAACTATTGTGTGGGAGGAGGTCAACGACTGGTGAGGTTTGGTTTATCACTGAGAGGGTTCCACGATCGAGGTGTGATAGCGGCTGATACACATACACACACATACGCACACACACACACCATACACTAACACACACACATATACACACAAACATACACACACTCACATTACAACCACCACACATACATACACACACAGTCTCACCCCACACATACACACACACGCACCTCACACACACACGCGCACACACACTAACACCCATACACCCTAACACACACACACCCACACATAGACACACCACACACATAAACCACACACACACACTCACACTATCACACATATCACACACACACATGCACACGCACCAACACACACACATGCTCACTCATTCTCTCTCCCACATACACACTCACACATACGGTATCATTAACAGACGCACAGACACATACATGGGCTCTAATTCCTTCTGCTAGTAAGATAAACATATACATTTCGTTACTGAACATGAAACACGCGAGATCTGTAAGTTTATTCAGAATTACAGTAATTTACATCTTGAAATATTACTTAATTACGATGTCTGACGTCCTACATGAGTAAGCTAGTTAAATTTATGAAGGAGTGGCCATGAACATTAGGCGTTTGCCACTAATCTCTAGGTCAAGTTGTCCGGGCTTGACATCTACCAATAACATTCTTGGGGATATGTTTTATAAGCTTGATGAATAGGGAGGAAGCTAAATAAATAAATTAATAAATATATACTGTATATATATATACAGTAATATATATATATATATATATATATATATATATATATATATATATATATATATATATATATATTTTCTTTAATACATACGAGGTTGAAAGAAATGGCAATTTCTGCGTTGGAAATTTTATTATTCAAAGTTTCCAGGTCTCTGATGAGTTTTCGCTGGGTGGCAGGAAGTAGATGAAGGAGATGAGCAAAATTCATGGTGGTACAGGGTTACATAAATGTACATGATGATACAGGATATACGACGCGTTTCACTGGACAACCAGCATTATCAAGTAAGGAAGGAATGATATAAAAGGTAAACAGGAAGGGTATATATAGAGGGTGGAGGATCAGAGGAGGCGGAAAACAGGGGGCAAAAGGCTGCTATTGGTGGAAGCGAGTTTTCGCTGGGTGGCAGGAAGTAGATGAAGGAGATGAGCAAAATTCATGGTGGTACAGGGTTACATAAATGTACATGATGATACAGGATATACGACGCGTTTCACTGGACAACCAGCATTATCAAGTAAGGAAGGAATGATATAAAAGGTAAACAGGAAGGGTATATATAGAGGGTGGAGGATCAGAGGAGGCGGAAAACAGGGGGCAAAAGGCTGCTATTGGTGGAAGCGTAAACTAGGAGAGAGAAGGGGTTAACCGCTTCACGCATGCGCACAGGGTGCGGGATGGTGGTCAGTAGGTGGGGTCGAAGCTGATTGGCTGCGTGTCGAGGGGCTTGGCCTAAGTTGTGTGGCGCCTGCAGAAGACGAAGCTGAAGGAGGTAGCGCGGGGGGCTGCGTCAAGGGTACCTGGCTTTACTAACATATATATATATATATATATATATATATATATATATATATAATATATATATATACAGTATATATTTATTAATTTATTTATTTAGCTTCCTCCCTAGACCTCCCTATATATATATATATATATATATATATATATATATATATTGTTCTCACGGTTTATATATAGTATCAAGGTGAATTTATGACTTAAGGGGAGACAGGCCGTTTTTCTGGACTCCCTTCTCCCTCATGCTTATCTCCACTAGTTTTGAGATTTTCAGACGTTGGTTCCATTAGTTTGGGGATTTTCTGACCTTTCACCCCAATTCTTTGACAATATTAGGACCCTTCGTGCCATTTAGGTGTCGATTTTTTTCCTGCCGAGCGAAAGCGAGCCTGAAATTTTAAGAGGAACTGGCCTTTGGCCGGGAATTTTTCTACCGAAAAATATACAAAGTTATCTTGAAGAGGTTCTAAGGGGTATTTTTCTAAGCTTGAGGGAGGTCTAGGGAGGACGCTAAATCAATTAATTAATGACAAAATAAAAATAAAATATATACTGTATATAGCATCACGGTGAATGTATTTACTTAACCTGCTTGATATCATGCTTGAAGTGGGAAAGACCTTGTGTTTATCGTCACTGTGATTAACATTCTATCTGATTAACCCATTCTTTACCGATGACGTACTTTTTATTTTATTCTAGCTATATTTAGACGATTTTGTGTTGTTTACGAAGTAACTGTGGTAGTAAAACGGGTTAAGTGAGATAGTTTGAAGCCTATTAATTGTTGCAGGCCAGTTTGAAACTTATTAAAATCGTCTAATAGTAGCCAGATTATAGTTAAAAAGACGTTTCCGGTACAGAAGGGGTTAAGGGGGTCACATGCTTTATATTATTCTCTCTTTCTCTGGGTTGTATCCATTCGGCCCCATTCAGCCTACTCTTTTAAGACGTTTATCCCCATCCAGTTGTCGATTTATCTAGCTATCTATATACTCAGGCCCAATCCCCACTTTTCCTATTTGTGTTTTTCTTGTTTATACCTGTGGATAATACAAGTGTGACCATGAACTGCATTACACCTATGGTCACTGTACCTAACAACACTCAGATTGCTATAGATTAGATTACTTCATACAACCGTGGTCATAAAGCCTTTATTATCTAATGATTAAACCCTTTCATTACCTGTGACGTCTTTTGTATTTGAATTACAGCTCCATTTAGACGATTTTACGAAGCTTAGGGAAGTTATATGGTTGCTAAAAGGATTATTTGATGTAGTCTAGCTTATTAATAGGTAGACGTCCTTCCTAAGCAGAATAATATCGTCTAATAGTTACCTGCATATAATGAAAAGGACGTCGCCGATACAGAAGGGGATAAGGGGATTTATATTTTCTACATTGCTCCCTAGACCTCCATCAAGCTAAACAAATATATATATATATATATTACCCCCCAAGACCCCCGTTCGAAAGAAATTTGTATTATTTTTTGGGGGGTAGAAAGTGGTCTCGGCCGATGGCCGGTTCCTCTTAAATAACAGGCTCACTATCGGTCGCCAGGGAAATAATCAACACCTAAATGGCACGAAAGGTCTGAAAATTACAAAGAAATGGGGCGAACGGTCATAAAATAGCCAAACAATTGAGGCGAATATCTTAAAATTTCATAACCACTGGGGCTAAACATGAGGGAGAAGGTGGTCCAGAAAAAAAAATCATTACCACAACATATACCATACCCTATATTCTACCACTATCTTCTAGGCCACCACAAGCTTGTACAGTCAACTCGTATAATCCGCAGAGTCTCAGAATATTGTTTAGACTTATAAAAAGCTTAAAGGTGTATGTATTAGTATGTGTATTACACCAACCAACTTCACATCTAAACTCAATTAGTGAAATCATCAAATACATGTGGCACTCCGAGGACTCGAACCCAGGATACTCACGTCGAAATTCCGCGCACTATGCATTACGCTATCAAGACAGTTAAAATAAATGTGCAATGTATATAATGGAAAAGAGATGAATTAAGACATGTAAAATCAAAACAGTTTCCTACAGCAAGCTGAACAAATATAATTTCATAACTAACATTTCCGAAACTCTGCGGATTAAGGAGGGTGACCTGCTTTTTGTTATTTCTGTCCTTTTCTCTCTTTCTCTGGCTTGTATCCATTCAGCCCAATTCAGCCAACTATTTTAAGACGTTTATCCCCATCTAGGTGTCGATTTCTTCCTGGCGAGCGATAGCGAGCCAGCATTATATGAAGAAATCCGGCTTCGCCGGAGACATTTTTCTATCGAAAAATGTACAAATTTAGCCTGCTGTCAAACAAAAATACAAAATATGCTGGCTCGCTACCGCTCACCAGTAAAAAATTGACACCTGGATGGGGATAAACGTCTTAAAACAGTAGGCTGAATGGGGCCAAATGGATACAAGCCAGAGAAAGATAGAAAAGGACAGAACAAAAGCAGGTCACCCCCCTTAAACGAGTTCACTGTACGTGCAAAAAAAAAAATACACCGACAACTGTAAATCGTGATCGTGTATTCAACCTTTAACTGTGTTGGTGGTGTAACGGTTTAGCTACTTATGTTCTGGGTGTGGTGTCCCAAGTTCGAATCTCGGGAGAACCATATGCTTTCATTAGTTTAGTCAAGTGTATTGGGGTTTGTAATTGATGAGTAATGTTCAGAACGGGGTGTTACTTAATATCTTGGTGCGCAAAAAAAAAAAAAAAAAAATTGGCATTTTGTAATTCATTATTTCGTGCTTTCTGAACACATTTGAGTCTGAAATTGAACGCGTTTTGTAATTTTATAAATTTGTCGAATCTTTGTAATATGTGTACGGTGGCGCTAATAAGTCATGTCTCTGCTGTCATTACGTTTGGCTCGCTCTGTGCTGTATTAATGTCTGTTAGATGTTGAATAGGGGGGTAAGTGTAGGAACATGTTTGTATATCTCACTCAAAAAGAAGAAATCATGTCTACATTTTGCTGATGCTAATTATTGATCAAAACATAATTGGTGCCGAGACATCACTTATTAGGCCGACTGTACTGCATAAATATCCTCATAATGTGTACCAGTTTTGTTGGATACACATTTTGTACATACGAATGTTATAGTGCTTGTCATAATACGTCCAAATCCTTCCAAGGTTTCTCAGATCTCTAGAGCAGTAAAATAAGATACTGTTCCAATGATAACCAGTCACATTCAGGCTCATTTGCTACTCATAAATAAGATACTGTTCCAATGATAACCAGTCACATTCAGGCTCATTTGCTACTCATAAATAAGATACTGTTCCAATGATAACCAGTCACATTCAGGCTCATTTGCTACACATAAATAAGATACTGTTCCAATGATAACCAGTCACATTCAGGCTCATTTGCTACTCATAAATAAGATACTGTTCCAATGATAACCAGTCACATTCAGGCTCATTTGCTACTCATAAATAAGATACTGTTCCAATGATAACCAGTCACATTCAGGCTCATTTGCTACTCATAAGATACTGTTCCAATGATAACCAGTCACATTCAGGCTCATTTGCTACTCATAAATAAGATACTGTTCCAATGATAACCAGTCACATTCAGGCTCATTTGCTACTCATAAGATAGTGTTCCAATGATAACCAGTCACATTCAGGCTCATTTGCTACTCATAAATAAGATACTGTTCCAATGATAACCAGTCACATTCAGGCTCATTTGCTACTCATAAATAAGATACTGTTCCAATGATAACCAGTCACATTCAGGCTCATTTGCTACTCATAAGATAGTGTTCCAATGATAACCAGTCACATTCAGGCTCATTTGCTACTCATAAGATACTGTTCCAATGACAACCAGTCACATTCAGGCTCATTTGCTACTCATAAATAAGATACTGTTCCAATGATAACCAGTCACATTCAGGCTCATTTGCTACTCATAAGATACTGTTCCAATGATAACCAGTCACATTCAGGCTCATTTGCTACTCATAAATCACAATTATCACCCTGATGTTTCATTCGCGTTAAAGGAGCCCACCTCGCTTTTTTTCTCTTTCTCTCCCTCTCTCTTTGGCTTGTATCCATTCGGACCCATTCAGCCTACTGTTTTAAGACGTTTGCCCCCATCCAGGTGTCACAATTTTCCTGGCGAGCGGTAGCGAGCCACAATATATATATTTATAGTTTTGACAGCAACCTAAATTTGTACATTTTTCGATAGAAACATTTCTCCGGCGAAGCCGGATTTCTCCATACAATGCTGGCTTGCTATCGCTCGCCAGGATTAAATCGAAACGTGGATGGGGTTAAACGTCTTAAAACAGTTGGCTGAATGGGGCCGAATGGATACAAGCCAGGGAAAGAGAGAAAAAGCGAGATATCATGACCTCTAACCTCTGTAACTCAAAAACGACGAGAGTAATCCAGCTAATATGTCTACCATTTGGGAAGAGTCAGTCCTTTATCATAAATCAACACTCACAAGGGACTGGAGTTCTTGCAGAGGGGCTCCAGTCCTGACGTTCTTCTTTACTTACACTGTGCTGGCTTAATAATCCAATAGGGTTGATAGCCTCTGAAGTCCTATTTTAAGTAACTAACCAGTATTCAGTTGTTTTATCTTCGTTCGAGATAGGGTTAGGGAAACACTGAAGTGCAGATTTAAGATACTGGATTTAGAGTGTATTGTAGAATATTAAAATACTAATCTAATAATAATTGCATTATAGAGTACGTTTTTCTTACGTATAACATAACATGAACATCTGTGAGTAATCAGCGTAATATCGACTTACGTATAACATAACATGAACATATGTGAGTAATCAGCGTAATATCGACTTTCGATACACTGTTCAAAACAGCCATGTTGTAAAATATCTCTAATATCGTCAACAACTGCCACTCTTGTTACGTAAGAGAGGGCGCGAGTGAGTCTCCATAACTGGCTGGCCTGTAAACCACTGCACAGAATACGGATCACACATTTCGCTAACCAGGCCAGATGTGATGTAACTTTAAAGGGGAGATTTTCACTTAAGGGTAATAATAGATAGGTCGCTTCTCTAGATCCCTTTCTCCCTCATCTTTAGCCCCATTAGTTTGGCGATTTTATGAACTTTCGACCCATTTCTGTCAATTTTAAGACCTTTCCTGCCATTTAGCATGATTTAGGTGTCGATTTTTCCCTGGCGAGCGATAGCGAGCCTGTAATTTAAAGGGAACCAGCCTACGGCCGGGACATTTTTCTACCGAAAAATGTACACATTTATCTTGAAAGGGGGTCTAGGGGGCGTCTTCTTAAGCTTGATGGAGGTCTAGCGAGGAAACTAGAAACAAAAAATAAATAAATGAAAAAAATGGACTAAAAATTGAAGGATCTCCACTTAAGAGTTAATATTGTATTAACTTATATCATGGGCTTTCCTCTTCCTTATGATGTATGTTACTTTGCACATAAAGGCGATTATTGTGGGTTAAAACAGAGTGATAACATACAGTACGTGTATCATAAAGCGGCAGCCGAAATACTGTAGGGCTTATGAGTGAGCTGTAGTGGAGAATATTACCTCGATAACTTACCCAAGAGTGAAAGGGTTCAAGGGGGAGTGACCTCATTTTTTCTCTCTCTTTCTCTCTTTCTCTGGCTTGTATCCATTCGGCCCCATTCAGCCTACTGTTTTAAGATATTTATCCCCATCCAGGTGTCGATTTCTTCCTGGCGAGCGATAGCGAGTCAGCATTGTATGGAAAAATCCGGCTTCGCCGGAGAAATTTATCTATCGAAAAAGGTACAAATTTATCCTGTCGTCAAAATCATTTTAAAAGATATGCTGGTTCGCTACCGCTCGCCAGGAAACAAATCGACACTAATTTCACTCCAACACCAAACACCTCCCAATTAAATTAATGAAAGCATGTGATCCACCGGGATTTGAACCTGGGTTACCACACACAGATTGTAAACACTCTAACCATTACACCACCAGGACAGTTTATCGAGATAGATAGGTATATCGATTAATAGTTATGTATACAGCTAGATACATTAGCTCTTTTAGTACGATAAATCTTTTTCCTGTTTAATTCTGGCTATCATTTGACGATTTGATACAGTTTAGAAAGGAGCAGTCATAGTTAAGGGGTTAATGACCACTCCACCACACCTCCCCTATATATATATATATATATATATATATATATATATATATATATACAGTATATAATATACTGTATATATATATGTGTTTAAATATATATATATATATATATATATATATATATATATATCGAGCGACTGATCTGAAATGTTAGAAGAATATTCGTATTTTGTGAAGCGTTTGTAAGATCTCGATAAAGTTGTTCATTCCTTTGATTCCAACCGAGTCTCCGAACCCTATTGTCTGAACCTTTGCTTTGCTCCGACCTCTGCCAAACGCAACTGTTGTCATGATAAATGTAGCAATATACTATATTACTTTGCTAATTACATTTTATTCATCACGTTTATGTAAATAGAAACCATGCTTAGCGAGTCAATGAGATACTTTAAATGTCATTATAATTATGATATGATCACCAATTGCGAAGCTCATTTGACTACAACCAACATGAAATTAGAGCAAGTGGAACTCATTTGAACGCCTGCCATCCTACAGGCAAGATGTACGACTTTGTTTTGAACATATTTTATAGTGAGTGTTAAACATCAGCAATTTAGTTACCTCTTTGGTCCTTCAACGTGAAATTTGTCTCTATGGTAAGGACTAAAACTGTTATTTATTTCCTCTAATTGTGCTACTTATAATTAATGTGAATTATATACCATTGTGGGTACCGTTCAAGCACAGTCGCGCTAATAAGTCATGTCTCGGCACCAAGTATGTTTTTATTAATAATTGGTATCAGCAATATCTAAGCTTCATTTCTTCATATCTTCATATCGAGTGAAATTTACCAACATCTTTCTACACTTACCCACCCAAGTCAACATCTGACAGACATTGATACAGCACAGAGCAAGCCAAACGTAATGACAGCTGGGACATGACTTATTAGCGCGACTTTGCAGCAGCCTTATTTATCATGGTTTTATTTTATTTTTTGTAGAATATGTAGTATTTTATTGTTGTTTTTCGTGGTTTGAGTGAAGGATTTGGTGCGATTTTACTAAGGTCGATCGTTCGTTTACATTGTGCTCCAGGTTGTTGTTGTTGTTGTTGTTCCCTAAGCTGCCTGGCCGAACAGCCCCGAGTCCCTGAGGAAGGCCATGGCCACGATCGGGCTTTCCCACAGAGCTCTCATTGAGTGTAGATTGTGTTGTTGGCGTAAGTGGTTGTGTGAAATGCAGTCTTCTATGATGTGTTTAATGGTATGGGGTGCTGTGTTACATCCCGGGCAGGCGTCGACAACGGAGTCATCCAGTCTCTTCTGATAGCTCAGGAGAGCTGGATGGTGTCCGGATCTCAGCCTGGCCAGGTGGACTCTGTCCTCGCGAGGAAGGGAGGATTCGGAAGGATGGATTTCGGGAGGTCGTGCATGCAGCTGCGTGTTGTCTGTGAGTGAGTGGATGGATCGGTGAGAGATATGAGTATGGATGTGCTTCTGGAAGTTGGTTCGGGGTGGGCAGGGAGGGAGAGAGGACAATAATTGTGTGTGATACCGTGTGCTGGGTGTTGTTTTGATATTTCTTGGTGTCTGTGGGTGTGTTGCCATGTAGTTTAGTGGGTGGTCTTGGTTCGTGGAGGCTGCTGCCAGGAATTGAGTGCCTCTCATGTCCAGATGGTCTTTGACTTTGAGGATTTTGGTTTCTTGATGTAGGTGATCTGTGGGTGCAGTAGCTGTGCAGCCTGTAATAATCTTCAGGCTTTGTTTTGAATAGTCTGTAAGGTCTTATGATGTGTTTCAGCTAGGTTAGAAGCCCAGGCTGGGCTTGCGTATTCCATCACTGATCTTATGTATTGTTTATATACTGTGGTGGTAGTTTCTTTGTTGTGTCCAAATTGTGTGTGAGCAAGTGACCTGAGGGCGTTAAGTCTGGGTGTCAGTTTCTTTTTAATGTTATAGTCTATAGTCTATGCGTCTATAGTCTATGCACTGTAAGTAGGCGAACAAGCATGACCTCTATCCTCTGTAACTCAAAAAGGACTAGAGCAAATTGGCTGTAAATTTCCACATCTGTTCCTTGACTGGCTCTTCCCAAACGGTAGAAATATTACTTCGATTACTCTAGTCGTTTTTGAGTTACAGAGGTTAGAAGTCATGATTTTTCGCCCACTTACAGCGAATAGACTATAGTAGGCTACTCTGCGCATCTAATTTATTTCCCATATTGGCGGTTCAATTATAATGTTGCCCAAGAACAGTCCTCTACGTAGCCCAAACGGAATTATGTGTAGAAAAGATTGTCTTCTAGGGAATCTCTATAATGGTTACTCCTTTATTAGTGGTTTTGTGAATCGTTACTACGAAGAAAACTAATATTTCATCACTAACTATGCAGGGTTTCCAAGAGTAAAGAGGTTTATTTAATTACTCTATATTTATAATAAACTATACATATAGTTGCACAATACAGAACAACATAACACCATAACTACACCACAACACTTGGCTACACAATACAGAACACCATAACCACACCACAACACTTAGCTACACACACACCACAACACTTGGCTACACAATACAGAACACCACTACTTGGCTACACAATACAGTACACCATAACTACATAATACAGAGCAGTATAACACCATAACCACACCACAACACTTGGCTACACAATACAGTACACCATAACTACATAATACAGAGCAGTATAACACCATAACCACACCACAACACTTGGCTACACAATACATAACACCATAACTACATAATACAGAGCAGTATAACACCATAACCACACCACAACACTTGGCTACACAATACAGAACACCATAACTACATAATACAGAGCAGTATAACACCATAACCACACCACAACACTTGGCTACACAATACAGAACACCATAACTACATAATACAGAGCAGTATAACACCATAACCACATAACACCACAACACTTACCTAGACAATAAATACATAAACCCACAACTAGGCGACTCTTCCCAAATTGTCGAAAGATCAGCTCGTTTGCTCAAGTTCTGTTACAGTATTGAGAGGTGAGAGCTCGGGGTTTCTAGACTAGTCATATGATAAACAGACTATAATAATAAAGTGCAGCAAGACTTATTAACTCCTGCAGCTGCGTTGGCATACAGCTGAGTCGGTATGTACTGTAATTATTACTGTGTGCAAGTGGCTCACTATCTCTCTCTCTCTATATATATATATACTGTATATAATTATATATAATTATATATATATATATAATTTTGTTAATAGGTTTGTGGGGATCAATTACGGAGACTTGAGAATCTTCCAAGTTGAACCATTGAGAAAGTTTATAAGTTAAAAAATATATCGTTCAGAATTTATAAGTATACAAGATAACAAAACATCGCAACCTTGAAGGATTTACTCGGCGTAGCTATAAACCCCTTTGACTGTGGGGGCGCTCGGTTATGGCCTTGGCCTTGCTCGGGGCCTTGGGGCTGTTCGGCCAGGCAGCTTGGGGAACAACAACAACAACAACAACAACAACCCCTTTGACTTTGAAAAGTAGTCGATTTTAAGTTCATTGACCGAGGAACGTCTTTACTAAACTGAAATAACTAATGTTAGCCAAAATATAATCCAACGGTCATGGTACTGAAGGGGTTACTGCGATATGCGCGCGGACTAAATGAAGATGACGGGTTTTCAATAATTGGTAAAACTATGATGCATTTTAACACCATCATTACTAAGTTTCCTTAATTAAGGGGGGTAACCTGCTTTTTCTCTCTCCTTTTCTCTCTTTCTCTGGCTTGTATTCATTCGGCCCCATTCAACTTACTACTATTTTAAGACGTTATTCCCATCCAGGTGTCGATTTCTTTCTGGCGAGCGATAGCAAGCCAGCAATGTATGGAGTAATCCGGCTTCGCCGGAGGAGACATGTTTCTATCGAAAAATATAAAAAGTTAGCCTGCTGTCATAAACATTTAAAAGACTATCGGCCAAGGAAGAAATCGACACTTGGATGGGGATAAACGTCTTAAAACAGCAGGCTGAATGGGGCCGAATGGATACAACCCAGAGAGAGAGGGAGAGAGAGAACAAAAACGAGGTGGGCCCCCGTGCAAAAGCGTAAGCAGCTTATTCCCTCTGGCTATGCTCTGTAATGAACGTGAATTAAACGAAAGGTGTTACCGTATATTTATAAACCCATACAAGACTCCTACTCGACGAGGCAGAGAAACGGGCGAGGGAACGCGAAAGTAGTCCCGGACCCTGAGAATAAGAACTTTAAATGTTGTTTCTGTTCGGAGTCTGTCTTGTGTCGGCCACCTCCAGCAATGGGGTATGTGCCTGAGTATATACATACAATACTCCAGTACCGAATACAATAAAGCAAGGATAAAAATGAATCTTTAATTACCTGTGTTATAGAATATATTGTGCTACGCGCTTACAATTCAAGGGTATTGTATTTACCATGTCAAGCCTCTGACTTTGTTTTACTGTATATTTGCAATGTATATTAGAATGGAATACCCAAATTGACAAGGAGAGCGTCAGTGGTCAAAGATTTCCAGTTTCTATGTGGCTTTCATATCCACGTTCGAGTAGGCATCGTTTCTGCTTTAGATGCATATGTTCTGGGTGTGGTGTCCCGAGTTCGAATCCCGGGACCACCATATGCTTTCATTAGTTTATTCAAGTACATTGGGGTTTGTAATTGATGATTAATGTTAAGAATGGGGTGTTACTTATTTCCCTTGGCTAAAAGACAATGTTTTGCTTCACTCTAGTTTTACCAGCTTCTTTTCGCTGCTGTCAACATGTTCAAAATATTCCCAATACAGTATTTGCGATGTCCACCATCCATTCATAATTGCTATTTAACAGTGAAGAGAGAAAAATATCACCAGTGGCATCAAGATGGCGGAGGTTGGCCGATATCTGTTTCTATAGGGTACCAAGATGGCGGAGGTTGGCCAATATCTGTTTCTATAGGGTACCAAGATGGCGGAGGTTGGCCGATATCTGTGTTATAGGGTACCAAGATGGCGGAGGTTGGCCGATATGTTTCTATAGGGTACCAAGATGGCGGAGGTTGGCTGATATCTGTTTCTATAGGGTACCAAGATGGCGGAAGTTGGCCGATATCTGTTTCTATAGGGTACCAAGATGGCGGAGGTTGGCTGATATGTTTTTATAGAGTACCAACATGGCGGAGGTTGGCCAATATGTTTCTATAGGGTACCAAGTTGGCGGAGGTTGGCCGATGTTTCTATAGGGTATCAAGATGGCGGAGGTTGGCCGATATCTGTTACTATAAGGTACCAAGATGGCGGAGGTTGGCCGGTATCTGTTGCTATAGGGTACCAAGATGGCGGAGGTTGGCCGATATCTGTTTCTATAGGGTACCAATATGGTGGAGGTTGGCCGATATCTGTTTCTATAGGGTACCAAGATGGCGGAGGTTGGCCAATATCTGCTTCTATTGGGTACCAAGATGGTGGAGGTTGGCTGGTATCTGTTTCTATAGGGTACCAAGATGGCGGAGGTTCGCCGATATCTGTTTCTATAGGGTACCAAGATGGCGTAGGTTGGCCGATATCTGTTTTAATAGGGTACAAAGATGGCGGAGGTTGGCCGATATCTGTTTGTCTAGGGTACCAAGATGGCGGAGGTTGGCCGATGTTTCTATAGGATACCAAGATGGCGGAGGTTGGCCGATATCTGTTTCTATAGGGTACCAAGATGGCGGAGGTTGACCGATATCTGCTTCTATTGGGTACCAAGATGGCGGAGGTTGGCCGATATCTGTTTCTATAGGGTTTCTAGTCGTGGTAAGTGTCCAGTTTCCAGGCTTTAAGGGGAGGCACTTGTTTTTTCGGGACCTCCTTCTCCCTCATGTTTATCCCTATTAGTTTTGAGATTTTAAGACGTTCGCCCCATTAGAGAAGGGTGGGTAGGAGGTAAGTGATGGGGGAGGAGAGAGATTGGCGAATGGCGGTGGGGAGGATGGGAAACAAGTGGTTGGTGTAGTGACTAGCGTCTCGGACTTCCACCCAGAAGGCCCGGGTTCGCGCCCACGCTCGGCGCATTAAAGATTTTTCACAAGCACTGAGTCGTTACCATCCCTCATGAGCAAAGGGATGGGGTAGTAGTACAGGAC
This sequence comes from Paralithodes platypus, assembly GCA_032716605.1. Lineage (NCBI taxonomy): Eukaryota > Metazoa > Arthropoda > Malacostraca > Decapoda > Lithodidae > Paralithodes > Paralithodes platypus. Next base: position 30,412,882 of record CM064520.1, on the reverse strand, counting down.
CCCAATGGAAATCCGCCTAATCGGCCTTATTGAGCTATCCTTAGCTAGCTTAGCATGCGCTAGCTTTAAGAACTATTATTATTATTATTATTATAGTAGGGGTTATATTAACGTAGGAGGGGAGGGAGGGGGAGAGACCAACTTATAACTACTATACTGATAAAACAAAAATAAATTATGTATTATATAAATATGTGTAATTATGATCCTAGGTTCGAATCCCCGGACTGCCACATGTGTCTGTTAATTTCATTAATCGATTTTAGGAGTAGAGTTGGTTGGTGGAGAGAACATAATAAATCATACCATTAGAAAACAGTTATACAATGTGAATGATATTGCTAGTCGTCTATAACGGAAAGTAGAAATACAAAGGAATACAAAGGACTTACAAACTGCAACAGACCTATTGGTCTTTACGGGGCAGTTTGGATATCTACACTGCAAAGCTACTAACTACTAGGTCAAAAATTAATACGGATAGTAAAGCAGAAGGCTCCTCCCCACCCACCACTCCCTCTAACTAACGCTGGCGTGGGAAGTGGTTTGCTTCAATAGAATTAAATCGCTTTCCTATAATCTTACAACCATTGTTTCTAGTGGAGTTGATCGGTTGATTGTGAAGTAATCACTTACATTTAGGTTGCTGAATCCCTTAAAAATCTTGAAAACCTCTATTAGATCACCTCTCAATGGCTCTCAATCTGCGTTTGGTTAGGCTAAACAAATTTACTGTAGTTCTTTTAGAAGCTCCTCGTATGTTTTTTGTGTTCGCAATCTAGGTATGTTTGTGACTGTTGCGGAGTAGGCGGCGTAAGAGGAGGAAGAGAAGAGGAGCGGGAGGAGGAAGAAAAAGGGAAGGGAGAAGGAGGAAGAAAAGACGGAAAGGAGGGGGAGGAAATATGAGAAATGAAGATCGTTAAATGAGATTTACATAATATACACTGGCCACAGAGATATTTCGATCCCAGTGAGATGGCCAGGACTTAATCTTAAATTAGAGATAGTAACCCTGAGAATAAGGAAAAGTGAAAGGATAGGATAGCAAAGATTAAGGCTTTCTCCCTCCTTCCCATCTCTCTGGCAATCTGGCGTAGGCTACATGGTATCAGTTGAAAGTGAATATTTTTGCCGGGGCTTGGAAATCGCTTAAATAAATGTATAGGATAGTTAGAAATGGAGAGAATCAGAGAGAGAAGGATGAGCGAGGAAGAGTGGGAGGACGGGGTAAGAGTGGGAAGGGCGGAAGAGTGGGGGGGGGGGAACAAGGAAGATGGGGAGAGGTAAGGATACGTGTGTCTCCACGCCTATAATAGTTGTCAGATGCATGATAACCTGCGCTTGCCTTAATACCTATCAATAATATTTACAAACATTCAATTCAGGTAAACATACTTATGATTTTACGTTAGCAAGTGTATTCCCTCTCTGTAATCAAACTGCAGACAAGGTATTTCCCGTCTATTGAATTATACTGTAATTAGTTAAAGAAGGTTGGGTGTTGTGGTAATGTGACGCTTAGGACCACATGATGCACTACGGGTCATAACACGTGTTTTATGTATTGATATTGGCTCCTGTAGGCATGGTGAGCTTGCTTGGTAGTATCACGGCACAATCTTGACATAAGCACGGTCATTCACGCCCTTTTAAAATATTAATTACTGCTCGATTGATGCCCATATTGGTGTTATAAGTGGCGTTTTGTGTATTATGAGATAAATATAAGTTTGTGGTGTGTGGTGTTTAAAGCCGATAAATGGAAATTAGCAAGAGGGTTGAGTAATAAATCTTAGCGTATTATTGACATTCGACTTCTTAGCACACTCCTCCACTCTCCCTCTCCCCTTCTCCTTCTCGCCGTGAGGGTGGAAGGACGCATTGAGTTTTTATGCTTTGTGTTCGTATACTTTGCGTGCGCGAGTGCTTCTACCATCGCTGAAATACGGACGGACGGAGCAGAGGCGGCATTTAAGGTTGGTTGTATTAGCGTTTTATTGAAAGATATTAGGCTACCCGAGGATTTTAGTCACGTGAGCCAGTCCCCGAAATGATCCTCCTGCCACACGCCATGACCCATGTGTTTTACCACCACTCACAGTGCGTTACATTATTATTGAAGTTATTATGATTGTACAGTGGATTTTTTTTTTAAAGATACACTATTATGGTTGTATACTTCTAATTTACGGATGTTGCACGATACATGCATCCACGTGTTATTATTCGTATCGGTATGTATAGATATACTGTATATATAGGCTACTGTATATATACAGTATATATATATATATATATATATATATATATATATATATATATATATATATATATATATATATATACCGGTATATAATATATATATATATATATATATATAAATATACACATATACAGTATATCACAGATACACGTGTGAGAGTGTATGTGATGAGAGAAGCAAGACTGGCAAGAATGGAGGAGAGTACAAAGGAAATCAAGCAACAACAAATCTAGTCACCCCTCTTGGCTGCTTCTGCTTAACAGACCCGGCCATAATGGGATTGTTCACATGTGTGGGGACTCTGGAGAGGCTCCACCCAAACCACACTTTTTGAACAAGTAGAATCAAAAGTATTTCGCCTCATCAACTCGCTTCCTCTTACGAGTTCAATACAGTCTCTTTCTACACACCGCAATGTTGCATTTCTTTCACTCTTCTATCGCTATTACAACAATCAGTGTTCTTCAGACCTCGCAGTGAATACCCCCTCCCTTGCAGAGAGTGCGAGGCACCCACCTTTCAACACATTCCCACACCTATTCTGTCCAGCTATTCAACCCAAGAATTGGCAAATTTGTTCAATCTTTCTTCTACTCAATAAGTGAACTCTGGAACTCTCTCCCTCAATCTTCCCTTCATCCTGTGACTTATACTGTTTTAAACTTCGTGTGTCCAGGCATTTTGACTCCAACGTCCCTTGAATATGGCTTGCTGTCACTCTTTTGGCTTTTGGGGGAGACACTCGTTACAGGCAGCCTGCCTTCTGTCTTCTTCATACACATAGCAGAAGAAAACAAAATGTGGTCATGGTAAGTGGGCGGAAGTGTATATACAGTATATATTTTTTTCTCGCTCTTTTTTGTCCCCGGTAGACACAACGTAAATGTTAGTCATTATCGTGGTTTAGGATTGGCTACGTAATGTGGCCTTTGTTACTTTTAACACAAATAATGGTGATGTTTATGAATGTTTGGTTGTTGATGAGTTCTGGTGGGCGTGGTCGTCTCTCTCTCTCTCTCTTTCTCTCTGATTAAAGGGAGTCACCTGTTTTTTTTCTCTTTCTCTCCTTTTCTCTCTTTCTCCGGCTTGTATCCATTCGGCCCCATTCAGCCAACTATAAAGTCACCTGTAACTGTTTCACCTACTTTATTTAGGCCTACTTTGCCGTTAAAGTCCCCGATCACAAACGTGTTTTTGAATGATAAAGTACTTCAATAATCTACTAATGTATCATATACAATATAATCATGTCTGTCAAATTATAGAACTTTATAGCAACGCTATGTTTAACTTGAATAATTCAGCGTCTGGGAACCAAGTTTTGTAACATATTTTTGTTTTGTATTAATAGTAAGAAAGTTATTTTCATATACGGGATATCCTTGGCTTAGATCGTTTATAGAGGTTTGTGTACGTTAGTATTAAATAAAGAACCTAAACATGTATGTGCAGTATATAGAAATATACATATTACCTGAATAAATGTTTATGACTTAATACGGAAAAAATATAAAAATATAATCTCGCAAAACTCTTCTGAAATTTGACAATAGAATGTTCTTATGCCATGAAAAATTGTGGTTAAGTGTTAGCCCAAATAATACTGCATAATAGACTGCATTGTGCTGAAGAAGAGACTAAGGATACTTTTATTCCCTTGACTATACAAGATTCCATTATCCAAGATGAAAATATATATATATATATATATATATATATTTTTTTTTTTTTTTTTTTTTTTTTTTATTGAGGCTGATTTATATTTATAGTTTAAGGGGTGTATTATTTTTACCTTTTTTATTATATATTTATTTATTTGTTAGTTTCCTTTGTAGACCTCCATCAAGCTTAAAAACTGCATTTTTCGGTAGAAAAACGTCCCGGTTCCTCCTAAATTGCAGGCTCGTTATCGCTCGCCAGGAAGAATCGACACTAATGGCATGAAAGGTGTCAACATTGACAAAGAAATGGGGCATGAAGTCTTAAATTAGCCAAACTAAAGGGGCGAACGTCTTAAAATCTCAAAAGTAATGGGTTAAAGATGAGTTGCCGATAAAGGTTGATGGGAGAAGTGTCGTTCGTGTGATACCGACCAGTGTACAGTCATGAACCATATTATCTGCACACCCACTTCAATCTGTATCGAAACCAAGTGAGACAATCCAATATACTGTTATATCCCAGAGGCTTTACAACTTGGCTTTGACCACTTCTGTACCGGTAACGTCCTTGTAGCTTTATTCTGGCTACTATCACACGATTATATTCTGCTTAAAAAGGGCCTCCAGCAATTACCAAGCTTCGAACTATCTCATTTAATCCTTTTTACTACCATAGATCCTTCTCAAACTGCACACAATCGTCTAAATATAGCTGGAAAAAAATGAAAAAACGTCTCCGGTAAAGAAGGGGTTAAAGATGCAGAGATTCCAGTGGGCGTTCAGGTATTATGGCTCATGACTGTACCGCTTTTAATGGGGAAGCTTACAGAGACCCTACAGTTTAGGAGAAGCTTAAAGAACAGAGACCCTACAGTATAACAGAGATCGGCCAGCCAACCCTCCTCCATGTTGGTGCCACTGGGGTCATTATTATAGTCTCTCGCCACACTCAAATACCTCCCTAGTCAGAATACACATGGTAATAGACACACTAGTAAGGGGAAAGGGTTTGGTTTTTGGACGATTTACTTAGTTATTCATTAATATTTTTGTTTGTCAGGTCAGGTGAAGGTATTGAGGGATAAGCCTTTACAACGGCACCTCGTTTCCTCCCTAGACCTCCATCAAACCTAAAATAACATCTCCAAGATTCCCCTTCTAGATAAATTTGTGCATTTTTCGGTAGAAAATGTGCCGGCCGAAGGCCGGTTCCTCCTAAATTACAGGCTCGCTATCGCTTGCCAGGAAAGAAATCGACACCTAAATGGCACGAAAGGCCCTAATATTGACAAAGAAATGGGGCAAATACTCTTAAAATCGACAAAGTATTGGGCCTAGCGTCTTAAAATGTGAAAACTAATGGGGCTAAACATGAGGGCGAAGGGGGGCCAGATATACCACGCATCCCCCCTTAATACTGGAAAATGCAAGGTTAAGAGTTGTATCTTTTAATCTTGGGTAAATGGTAGTATATGGCTTGGATTTTCGATATAAATTCTACGTGGTCCAAAATAAAGCAACACCCCGTCGCTTGATATTGTGGGCAGCAAAATGGCGTCCGGTTACCAAGATGGCCGCACTCCTTGACTTCTACACATATACCTGGCTGCCAACTCGAGTGAGAATAAAAAGAATAGACAGTGTTTGTTCTGCTTGTTCTTTTGTTTATATGTAGAGAGAATAGCCAGTGTTTGTTCTTTTGTTTTTATTTGGAGAGAATAGCCACTATTTGTTATATTGTACTATATTTTATTTTTTCTTTCTATGTGTATGAGGGAGTCAAAAGGCAAAGCTGCCTGTGACAAGTATCTCCCCCAAAATTGAAATAGTGACAGAGCCAAATGATGGGCGGTTGGTGGTCATTTGTTTGTTCTTTTGTTTTTATGTGGAGAGGATAGCCACAGTTTGTTAGTTTGTTCTTTTTTTTATCTAGAGAGGATAGCCACTGTTTGTTCTTTTGTTATGATTTAGAGAGAATAGCCACTGCTTGTTATTTTGTATATATTTATAGAATATGGCGACTGCTTGTACTTTTGTTTTTATTTAGAAAGAATAGCCACTGCCTGCTCTTTTGTATATATTTATAGAAAATGGCGACTGCTTGTTCCTTTGTTTTGATTTGATTTGAGAGCATATACCGGTATATTAAATATTGTTCTAAGCATTACTGGTAACAAAACTTTTTTGTTTTCCTTATGATGCTTGGAAGAGGGTTGTTTTGCTGCATTGAGTGTTGGCGTCTCCGGAACCTTTGACGCACTACTCCTCTTAAGGGGGTAGTACTCGCTTTTTATGGACCCCCTTCTCCCTCATGTTTAGCATATTAGTTCTGAGGTTTTAAGACGTTCGTTCCGTTAGTTTGCGATTTTGAGACCTTTCGCCTCATTTTTTGTTTTCAATATTAAGACCTTTCGTCCCATTTATTTTCCTGGCGAGCGATAGCGAGCCTATAATTTTAGAAGGAACTGGCCTTCGGTCGGGACTTTTTTTTACCAAAAAATTTACAAATTTATCTTGGGGTGTTTTTCTAAGTTTGATGGAGGTCTAGGGAAGGCACTCAAAAATAAATTAATAAAATATATATATATATATATATATATATATAGACCAAAAAAAAACTTAAACGGATGAATCCACAACATGGAACACTAGGGGGCAACCACACCTAGCCCGTAACCAGGCAGAATACTCTCATAAGTAGTTAATTCATGTGATAACATAATAGTCCTGTCACTCGACTACACTATTTGTACTTTCATACTAACTTAATATAAGGGATTGTATAATTTGGCCAACTGTACGTGTACGTACAGTATATAAATATTGAGTGGTACTTGAAAAGTAGACAGAATGGATAAAAAACACCATCTAAGGAAGAGCACTTTATTGACAACGTTTCGCAGTGACCTGATGAAGTTATTTGCGAAACGTTGTCAATAAAGTGCTCTTCCTCAGATGGTGTTTTTTATCCAGTATATAAATACTTGTGTAGCCTATAGTGTAGCATATTTGTCAACACCTGTTGTGTTATACAATATATACATGACTTATATAACAAATATGTATGTTTGTGACTATGTGTATGACATCGAGTGTAACTCTGTTTGTGGCCTATGGATGGAAGCTTAGAATAGTAGTGATAGTAGGATGGTTGTCGTTTTACTTCTGTAGGTGGTCTCTGCACAAATACAGGAGGCGGCGAAAATTCTGTGGCTTCATTCACACACGCCACACACCTAGCTTTATCATTATGTATTTGAATGAATATATTTATTAGTGGCCCCTCCATCATTGACGATTATGCCTATTACATAAGGCACCCCCTTCAAACACTCATCCGCCGTAGTTTGAATCTACCGCACAGAGCATAAAAAATTGAGGAGCCTTCATCATGAGCGCACGCAACCTCACTCATGGTTCAGTCATTATGAAATTGGGTTCTCACTACGAAAAAACTTTGTAACAAATAAAAAATAAAAATAAAATAAAAATAACTATTCATAAGCTTTCCATATAATCGTGGATGTACTTGTGTGGATCTTTGACCAGACGCTGACTCAGGCGTCATTCTTCCTTCTCTGCTCTGCGCTCACCCTACCCGGACGTGCCTCCCCACGCTCCGCTAGTTCCGCATTTGTTGCGTCCCTAGTGAGTTTTTTCTCATTTGTTTACTCCGGGATGTATCAAGTAAGGTTAGGATATGCGTAGCAGGGGTGTCCTGGGCGGGTTGCCCGCAGTGCAGTGTATTTTGGGTCGTGTGTTTGGGGCATCTATTTCGGGTGTACCCTCGTGGTCCCGTGGTGGACGCGTGAACTTTTTCGCGGTTAGCTAGCTTTGTGATGTAGGCGGCTTTCACTACGCGTTATTATGCTTCCTTTTATCTTTCTGATGAGGTAGCTTTTTCTTCTCTGACGTTCCCAGCGTATTTTTCTTCACTTAGTGAAGTTTTTTCTGGGTCCCGAGTCAGTTCTTCCCTTTGCCGGGAAGTTTTTGCTACAGTGGTGTGTTGACGGTGGTTCCTGTTGTGATATAATTCAGTGCTTTTTGTTTATATTACGACATGATTACTTTTTATTTCCGTCTGCCTAGGCCAAGCCAGCCTCTCGTAGCTTTGCCACATGTACAAGTGTTATTGATTTATGTTATTAATATGTACTACTGTGTCATGTGTGTCCTGGTTTAGTTGTGTATTGGCTATTTCCACGGACTATTTGTGTGTTCTGGATTAGTTGTGTATTGGCTATTTCCACGAACTAATTATGTGTCCTGGGTTAGTTGTGCTTTGGCTAATTCCACGGTCTATTTGGTGCGTTCAGATTGAATCTGAACGGGGTGGGTTGCCTTTTCCGGCGGGTTTTCTCGGTTACACCATGAAAACCCGGCTGGTTGCCGAGTTTTAATCACGCGTGGTTAAAAAAGGCTTGTTTCCCCCCCGGCGAGTGGTGGCTTGAGGCTCTCCAGGACTGCGTCTCTGTGGTGGTGCCTGTGTTCAGGCTTACTGTGTTTCCCGGCGGGTTGGCTTTACCCATTTAACTAAGTGTTCATGCGGACACTTGTTGAGTTTAGTTTTTCCCGGTTTTGCAAAGCCAGTAAAACTAGGCTGTTTGTTGATTGGTCTTTCCTCCCCGGCGATCTTTTGCAAAGAAGTGGGGATAGGAATAATTGGGGTTAACGTTATACTTAAATTCACACCCGGCGGTTGCACCTGGGGAGGGTGGGATTAACTGATTTGCAATTCAGTGTAGTTGACCAGACAATTGAGGGATACGATAAGTATCGCCGCCATTCAACATATGGCGACCTAGGACGCTTCGGGAGAAGCCAGATCTAGCATTTTAGACAGGCTTCCCAGTTTTTGATCTGCGAGATAATACGGTGGCCGGCGTCTTTTTATGGGTTTTCCAGTAAACTTAACAAACACCACTGGGAAGACTGCGTCATTTATAAAAAGCCATGCTGGTCTTTATATCATGTCAGAGGATATTCATAAATCTTTTGGACAGGTTAAGATATTCTGAAATCTTTAACTATGAACCTCCCGCGTAGCGAGCCGTGATAGTTGTGTATTACGTCTCGTTACCCGGCGGGTTATTCAACACTTGTGTTCGATCATGTTGGTGTAGCCTTATGAGCATTAATTCCTGGAAATTTTCTTTTTTCCAGGGCTGAGTTCCGGCGGGTCTTTAGAGAACCTGGAGTAAACCCGAGGGTGGGTTCGTTTTCCACCAGTCTCTGCCATGGCTACCCTAGACCCTGTTTTTGCTTTGTGTGTTACACCCTCCTGTTCAGGTATCCCTATCTTTGCACACACTCTTTGCATTAGATGTGTTAAATGTTTAGATCGCTCAAGGGGTTTGTGGGTGACGGGGAACTGTACCTTCTGTACTCAATTCAGTGTTAAAGTATTGCGAGACAATGATAGACCCGCGGCGGTCGCTTTACGGGAGGTCAGGCAGCTGTTGTCCACTTATGCTACCACAGTGGCTCATAAAGCGCTTCAATGTGATAACGTAATTCTTTGGGAAAAATTACTGATTGAGCACCTGCCCTATTAAATGTACCTCTAGAGTAATTGTACGAAAGTCGGCAGAGACTGGGCAGGGTACAGTACTTACTCTGGCCCCTAGCACATCTAAGAGACCTCGTGAACCCACGCCCCCGGTGACAGCCTCCACGTCACGGGCGCGGTCCAGGCCCAGGCCCAGGTCGCCCCTCAGACAACAGCCGCCTAGTCACTCTTCTTCACCTGCGAGAAAGAAGAGCAAAGAGGAAAAGTCCAAAGGCAGTTCTAGTGATAAATCTGAGAAGTCCAAGAGCAGTTCTAGTGGAAGATCTAAGTCACACCGCAGCCACAAATCTTCCAGGAAAGATTCTCAGGAACGAAAGGCCTCCCGGCGTTCGCCGGAGCCTCGTGCCTCACTTTCTGCCTCTACTCCCGACTTATCTAGTGTCCAATCTGATCGGGCGGGAGTGGTGTCAGAGACTGTGGTGGGGGTGTTACCGGCGGACAGGTTACCAATGGATATTGTAAACTTAGAATTAGAGAGTTCTGTGGGCAGTGATCGCCCTTTAGAAGAGTCTAGTGGGGGCTCAATGGTTGATGGTGTATCTGACTCTCAAGGGAGTTCGGGCAAAGGCCTGGGTGTATGGCGGTATTCCCAACCAGGGCATGAAGACCCACGTCTGGTTCAGGAGCCACAGGTACTGGCGGACGTACACCGGGACGCTGTGATCCCATCATCCATTCCAGACTTAACATGGCACCACAATGGGATTCAGGCTTCGGCGGAATCCTCTCATGATGGGCCAGATGACAAGGATGAGGTGTCTATAATCTCTGACATGGAGGTGCAAGAGTCGGGTTCAGTTCTAGACGACTCACAGGATAGGAATGATTCACCTCTTAGTTCTCATCTGCTAAATTTGTCACGGCGGAGGAAATAGATGGGTTATTAGCTACTGCTCTAACGACATTTTTTGGTCAACAGCCGGAGACTCCTACAGTGGACCTGGGATCTTCCATGACAAGTTCAAGTGTTCGGCCTCTGATCGCTTCCATTGCTTTAACTAAGATTCCGCACCCTCCCTCTATATCACCTACTATGGTCACTAGGCCTGCTTCGGCGGCACTGACTACTTCTAGTGTAAGGGTGGTAGCGGATGTGAATCCTCCCCCTTTAGATAAAGCACCGTTAAGAAAGGTAGCTATGCCCCTTTTATACGGTCCAGATGATTCATGGGTACAAATGATCCCAACTAAGCCAGAGGCGGCGCAGCCCACTTTGTCAGGGGAACTTCCAGTGCCACGTGAGTGGGTAATCCAAGGAAATAAATCTAGAAAGTTAAGAGCTTTAGATATTGCGGGTAATGTTCTTGATGTTAATATTAAGGCCATTCCGAACCATTATCACCATGACTATTTTGTGTATACAGCTACACCTGCACTGCCCCCTGCCTCAGCTTCAAAACTGTTTTCTGACTGGACCAAGCATGACGGTTTTAATGATATAAAAGCACTGTCAGCTCTCACTCCAGAATTAGATTTACAAACGGTCACAGACACAGCCGCTAACCCAGTGTTGAAGGTGGGGCAGTTGGGTCCAGGACCTTGGGTGGAATGGGAGGTAGAGGCTCAGAACTTTGCGACCACCTTCACCTCAAAATCTTCGCACCAGATTCCTCAGGACAGCCATTCTTGGTTCTCTCTGCCAGTCTTTTCGGCCGGCGGAGTGCCATCTGCTTTGTTTGCTTTTTTAGCTGCCCCCAAAATCAATCTATGCGAACTTAAAGATCCTTTCACTACACCTTCCCCAGCTCACCTAGACCGGGAGTTTAGGCTACGGGGGAAGGCGTATAGACTTTTTTCCCAATACATTGTTACACACCAGGTGGCGAAATCTATGCTCAGATCTACTCAGGCAATCGCGGACGCGGATGTCAGAAGATCGATTGAACTAGCTCGGCGGTTACTCCTTCAGACTTCTATTCAGTCGTTGGGGGATATCCGTACAACCTTGCTCGAGGCGGTGCGGGCGAGACAGGATCTTAGGATGTCCCTGGTGAAGAAACTTCCTGATAGAATTGCGAACCAGGTGGTCATGTCGCTGGTGCTAACCCCCTCTTTAATGTCCCCTGATGTGTGGAGAACTGTTTTCAACATGGCTCAGGCCTTTAAGCACAGTCCCGCCCCTTCTAAGAAACCTGCTTTTAACTTTCCCAAACCCAAACCAGTCGCAAAAGCCCTGCCGGGTGGGTCAAAGCCCTTTCATATCCCTAAGTCCTCTTCCCCCCAAGGTCAGTACAGGTATAAACAAGGTAAGTTTGCAGGTCATAAAGGACGAAACTATAACAGACTGGGCCAGGGCCCGTCTTCTGCCAACGCCGGCCAGTCGGCTAAGCATCCACCACCACCACCACCACCACCATCAAAAAACTAAAGTCTCTCTCACTCCCAGGGCCGGTCTCACGGCGGGCGGATCAGAGGGTAGTACAGCCAGCGAACCCTTGTCTGCTAACTGGGTCGTTCCGGACGTGTCACCGCGCATGGCCAGTAAATACTTGGGCGAGGATGGTGGCACGCAAGGGCATCACCTGGCAGTGGCTCCAGCGACCTCGTTTACGTCAGCCGACAAAGGCAATTTAGTTTCTTTAGAGGTGGTGTCACTGATCCAGGAAATGATCACCAAGAATGTCATCATCCCGGTTCCTCAAAATTACCCAGTCTTTACATCCAAACTATTTCTAGTGTCCAAAAAGGACAGTGTTCAGATGAGGCCAGTCGTAGACCTGTCTTATCTGAACCTCCATATTCACAACGTGTCATTCAGGATGCTGACAGTAAACCAGATCAGGCTAACACTTCCGCCGGGAGGATGGATGTGTTCTTTAAGACCTGACAGACGCGTATTGGCACGTCTCGGTAAACAAAAGATTTCAACGGTTTCTGGCCTTAAGAATAAAGCATCAGACTTATGTCTTTCAGAGGATGCCGTTTGGATTGAACCTAGCACCTCGCTTATTCACGAAATTAGTCCGGCAAGCCCTGATGCCCTTGTTAGAGCAAGGGATCAGGATTTTGTGGTATCTAGACGACTGGCTAGTGGTGGCAGAGACGGAACAAGTATGCATAAATCATGTCAGCATAACATTAAATCATGTCAAAACTCTAGGGTTCAAGGTCAACCTGGTAAAGTCAAACCTTGTTCCCTCACGAGTAGTTCAGTGGATAGGGCTGGTCTGGGACACAGCTACTCTCACTCTGAGTCAGAGTGTGGACAATCGCAACAGATTTCGCAGGAAATTGTTTCTGTTCCTTCACAGTCTGACTACGACACAGAGAATCTGGGAGTCTCTGGTCGGCTCTCTCAACTGGATTCAACTAACTGTAAGGTTGGGCCGGTTGAGAGTCAAACGTTTAATATTGGAGGGCAACAAATATTTTTCGCTATTGCCGGCGAAAAAATTATGGCCCATACCAAAATTAATCCACAACTTACTAGCGGTCTGGGCGAAGAGGGAAACGTTACACTCAGTCATGTAATGGACCTCTCCTCCGCCGACGGTATGGGTAGACACGGATGCGTCAGGAACGATAGGTTGGGGCTTTCAGTTAAACCAAGGGCACCAGGGTCAAGGGCTTTGGTCCCATTTAGAAATCTCCCACATCAATGTACAAAGGAGTACAAAGGAGTACAAAGGAAATCAAGCAACAACAGATCTAGTGACCCTTCTAGGTTGCTTGTCCTCCAAAACACTGAGGATCAAGTGTCCAAACAGTGGTTTAGAGTGGGTAAGGGAACATTGGAAAGGGAATTACTGCCCTGGAACTAATGTCTGTGGCAGGATTAGGAAGTTAGTAGGGGACAGATGGGTTAGTAACTGAGGGGGGGATAAAATAAAGTTATTCATTTACAAACGCAGTCAGTCGCGGGTTTGAAGCGAGATATTTGTCTAAGCGGAGTTTAAATAAATCACCGGTGATGCAGTCTATAACGTTTCGTGGAAGCCCATTCCACAAGTTGACAACTCGATTGAAGAAGAAATTCTTAGATTCGTGTGAGTTAAAAGATTTACCAATAATTTTGCAACCGTTTCCCCGCGTGTAATTAGATTGGTTGATAGTGAAGTACTTACTACAGTTCATATTGTCGATGCCTTTGATTATTTTGAACACTTGAATTAAGTCACCTCTTAATCTGCGCTGGGTTAAAGGAAATAGATTTAATTCTCTAAGACGCTCTTCGTATGGTTTGTTCTTTAGGCTAGGTATCATTTTGGTAACTCTACGTTGAACTCGTTCTAGCTTGTTTATATCTATCTATCTATCTATTGCCTGACGCCGTGATCCCCGAAGGGGTGGCCACGAACGAACCGCCCCCATGCACCTCTGTCCCCAGTCAGTCGACGCCCCTCCCCCCAACCAGCACCGCCTTCGTTCATGTAGTTCCTCACTCCATCCTTCCACCTCATATTCGGTCTACCTCTCCCCCTCTGTCCCTCCACCTCGCTCTCGTACACCCTCTTAGTCATTCTCTCGCTTTCCATACGTTCCATATGGCCGAACCATCTCAAGTTGTTCCTTTTCACACTTTCCAGCACATCTACCTCCACACCACACCTCCTTCTTACTTCCTCATTAGTCTGTCTATCCCTCCATGTAACTCCGCACGCACTCCTTAAGTAATTCATTTCCACTGCTCTCACTCTTGGTCTGAGTCTCTCAACCAACGTCCATGCTTCGCTTCCGTAAGCCAGTGTCGGGATTACCACACTGTCATGCAAGGACTTCTTCACTTCCATACTGACCACCCTATTTTTGTTACTGCTTTTAGCGTTCCTACAACCCTCTTCCCCTGTTGTACCCTCTCCCGCACCTCTTCATCCATAGTCCCATCTTTACTCAACACACTGCCCAGATACTTAAAAGAGTTGACGATCTCCATAGCCTGACCGTTCAGCTTCACCTCACACTCTGTGACTTCACCCCTTCGAAGACCATAACCTTGCTCTTCCCCGTATTTACCTTCAAATTCCGTTTTTCGCACACTGTTCCAAACTCATTTACCAGACCCTGCAACTCCCATTCATTATCACTCATCAGAACTGTATCATCCGCAAACAGCAGTATAGGTAGCTTCCACTCAATTCCCTCCCTTTTCAGCGATACACCAACATCACTGCTCTTGATAGTATTTCTTTCATGACTCCATCCATATATACAGTAAACAACCACGGGGACATCACACACCCCTGTTTCAAACCAACATTCAGGTCAAAGAACTCGCTCTGCTCACTCTCCACACGTACTGCCGCCTTTGCACCCTCATACATGCTCTTCACTGCTTTCAGCAACTTGCCCTCTACTCCGTATATTCTAAGTACTTTCCACAAACCTTCTCTATCCACTCTGTCATAGGCCTTCTCCAAGTCCATAAAGGCAACATACACCTTTTGTTTCTTCTCAGATACTTCTCCACAACACAATTCAGGGTAAAAATCTGATCTACACATCCTCTTCCCTTCCTAAAACCTCCCTGCTCGTCGCCTATCCATTTCTCCGTTCTCACTCTCACTCTCTCAATCACTACCCTACTGTATACCTTCCCTACTACGCTTAGAAGACATATTCCTCGGTGGTTACCACACACTCCTCTTTCCCCTTTGCCCTTATATAGGGGGACTATTATGCCAGTCTTCCAGTCATCGGGTGCACTCCCCTTCTCCCATGCTAGTTTGCACATTTTCCATACCCATTCTATCACTATCTCACCACCATACCTCAACATTTCCCCACACACTCCATCTGTTCCTGGTGCTTTCCCCAACTTCACTCTTTTCATGGCTTCCCACACTTCTGACCTCCTGATCCCCACCTCCTCCTCCACTACTTCTCTTCTTCTCCCTCCCATACCATATCCAGCTATGTTTGCTGGCTCTTCATTCCTTTCATTTAGCAACTCACTGAAGTACTCCCTCCATCTTTCGACTCTCTCTTGCTTCTCGGCTAGCATTCTCCCATTCTTTTCTTTCAACCCTTACTGTTTCCCTTGCTCCCTTCCCTAACTTTCTTGACTTCTTTCCAGAACAGTTTCTTACTCTCCCTCCATTTTACACTCAGATTCCTTCCAAATTCCTCATCTACTCTTCTCTTACTTTCCTTCACTACTCTCTTCACCACCCTCTTACTCTCCACGTACCTCGCTCGTTTCTGTCTCTCGGAATCTTCATTCCCTCTACTACCCAACACACTCTATATGCTTTCTTCTTTCTTCCACAGCTATTCTTACCTCTTCTGTCCACCATGCTGTACCTTTCACTCCCCTCCCTCTTCTCCTCACTCCACACACCTCCTCACATGCTGCACAGATCTCATCCTTAAACACCTTGCTCATCTCCTCCACTTCCTCCATAACTTCCAGGTCGAACCACCTAGTCGTCTTTCCACTGCTCTCCTGTACTCCTCCCTGACTTCCTCCTCCTGCAACCTCTCCACCCTCCTCACCATTCCACCCTCCTCTCGCCTCCCTCCCGCTCTCCTCACCCACTTCTTTTGTATCCTAACCTTAGCTACCACTACATAATGATCAGACAGACCCCTCCAATACCCCTATACACCCTAGCATCCATCACAGATTTCTTCATTCGTTCATCCACACATACATAATCAATCAATGACTTTCGTTCCACCACTGTCTTATCTTTCATCGTCAACATCCGTTTCCACGTGTACCTGTGGATCATTCTGTGTCGGAAGAAGGTGTTGGCTATCCACAGCCTCCTTCCCACACATACGTCCACAAGTGCACTACCATTCCCATTCACCTCTGATGGTACCCCCCACCCTCCCACCACTCCCTCAACTTTCCTATCACCCACTTACCATTCATATCCCCAATCAGAAATTCTTTCGTTCTTGTCAAACTTCTCCAGGCACGCCTCCACATTCATCCAGAACTCCTCTTTCTTTCTTTCAAGTATATCCTCTGTCGGGGCATACACGCATACAATCACCACGTTTGTATTCCTACTTTCATTCTCACCCACACAATCCTTGAACCACAGACCCATACTCTCTTACACATTCCTTCCATTTGCTACTTACAAACAAACATGCACCTTCTCTCGCTGTTCCTTCACTCACTCCAGCACACACCCATTCCACATTCCCATTCTCTCACATCTGAACCTTTCCATTTGGTCTCTGTCATTCCACATACATCCAGCCGGGCATTCACTAACACTTCCAGAACCTCTCTCTCTTTTGTTCCATCATTCATGCCACTAACATTCCACGTAGCCATTCTCAGAATGTCCGAAGGCATGTCCTTAGTCGGTCGTGGTTCGTCAACGTTGGTTCCGTCCGCATCCGAGGCTGTTCGTTCGTTTTCTTTGCTTAGATATTTTTCCGGGTGGGGTCGCAAGCCACCGACCAACCTCTTTAGTCGCCTCTTACGACACGCAGAAGGCACGTGGGGCATATTCTATTCCCTAACCCCCAGGGGGGATTTATATCTTTTTGGTAATAAGGGCACCAGGATTGAACGCAGTATTCCAGAAGAGGGCGGACTAAGGAATTGTAAAGGGTTAGGATAACTTCTTTGGATTTATGCTCAAATGACCTGCCTATAAAGCCAATTATTTTGTTTGCCTTCTTAACAACTTCTGAACATTGTTGACTCGGTTTTAGGTTACTCGATATTGTTACTCCCAGATCGGTTTCTCTGTTTACATTCTTAAGCTGAGTGCCATTCATCGAATAGTTTGCTTTCTCATTTAGGTATCCGATATGTAGTACTTTACATTTATCCGCATTGAAACTCATTTGCCAAATTTGGGCCCAACATGTCAATTTATCTAGATTGTGTTGCATATCGTCAACTTGTTCTTTTGAGAGTACGCTATTTGCAATTTTTGTATCGTCAGCAAATTTTGAGATTGTACAGGTGAGGCCCTCATCTATGTCGTTGATGTAAATTAGAAAGAGAATTGGTCCTAGTACCGATCCCTGGGGTACCCCGCTACTTACATTGGTCCATTTAGATGCCTTACCGTTTATGACTACTCTTTGCTTTCTGTCGCTGAGCCAATTTTCTATCCATTTCAACACACCGTCTTGTATTCCATGCGCTTTTAGTTTTAGCAGTAAACGTTTGTGGGGAACTTTGTCAAAGGCCTTTTGAAAATCAAGGTATATAATATCTACAGCTTTACTCTCATCGTAGAGGTTGAGGATATCATGGAAGAAGTCTAAGAGGTTTGTTAAACAGGAAAGTTTTTTACGAAAGCCGTGTTGAGTATCTTTAAGTATGTTATTTTCCTCTAAGTGATTTACGAGTCTGTCTCGTATGACCGTTTCTAGCATTTTACATACAACTGAGGTTAAGCTAATTGGACGATAGTTACTGGGTAGGGATTTGCTGCCTTTTTTGAATATCGGTGTTACGTTGGCTAGCTTCCACTGATCAGGCATAGTTCCAGACTGCAAGGATTTATTGAATAGTAATGTCAGTGGTTTGGAGAGCTCATCCTTAGCTTCCTTTAGAACTCTAGGCGAGATTGTATCAGGTCAGGCGTTTTATTTACCTTGAGTTTATCTAAACAATTCAATACTTCTCTCTGTAACGGTGATATTGCTTAGAACATCTGAATTATCAATCTGAATCGGCGATGGTGGATATCACTGAGGTCTTCTGTTGTAAAAACTGATGCAAAGAAGGTATTGAGGGCATTACTCATTTGTACTTCGTCTTTGGTGTATTCTCCATTTTCATCGACTAACGGTCCAACAGTTGAAGTAACTACTTTTTTCTTTCTGATATAACTATAGAATTCGGGTTTATTTTACATTGATTCGCAATATGTAACTCTAGGGTCTTTTTACTTTGCTTAATTAACTTTTTGGCTTTGCGTCGTAGCTCTACAAATTTCACCCATTCTTCGTCATTTTGTGAGGATTTTAATCTATCATTAGCAAATTTTTTAGCAAGCAGGCAGTTTGAAATATCTTTATTCCACCATTTGGGCTTATTATTATGGCCTGGACGCCGTATTTTCGATGGTATGCAGTCTTGCACTGCTTTTAGGTAAGTGGTTTGTAATGTCAAAGAATTACTAGTCCCCTTATATTTCCTTCAGGCTCACGGCTCTACTTTACGGGGCAAGTCGGTGGCCTTCAGAATGGACAATCTGAATGCAGTTCACTGTATTCAGAAACAAGGGTCAACGAGATCTCGGAAGTTGCTAAACGTGTCAGAAAAGATTTTTATTCTAGCCAACAGGCTGGCCATTCATCTTCACGCATCTTATCTCCCAGGCGTAGCAAACGTCTGGGCAGACGCTCTGTCTTGGAGACAGAGCACAACAGTAGAATGGGCGCTCAAGCAAACCATTTTCAACCAAATGATTGCGGAGCCTTACCATCCACAAGTGGATTTATTTGCATCAGAGGAGACTCACAAACTCCCACTGTACCTCACCCGCCGGACGATAACGCCGGAGGGCGGGCCAGACGCACTGGTGACAGACTGGAACAGGTGGAGTTCCATTTATCTGTTTCCGCCGCCAGATGCGTCGCTAATGTGCCACGTAGTAAACAAACTACAGGATTATCGGGGCGTAGTCTCGCTAATCGCGCCCCTGTGGCCGGCGCAGTTGTGGTACCAGCAATTGAAGACGTGGTGCCCGCACCCGGTGTCACTCCCTGTTGATATAGGTTAAGTGCACACACAACATATATACAGAGTGTACACATGCCTTAATCATATTGCAACATACACACATGTACTTTCAGGGCAATACTATCATTGTTTAATATCCCATGATAATATACCGTACTCTGTAGTATCGGCAGCGTTGCACCAAATATATCCGGCACCGCTGCACATGTTTTCATCAGTAACATCCGGTCGGCACTCAGCATAGCAGTGCCACCCCAGCTCTGTATATCTTTGGCTAATAAGAACCTATAAACTTATCTCTGGACTTTTATTCTACATCCTTGTGCAAGAAAGGATTATCAAGGTTGTTGTAGCTTCACATGACAACCATACATGGCGCAGTGTGTTAATACAGCCAGGAGATACGAGCCAAGACCGGATTCTCAGCCAGCCATCTTGCAAGACCTCACCTCTCCAGCCCTGGATATATTATTGTGCAGTGCTTTATAGTGCAGTGAAGTACTTAAGAGTGTAGTGCAGTGCCTTTATTATATGTCCCATGTCATTTGTGCCCATTCCCAACTTGCTGTGAGGGTTATAGCCGCCGAAACAGAGCTGGACAAGAGCTAGGAGCAGCATACCCTCCCTCTCTGACGGCTCCAGCCACACTGAACTCTGCAGCTAAGCTACTACCCTCACGCCCTCCAGCTGTGCCGGTACATGCGCGCACGGGCACACGCACATCGCTGCCAAGTCAACACGGTGGTGCCAAGCCTACCGCACTCACTCACTCACTCACTCACTCACTCACTCTAGCACAGATAATTTCTCGCACTATTAAATAAACTGTTCCAGTTGTACTGCACATTTGCATCGTTCCTGCAAGACTACAGTGTGTCAGCTATCAACCAATTATGGAGGGAGATGAGCAGATTCATGGGGAGCCCAGAGACACCCCACACGACCATACTGGGGAGGGAGATAATGGTGGAGATAATGATGGAGATACTGTTGGAGTTGCTGGTAAGGGGTACCAGTCAGTTCATTCCACTCCAACCTCTCCTCCTCTCACCACCCCTCATTTTACTCCACCTCCCCAACCTCCCCCCACTTTACCTCCCCTACACTATAGGGGGATGCCACCCCTGTCACCACACCCTGCAAGTCTACAACCTACCACAAATGCAGACCTCCTTCAGCTCATACAGTATATGGAGCAATGCAGACAACGGGACGACTATACCAGAAGACAGGAGGAGGACCGCAGAAGACAGGAGGAGGACCGCAGACAACAGGAGGAGGACTACAGGAGACAGGAGGAGGAAACAAGACGACGCACGGAGGAGGACTACAGGAGACAGATGGACGATGCCAAGTTCTCCGCCCTTGTCCAGGCTCTGGCCCACATTACCCCACCTGCCGCCGCACCTACACCTACCTCAACGGGGGACAACACCCAATTCCACAACATCCTCCACCCCTACAGCTCCACCTCCACCACAGAAGGCTATCACCCAGAACCCGCCGCCCCTTCGCGCTGATGCCACCTTCCAGGTTTTCAGAGAATGGAGGTGTCAGTGGGACGATTACTCTATTATGATAGACTTATCTAAATTACCGAGGGAGAAACAACTGATCCAGATGCGGATGTGCTTAACCCTGGAGACACAGCGGCTTCTGGAGCACACCTTAAGCATACTCCCTGACACCGACAAGACCGTTGATGCAGTCCTCGATGCACTTCAGGAGCACATCAAGAATTCTCGCAATAAAGCTCTCCGTTGCAGGGACCTGTTCAGTTGCAAGCAAAAACAGGGCGAGTCATTCAACAACTTCTACGTCCGCCTCTGCCACATCGCCGAAGAAAGTGACGTCTGCCCAGGGAACTCTTCAGCCTGCAGGGAGACCCAACTCAAGATGGTCATTCTGATGGGCATAAATGCCGAAGAACTTGTACAGAAGCTGCTCTCCCTCGACGCCACCCCTTCATTACAGGACATCGTCAACACTTGCCGTTCCTACGAGGCCACTCGAAGCGCTACGTCAGCCATACGTGCCCCACCGTCCCAGGTTAATGCCGTGTCAGCGTACAAGCAGAACAAGCAAGTTAAGCAACGCGACAAGTTCTCCACATCGCAACAGTCCTTGGCGTCGGCTGCCGCCTGCCAGCGTTGTGCTCGCTGGCACGACAAGAACAAGTGCCCGGCTGAAGACTACACCTGCACTAACTGCGGCCGTCGTGGTCATAAGCCTAGGACTCCTGCTTGCCCTGCAGCCACCGCCCAGTGTCGTCACTGCAACCATATGGGCCACTACGACAAATGCTGCAGATCTTCCAAGACGCCCGCCACACAGGACAACGACGCTTCCTCCCACAACAAGTCTACAGCAAAGAAGACCACAAGTTGCCGACGTGTGGGATCATCTGTTCAGGCACCCACACTGACATCCGTGAGTCTCACCTACAGCGGCACCACTAGAAAACTCCACATGCTTCCTGACACAGGTGCAGACATCACAGTGATCGGCCGACGACACCTCGACATACTTCGGATTCCTCTCAGCAGCCTACGACCTCCGCCTCCGACAACAACGCTCAACGCGGATGGCTCTGCAATGGCTCCTGCTTTGGGGACGTTTCATGCACAACTCACCATCAGCAAACGTTCCTGTTCTGCCACAATCCAAGTCCGCGAGGGTGTTCAGACGCCGCTTCTGTCCAAACGCCACTGTCAAGAATTGGCCATCATCTCAGCAGAATTCCCCAAGCCAATTCTACAGGTTAAACACATCTACAGGTGTAAGGAGCTACCCTTCACAGCCACCACGTCACCTGCACAAGCCAAGGAGTTCTTTCTTCGAGAGTTCAAGGGCGTGTTGGTTTCCAAGGAGGATCTCCAGACAGCTCCACTCAAGCCTATGAAGGGTCCCCCAATGCGGATCCACCTCAAGGACGATGCCGTGCCTTTTGCCATCTACACCCCGCGGAAGATCCCCTTTGCTTTCAGGGACAAAGTTAAGCAGGAGCTGGACTCACTAGTGACACAAGGTATCATCAAACCGGCCGGCGATGAACCTTCAGAGTGGTGCCACCCCCTCGTCGTCGTCGCCAAGCCCAACGCCGAAGTTCGCCTCACCGTAGACCTCACCAAGCTCAACTGCCAAGTTTCCCGCCCAGCCCACCCCTCACCGACGCCTTTCGAAGCGATCCGCAGTGTGGCCCCGCAGGCGAAATTCTTCACGACGGCAGACGCCCTGAGTGGATATTGGCAAATGGAACTTGCGGAGGAGGACCAGCATCTCACAACTTTCATCACTCCTTATGGCCGTTTCCAACACTGTAGAGGTCCAATGGGTTTCGCTGCGACAGGTGACGACTTCTGCCTTCGCGGTGATAGGGCCCTCCAAGGGGTGCAAAATTGTGCCAAGGTTGTCGACGACGTGCTGCTCTATGATGAGGACTTCAACACACATCTTCAGCGTATCCATGAAGTGCTCATACGGTGCCGCGACAGTGGGATCACACTCGACAAGGACAAGTTCGTGGTCGCCGCACCCAGTGTGAACTTCTGTGGGGCATCTGTGGTGAGGGCATCTCGGCTGACCCTGGCAAAGTCGGAGCGATCAAGGACTTCCCGACACCAGCCAACATCACCGACCTTCGCTCCTTCATGGGTTTGGTAAACCAGCTGGCGGAGTTCACCCCCGACATCGCCACTGCCGCTCAGCCCCTGCGCCCCCTGATGAGCCCGGAGAGGTCGTTTATGTGGACCGCTGACCATGATGAGGCTTTCCGCCGGGTCAAGGCTGCCCTGCTCAGTCCACCCGCCCTGGCCCCATTCGACCCTTCCCTACCAGTGATTCTACAAACTGATGCATCCCGCCTCAACGGTATTGGATACGCCCTCCTACAGGATCATGGCAACAACTGTCTCCGCTTAGTTCAGTGTGGCTCGAGGTTCCTAAGCGACCCCGAGTCCCGCTATGCCACCATTGAGCTGGAGATGCTAGCCGTGGTCTGGGCCATGTCCAAGTGCAAGTTCTACCTCATCGGACTGCAACACTTCACCCTCATGACGGACCATCGCCCCCTCATCCCCATCTTCAACAACTACACCCTTGATGCGGTTGAAAATCCCCGCCTCCAACGTCTGAAGGAGAAAGTCGCACCTTACCTCTTCATAGCCGTCTGGCGCGCTGGCAGGTTGCTCTGCATCCCTGATGCGTTGTCACGGGCCCCTGTCAGCCACCCGACGCCAGAGGATGAGTTAGCATGTGCCGACGCCACGGTTCACCTCAGGTCCCTTGTGACTGTCAACGCCGCCGCCACCGACGTCAACTCTCCTTCACAGGACGCAGACAGGATTCTCCAGGAACTCCGAGACGCAGCCAGAGCGGATACTGTGTACATCCGCCTGCGTGAGTGCGTTACTTCGGGTTTCCCCACCAACCGCTACGACCTGCACAACTCTCTACTCCCATTTTGGAAACTCCGAGACTACCTGTCAGCAGATGGTGAACTCGTCCTGTATGGAGCGAGGGTTGTGGTTCCTGAAGCCCTCCGCCGCCGCACCTGGGCTCGCCTGCATGATAGTCACAGAGGCGTGGAGGCCACTAAGCGTAGGGCGCGACAGGCTGTCTTTTGGCCTGGCATCAACTCGGACATCGCCAACACAGTTCAAGCTTGTGAGCCGTGTCAGGTCTTACAGCCTAGTCAGCAGCAGGAACCCATGATCAACGACGACAACCCAACTAGGTCTTACGAGTCTGTTTCAGCCGACTTCTTCGCTGTGGCGGGGAAATCCTTCCTCGTCGTAACAGACCGACTCTCAGGCTGGCCTGTTGTCGTACCCTGCAAAGGAGATACTACCGCTTCAAACACCATCAGGATCTTCTGCCGCTACTTCAGGGAAGTTGGTGTACCCCTCCGCCTACGTACAGATGGAGGCCCACAGTTTACTAGCCGTGAGTTCCGGGACTTCATGGAGCGTTGGGGAGTCAATCACTTGGTCTCTTCCCCACACTACCCACAATCCAACGGTCATGCCGAGTCTGCCGTCAAGTCCGTCAAACACCTCATACTGAAGACGGCTCCCTCAGGCAACATCGACTGTGAGGACTTTGACCGTGGACTGTTGGAGCTCCGCAACACCCCGAACTTCACAGGCCGCTCCCCGGCACAAATCCTGTATGGCCACCCACTACGGTCTTGTGTCCCTGCTCATCCCCAGTCCTTTGCAGCAGAGTGGCAAGCCAAGGCCGAGGATTGTGACCGCCGTGCAGCCGCCCACACTGCGCTGGTGCAGAGAAACTATGACCAGCACGCACGTCCCCTTCCCAGGTTGAGAGTCGGCACCACAGTGCGGATCCAAGACCCGACTTCTCACCGCTGGGACAAGGTTGGGGTCGTCATGGGCTGCGGCAGGTCCAGGGATTATGAGGTTCGTCTCCCCAGTGGTAAGATATATTGGCGGAACCGTCGCTTCCTCCGCCCAGTGAATTCCCCTGGTGTTGAACCCCTCCCCCATAACCCTGAGATCCCTGTGTCTTGCACGGACCCAGAAAGAGAGTCCTTCACTTCCCCCATGGCTCCACGTAGGTCTGAAAGGCTCCTAGAAAAAGAGTCAGCTCGACAACGTCTTGCGAGCTTGAAGGGGGAGGGAGGTGTTGATATAGGTTAAGTGCACACACAACATATATACAGAGTGTACACATGCCTTAATCATATTGCAACATACACACATGTACTTTCAGGGCAATACTATCATTGTTTAATATCCCATGATAATATACCGTACTCTGTAGTATCGGCAGCGTTGCACCAAATTTATCCGGCACCGCTGCACATGTTTTCATCAGCAACATCCGGTCAGCACTCAGCATAGCAGTGCCACCCCAGCTCTGTATATCTTTGGCTAATAAGAACCTATAAACTTATCTCTGGACTTTTATTCTACATCCTTGTGCAAGAAAGGATTATCAAGGTTGTTGTAGCTTCACATGACAACCATACACTCCCGGTCGGGTTTTTCCACTTAGATACAATTGGCAACCTAAAGACCTCGCTGACTTTTGCATTATGGACATTCAGGAGGCCAAATGGCTAGCACCATATGCTAGAGACGTGACCAATAAATTCATGAATCAATATACCCAGTCTACTAAGCGACAGTATCAATCGCATTGGCAAGCCTATACTTCTTGGATTCTTAGAACTGAACAAACTGTGCCCTCGGTGGCTTTGGTTTTTAATTATATAAATTATCTGTTCGAGCAGAAACATTTATCTGTAATAACGTTAAAAAATCACTTAACAGCGATTAGGATGCCGTTTTTGGACCTTACCGGTCTCACCATACCAGTCGCGGAGGAAACAGGTTTTATGAGGGCATGTTTTAAACTCCGCCCACCTCCCCGTCAGCTAATGCTTACCTGGTCTCTGGACAAAGCATTGTCGTTACTTCATTCCCGTCTGTACCAAAACACTGCAGACTTTACATTACTTTTAAAAAGGGCAGTATTCCTTATGGCTTTGGCTACCGGGAACAGAGTATCTGAGCTGGCGGCGATAAGCAACACACCAAATTGCCTCAGGTTTGGTAGGCTTAATGAGTGTATTCACATTGCACCTTCCCCAGGGTTCATAGCCAAGAATGAGCACAGTGAACACGTGTTTTCAGAGTTCACGGTGCCGGCGTTGAAAAGGGGAAAGGTGCACCATAATTTATGTCCAGTGCAAGCTCTAACCAAATATTTGAGAGTGGCACCTCTAAATCACCAGGGTGCTTTATGGGTAGCAAGTACGGGTAAACGCTTGATGAAACATAGACTGGCTTCTCTCTTGGTCGAGGTCATTAAAGAGAGTAATCCCGGCGTTGTGGGTAGGGCCCACGATTTACGCAAGTGGGCAGCTTCTTTACGTTTCCTTAACAAAATTTCTGTTGAAGATATTACGTCCACACAGTTGTGGGCCTCTAATCATACGTTTTTGACTCGATACCTTTCAGTAGCTCTAGACAATCCTTCCTTGCCATGTATAGCTTTAAGGCAGAGGGTCTAGGTGGCCCCTAAGTCACTTATTGTTTAATTTCAAGAAAGGGGGGGGGTGCAGTCAGTGTAACATAGGACACCCTAGACCCCGCCGGGGTATGAGAGCTGTGATACTGTTTATGGGTGTTGTGATATGTAAATTTCTCTGTACTATTCATTACAGGAAATTGTGCTAGTACAATTATAGTACAAACAACAGTGTTGTTGTAAGTAGTTTTTGGGCTGAGAAGCAATCTAATTTTAAGCATTGGTTATATCTTGCAAGATATATCCACTAATTTTATGGGGTTTATATGTGCACATGTAAACTTATAAGTTTTATTTTTTCACCACTTAATTTAAGTGGGGTGCCTTGTTAACTGGTGGATCTGTTCTCAGAATCTCAGAGTTAACCCCCTTTTTATCAAGCAGGCTTCTTTGAAGCACGCTCCTGCTTGTACCCCTTTTTGTATATATGTGCTGTATAAAGTTTATGCGCCAAATATATATTTTTTACAAAGTAAGAATACTATGTGGTTGTTTGATTATCTGCCTTTGCTAGAGTTATGATATGATTACGAATGTCCCCCTCCAGTCTTAGATATCAGGCATAATCGTCAATGATGGAGGGGCCACTAATAAATTATAGGTTTGACTCCTGCAAGGAGATAAATAAAACCTATATTTAGTAGTGGCCCCGTAATCATTGACGACTGGGGCCCTCCCGACCATCCCCTTCCCATTCGTTGATGTATTAAGGATTTTGGTTTACTTGATATGTCAGTGAAGGAAGAATGACGCCTGAGTCAGCGTCTGGTCAAAGATCCACACAAGTACATCCACGATTATATGGAAAGCTTATGAATAGTTATTCTTATTTTCTTTTTCTTTTTTATTTGTTACGAAGTTTTTTCTAGTGAGAACCCAATTTCATAATGACTGAACCATGAGTGAGGTTGCGTGCGCTCATGATAAAGGCTCCTCAATTTTTTATACTCTGCGCGGTAGATTCAAACTACGGCGGATGAGTGTTTGAAGAGGGTGCCTTATGTAATAGGCATAATCGTCAATGATTACGGGGCCACTACTAAATATTAGGTTTTCTTTATCTCCTTGCAGGAGTCAAACCTATAATGGTGGTATTCACCCTTCACTCTGCGGAGCTTGTTAATGGGATGCACACAGTGCTTTTCTGTCTTACGACTATGTCGTAATTGTCGTTTGTGCAGCCAAAGTAATATTAGTGTTTTCGTTTTCCTCGAGAGCAACATCCTCCCCCTGTCAGTGCTGGACTACCACTGACAGAACCTCATTTTTATGACGAATTTTGTGTCTGGTGTAAACGATTTCTCCGTGAATTTTTTGTTCTCCCTAATCTGGCGTCGGATTCTGTCTGGTTACGGGCTTGATGTGCCTGCACCCTTAGACCAAATTTCTTAGTAGAGCCAAAAATGAAGATGCCGAATTTCTGCTACCGGCTGTGGTGGCTCTTGCACTGCGAGATTGCCTTAAACCGGACGTAGTGGAATCGGGATGTAGCGGATTCATCTGCCATTAACTACTTAGTATTAGGTATTAACTCCCTCCGACATATTATGTTCCAATAAGTCCGAGGAGGCGGGAGCCCCGGGATCATTGCCACTGGCCCGCACTACACTCACAACAACACTGCGGCCGTTAGAATTATCGGAGGTGAATGAGGTTGCCACCAACGGTTTTATCGTATGGTAACTTATCGGACTTACTGAGCTCATATGACGCAAAATCGCGTCATAAACTTATTGGAGAGGTATAGAGATAAGTCCATATGACGCGATCGCGTCATATGAGTTTTTGGTTCACTCTCATATGACGCGATCGCGTCATATATGTCTGGGGGAGTTAACAGTATACAGTACTGTATATACAATTATAACGGGAATTGGCAGATTAGACAGTGATACAGTTTATTCGCAATTTTATTGGCAAGCAAACAGAGAGAGATAGAGATAGAGGGGGGGAGAGAAAGAGATAGGGGGGAAAGCTAGAGAGAGAGAGACAGACAGAGAAGGGGCGAGAGCTAGAGAGAGAGAAGGGGCGAGAGCTAGAGAGAGAGAAGGGGCGAGAGCTAGAGAGAGAGAGAGAGAGACAGGGGGGGGGAGAGGTAGAGAGAGAGAGAGAGACAGTGGGGGGGGGGGGGAGAGAGAAAGAGAGACAGTAGCCCACCACACACTGCCAACATACTCTCACCGTAACACTGAGATAACCCCAGAATTTAGGTCGCTCTTTCCCCCTCTCTCCACGTTTTAGGCTCCTCTTATTTCACCGCTATTGTCTCACTTTTGTTTCCTTATGTATCTCTTTCTCTTTTGTTTGACTTTGTTTCACCTTTATTGTTTACCTTTTGTTTCCTTTGTTTTGTTATGGTCTTTGCTTTTATATGCCATTTTTTTTTTTTTTTTTTTTTGCGTTTATTATTATTTTTTTTTTTTTTTTTAGCCTGTGTCTCATTTCCTCTTGTAATATTCTATTTCACATTTCTTTTTTATGGTCTCTGTTTATGTGTGCCTCTGTTATATTTTGCGTTATTTCATATATATTTGCTTGTGTCTCATTTCTTCCTTTATTATCTGTTGTGTCTATTAATTTTCTTATTCTATATTTCCCTTGTCCTGGTGTTTCTTCCTTTGCTTGTTTCCTTCTTGTTTATTGTTTTGTGTTCGTGTCGCGTTTTTTCTTCAGTTTCCCGTTTAATGTCACTAATTTAATTTTAATTGTTTTCATGTATCTATTGTTCATTCTTTATTGTTCCCTAACTTTTATTTGTCTGTGTTGATCCTTATTGGGTTTTTTCAATTTTTTATTTTATTTATTTCCTTACTTCTTCCCCTCCTTATTTTTCTTATTTCCTCATTATTATCTTCTGTACTATCCTTTTTGTTATCTTTTAATTTTCTTTTATTCTTCCCTTCATGTTCTCTTATGTCCTCCTTATTGTCTTATGCCTGTTATTGATTTCTATTTTTGGTCTTCTCTTTTCTCGTATATCCCATTTTCTATTTTCTCGTATATCCTATTTTCTCTTTCTCATCTCCAAGTATCTCTTTTCTCATCTCCCATTTTCTATTTTCTCATATCCCATTTTCTCTGTTCTCATCTCCTATTTTCTCTTTTCTCATTTCCCATTTTCTCTTGTCACATCTCCCATTGTTTATTTTTTCATCTCCCATTCTCTTTTCTTGTCTCTCATTTTTCTTTTCTCGTCTCCCATTTTCTCTTTTCTCCTTTTCTATTTTCTTTTTTCATCTCCCATTTTCGCTTTTCTCATCTCCCATTTCCTCTTTTCTGATTTCCCATTATTTTTCATCTCCCATTTCTTTCTTTTATAATCTCCCATTTTCGTGTTCTCATCTTCCATTTACTCTTCTCGTCTTTATCTGTATTTTCGTCTTCTCTTTGCTTGTATTGTGTCCCTTATTTCCTATTTTATTCTTCTGTTTGAGTGTGCCTCTATGTTACTACTTATTATATCTCACTTAGACTGTTATTGTCTTTTGTTTTCTCTATAACCCTATTGTTTAACCCTAACCATTTTTCTTCTTCGTCTTTCCCTCCTCTTTTCCACTCTGACGTGCCGTTTTTCTCTGACAAAGCTGATCTCTTCGCTAACACTTTCGCTAGAAACTCCACCATGGATGATTCCGGTGCTATCTATCCCTCTCCACCCCTCTCTCTCCTACTGTACTTATGCCTAACATCATAATTTCTTCCAAGGATGTACTTTCCACCCTATCTGGGCTTAATACTAAGAAGGCGTACGGACGGACGGTGTTCCTCCTATTGTACTAAAAAAAAATACTTTCGTGCAGAATCCCTGCCTAGGCAAACTCTTCCGTCTCTGTCTCTACTCTAACGTCTTTCCTTCTTACTGGAAGTTTGCTCTCATTCAACCTGTCCCAAAGAAGGGTGACCGCTCTCAAGCCTCCAAATATCGTCCAATTGCTCTCATTTCTTGAATCTCTAAAGTTTTTAAAACTATTCTTGCCCCAAAATTTCTTAAGCATTTATCTTCCCATAACCTCCTCTCAGACCGTCAGTATGGCTTCCTTAACCCTTAAAAAGCGGCTCACCACATAAGTCGTTTTTAATAAAGCTGGACTATGTGGCGGCGCTCGACATAGGTCGAGTGGCAATTTCAGCACGTAATGTTGCTGAGAGAGAGAGACAAGTGGTGGCAGGAGACTAGCGAGCGTATGACTGCTCCAGACCACCGCGGCGAACCTACTGACACGAATCTCAGCTCCCTCCTCCCTCTCTCACTCGCTATATACTGAATTGTATCGGGAAAGTGGCTAATTACCTGCTTTTTGCACTCGTGTTGCACGGTTATTGCAAGAAAACTAGCCATCATAAAAGGATCGTTATGGTGTCATTCGAAAGCTCTGTTTATGCCCTTTCAGGGATAGATACTTGTTTTACGTTCTGGGTCTTATTTAGGCATGAAAATGATCACGTAAACAGCCCTATTTTGGCTAAAAACACCCCGCTGGGCGGTACATATAAATAAACCGCATAGGCCGCTAAAGAAGGGTTAAGGGCTGCTCTACTGGTGATCTTCTTTCTTATCTTACTAACTCATGGTCACCCTCCATTCGGGACTTTGGTGAGACTTGTTCTGTTGCGCTAGACATATCGAAGGCCTTTGATCGAGTCTGGCACAAATCCCTCATTTACAAACTACCCTCCTTCGGTTTCTATCCATCCATCTGTGCCTTTGTCTCTAATTTCTTTTCCGGCCATTCCATAGCCGCGATTGTGGACGGTCACCGTTCACTTCCTCAACCTATCAACTCAGGTGTCCCTCAGGGTTCTGTCCTATCTCCAATTTTCTTCTTACTATGCATTAACAACCTTCTCAATTGCACCTCCAGCCCCATTCTTTCATATGCTGATGACTCTACATTACACTATTCAACTAGCCTTCCACGAATTCAATCACAGCAAGAACTCCAAAACTCACGTATGAAGGCCTTTTTCAATTTTTTTGTATTTCTACGTTCAAACATAACACAACGGAAAGGGAGAGAACTTTTGGGGTGAGACTGTACAACCACTGACAAAAATAATGTCCTTCCATAATGTTTTTAAAGGCATTTTTTCCATTGATTGAATACAAAAAATACTCCTAAAACACACTGAACAAACCTTGAATACAATTATATACTATATTCATGTATATTAAGGGAGCCCACCTCCCTTTTTTTTTTTCTCTCCCTCTCTATTTGGCTTGTATCCATTCGGCCCCATTCAGCCTACTATTTTAAGACGTTTACCACCATCCAGGTGTCAATATTTTCCTGGCGAGCGGTAGCAAGCCAGTATATATATATTTTTATTTTGACAGCAAGCTAAATTTGTACATTTTTCGATAGAAAAATGTCTCCGGCGAAGCTTGACCGTGACTGTACAGTCTCTAGTACCTACTAATTGCATAATTATGCTAGAGGTATCCTCTTTCAGGTACTCCATTAATGCTACTCAACTCCACCACGACTCTCCAATTTAGTCTCACTTACACATCAACATATTCTCACCTACATCTACTGAATATTTTAGTGTGTGTGTGTGTGTGTGTGTGTGTGTGTGTGTGTGTGTAATAATAATAATAATAATAATAATAATAATAATAATAATTAACGGTTTATTCACAAAAGCAGCCCGAAGGCTGAAAATATACAAGGAAGTTGATACATAGTTAAAATTAAAATTAAAATTGACACAGGAGCTAACAGGCTAATTTACAATTAAAAATATGTATATAATTTATTGATTGTTTATGACCTTAATTATTGAAGGAATGGCGCTGTTCTTGTAGCGGTCAGTCCGTGGTGTTCTTATGGGGACAATACGGTTGAAGTGGCGAACAGCGCGTAGAGGAGGAGGGGCGTCGGGCGGTAGTAGGTGCCGGTGTCTGGGGTTGTTTAGTAGTTTGCTGGAGAACTGCTGAAGGTGTTGTTCGTAGAGGTTAGATATGGCGAGGACGTTAATTAGGTTACATGCATCTTGGTAAGTGGTGTAGTTGGCCCCTAACATTATCCTGAGTGCTCTCTTCTGAATGTTTTCTAATTTATTTCTTTGGGTTAATTAAGTTGAGAGAGGATGACCAAACGGGTGAAGCATAGCAGAGTTTGGGTAATATAAAAGATTTGTATAAAAGTAGCATGTCATCTCTGGGAACCCCTAGTTGTCTCAGGGTGCGTAACATGTGTAGCCGATAAGAAGAAACACTAGCTATGGTGTTAACATGTTTATCCCAGAGTAGTTTTTGCTGAAGGAAAACACCAAGTAATTCAGTGGACTGAACTATCTCGAGGGTGTGATTGCCAAGCTTGAGGGTGGGTGGAGGGATGGGTTTAGAAGCAACATTGAAGTTCATGACAAGTGTTTTGTTTAGGTTGATACTGACATCATTATCTTGTGTCCAGGTCAGTAGGGCATCTAGGTTGGCTTGGAGAAAGCTGTAGTCTGGAGAAGAGTTGCTGATGGAAGAGGCTATTGTGGAATCGTCAACATATTTCCATTTGAGTTCTGCGTCTTGAAGGGCGTTATTGCTGAGTATTAAGTAACCGAGGGGCCCCATTCGTGTCCCTTGAGGCAAACCGCAAGTAAGTGTTTGAGAACTGGAGATACTGCCTAGAAAGCGGACGGATTGTTGACGGTCGTTGAGGAAATCCGCCAACCAGGTGTGTGTGTGTGTGTTTGTGAACGTGGGTGTGTATGTGTGTGTGTGTGTGTGTGTGTGTGTATATATATGTTTATATGTGTGTGTGTCAGTGTTATATTGGTTACTCAGGTAATTCGGAGATTTAGTAGCGACATATGTTTATTACTACGACAACTTGACTTTCATATGATGCAGAGACAAGTAGCGTCGTATTTATTCCGTTAACCCCTTCGGTATACGATGACACGTTTCTTCCTTTTATTTTGGCTGTCATTAGACGATTTGAACTTACGATGGAGATAGTTTTTACCCTTTCATTCCTAGAGGGCCTTCCAAAACTGATAAAAAACGTTATTTACTGAAAAAAACGTCTTTATGGACATAGTCTGAAAACGGTTATTGAAAGGGTTACTTGTTAATATTATGGGGTATTCAGACTTTATTTTTTTATTTTTTTATTTTTTTGTAATTATTATTTATTTTTTATTTATTTTGTTTTGAGGTCACAATTACATACATCTACTTCACGGTATGTCTATGCTGCTTGAAAATATCCCACCTGAACACAATTAGTGCTAAAATACAGAGTATACATACAGTATATATATATATATATATATATATATATATATATATATATATATATATATATATATACCGTATATATATTATGGCCAGCCACCTTCTGTGCTAGGAACTGGTAAGGATATGGGGGATATTTTCTTGATGTGTCGCTGTTGCCAGGGTACGTAGTGTAAAACTTCGAATACAGTACATAACACCTCAGAAAACCCCTGGCGTCTCACGTGGACTCGAACCCGTTTTTCTGGTCCGCAGTTCACCATATAATAATATTTTCGATATAATCCTAACAGATATGTTCAAACCTTTATGAAACCCCGATTCCAATGTCGCCATTTGGACGAAGCCTCACACCTCGGTTTTCTGGACACCCAAACCTACTTTCGCTCACTCAAATAAGAACAAAATTACAAAACAAACACGTACAGACCTATAACAGACTCGGCAATTCGACTCTTCGGTGATTGAATTGTTTCGATACCTTTGGGTTGAGGTGTTAACTGTGAAGATGTTTATCGCAAATGGGAAAATTATCTCAATACTATTAATAACCTACCAACATTTCTTCCCTGAAAAAAACTGTAGTCACCAGTCTGACCTCCCTTGGATTAATTGCCGTATTAAACGCCTTATGCACACGTGACAATGCCTTTAAAGCCAACAACCACCCTTTTCAAATCACTTCGAAACAAAGTTATTAGAGAAATTAAAATGGCAAAAAAGACTTTCTATCCCAACAAATACACACTTGAAACACACAAACATTAGTGAATGGGTTTAGCTGAATTCAGGATTTTGAGGCCTTAAGAACCGACCCTCAACCTTCCTGTGTGTCAACCATCTCACCAGTATGAAGCAGCCGAGACAATAATAATCATTTTGCCTCTATATGTCAACAACTTCCTAAAGCTCTCTCATGACAGCTCCCAGCATACCTCCCTGCCCCCTCCCCCCCACCTATCGTATTAGAGTACGACGTTTGCCGTCGTTTACAGATTCTCAACTAAACGCTCCTCCACTCCACTCGATCTTCCTATCCGCTATACAAAGAATTTGCTCCTGAAGTCCTTACCTCTCACATCCATAATTAATGCTTCTTACAACAATCCAAATGTTCTACAATTGGAAGCATTCCTATGTCACTCCAATCCCTAAATCTTCAAACCCTCAATAACCGTTTTCAGACTATGTCCATAAAGACGTTTTTTTCAGTAAATAACGTTTTTTATCAGTTTTGGAAGGCCCTCTAGGAATGAAAGGGTAAAAACTATCTCCATCGTAAGTTCAAATCGTCTAATGACAGCCAAATAAAAGGAAGAAACGTGTCATCGTATACCGAAGGGGTTAACGGAATAAATACGACGCTACTTGTCTCTGCATCATATGAAAGTCAAGTTGTCGTAGTAATAAACATATGTCGCTACTAAATCTCCGAATTACCTGAGTAACCAATATAACACTGACACACACACATATAAACATATATATACACACACACACACACACACCACACATACACACCCACGTTCACAACACACACACACACCTGGTTGGCGGATTTCCTCAACGACCGTCAACAATCCGTCCGCTTTCTAGGCAGTATCTCCAGTTCTCAAAAACACTTACTTGCGGTTTGCCTCAAGGGACACGAATGGGGCCCCTCGGTTACTTTAATACTCAGCAATAACGCCCTTCAAGACGCAGAACTCAAATGGAAATATGTTGACGATTCCACAATAGCCTCTTCCATCAGCAACTCTTCTCCAGACTACAGCTTTCTCCAAGCCAACCTAGATGCCCTACTGACCTGGACACAAGATAATGATGTCAGTATCAACCTAAACAAAACACTTGTCATGAACTTCAATGTTGCTTCTAAACCCAT
Source organism: Paralithodes platypus (assembly GCA_032716605.1). Classification (NCBI taxonomy): domain Eukaryota; kingdom Metazoa; phylum Arthropoda; class Malacostraca; order Decapoda; family Lithodidae; genus Paralithodes; species Paralithodes platypus. The sequence goes on along the minus strand of CM064520.1, from coordinate 30,377,604 downwards.
CCCTCCACCCACCCTCAAGCTTGGCAATCACACCCTCGAGATAGTTCAGTCCACTAAATTACTTGGTGTTTTCCTTCAGCAAAAACTACTCTGGGATAAACATGTTAACACCATAGCTTCTTCTTATCGGCTACACATGTTACGCACCCTGAGACAACTAGGGGTTCCCAGAGATGACATGCTACTTTTATACAAATCTTTTATATTACCCAAAATCTTGCTATGCCTTCACCCGTTTGGTTCATCCTCTCTCAACTTAACCCAAAGAAATAAATTAGAAAAAATTCAGAAGGAGAGAGAGCACTCAGAATATGTTAGGGGCCAACTACACAACCCTTACCAAGATGCATGTTAAACCTAATTAACGTACTCGCCATATCTTAACCTCTACGAACAACACCTTCAGCTTATGTTCTTCCAGCAAACTACTTAACAACCCCAGGACACCGGAACCTAAACTAACACAGCCCGACGCCCCTCCTCCTCTACGCGCTGTTCGCCACTTTCAAACCCCCCGTATTGTCCCGTATTAACGTATAAGAAGAGCACCACGGACCGCTGGACCCGCTACAAGAACCAGCGCCAGGCCTTCAATACGTAAGGTCTTAAACAATCAATAAACAATTTTATATACATATTTTTCATTGTAAAATTAGGGCCTGTTAGCTCTTGTGTCAATTTTAATTTTAAATTTTAACTATGTATCAACTTACTTGATATCTATTTTCCAGCCTTCGGGCTGCTTTTGTGAATAAACCGTTAATTATTATTATTATTATTATTATTACACACACACACACACACACACACACACACACACACACACACACACACACCCCTCCATCTCCCCCCCAACCCCTCCATCTATTCACCCTCCAACACCCCCGCCTTTCTCACTCAACACAAAAAAGTGGAAACCCCTTAAAGAATGTGTGGGAAAAACTGCGAAAGAAACCCGCGGCCCGGAGACGTAGGAAGGAACGTCATTTGTCAAGGATTATGTGTATGTGGGAATGGTGAGGGAGGGAAGGAAGGAAGGAAGGAAGAGGGGGGGGGGGAAGGAGGAACAGAAACGAGGAAGGAAAGCAGAAAGATGGATGATTAGGAGAGAGAGAGACGAGAGGATGAGAGTGTGATAGCAGATAGAGAGAGATGGAGAGAGAGGTGATAGAGAGCTAGAGAGAGTGAATAGTCTGTATGTGATAGTGAGAGAGCGAGAGAGAGAGAGAGAGAGAGAGGTAAATAGGAATAAAGGAAAGGAGCGTCACTTGTCATGGAATATGTGTATGTGGAAATGGTGCTGGAGGGAAGGAAGGAAGGAAGAGGGAAGGGGGGGGGGAGGAAAGAAGGAATGAATGAAAAGAAGGATGGATATATGGTAGAATGGAGAGAGGTATGCAAAGTTTAGGTACCGGTATAGGGGAGGAAGGATGGATGAATACATGAATGAGAGAAGAAGTGGAGAAGATAATTGTAGAGGCTGGTAGTTAGGCAGGACAGATGGAAGGAAAAAGTATGATTTGTGAATGAGGAAGAAAGAATGGAAGAAAGGCAACGTCATTTCTTCAAAGGGTTATGTTTTTGTGGTACTGGTGTGCCGGGGCGGGGAGGGGGAGGGAAGGAAGGAAGGAAGGAAGGAAGGAAGGAAGGAAGGAAGGCAGGCAGGCAGGCAGGCATGGGAAGAGGAAAGGAGGGAAAGGGAATGGAAGGAAGGATGGAAGGAAGGAAGGAAGGAAGGAAGGAAGGAAGGAGGAAGGAAGGAAGGAAGGAAGGAAGGAAGGAAGCACGATGGATAAATGGAGTGATGGTGAGAGCTAGGTAAATAGATTGGTTGATAGGAACGTAGATAGGAAAATAGGAAAGAATAGAGAAGGTAGAAGTAAATGAAAAAATTAAAGAAATCATTATGAATGGACAAATGGAAGAAAAAACTTAATTTGTAAAGGATTGTGTGTTTGTGGAAATGTTGCCGGAGGTGGGGAGGGGGTTAGGGCGGAAGGAAGGAAGGAAGGAATAAAGGGAAGATAAGGGACGGAATAAAGGGAAGATAAGGGAAGGAAAGGAAGGAAGGAAGGAAGGAAGGAAGGAAGGAAGGAAGGAAGGAAGGAAAGAAAGAGGAAGGAAGGAAGGAAAAAAAAAAGGGAAGGAAGGAAAAGGAAGGAATGGAAGGTAAGGGAAGGGAAGGAAGGAAGCAAGGAAGGAAGGAAGGAAGGAAGGACAGGAACGGAAGGTGTGGGGCAGAAAAAGAAACAGAAAGGAGAAGGAGAAGAGCAGAAAGGAGGGAAGGACGAGGGAGATGATAGAACGTTTAAGAGGTTTACAGTAGGTATGTAGACTGGTAGGAAGATAGTCTTTACCGAAGAATGTAAGGAAGATGAAAGTTAAAAAAAGGAAGAGAAAAGGAAATAGGATAATATATTGAGGTAGGTAGGGACTGAGAATGGATGAACAGAAGGAAGGAATAAGGAATGAACTGAACTAATGGAACACACAAATTAGGATAATAGATTGAGGTAGGTAGGGACTGAGAACGGATGGACAGAAGGAAGGAATAAGGAATGATCTGAACTAATGGAACACACGCTATTTGTCAAAGATTATGTGTTTGTGGTATTGGAGCATGGAGGAATTAGGAATGCAGGATGGAAGGAAGGAAAGAAAGAAAAACATGGATGGAAGGAAGGAAGGAGAAAAAAAGGCAGGAAGGGATGAATGAAGGAAGGAATGAAGGAGAAAAAGAAGGAAGGGATGAATGAACGAATGAAGGAGAAAAAGAAGGAAGAAAGGGATGAATGAATGAAGGAAGGAAGGAAGGAAGGAAGGGAGGAAGGGTGAAAGAAAGAATGACACAGACAGAAAGGAATGAATGAAGGAAGGAAGGAAGGAAGGGTGAAAGAAAGAATGACAGACAGACAGAGAGACAGAAAGGAATGAAGGAAGGAAGGAAAGAAAGAAGGAAGGATGTGGCGGACGGAAAATGAACAGACGGACTAAGTAAGAAAGGACCGTCATTTGTCAAGGATTATTTGTGTGTTTGGGGATGGAGCCGGCGGGGGAACAGGAGGGAGAGAATTAAAGCAAGAAGAGAGTGAAGGAAGGTCGACGCTAGAATACGAAAATGGAAGCAAGGAATGAAGACAAGGAAAAACAATCGTTTTTGTTTGGTGTTGTAAAGGGGAGAAAATTGCGAAAGGAGGATCGGAGAGGAGAGAGAGAGCGGGAGAGAGAGAGAGAGAGAGAGAGGAGTGGATGATGAGGAGAGGGTGACGAGAGATGCGAAGAGAGAGGAAGAGCGAGCTGGAGAGAGAGAAGGAGAGAGAGGACGGAGAGACGAGACGAGATAGATGAGAGAGAGAGAGAGAGAGAGAGATGAGAGAGAGAGGTGAGAGAGAACGAGAGGAGAGAGAGAGAGACTCGAGGAGACGAGGAGAGAGAGAGAGAGAGAGAGAAATGATACGCTTTAGGGGGGCAAGAAAGTAAAGAATGAAAGGGAGAGAAGACGGAAGGGAACAAGAGATAAAATACTGAGAATAAGGATAGATGGAAGAAGAGAGAATATGGATGAAAATAATTAGTAATAATGATGAAGACAGGAAAGAAGGAGGAAACCAAACGGGAATATTAGCAATAGATTCGTAAAAATATTAAACTAAGGTAACAAATAATAACGTTAGACCAGTACTAGCGATAAGAAAGAGAAACAACAGAAAATATATCGAAAGCTAAGCGATTGAAGTCACGAAATAAATTGTAGCAACTTATAACCTTCGTGCGAAGAGGAGAAAAGTAATAAATTCGCACTGTAGGTATGATTTTTGTCGAGTCACACGAGAACAACACCTGTCAATTTTCGATCGCGAAGTGTTTTATGGCAACCTTCTTCGGCTCTTGTCTTGGTATGAACCACTGTGGACTTTAGGTAGAATAGTTTATGGGGCTAAATTCTTATACATATTCAGAACGAGACTGTGCATACCGATAGAGGGGAGAGAGAGAGCGAGTGAGAGTGAGTTGGGAGGTGGGGGGGGGGGTAAGAGGGGGAAGAGGATTAGGGTGATAGGGGGGGGGGGGGAGAGGAAAGAGGGAAGGAGAGAAGGGCCGGGGGTGGGTGGGAGGGGGGGGTGAGGGGGAGAGGAAGAGTGTGAGAGGGGGTAGAGGGAGCGTTTACAGTGAGAATGAGCCACCTAGCATAATCTACCTTCAGTCTAGTTTCCGATGCCAATGTGAAAGAGCTTCAAAATATTACGAGAAAGAAACTTGCTCATCGAAAATTGCCAGAAAACAACGCTCATGTGACACCGCCCGAGCTCTTTTGATACACCGTTTGGGCCATAAAGGTTAGCCTACTAGGATTCATTTGTTAGCATTCACCGTCTTGTTTATATCACTAGGTGTTTAAGGGAGCCCACCTCGCTTTTTTTTGTCTCTCTTTCTCTCCCTCTCTTTTTGGCTTGTATCCATTCGGCCCCATTCAACCTACTGTTTTAAGACGTTTACCACCATCCAGGTGTCAATATTTTCCTGGCGAGCTGGCTGAGCGGAGCCCAGCCATTATGTATATTTTGTTTGACACAGCAAGCTAAATTTGTAAAAAAATTTTTCGATGTAGAAAAAATGTTTCCGGCGAAGCCGGATTTCTCCATACAATGCTGGGTCGCTATCGCTCGCCAGGGAGAAATCGACACCTGGATGGGGATAAACGTCTTAAAACATTTGGCTGAATGGGGCCGAATGGATACAAGCCAGGGATAGAGAGAAAGATAACAAAAAAACCGGTCACCCCCCTTAAGTATTTCTAACCACGACTGTACGTATTATGACACGAATGGCAACAAAATGGCGGACGTTGGCCGGTCTCTGTTACTATAGGGTCTCTGCGGAGGAGTATCTGGAAGGGGGGGGGAAGGGGAGAGAGAGAGAGAGAGAGAGACACTGAGGTGCATAAACAGTACCGGTGACGTCTTTTTGTTTTTATTTCAGCATCATTTAGACGATTTTATGAAACTTAGGAAGGATATATGGTAGCTCAAAGGATTAATTGAAATAGTCGGCAGCCTATAATTGTGCAGACGTCTTTCCTAAGCTGAATGAAATCGTCTAATAGGTGGCAGAATAGAAACAAAAGGATATCACCGGTATTGAATGCAGGCTAAGGAGGGGTATCTGGAAGGTGTTGGGGGGGGGGAGGGGGGATAAAGCTGTCGAGGAGGGAGGGGGGATTAAAGCTGTCGAGGAGGGAGGGGGAAGCTGCAAAAATATAAGGGGGGGGGGGGAGTTGGAGCTGGGGTGCAAAAATTGAGGTGAGAATATTGGAATGGGAAGGTGTTTCTGGCGACAAGAGGGGATTGTGAGATTCCTGGTAAGTGTATTCTGGAGAGGTGGTGCTGAAGGAGGAGGAGGAGGAAAAGATAAGGAGGAAGAGGAGGAATATGAGGAGGAACAGGAGTGGAGGAAAGAGGGAGGGAGGGAGGGAGGGAAGAAAGAGGAAGAAGAATAAGGGGGAAACATGGGAGAAAGAAGAAGAGGACGAGGAGGCGGGAGAGAGGAAGGAGAGTGAGAGAAGGAAGAGGGGGAGAAGGAGAACCAGCAGCACAGGAAGGAAAATTTCTAATAGAAGGAAAAATACGAGGAAGTGAAATGAGAGTGAAGTGGATAAGGTTAGTATTAGGGACACTGTAATAACAGAGATTGCCCAACCTCCGCCATTTTGGTTCCACTGGTATAAATAGGCTCTCTACACTCAAAAATGTTCATAAGTGTAATACATCGGCAATTCTGGTACGAGGTATATGTTTTGTTCTTTGGATTTAAATTACATATTATCAAAGATAAAGTATCACCCCGTTATTTGGCGATTAAGGCACCAAAATGGCGGCAAAAGAACACTTTGGCCACTCTCTTCTACTTCCGGTATTCTAGGGTTGCACTGGTGCAAAATAATTGTGGAGAAACCGTTGAAGGAGGAGAGGTGCTCCAGCGGGATCACGGCTTGCATTGAAACGGACTTGTGAGATTCCGTTTTTTTTTTTTTTTTTTTTTTTTTTTTTTTTTTCTCTCCAGGAAGCAGGAAGGGGATATGAATAGAAGTAGAAAGATGATGATGATGAGGAGGAGGCGGCAGAATAAGACGATGTTTAAGGGGGGATGGACTCATTGATTTGCTTGTTTACTTATCTTTCTATATATTTTTTCCTCCCTAGACCTCCATCTAGTTTAAAAATTAAAACACCCCCTAGAACCCCCTTCAAGATATATATGTACATTAAAACCCCCCCTAGAACCCCCTTCAAGAATTAGCATGTACCATTAAATAATCACCCCCTAGAACCCCCTTCAAGATATGTATGTACATTTTTCGATGGAAAAATGTCCCGGTCAAAGGCAAGGGTATTTAAGGTATTATAATCGACAAACTAATGGGGCAAATGTCTTAAAATCTCAAGAAGGGATACCTGAAAAAACGGCCCATCTCCCCTTAAGAAAGTGAAGATATTTGTAGTAGCTGAAATAGTCGAACAAATAGAGGAGTAAGACCAAAAACTGGTAGAAAAATTATATATTTTTTTCTTTCCCAAAGGCCGTAATTCCCGAGCGTGCTCTCCACTCGACCGCCGCGGCTCTACCCATCCTGGTACACAGGGGTTACTTCTTATTATCCAGGATATTACAGACCACCTCCCCTGATGGCATGTCACCAATGTCTACTAACTCCAGGTTCCTATTTACTGCTAGGTGAACAGAGGCATCAGGTGAGAGGAGACAACCCATTCGATCTTCAATCATGCTTAATTGATCGTTACTTCCAGTCCTCTCGCGGTGTGTGGACCCCGATCGCGCTAGCCAATACGCCACAGGACATCCATTATTATATACACGGATGGGGTACTCCTGGTGATGTGTATAAGAGAGAGAGAGAGAGAGAGAGAGAGGAAGGGTAGAGGTTCGTGAGCGAGGGAGGTAAACTGAGGGGGGAGAGAGAGGGGGGGGAGGGGAAGAGGGAAGAGAGGAGAAAGGAGAGAGAGAGGAGTAGAGGTATGAGAAGAGCTTGAGAGAGAGAGAATGTTTAAGGTGGGGTTAGTATTCCAGGTGGGTTAAGGGGGGTCAATATTCCAAGGTGGGACAGATAAAGAGGGGTCATTATTCCAGGTGTAGGTATTACAGACAATATTCCATCTCAGGAAGAGGGTATTCTAGATAGGAGAGGGTGTGTATTCCAGATGGAGGGGGGGGGGGGGTGATGCTACGTATTCCTGGAAAGGGGGTGGGGCAATGGTTGGTGTTTAAGGGGGCTCAGTCGGCGTTGAGGGGTGGTGGGATTTCTGCTCAGGTGAATAGGAATCGCGCCTTGGGAGAACTGAAAGAGGGAGGCGGTGAATAACGCAGGGAAGGAAGGAAGGTAGAGAAGGCAGGAAGAACGGAAGGAATTGAAGGAAGGAAGGAAAGGAAGAAGGAAATAGGAAGCGAAGAGGGATAAAAATAACTAGAATAAAAGGAGAATAAGATTGGATTTATGAATATGAATTGTGCCTTTGGAAAACTGAGGGAGGGAAACATTTAATAAAGCAGGGAAGGAAGGAAGGACGGATGAAATACGAAGTAAAGAAGGGAAGGCAGGAAGAACGGAGGCAGGAAGGAACGAGGGATGACGTTTAACTAGAATAAAATGAGAATAAGGTAGGATTTCTGCTTCGGTAAGTAGGAATCGTGCCTTGGGATGAACAGAGGGCGAGGGTGGCAGTGGGTAAAGCGAGGAGGGAGGGGAAGGGAAGGAAGGAAGGAACTGGAGAACATATGGAAGGGAAGGAAGGGGTAAGGAAGAAACTGGAGGAGAGCAGAAATGAAGGAAGGGAGTGAGGAAGAAAGGAAGGATGAGAGAGGAAAGAAGGAGAATGGGTTGCAAAGGTAGGTATGTTGGGAAGTAATAAGAAAGGGCAGAAAGTTAGGAAGGAAGGAAGGGAAGGGGAAAATTAATGGAGAGAAAGAAGGAAGGGACAACTTAAATAATATATAAAAGAAAGAAAGCGAGTTGATAACATTACTGGAGACAAACAAATAAATAGCATGGTGATAATTAGAAAAGTGTGTAAGTCGATGCAATTAAGAAGATATGCAAGTAAATGATAACTCAAAGAAAGCAGAGTAAGTTATATGGAAATCTCTCTCTCTCCTCACTAATCCTCTATCTCTCCTCTCCTCTCTCCGCTCCTCTCTTCTCGCTCTCTCTCTATATATCTCTCGTCTCTCTATCTCGCTATTCTCTCTCTCTCTCTCTCTCTCTCTTCTCTCTCAATACTATCTCTCTTCTCTCTACTCTCATCTCTCTCTTTTTCTTATCGACCTCTCTCTCTCTATCCATATCTCTCTCTCCTCTCTCTCTTCTACTCTCTCTCTCTCTCTCTCTCCTCCTCTCTCATCTCTCTTCTCTCTCTCCTATCTCTTCTCTCCTCTCTATCTCTCTCTCTCGCTCTCTCTCCTCGCTCTCTCTCTCTCTCTCTCTCTCTCTCTCTCTCTCTCTTTCTCTTTCTCTTTCTTTCTTTTCCCCTAACCAGCAGTCTCCAAGCTCCCAGGGTAAAACGGCATTATCAGTAAAGAGTTAAAAAAAAAACCAGTCTGCGCCCCGGATTCGAAGCTCCAAAGGGTCAGTAAACCAAGGCAGGAAGGCATTCCTATTAGTGCCTGACGCCGTGTTGGTAATAGTGCCTGGGATCTCAGTGCCATTCCAGGGGGGAGGGGGGCACCATTCCCGCCTACATGGAGCTACCTTAGGATGGCATGACCGGATAACTTCTGAGCGTATCGCCATTTTGGAAACTCGGGACACAGTGGCTAACAGTTAGAATGAGGCTTCAGACCACCTGAGAATAACCCTTATAGTCTCAAATCACAGTATCGATTATCCAGTGTGTTTAAGTGAATCATATATGTATTTAGCATCGAATATTTAACTATAATTAAGGGTTGTATGTAGACTTAAGATCCAAAATGTCGGCGGTTGTCCTATCTCCCGTTGACCTCCGGACCTCGATTCCCGGCGCTATCACGGGAATCGGGTAATGGCACTGTTCCCGATTGACGCTTATATGGAGGTGGCGGCGGTCCTGTTCCCGGGGTCCGCTTATGGCACTGTTTACAGGCTATTGGACCCCCCTCATTCCGGAAGTGATTGGGTTAGATCGTTCGCCTTTTAGCCTTCCTATTTGCAATGCATTATGAAAGAGATAGACTTGTTGCGGATTTTAGCCTTCCTATTTGCAATGCATTATGAAAGAGATAGACTTGTTTCGATCTTTTAACGTTCCTATTTACAAACATTATATAGTTGCGTATTTCAACCTTTTGCCTTTCAACCTTCCCATTAGCAATGAATTATATAAGGGATAGTTCCGTTCTTTAACCTTCCTATGTGCAATTAATTATGAAAGATATAGACTTGTTGCGGACTTCTACCCTTCCTATGTGCAATTAATTATGAAAGATATAGACTTGTTGC